>JARQZJ010000002.1:4257500-5457500 GCA_030704895.1 Henosepilachna vigintioctopunctata | reverse complement strand
TTGAACCTATGATTTACACTTTATTGACTACATAGCATGACGCGTTTCGTCGTTACAAACGACTTCTTCAGATGCTTACAGAATAATAACAACATTTTGAAAAACACAGGTATAAATATCAGAGAATTTTGGGATTCTATGGTTTTGGTTTTACCTGAGATATTCCATTCTGAAAAATAATTTCTATTACCTGAAAAGGTTTAACAAGGGTGAATTGTTTAATTCTATCTGTTCATTGAGCAAATTTCCAGAATTTTTAAGCCGATTTATTTCCACTATTTTCCAATAATCTAATTGACTACTTCTCTCTATATTGTTAACCATTTATTAACAGAAAATCATACTTTTGATACGAATTTTAAAATGTTACACAATACAAAGAGAAGGAGTCAATTAGATTATTGGGAAATAGTGGAAATAAATCGGCTTAAAAATTCTGAAAAATTTGCTCAATGAACAGATAGAATTAAACAATTCACCCTTGTTAAACCTTTTCAGGTAATAGAAAATATTTTTCAGAAGAATCTGAAGAAGTCGTTTGTAACGACGAAACGCGTCATGCTATGTAGTCAATAAAGTGTAAATCATAAGTTCAAGTGTTTGAATTCAAGTTTATATTCAATTATAATGGATTTACATCAAGTAAACGCCAACACTATTAAATACTCTATATTTTTATTGATGTGTAATTCGGCAGTCAGCAACTTTCAGACAAAAACTTCGTTTAAAATATGAAGACATCAATGATGAGTGTTATTGCTTTTAGATACATGGAAGGCCAAGTCATACTTGGAACAATGCAATACCAACAATTCTAAAGGAGAAAGAAACAACATGGAAGGAAGCGAAGAAGCAGGCATAATGCCTGAAGAACTGGAAAAAATTTCTAATAAAGTGGACCATAATATGAATTTTAACTCTTATATCTAGTAGGTAGAAAGAGTATAGATTTATTAAATTACATTGAAATTATATGATGACATATATCAATGAACTTTTCGGAACAAAAATATTTTGAAAGAGAATTATCAGAGCAAATCTCACATTACAACTTCCAAAAACCAATTAAGGAATATTTCGTAATTATTTGCTTATTCAAGTAGCACAAAGAAACAAAAGAAACTCATATATTCTTTCCTTAAACCTAACAACTGTATTGGAATATAGAACCGACAATATGGTAGTTGCACAGTTGAAACGACTTCGTATGGAGGCCTTTAAAACTTTTTCCCATTTCCTAACATATGTAGTCGTGCGCGTAAAAAAGCGAATCGTTCCTCGCGAAATAAGTACGCAATAAAAATTTAAATGAGCCCATCCTTGCTGTGTTTCACGAGGGAAAGACCGTGGAACAATGTGTGAGAGGGGAGGTTGTTGCAAAGTTCGAAGATCGACATTGTTAAACGTTATTATTACTTCGAACTAGGGAACGCGCCATTTTATGTTGCGTATTATCGAGGATCAGGAATGTATCCCACGTCTGATGACAGACTATTGACGTACACTTGTCGTTTGAATAACGAACGATATTGTTTCCTGATGGGAGTTTCGAATTTGAATCGATACTAAAATGAGACTTTATCATCGTAAGAGCAAAATCATTCAATAATGAAAGATTGAGAATTAACGAAATATATGATAATAATAATAGTTTAGAATACAGAAAATAATAACATAAAGCCGAATAATAACTGAATAAATAAAAAATTAAATATAACGAAGAACTTAATATAAACTTGAAGAACTAAAAAAAATAATTCATAACCAAATGATAAGATGAAATGATGTGATAAAGAACTCAATCAAATTCAATTGATTTTAGTCAATTTCACTTGTTAACTCTTAATAATAACTGCAATTGAATCAAAGTGAATGTCACATTTATTAGCAATTGCAGTAGTAGTAGTAGTAATTATTATTGTAGATAAAAGAAATTTCTTTCTTACCAATACCAGGAGTTTGACGAATCATTCTTCCTTTCCTCCAAAAATAAAATTAACATAATTTGAAAATAATATAAAATAGTAGATAAAGATACACTTAATGATTGATCGAATGATTGAATTAATTACGTCACCATAAAACTGAAAAAAGAATGCATATCATGCACAAAAAATAACACATAAAAAGATGTGGTGAGCATGCTGATATTAAAGACTTTGCCTTAAAATGCTACGAATATACAAATCAAAATGATGAGTTCATTGTAATATAAATAATATGTGAATTGGAGACATGTCCGATGAGAATAATATAGTTTTCAAATAATCAAAATATCTAAAACTTCATCAACTTTTCGAAAGATTTCTACTGGTGAAGAAGATGTATCTCCGAAACGAATACCGAGAATATATTTATTCTTCATAAATCGAAAAGTCTACAGAACAAATTTTTTATCATTTATCATTTTCTGTTGAAACAATTTTGGCTAAACTGAAATAACTATACCTCAATTGACATTGAAGTTTAACCTTGTTGATTGAGAGAATCAAAGAAAATGAATTCCATGGCGGTTCCATTCTTAAAATTCTTCCCATGATCGTTTTCAAGAAACATACTCAAAAGGATTATTCGGTTATCTTAACAGCGACTAATTGTTACATCGTTTTCAGGCGTCGCGGAGTTTAAGATAATTTTCGTGTCGCGATATTTGTTTGCAATTTTTCAACTGCCCCAAACCGAAATTTTGGAATTTCTTCTTATGCTTCATAATGATTTACATTTTACTCCATTAAATTTTAGTTTGGTTCCATTAAGAAAAATGTGGCATAGTTTTATCGCATGAGTTATAGAATATATGAAGTGGATATATGAAGACGAATAGTTCAACTGAAATAGAATTTGATCACCCAGTTCTCACTTTTATATATAAATGGATATAAAACATGAAAAAATTTTACTTATTTTTGATGATTTATTTTTGATTCTGATTATTAACAGTAATTCTTTACATTTAGTATTATTGCTACAGGTTAATGAAGGGTGTTTTTTTAGAGGTAAAGAACTTTAAATTGCAATAAAACAACGATGGATCATTCGATTGACAAGAATTTTTTCATTCGAAAGATAATCTTGTGGCATTACATTTTAAATATGATTTCTGGCATATGAATTCCACGGCTGGCTCGGATGTAGTCCAATCTGGACGAACAATTTTCGATGACTTTTTCCAACATTTGTGGCCGTATATCGGCAATAACACGGCGAATATTGTCTTCCAAATGGTCAAGCGTTTGTGGCTTATCCGCATAGACCAATAACTCTACATAGCCCCACAGAAAGTAGTCTAGTGGTGTTAAATCACAAGATCTTGGAGGCCAATTCAAAGGTCCAAAACGTGAAATTAGGCGGTCACCAAACGTGTTTTTCAATAAATCGATTGTGGCACGAGCTGTGTGACATGTTGCGCCGTCTTGTTGAAACCACAGCTCCTGGACATGATGTTTGTTCAATTCAGGAATGAAAAAGTTAGTAATCATGGCTCTATACCGATCACCATTGACTGTAGCGTTCTGGCCATCATCGTTTTTGAAGAAGTACGGACCAATGATTCCACCAGCCCATAAAGCGCACCAAACAGTCAGTTTTTCTGTATATAACGGTGTTTTGACATACACTTGAGGATTATCTTCACTCCAAATGCGGCAGTTTTGTTTGTTGACGTAGCCATTCAACCGGAAGTGCGCTTTATCGCTAAACAAAATTCGCTTACGTAGTGCGCGATGCGTATTCCGCACAGAACCATTATTTTCGAAATAAAATTGCACTATTTGCAAGCGTTGTTCAGGCGTGAGTCTAATCATGATGAATTGCCAAACCAAACTGAGAATAAATCACTTCTCAGTTGTTAAATCGGTAGCCATCTTCAACAGAACTGCCAACTTAAAGTTCTATACCTCTAAAAAACCCTTTACTTAGCTGTATATCTACTATAAAAACGCCATTGAGATGGTTCAACTTTCTCTACGGATTAAAATCTTTTCAAAAGTTCGGGAAAATGACACATTGATTGTCATTAATTCCGTTTGATTTTAGCTCATTCGAAAAATTCTGAAATTTTGAAATGAATGGATACAATGATTATCATAAATTTCAATCGACAAAATGAAGAAAATCGTTGAGAACTATTTTTTTTTATCCAGAAATCTAGAATTCGGTCTGTTAATCAAGTATTATCAACAAATTATTACTCTGTTTCTATCTTCAAATGGAATATGCATTCACAATTATTTGAAAATTCAAAAATACCAAATATTGATATGATCAATTATGAATTGGAACCATGTTCAACCAAAAAAAGGTCGAAACGTCGAAGAACTTCAAAACTGCGTAGCTGTTCTTTACGAGAATCAAAAGTTTTTTGAGAAGTCTATTTACGATGAAAATAAAACATTCAGTTCCTAGAGTTTCTTCAGATTCTTCCAGATGATTTTCTCAACAAAATTTGCTGCAGAGAATTATCCACGAAATATTGAAGACAATTATTGAAACATAAATTGATAAGGTGTCAGTTTAGTTAGATCCTAAGATACTTTCTAAAATAATGTGTATGCATATATTCTCAGATAAGATCGAACGAATTCCAACACTTTGATAGAAGCGGAAGCGCAAAGATCCATTAATACCCTGAAAAATTGGCCACATTCTGGAAATAATAGGAAGAATATTTAATGAAGGAATCTTTGAAGATTGAACTGCCACCCCAGAGGCCTTAGTCTATTAATCAGGGATTTTCGTCAAGTTTTGAAGCGACCCGAATTCGCCACTTGCTCAATTTGCAGTTCAAACAAAGCCCTTTGCCCGATTGTTTAGTCAGAAGACGAAACTAGGTTGGTTTCTTGTAAATAATGCAGCTTTAATCAAGTCCTTTAACGACTACAACACTAACGCCAAATCCCCGTGGAGCGAATTATAAAATGATGGGGCGTGAATAATTGAAATCATTTTCTAAAGACAAGAGTTCAGAGAGTTGCAGAAAGCCAGAGGCGTAGGCCGTGAACTATTTAGGGGCGAAGTCCCTCTATTCCTAGTTCGAAGAACTAAGTGTAATTGTTATGAGGAACCATCTATAATGTACCTCTGCTGGTTTCGTCACGATATAAATGAAATTTGACAAGATAGCTTTTAAAACAGCATTTCTTCATTTACTGTTTGACGCCTACATTTCAATTCCTTTTCGTTCATTTGATTTGAAAGCAATCTGATGAGTTCTAGTTATTCTTTCAGAAGCACTCTCTTCTTTTGCTAGAGTGGGACTGACAGTTTAACGCTGATTCCGCACGATCCAAGAACACGCTGGGAATTGAACCCACCAGCACCAGTAAGCAAGAGCGTACAGGGTCGCTATATCGTTGGGCTACTGAGCCTCCAAATTTGGGTTCGAATGAAAAATTCACGGTTACTGTGAAAAAATCACTGAAAATTTTCATAGGCTTTAGATTTTTCCAATCATCCTTACAGAATATTTATTTCTGAAGTATATATACATATCATAACTTATGTTCCAAGTATTTATTATCCAAATTTTTCTGAGGCGTCATGGACTATATTATGCGGTAGGTAATTTATTTACCTTAAATTCGAGTAAAGCTTATTTGATTTCAATGTAAATAATGAAACCTGGGTTATTTGGATTCTCACAATATTTTATCTGTTACAAATACTTTTTGTCAGCCATTTAACTGAATCAAGGGGCGTACTGAAATATTTGTAACATATATTTTATAAAGTAAAATATTAAATAGTAAATTTCATAAAAATTGTTCAATTCATAGAACATTTGTTTCGGGTTAATAACCTTTTATCAAGAGTTCATTGAAGTTGTATCATTTCTGTCTCTGTGGAGTTTCATTCTCGAACACGAATTCTATTTTGACTTTGGTGTATAAAGGCAAAATAACCATGTTCTCTTATTTAATAGAAAATATAAGACAGGTCAGACAGAGAAATTATTCCCTTTCAAAAATTTTTTATTATAGAAGTGAATGATGTTTAAAGCAGAAATAGTGTTCGTGATGATGAATCAACTCATCGAATGGTGGACTCATAAAGGCAGATAATGAGATCTTAAATGTTAAGTATTGAATTAAATATTAAGCATTGAAGAGTTTAAAAGAGTTTTCAATCATTCTTGTGGATTTTATTCACTCATATAATTTGTAATACATAGTCATGTAGTAGTTTTATGGAAATTTCATTTATGTTATATTTGTGATTTTTCTGAGAATTCGCTGTTTGATTAGCAATTTGAATATTTTTTTCGAAATTTCATATCTAATTTATTAGATTGTTATATGACTAAATTTTCAAGTATTATTTATTTTGCTTATTGTGTTTATCATATTTTTTGTGTTCATCGTAATTTTATGATATTTCAATTATATTTGCTGAGAGGTAGTTTTTTCATTAAAGTTTTGATGACTTTCCTCTTATTGCAGAACAAGAGCACTTTCGAGCTCTGTCTAGATAATCATCTTTTTTCAAAAATAAATGAAGGCAACTGAAATTCTGAAATTCAATAGAGAATATTCAGAAGTATATGCATTTATTAAAACATCAGAACATATTATCTCTTATTGGTTGTTCAATAATTAACTTCCATATAAATATTGGCAAAATTTTAACCAATTTATTCAATTGCAATTATATTTAAAATGAACAGAGTTGGACAGAAGATTCAAACAACAATAAATGTTCATTTCAATTACATTTAGTCGAATTTAATTTAATATTAATCTCTTTCCATTTTCAATATTCCGAAAATTTCATACATTTTCATTACAAGCTTTGTTGAAATAATTTCAACAAATAATGTATCTTTGAGAAATATTCATCCTGTATTCCGTATGGAATTCATTTTTATTGATTCTCTTTTACGGTTTATATTCTGCTTTGTTTCATATTTAACATTCCTGACTAATGTAAATAGGACTGACGTAGAATCTTCAGCAGCGCCACTGAAAGAGAAAATTTTAAAAGGAGTCCAAAGAGTTTAAATTAAAGGAGGGTCGAGAGGGATTTTGAGCAGAGTTCAAACATTCTTTGCGAGATTTTGTTCAGCGGTGTGCGTGATTTAGCTTTGAAACAGTGAATTTCATGAATTCTCGGCAATCTTATCCCAAACTTTGGAAGATTCTTATTGTCTGCCTTCCGGTTATTCTCCAGGGTGAGCACAGGAAGTTATATAAACTTGGAAATTTGTTTACTCGTCCGTGAAATATGTTCAATTTCAAACTTGGCCTGCGACCTGCCCTTCGCAAATGCCATCACAGGTATTTGTTGCGCAAAACTGATCAACGATGATAATAATGAGAGTCTTTTCGTCTTGGTCGTTTGTTATTTATCGTTAAGTATCTATCAAATATTCGTTGGTTAAGTATCGTTTCGTTAAGTATCTACCAAATATTCTATAAACACATTGTCATTCTGACAATTGCTCGACATTGTTATATTTTCGAAATAAATCAAAACTTAAAAAACTGAAAACAGGGCAATGTGACTAATAATTGAGTGTGAAACCAACTTGTGAAAACGTTTCAGTTGATGGTATTCAATTGTTAAATGGGATGCCCTAAGTAAATAATTGCTGGAAATTGACGAAGTATAGGGTTGTTTTTTAAGAGGTATAGAACTTTAAATTACAATAAAACAACGATCTATCATTCGATTGACAAGAATTGTCTCTTATTTGAAAGATAATCTTTCGGCATTACATTTTAAATATGATTTCTGGCATATGACCGCCACGGCTGGCTCGGATGTAGTCCAATCTGGACGTCCAATTTTCGATGACTTTTTCCAACATTTGTGGCCGTATATCGGCAATAACACGGCGAATATTGTCTTCCAAATGATCAAGCGTTTGTGGCTTATCCGCATAGACCAATGACTTTACATAGCCTCACAGAAAGTAGTCCAGCGGTGATAAATCGCAAGATCTTGGAGGCCAATTCACAGGTCCATAACGTGAAATTAGGCGGTCACCAAACGTGTCTTTCAATAAATCGATTGTGGCACGAGCTGTGTGGCATGTTGCGCCGTCTTGTTAAAACCACAGCTCCTGGACATCATGGTTGTTCAATTCAGGAATGAAAAAGTTAGTAATAATGGCTCTATACCGATCACCATTGACTGTAACGTTCTGGCAATGATTCCACCAGCCCACAAAGTGCACGAAACAGTCAGTTTTTCTGGATGTAACGGTGTTTTGACATACACTTGAGGATTATCTTCACTCCAAATGCGGCAGTTTTGTTTGTTGACGTAGCCATTCAACCAGAAGTGCGCTTCATCGCTAAACAAAATTCGCGCGATACGTATTCCGCACCGTAATCTTGAATTTTCGCATCAGTCGTAAACACTTTAATGAAACCATGTTACAAGTATATAGTATACTTAGGATTAAATCATGAATATATAGGTAAAGGAATACTAAAAAATTCATTCGAAAAATTCAAATAAATCAAATTAATGTTATAGCAGAGCTAGCTATGTCAACTTATACGATGTGATGCTTCAATTATCCATTAGAGGATAAATGTTAGAGAAATATTGAAATCGATGTCACACCTGATGGAAGTTCAAGACAGCTATTTCGTTCTGCAACGAACTCGTCAGTCGCACCAAGTCCATCGAAGTGAGGCAAGGATTTCAATCCCAATGTATCGTCTTATGTTTTCAAGTAGAATACGTCAAGTATTCTACTTGGAGTACTTTACAATTCCATCTTTGGTAATCAATAGAAAACATTTTCCAGATCATAGACACACCAAGCACCGGAAGCTCACACGTCTCCTATACTTATAGGTATCTACTAAATTGTAAATATATGTAATATACTATATATATTGAACGCAAACATATATATGTTTCTATATGGTGTTATTGCCTGTTGATTATGTATAGTTTTTCAATAATTTTTCAGCAATAACAGGCTTTTTTAATTGAAAAATTTTTTTCGGTAGACGTTTCGTTGCGAATTGCAACTTTGACAAAACCGATGAATAACTGAATTTAATAAATTGCTTTAGATATAAAATGTCAATTGTAATATTGTTAATTAACTTGGGTTTTTGCTTCTTTAGTATTCAGAGGAATGTCTCCAGCTCAGCATTCGCTTCGAAGTGTTTTAGTCTTCGTAACCATGAGGAAAAACCTTTGAAAAACTGATGGCGAGCAGGATTGATTTGTAATATACTAAACCAAGAAATTTCTATTTTAATATATTTTTATACACTTGATGCTATGTGAAATAGATTGCTGATAATGCAAAAATGAGTCTTGAGATTTGTTGGTAATTGATTGTGGTGTGTTTATTCTATTAGTGTTATTTATGATATCGAAATAGATTGAATTGAATTTATACAAAAAGAATTGAGAATTTTGGAAAATGTTATACATTTGTCAAAAGTCAGAGAATACTATAAATGAACGAACACATATAATCTCTTGACCATGGGTTGAAAACCCGATACATATATCAAGGATATTAGAGTATTAAACAATTCTTGTTGAATTTAGCAGGATATTTTGAAATATACGATACAGATATTTAATGATTTTCACCATCAATTCAGCCATAAAGGCAATAAAATCGAGGTAACGAAGAGTAGATAATACATCGCAAAGCCCAGAAGTGAGAACCTGATAAATTCCAAACCAGAAAGAAAGCAATTATTAGAGAAAAATCTCCTGTGCACATGTCTCGAATGTGTTAGCTTCAGACCATCAGAAACCTAAGTAAGAATTCAGATAGTCCAGAAAGTGCTATAAATCCCAACGTCCCACACCCATTGTTGTGTTGGAAGTTTCGACCTCCGTAGACGACAACGTAGTGTGCTATGACTTGTGCTCAGTTCAGCGCTGCCCTGATTGCAATTTATAGCTTTCCGTCTTCCGAATTAATGGGTTTCACTCTTGTTTCGATTCTTTTGGACCTCTTTGCTTGCCCTGGACACTTTAAACCAATACTTTTTTACATAGCTCACTTTTTATAAGCAAATTTCTTATTTTGGAAGGACAGGTATGCACTCTACTCAAATTATATATATATACGAGTATATTCATATACTCAATTAGATAACTTGGTTACTTCTTTTATCTTTTATATAAAGATAAAAATTGTATATAACTCAATAATTCAAATAAAACAAAGTAGTTTGCTGATTTTCACTATAATTAATTTAAAATATAACAATATTGTTTCGCCAACACAGTGGCTTCATCAGATGTTGATGATAAACTGAGCTATTATATTGTGGACTGCTTGTATTTATCCTGAAGTGTGTGGAAATGACCTAGAACAGTGTTCCTTTGAAGTAGGGGAAAGAAATAGAACATATTTCTTCTGAATTGTGGTAGATGACCATATAATACTTTTCTTCGATTGCCTTTTACAAGAATAAATTTAATAAAGGAGAATTATTGATTGAAACTTGATCATTTAATAAACTATTTAATTTCTTCCTCTTATTAATTTCCATGGCTTCTAACAGGGTTAGTTTATAATATTTTCGTTCCGTATTCAATATTTATTGGCAATTTCAGGTGTCTGAAACGATAAAAAGAAAAAACATATCATTATATTGGATATTTCGGAGGTTTCTCCTCCTTCCGCAGCAGTATACATATCTTTTGGGTGTTTCATTGTTTAGCCTGTTTCAATAAAAACCTTCTACAACAATAACGGACTTCTTAATACTGTGGTTTCTCTTCCCGGTTTGTCTACCTTCTTTTGGTTCTCAGTTGGCTTGCTTTCGCTGTTAGGACAACGCTGTTTTCAATGCTAATTCTTAATTGGCCATCTATGAAGAAAGCGATTTTTTTAAGCATCAATTGAAGGTCCCTCGCGTCCTGAGGTGATACGTCAAGTTTAAGACAAAACATTCCCTATCTAAAATAACGTGTATTTCATACATATGTGTTTTCGAATATGTCAGTATGAATATTAAGAAAACAGAATAAGTCATTGCAGGTGACGTGAAAAAATGAATAGGGATCTCACTACACCCCCTCCATCTTTTTTTCCGATACCCCACTCCCTTTCAGGACCTCTGATGATTAATGGACGGTTATTTATGAGGAAATGTACCTAGTTTCCATATATTTCCCCATATATATTCATATATATTCATATATATATTCATAATCCATATATCAATCAATATAGATATATATTTTCCATAATGAAACATTGATATTAATACCTTATAATATTTTTTATAATATTTTCACAATTATTATAAAAAGAACAATGTCGCTTATTTTTTCTTCTTCTTTATCAGATATTATGAAATTGTATAATTGTAATATTTACTAATCTAAGTATCACACTGACTTAAATAGAGAAAAAACAAAAAAGCAGAAACAGGTAGGAAAGAATAATTGTCCTGTAATAATCAGCCAGTTTTTCTCTAGATATTCAATGATTATAATGCTAGACGAATGTATTTCACCTTTGTTTGGGAAATTTTATTCTTCAAATCGATTTTCCAACGTTTTCTTAAAATTTAACGATTTTTATCTGCCTTAATTCACATTAATTTTTTGTTCAATTTATAAAAACGAGTGTTCGCTGCGGACAGGATTCGAACCTGCGCGGGTAGAACCCAATGGATTTCAAGTCCATCTCCTTAACCACTCGGACACCACAGCGTCTATGGCAAATTTAGAACATGCATATACATATATACATATACAATATATATATATATATACAGCAAACTTCCTTTCGATAACTTTTTAAAATATATTCAAAAGAATATTATAGCAGAGCTGGCTACAAGGCAGTCTCCAGTTGCGTCTCGTCCAACAAACGAAATGCATGGACATCAATTTCTCAACAATCCTCTTATGAATCAGAAGACAGAAATATATTGCAAAGTCGTATGCATATATAATAATGCATAGATTACTATACATCACGAATCTCAGGCCCCAATAGAAAAAGTATGAAAGCATCTAACACGAAAAAATTCACATGTCCTCATCAATTCAGATACATACTTGAGTTTATGAAGAATTTCATCTTATTTGATGAACTTATGCCATCTAGGTTAGAAATCATCTGGTAGAATGCCATCTAGCAGAAACGCTTTGTTTTACCTTTCTAAAGGTTGCCATCAAGGGGCTACTAAAACATGAACAAATAGAGTACAAGAACATCAAGCCTATAGTTATCGTGCTCATATTATAGCTCATGTAAATATTCAATATTAAAAGGCATCAGACTTTTTGAATTCGAAAAGTATATTTTAATTTGAATATAAACTAAAATTCAAACACTTGAACTTTCGATTTATTCTGTTAGCATCTGAAGAAGTCGTTTGTAACGACGAAACGCGTCATGCTATGTTGTCAATAAAGTGGAAATCAAAAGTTCAAGTGTTTGAATTTTAGTTTATATTCAATTATAATGGATTTTTATCAAGTAAACGCTAACACTATTAGATATATTTTAATTTGATAAATATTGAATAGTATTGGCATTCACTTGGTGCAAATCAATTTAAACAAAATATAAAATAATTTGAACATTTGAACTTGATTCATACTTATATAACATGAAAATGCTTTTCCTTGAATTTACGACTTAAGGTGTACTTTCCTGGAGTTACCGACGAAAAATCATATTGTGTTAATGTCTGGAAAAGTCGATAATTGAAAAGGAAGAAAGTCGAAATGAAATATCGAATTCTATTGTAATGAACAACTTTAATAATATAAAATTTTACTGTAAACCACCACTCCTGCTCTTATTTAAAACTCTTATATTGTCGAAAATATCCATCAAAATCTCTCAACGTATGTAATTCCAAATTAAAATAGAAATTTAAACTTAAGTTTTCATGTGATTGTCATTTCTCCAGCTTGAAGTTTATGGCAATAACTGCTGCCATCTTTCCTGTATAACAAAAAAGTTGGGAAGGCAGCTAACATTCGAATAAATATGAAAGTAGTATCACTGTTTCTAAATATAGGACATTATTTAGATTTTCATAAAACGTAACGTTCAGTTTTTCAAATACGGCCATTACACATTGAATATTTAATTTGCCATCAAATAATTCTATCTACCAAGATGGTTCTTCAACGATTACTGATTCAAATACAATTTGTCGAAATTTGTAAGCCAACAACAAAACGTGCACATACTTATCTACCGCTACAAAATAGAATTCGTGTCTGTGAATATTGATGCGATTCCATCCAGTTTTAGAATGAACCTTGCATGTTTATTACGACTTTATTCAGACATAATAAAGGAGAACTCTATATTGAGTCACAAACAGGCAGAACATACGCAGATGGTCGACAGATATATCTTTCAATAGGCGTATCCGTCGTCATCATATATATATTTATTCATAACGTATTTATTATTGTTATATACTTTCAATACCTCGGGGTCTCTTGTCATGCTTACCGTTGTATACTCTGTTCAATGTCCCCAACTGCACTTATTGAATTTTCGATATCAACAGCCTTGTAAGCCTCGAGGCCGCTTCTTTGAGTTATGAGGCAAAGCAATTTCGCTAAAATATGGCGTGTTCATTGTTTCTTGCCTTTCTGATTGGGTCGCCTAATCAGGAGGAATTCAATCATCTTTGGTTCATCTTCAAGCTTTTCGTTGTCGTAAATTGATTAGTTGCGCATTATATTGAAGATCGATGTCTTACAATGTCGATGGAAGTGAATGCTTGTTGTTTATAATGAGATATTGGATTATTTACTCATTTACAGAAATGTATCAAGTTCAATAATTTGTAGTGAAATGTTAACTACAAAAGAATTTGGCGATTTGAATTCAATTGCCTACCTACAACAGTGGTTCCCAACAGGTGGTCCGCGGACCCCAGTGGTCCTCAAGATGCTATTAGAATAAAAAATATATATCGTTTGATAACAAATATTTTGTTTCGGCCACTTCCTGCGTGAAAAGAGCTATAGCGAGGAAGACACAAAGTACGCGGATTTTCTCATTAACTTCTCTTGGCTTTGCGCAGTTGCGTACTTAGCTGATGTGTTTTTTCAATATATTTTATTTATAGTACAAAACATGTTGAGTAATCAATTTATTTACATATGAAAGCACATATATGAAATTACTTGAAAAAAAAATTTTTTTTTTCATAAAGGCTGTCCCGAAAATGGCTGCTGAAACTCATCTGAATCGGAGATGAATGACATCATTTCTTGGAAAAGAATTATCTGAAAACAAAATACAAAACGGTTTCATGTTCTGTATCGAATTGGCTATGACCTCTAACAGAATGAAACATTTTCAATGAAAAAAAAAAAAATGGCAAAATTTTTTTACTTTTTTCACTTTTGATTGTTTATAACTTTTTCAAATAATAATGAATATTTCTGGTTCTGCTTGAGGCCATATCCAGACATCTAAAGAGTAAATGCCGTTTGGTCGTCAGGAAAATGGTTCATATCGATAAGTGCAAAAGTTTTGAAAGGAGAGTGTTCAATTCAAGCGAGAAAACGTGGTTCGGAGAAAAATCAGTTCAAAGTTTTTATTCGTGAAAAAAAGTAAAAAAAGTGAATTTTACTCACATATCCATTCCAGCTTCATACACAACTCCTTCCTGGTCTTCGTAAGCATCATTCTGAAGAATTCTTGCATTTCTCAAAGCAGTTCAACAAAATAACAAGACAATAACAATAAAACAAAGAACAAAACAATAAGACGACCCGAAGGCATGCAACAGCTGCCGCAACCGAAGGCGTTCGAGCGGCTGGATTTACTGCAGTGCTCCCTTATCTTTAATACCTGCTTCTCGGTTTCTGACCTTCGAGTAATAGTATAGCAATTTACGAAAAAAAATTCGATTATTTCAAAATTGTTTTGGAGTAAGCTGGCTTTTAAACTTGAGTTTACAAGGAAAAAATGTAGACATGTTCAAAGTTGAGGATAAGATTAGTGCTACGGTCAAAAAGTGCCACATCTGACCGTCAAGGATAAAAAATGAGTCACTAACTAACTTTTCTGCTTTGAAACAATTCTTGAAGTCATCAGAGCAGAGTTTGCCAGACCAGATCAAGATCAATGTAGCCGAGCACGCGGTTTAGGTTGAGTAGGTGTAGATTGAGTACTTTTAGAGAGTATCTCCCTGGACCTGACCCTGACGACAGATGGATTCGAAATCCTTCAGCTGCGAAGAAATAGATATAATCCAAGTGCTTACTGAAGAAGAGCAAGATCAACTTGTGTATCTCTCCATTTGTGCTACGATGGAAAACATTTCCATTGGTAATAAAAAACAGATTTCTGAGCATCAGCACACAAGGACTACCAGACACTTGGATATAAATATGAAATGGAGAAATATGATCTTTTCATTCGCAACCACATATCGGTGTGAGCAAGCATTTTCTTCCATGGGTTTCATAATAAAGAAATGCAGGAATTGGCTAGCGGTCGGATTTCAGAGTGAAAGTTTCATGTTTGGAACCTAGTATTTCAAAAATAATGGACTCAAAGATGGAATTAAACTCATCTCATTAAGAACTGAAAATTTAAACTAACTGTATACTGATGTACTCTGATGTAACTGTATTTTTTCAAATAAATAATACTTCGTATGAAATTAGTGTTTACTTATTCTTCACACATGTCTACTCATTGCAATTTCAAGTGTAGTAGGTACACTTGAAACACAAATACACTCAATTTAAATTTTAAATCGGCCATTTTCAGTTCATAATCAATTTTTATTTTTTTTATGGAGTTTGTTATACTAAACACCCATATTTGCAGACAAGGATTCTGAGCAAAAATCAAAAATCCAGCAATAACAATGATGGGCAAATTGAAAAAAATTTAAGGTAAATATTTTTTTATTGATGAGTATGTCAATGTTTCTTCTGAGTACCAAAAATCAAAAAAATTATAAAAAAACTCTTAATTTGGCTTTTTTTGGTACTTGATACTGCAATATGGCAATGTACCAACCATGTTTTATTTGTATTACATTAGAAGCCATGTATTACTTACCTATTAACATTAAGCCGGCAAGAGGTCACTTTCTAATTTTAGGATTAGGAATTAATGGAGGTCCTTGTCACAAATTCACAAATTTGTCTTGTTCACAGCCAAATGAAGTTTTCTATAAATAAGTAAATAGGAGGACAATAAAACCTTCAACGTCTTTGAATTAAAATTGGAATATTTTCTTGTAATCCTCATTATTTAGAGCTGATATACCCCTATCTTTTCGCTGAATTGAATAGTTTCAAATCCTAGATCTGAAATAGCTCGAGAAGTTCTGCTCCCTCAACTGAAGTAAGATTGTTATTGAAATTATCAATCGATGGATTGATTAGCAACATCTCACCTGAATTGACATCTTTTTCTGAGAGATATTGATTGAAACCACGTTATATTTCAACATCGATCTTAAAATAATATTTTCATTTTCTAAAATAATAAACTGTTGTTTGTAGATTTGTTAGTTGTTGTAAAGTAGCTGCTGTTGTAGAATCTGTTGTCGGCCTATAGCACTTCAGAATTTGGACAGATAAATGTTAATTTAGCGGAGCTACAAATATTTCTGCGGATCAGTGGTTAAATAACTCTGAACTAAATAATCACAACTACGAAGAAGAAGATTCTTCAGAGTTCCAAGAAGCCATCTTAAAGGTGGAACGTACGACATAATTCTTCAATAAATTGTGTAAATCTAGAATACTCTGTTTTCTTTGCCATTGTAATCAAACCAAGACAAAATACTGTCAATGTACAAATGAAAACCAGCTCAATAAAGAGAACGAAAGAGACAGAAAACAATGGTCTTTGTGATCGGTGATGTTTTTGTATAAAATTCAAATAACACTATCGTTCAAGCACGGTCTACTAAAATAATGAAACGTTTAATAAACTAGCTGGATAAAATTGGGTGTTTATCTTTGATCTCAACGAACGCTTTAGGTTCAGAAATAGGATATTCCTGTATGCTAGATTTACAAAAGAGATATTTTAATAGCAATCCGATACGACGTTTGGGATGAGATGAGAGTGTTCAGGGATGGATTACGCCTGCATCCTGAGGGAGAATTCGTGTTACCATAGAATCAATAATATTCACTCCAACGATTTAAGAACTATCATCAATGTATTGTGCATGATTTCCAAGATATTTGAAGAACTAGAGATATGAATTCAATGTATATTCTCAATTGATTTCACTGAACTTTGCACTTTGATTTTCAATAATTCATCTTGTGACCTTTAAGCTGATTTGTTTGTTATTCAATGAATATTTGACTAATGATAGTACTCAGATCTTATTCAAAAAAATATTTTAGTACTTGCAATCTATATTTTTATATTTTAGTAATATTTAATTATTTTAGTATTTTGCATTATTTTTTTTCCATTTCATTCTGTACCCAAAAAGTTTCATCAATGTGTTTTAAGACGTAAATGTACGTTTATTTCTTAAGATTATATTCAGTTTTCAGGTTGATTACATTGAGGGATGCTGTGTATGGTTTTGCTGTTATCAATATTGATTATTGTAGAAGATTTTCTATCCCTTTACTCCCTCGATGGTACATCAGGTCATGAAAAGCTGGTGAAGTCTTGTTTCATTGTTGGCAGTTTCTTCGACTGCTTTTTCTTTCATTTGCTTATTCCTAATTGTTTTTGTATTTCTTATCGTGGAAACATCGGAAGGAGAGTTCGATTTGGAATTCATCATGAAAACAAAGGGTGAAACAAAAAATTTTTTTTTCTCTTGGCAATTTATTTTCTGTTTTATTATTAGTTTGTAGTATTTGAAATATGCTATATTAGCTTCATTCTATCTTCAGCTAGTTCTGCTTGCATTTCTTTCATCATCGTCAACTTCTTTTTATTTCTTAAAATTTTTTTGCTTTTCATTTGCTAGTATGATTGTTTCTTTCTGTTTCCAGTTCTGGAGACATGTATTTTGTGGACTTCGTGTCCTTCTATATTGATATTGAAATCATGGTACAAATTGCAAATGGTACAGAGAATTGCTTTTCAGAAACACTTTTTTTCGTGATCAGGCTTTCTTTTTTTCTCTCTGATTCAAATATTTGAAATTCATCTATTAAGACTTTATGTTCCACCATTGCTGCATTACTTCAATAAACTGTAGTATCACTACATAGTATAAAGCAAAGTCGCTTTTTCTGTCCCTTTGTACGCTTTAATCTTTGAAACTACGCAACGGATTTTGATGCGGTTTTTTTTAATAGATAGAGTGATTCAAGAGGAAGGTTTATATGTATAATAACATCCACTAAATAGTGGAGAAGTACTGTTATTTTTGAGGTTTCTAATGTGATGTCGTAAATAATTACATTTTTTCCGCTTACATTGCAAACGCAGGCTGAACCCTACGAGTTTTATCAAAATAATGTACTAAGTATTGTACACATTGAAAATGTCTACAGAAAACTCCGTGATGGTATATGTCTATCTCTTATGGATAACCCACAATAACTTTTTTTTGTCATTTACTTTTTGCGACAAATAATGGCTAATTTTCGAAGCGATTTTAACCCATACAGCATTAATCCTTAACCAATTAAATACCTTGAATACATTGTTCATTTAATATAGATATATATGGCCCTTTACACCGTATGATTTAAGTGAATATTTTCGAAGATATTACAGATTTAAAAATTGCGGGGCGTAGCGTTTGCGGCGGTACCGGCCGGCCGCCCGGTGCGGCAAAAGCGTGCGTGCCTATAAATAGCGCGTCTGAGGCCGCGGTTTTCCCTATAGCACTTTGAATTTAGCAGCGAACGGACGCGTTTATTATATCGGAACTCTCCAGCGAGGAATAGCAATACTTCACTACATAGTATAAAACAAAGTTGCTTTCTCTGTCCCTATATCCCCATGTATGCTTAAATCTTTAAAACTACGCAAAGGATTTTGATGCGGTGTTCTTTAGTAGATACAGTGATTGAAGAGGAAGGTTTATATGTATAAGAGCATCCATGAAATAGTGGACAAATAATGTTATTTTTGAGGTTTCTAATGTGATGTCGTAAATAATTACATTTTTTCGCTAACATTGCAAACGAAGGCTGAACCCTACGAGATTTATCAAAATAATGTACTAAGTATTATACACATTGAAAAGGTCTACAGAGAACTCCGCTATGGTATATGCATATCTCTTATGGATATACCACAATAAAATTTTTTTCTCATTTACTTTATTTCATATAATAGAAGCAAATAGAGGCGATTATTACGTGAACTTCATCCTCTTTTTTCTTCAGGTAATTTGAGCCGCTGCGGACCTGCCCTGGGGGTGCGTCAAGAAGGATTTTGTATCAATTTCGATTTAAAGTTCGGGTTTATTTAAGGATCGCCCATTAAATGCTTTCGAAGAATCGTATAACACCATATGGCTCGTGAATATATATGGTTAAATAAAACGTAAAATGGTTCAGAAAAGCAAATCAAGCGATGGAGCTTTAGCCGACCGATCTTTCTCACTTGTCTTGTTGCATTTTCGCTTCGAAATTGACATCCTAAAGAATTACTAATTTACTATCACGTATTCTCTATAGGTTCATCCGGGAAAAGTATCGAATTTGGATTAATTTGCGGATATTCCTTGAAATCATTCGATTTTTGAAATAGAAACAGTAATGTATAACAGTATTTCCTAGATTTACGACAATTTCAATAATTGTGATTTACATTTCACCTCAACTATGACTACTTCGGCCTCCACAAAACTTTTGGATAACAATTTGTGGAAATCAAACAAAACTGATGCTTGGAAAATTCAAACATTTGAACTTTTGATTCACAATTTTATTGACAACATCGCACGACATCGCGTTTCGTTCTTTACAAACGACTACTTCAGATGCTTCTAGAATACTGACTCTAGTGTAGCATCTAAAGAAGTCGTTTGTAAAGTGCAAATCAAAAGTTCAAATATTTGAATTTTAGCTTATATTCAATTATAATGGATTTACATCAAGAAAACGCCAACACTATTCAACACAAGCAAAAGAAACAAATTGAAAATTGCAAATTTCTTGCTTCCTCAATAGCAAATAAAGGAATCATTAATTTCGTATCAAATATTCCGATAATAAATACTCGGTGATATTTTCAGAGAATAATTGCCAAAAATTGGTAGTATCGTTCAAGATATCATACTTCTCAAATATTTTTCTACTGATTTCAGAACTGGAAATGATCTAGCTGAGATAACTGAAAAAAATTTGTGGTAATGCTTTTTAAACTTTTTGATAGCCAAAGTCTAGACTTTCTCTACTTCAGTTTTTATTATTATTTTGTTACATTTTATTACAATTTTGTAATGAAATGTTTTGTTTTAAATGAATCTTTTTATGTAATTTCAAAAAAATAATAATTCTGATGTGATATTCTCGAATTTCAAGCATAAACTTGACTTCTATGATCCTTCTGTCAATTTATTTTCTATGGTGTTCTTCTGTCTCGAAACTTGACAATTGAGGTTATGATTTTACAGTTGTAAACAATTCCATACTCATAAATGAAATCAGGTATACAACATTTCGAATAAACATTAATATAAATCTATATCATGTAGTAAGGTGGAATAAATTCGAATTATATTTATTTTATATATTAGAATTTCGAGGTTTAAGTTTCAATTTAACTACTTTTTATTATCTTTTCGAAACTTAAATCGATTTCATGATCAAATTTTAGAAGTTGACTTACAAATACATTATATGAATATTATTTTCTGACAAAAAATGTCTTTTACAGGAAATAAGAATCAAAAAAATGAATATTACTATAACTATATACAAGTGATGTTATTGATCGTGCTAGTGTTGAATAGTGAATAAGAAATATAGGTATATTACCAAGAAATTTAACTACATTAAAATAATGTCAAATGGAAATAATTATATCCACAAAACTGTATGTAACATTTCACATAAAAAAAAATGCGCGAAATATGACTTTGTCGAAAAAATCAATTTAGAAGCTTAGAATCATCATCTTGAGAAAATTTAACTTTGTTTATTTCTATTGATACTGCATGTATCTTCGAAGAATTTTGATACTGAATTATAACAATTTATTACATTACATCTCTGAATATTTTGAATTTCTATATCATTACAAAGATTGACTGAAATTTTTACCATAACAATATATATATATATATATATATATATATATATATATATATATATATATATATATATATATATATATATATATATATATGTAAATACTGAGACTCTTAATCGAAATATCGAAATATTTCAAATAAAACTCTCAGGGAGCTGTCTAAACAAATGTTGTCAACGAGAACGAACATATCACTTTCGAGAGTGAATATTAAGAGCGTTTCTAAAAATTCATCGATCTTGTTGAATGATAATAGGATACAATTGTTTCATCATTATTATGAATCATCAGTCCATATTTAATCTATCAATCAAGAATCGATGAATTTCAAAACGAACATAGGTCCTATACCAAATTAAGAGAGATTCCACAGAGTGAAATACTCACGTAGGCTCCCTCTATCGGCGAAAGGACGTATAAACACTCCCTAGCGTTCAAGATTCCTACTCATGACAACAAGAGTGCGAGTGGAAGGCTTTGTAGATATTTCATTCGAACACAACAGAAAATTGTCTGAAATGTGTACGAATGATCCCATGCCTAATCAATCCAGATCACGCCCAGGCGGGCAAAAGTGTAGCTAGTTCAAAGATTCACAGGTAATTCAATACTAGTAAATAATGAGACTCTTAATAGTTATAAGTCTCAGTATTAGTATTTACTAGTATCGAATTACCTGTGAATCTTTGAACTATATATATATATATATATATATATATATATATATATATATATATATATATATATATATATATATATATATATATAAGTATATATATACTTTTTTCTTCAAAATTAATTAATTACTTGTTCAAGACAGTTAATTTTTAATGTTTTTAGCTATAACAGGCTATTTTCAATCTTAAAAACTTTATTTTTGTTGACGTTTCGTTGTATATCACAAACTTGTCAAATCAAATCAAATAAATTATTAATTAGTTTTGACAAAGTGATGATATACAATGAAACGTTCACAAAAATGATGTTTTCAACATTGAAAATAGCCTTTTTTTGCTAAAAACATTAAAAATAATATATATATATATATATTAATAATAATAATATTTATTAATCCTTCAAGACATTTGACAAATGTATAGGATAAGTCGATTCAAGAAAATTGTAAATACAACAAAATACATAAAATATAAAATTAGTATAAAATACAAAATACAAACATACATAAAATATAAAATTAATACAAAATACAAAATACAGATAAAATGAGTATAAAATAAAATATTTACAGGCAACACAAGTTATAGCAATGTATCATCCATCATAATTAATATTTATATATATATATATATATATATATATATATATATATATATATATATATATATATATATATATATTAATATATATATATATATATATATATATATATATATATATATAATTAATATATATATATATATATATATATATATATATATATATATATATATATATACAAATTGTGATTTTGTGGGATTGCAGTCAAGCAAAAAAAAACTGAGAAGACTCTTTTTCTTTACTCGAGCTTTCGAGACTTTATTGTCCCTTCATGTGGAGAACTGAAATAATTAAAATTAATAATAACACAGAACAATACATCAGGTACAAGAACTTACGAATTTGAGATTATGAATAATTATGTTATAAATTGATATCTTTAAAGAGAATGGACAGCACTCATTACTGTATGACAGGTCGAAGTATCAAAACAAACTGACAATAACTGAAAGGACAATAAAGAAATTGTCCCTTCAGAAAACTGAAGGGACAATAGCCTCGAAAGCTCGAGTAAAGAAAAAAGAGTCTTCTTAGTTTTTTTTTTGCTTGATTGCAATCCCACAAAATCCCAATTTGTGTTTACCATTCAGTCACGAATATAATACTATATATATATATATATATATATATATATATATATATATATATATATATATATATATATATATATATATATATATATATATATACATAAAAGTCCGTCGATTAAAATTAATGAAATACTCTAACCAAACTGCTCTAGAATCAATTAACAGGTGGAAAAAATTAGTTAAAATCTACAGCTATCAGTTTATTAATAAAATGCCAATCAGTGATTTCGCAATTAATATATTCACTTAATCAAAAGCCAAACGGCATATGCTACACGCGTGTATCTACCTGCAGAATCCGGGAGATATCTTTTTTTTGTAATTATTCCGTCCAGGTAAGAAACGCACCCATCAATTCCTGCTCTTCGATTAACATTTTAATAAGGCGTGATTAATGATCTGGGTGGTTTTTCCATTTAAAGTTTCCTTTCCTTCTCGACACCAATGAATCAGGAGATTGACTCCGTTCAGTCCATTAAAATGGTAAATTTTATAATTGAATGAATAGGTTTCACGTTGTATCTTTATGAAATATGTAAATGCAAAAGGAGAAGTCGAACTGTTCAAATATTTACATTTTATTAGTTCTGTTTCTGACATGCACCTGCGTCTTCTGAAGTTTGTAAATATCTGGATTGCTTCGGCGTCTTCTCGTCAGCGGAGAAATTGGAAATGCCTTCCGATAGAACAATAAGCCCTTTGTTTCGATATTCGGAACAGGAGATGTAATCTTTCTGGCAAAGATATATCGCAGGCGTAAAATAAGATCCTGGTTTTTTCATTTTGGAATGATGAGAAATCAACGTCAGAAGGTGTTTTATTTTACGGTGGAATACGAAAAAACATAAGTCAGAGCTAATAATATTTTGGTCGAGATAAATTCTACATTTTCATTAATCTGTTATTTAAGACATATTTTTCAATACTACAAAGCATTTGGTTCTTAATTTGTGGAAGGTTTGAAGGGAATCAGAATTTGAATAAACTCATATCTAGTTTGAACCACTATAACATCAATAAGTTTTCTGGTGGGCTATTCACTTTTACTAAAAATCATTCGTACTAGAAATAACAGACACTAAAACAAAAAACATGTATTTCTAGTTCATTTTATAGTTTTGATATAATAAATGGCAAAATTCTCGTACTACAGAATTACTCCACCTAGAGACCCCGAGGACCAACTCCCTAATACAATCCCCCATTTTTTAATTTTTTAGTTAATATTCAACACTATTTTATTATTTTCTGAAATTGGGTATTATACCTGAGAATAAAGAACTTATTATTATTTTTATTATTATTAAATGGTAACTTTGTTGAAGCTTCCAAGGAAGGTCATTTCACTTATTTAATATTCATTCAAATCATAATTTCGACAGAGTTACAATTTGTATCGTTTTATTCTCTAATTGAAACAATTAATCGTTATGGAATATTGAAAATTTCAGAAGAACGCATATCAGTTAATCCACTCACCATTAGTATAATTGTATTCAATTAAATATTTCGAAAATCAGCAAGCAAACTGAGGAGAAGCTGCTGATAGATTTGGTTAGACTGAGGATAAACCAATAACGGAATCAATCCAAATGAATCATGGTAAACTGGTGGGTGGTAATCTTGAATCCAGAAGATGCTTTGAAGTTTAAACAAATTCGAGACATTGAGAGTTTTGTCAGCTTAGAGAGACACATATTGGTACTCTGATCAATATATAGAACATTTTACGGATAACTAGAACAAAGGATAACTGTACTCAAAATTGGCAGTATTGAAGACAACTTCCCATCACCAGTTTGTGGACAAGTAGAATATATAGAATATATAGTAGAATATATAGTAGAATATAGAGCATATATTTTCTTATAATTCATAATATTACGAAAAACCTTCCATTACAATCGTAATTACCATACACCTCATCAACCAGAGCTAGGAATGTTTGAGTTACTTAAGTAGGTATTTCAAACGGGCTGAACCTGAACAAAAAACATCTATGGGTACAGAATGTTCAAGAAACTCTCCAGACTTTTCAATAGCTCACACTACATTCAAGATTGCTTGATATTTTTCAAAGAATTTTAGGTATTTTCAGCAACCAAGCTCTGATTAGCTTGGTTGACTTGAAAGAAGTGTGAATTTTCAGCTCACCTTCAAGATATTTCACCACAAAGGGGTAACAGGTTATCACTGCAGTCGTGAAAAACTGTTGTCTCAAGAAAACTTAAGAACATTCTGTTTTTATGCTTATATAAACAGCCTGTAGAGTTGTTCTCTTATTCCATTCAAACTAAGGCATCCAAATCCATTTGAAAGAAAATTATTCATCTTGAAGTAATATAGAGATTTGTTATGAAATTACTCAAAAACGTTCATAAGGGACATCAAAAGTGAGATCTATAATTACAGATTCGTGTACCAATACTTATATGGGAAATGATAATGACGAATTGAATTTAATATGAAATAGGGAAAAAAGAAGCTTACATGCATCTAGATAGCAACTCCTAAGCAAAGAAGAATATGCGTACAAAGCACATGTTTGAAATATAACAAAGTACTGTCATCAGCTAGATCTTCTCATGAACATCATCAGCCTGACAGAAAATAACCCCAATCAAATGATGGAACATTCCAAACACATCTGTCTCAACTACATTCCGTTAATTTTTTATGCAGTAACTAAAGCATCAAAAGAATGAGAACAAAAAAGTACTGTCAGTCTTTAATCTAGAATACGATTAAACGGAATCGTCGCAAATATTTCTTGCTATTTTTCTCTGATATACAATGCAATGTTGACGTTTGACTAATGGGAATACGTCGGCCGTTATCCAATAATAACACTACTTGACAAGCGAATGTGTTCAGTTATATTCATGGGAACTCTCGGAGAAATATAATAAAGTCACTGTAATAACAAAAAGAAAACGGTTCACGGTCAGGAAAATCACGATTGGTACTTATTTAGCACCATATGTAACCTCAACGTCTGTTGAACTATAACACGTTTTCTTGTCTATGGTCGAATAGACATATTGAAGATCTATGGTTCATTTGTGTGTTATGGTAAATGTCATATAAATTCAACATTATGGTGAATTTGAGGCACAAAAAGTCTTATATAATTGAAAGTGCTCGCTTTAATTCTGAAAAAATTGTTTAGTTTACCCTTCGTCTCTTTTCGATTACTAGAATCTAACAGGAGTTTATTTATTTCCTCTCATTTTCAATTATGTATGGTTCTATGTAAGTAGATCTGCTACTGAAACGAAGTTGGTTTTTTTTCTAAGTAATATCATTTGACCAAAGCTGCAATGAACTTAGTAATATAATTTGAAAAATCGAGCATTTCAGTTCAACATTTCTTGTGTCCAAATTTTTACTTTTATTCTACACTTAAATATTTTAACAGCAGTTCTTTTTTTTTAACTACAAGTTTTTGAGAAACTATGTAAGGCATTAGAACATTATTCGCCATATAAACTATTTTCAGGTTTAGAAATCTTTATTTTTTACTACATTACTAATTAGGTTTTGTGTGCGATACTATTTTTAATATATCAATGACATAGTACAGGTAGCAGCAAAATCTAAAATAACTTTGTTTGTTGATGATACGATGATGTATATAGTGGAGGAAGATTTACATCAAATGGTATCGGATATGAACATTGAACTGAACAAGTTATTCGCATGGCTGTGTGATAATAGATTAAGTTTGAATACATTAAAATCAAAATTTAGTATAATCGCCAAGAAATCACGAATGATGAATGTGCAGGTTGATAATATATATATTTCTGTAAACGCAGAAGCCATTGCTCACGATGAACATATCAAATACTTGGGTACAATTTTGGATTCGAATTTAAACTTTCACGCACACGCAGATTATATAACGAGAAAATTTTCTAAAAAAGTAGGATTCTTATCACGAATCGGCAAATCTTTGTCTATGAGTACAGAGTTGTCACTCTATAAAGCCATTGCACTTCCTCATTTACAATTCTGTTGTACCTTATTGTTTAATTGTCCTCAATATCAAATAAGTCGATTAGAAAAAATACAAAATAGGACAATGAGAGCTATATTAAAATGTAATAGATATACACCTGTCAAATCCATTCTTAATGTGTTAAACATGTTATCTGTTAGCCAAATAGTTGTGTTCAATGTACAAGTGTTCATTTTTAAACTGAAAAGAAATATGTTACCAACCTACATTAGTGATAGAGTTCGATTATTTACAGATGTACATAATTATAATACGAGATTCAAAACAGACTTTATCCTTGGAAAATGTAACACTATACAAAAGCTAAAATCTATTTTGTATAAAGGTTTGATTGAATATAATGGACTTCCTGCAGATATAAAAAACTGTAAAAGTTTAAAAGTTATTTAAAAGACTTTTGAGAGCGTTCGTATCAACCAAATGCAATACAGTTTAAAGTCATTCTAATTCAATTGGGCTTTGTTTCTGCTAGTACTTTAATTGATGTCTATCATATAATATTAGTTAGGTAATAATTGTTTTTGTTTTTCTACTATATTATGTTATTTACATATATTGGTACTTTACTTTTTTACAGTATTTTAATTTTTTAAATTAATTTACAGTATTTTACTTTTCATTATTTTAATTTTTAATTAACTTTTTATTACTATATTTTGTAATATGATGTAGCAATTCTGCTAAATAAATACATTATTATTATTATTATTATTACATGGAAGCAACTGATTGCATAGCAAAGTGTATTCTCTAATAATATAATTTAAATAAAACTAAGTAGTTTTTCGATTTTCACTATATTTAATTCAAAACATGACAATATCTTTCAGCCAACACAATGGCTTCATCAGATGTTCATGATGTTTATCATTCTTAGTTTTATTTAAATTATGTATTTAGATTTTCATCAAGTATCGGCCCAATCGACTAATGATAAGTGTATTCTCTGTTTAACACCATTAAGTTCCAGGGTTCAGCATATTCTTAACTGATAGATAACTATTGCACTTCAAAATTGTTATATTTCAAAATTTCTTAGCTTTTTTCTTGGTCAAACCGAATAACAGAGTAGAGCAACAATCAAAGTGTGAAATTAATACTGACTTGAGCAACAATTACTAATCCATATATTATGTTGACAAATTTTTTGGAAGATATCATATGAAATGAAAGCAACGTTATCCTGAAAACTCCAAAATGTTTTTCAATTATCTGCTCATTTGACTTCTTAATTATATTCTCTCATTTATATTGATCTCCAGGCTCTTACTTGTACCTGAAACTATGGAAAATTTCATGATGATATCATGGAATTTGTATTTGGAACTTATTATATTCATTGAATATTTACTCGAATCATAGAATGTAATCTGCACTCCAATCACAGAATGAATTCCAATTTTCAAATTATAGTCCATTTGTACCTGATTGTTTATAATTAAATCATGAGATAGATTTGATAACCAGTAGGGTTGTTTCCTTTATAATGCGTTCAAAGTACTCTAATAATGCTTTGGTATATTGGAACCCTCTTTCTTTCACTGTTGTTAAATCAGCATCAGTCTCATAGTAATTTTGTATCACATTTTAAGAATTCGGTTGATTTGATAAATTTTTGCAGTACTTTTCATGAAATATTTGGGAACTGATAAATATAATTCTATTTCATCTGGAATATCTGGTCTTGATTCTTTGTTTGTAGTTCATAAAAATCAGTGCGTATGTTGTAGTTCTAATGTTGATATGGATATAATACTGCTGATGGTGATTATCTGTTGTAGGTACTTTCCAAGGTACAATATTCTCAAGAATAAAAACAGCAAAAAATAAACCGAAGATTCACGAAGGCGTGAAAATATCTTTTTGTTGATCAAGGGGCATAAAAATATTTATGCTTTTAACATTCTCGGTATATAGTTTTACTTTTTCACATAAGGACTTCCTGTTGCCGCCTTTTGAATTAATATACGGTAAATGGGACAAATTCGCTACAGATCGTTAACCGACTTTACCTTCGCTGTTTGTTTAAGTCGAATTGCTATTAAATGAAATTTCAGTTGGTTTTCCATTCTATGAAATTAAGTATAAAACTGTGTATTTATTCCATATAAACATGGTTTTATAGTTTCCGTTTTCTATAGTTAATGATTCTCCGGAACTTGTTGTGGTCTAGCTGAAAATATGATAGTACCTGTCATTAAAATAATTGAGTGAGAACCTATGCCTTTGTTGTATTCAAGTGCTGCGGCTCTTGACAATATGGGAAACTTCTTTTTTTAGTTGATTCATAGGTTTATACATTCTCAGCTATACTCCGTAATATCCCCGTACTTCCATGTCTTTTAAGTCTTTTTTAAGAGAATATATATATATATATATATATATATATATATATATATATATATATATATATATATATATATATATATATATATATATATGTTGTTTTTTGTTCATACACCACAAATTTGTACTGTTATTTCCATAATAGTGGAAAAAATGGAGTGAAAATGAACACCAAACTAACCACAGATACATCACCGTAACGAATATAGACGAACTTCAACAACTGACAAGACTTCAAGTGTTGAAAATAAAATAAAAATAAGTTTTAAATTTTTCAAAGTTTCCACAGAGATGAAGGACGTACAGAATTTTTTTATTCGATTGTTTTATTCGATTTTTAGCAGTCGAATACTTATACACTCTTGTCCAAAATCCAGGAATGAAAATGTTAGTAATCATGGCTCTATACCGATCACCATTGACTGTAACATTCTGGCCATAATCGTGTTTGAAGAAGTATGGACCAATGATTCCACCAGCCCATAAAGCGCACAAAACAGTCAGTTTTTCTGGATGTAATGGTGTTTTGACATACACTTGAGGATTATCTTCACTCTAAATGCGGCAGTTTTGTTTAATGATGTAGCCATTCAACAAGAAGTGCGCTTCATCGCTAAACAAAATTCGCCAACAAAGTGCGCGATACGTATTCCGCACAGAACCATTATTCTCGAAATAAAATTGCACTATCTTCAAGGTTGTTCAGGCGTGAGTCTATTCATGATGAATTGCCAAACCAAACTGAGAATAAATCACTTCTCAGCTGTTGAATCGGTCGCCATCTGCAACAGTAATGCCAACTTAAAGTTCTATACCTCTAAAAAAACACCTGTTATAACACTACACTAGCTCATGAAGAGGTTTCCATCTCTTCAGTCGTCTCTCCAGATTTGAGTGATTTAGAAGCTGATAGACCTGAATGTTCACATGGTGACTCTTTCTTCATGGCTTCTTGCTGCAGCGTTTTGGTTTTTTTTTTACGTACTCCATACAACCGAGATGATCTGAAACCAAAAATGAAGACCAAGGATATAATGAAATCCATTTCACTTTGAATATAGTCTATCTGTAAAACAAGATAGGTTGTTCTTCACTATTCTGACATAAAACATTTACATTAAAACGTAACATCTGCAAAGAAATTTTCATCCTTTTCTAAAACTCCAAACCAAGAATTTCAATATACACAGAGGAGTCATGTTACATAAGTATATAATTGTAATCTGTCTTCACGTAGCTGTGAGATGTCTAAATTTTTTTAGACATGTAAAGAGTTAAAAATATTTTTTTTTAGTCGGTCCCTGGTTTGACTTTGCGTCATATGCATTTTTCGTCTATCTCTTATTTTTCATTCATAGAAAATGTCCAAAACATCTGAGTTGTCATCGACCTATGCTTTCAATAAATTGATCTCCTCTTTCTTCTTCTCTTATTGGAGCTTCAAATATAATGTTCCTTTGTGTAACTCCTTAATATTCCTCAGGAACTTCATTTCTACAGCCTGTAATTTACTTCTCTCTTGTTCTGTTAGGTTTCATCTCTTGAACCCATAAGTGAATACTGGCTCATATATTGTTTCATACACAATCAACTTTGTTCAGTTAGATATTTCTTCGCTTATCAGCAGTTTTCTTTAATCAATATTACAGCTTCGTTGCCTTTTATAATCTGTCGGTTTTTTATTTCTACTTTGTTCCTTCCATCTCTTCGCGTTGTAACACCTAGATATTGAAAATTATTTGTTTGTTCTATAAATTTACTGTAAAGTTTCACTTTACAATTTGTGTTTCCTTTTCAGCTTTTGCTGCTTGTTCTCAAGTTTTTAAAGCTTCATTCCATATTTCCAGATGTTTAAATCTTTACCATTTTTCTCATATATCTGAAGGACGTCAGAATACACACTTACGGTTAAAAACACAAGTAGTAAATTTCTATATCACAATTGTCACTTCTTGATATTTATAATATCATTTTCAGCAAAAATATATGCCGATTTCATTCATAACATTATATTAAGTAATACCAGATAATCAAAACGCTTCAAACAATACTTAATTTTCAAATTTGATTAAAGAGTTGGTGGGAAATTGATGAACATAAATATTATACATATACATACCGGGATTATCATAACCCCACTTTTTTCATCACCGTAGTTAGGTGACACAGAACAATAGGCATGATGACAGTTTTTAACGAGCCTATAATGTCCACAAATGTATACTATTTACAAAAAATAAGATATTTCTGCAGAAATCAAGAGTTTAATAGGAAAAAAATGCAATTTTAAGATAGAAATTTATTTGTTTACCTAAAACGCTTGTCAGTGTCATGGCGGCGCTTGTGACGTCAATAATCGGTAACTCAAACACTAGGTTCTGGGTTCGTGCAACAATTTAATTATTTTATGGTATTAAAAATGTATTCGAAAGTGTATAAGTGGTGTGGGGTCCCCCAGTGTGCAAACACATCCATAAAAACTCCTAATAAGTTATTTGTATTCGTTCCTAAAAATAAAACAACACGAAACAAGTGGCTTCAACTTGCAAGGCGAGATTCAAATGCAATATTGTCCAGCACTGTCCTCTATTTTCGTGAAGATCACTTTGATGTAAGTTTTCAAATTGTTTTGTAGATTCTAGTATACTATATAATATTTGGTAATAATATTTTGTACGTGGTCTAAATGTAAAAATATAAACAATCTATTTCGAGGTCTAACCTCGAAATTTCATCTCATTGATGTTATATTATGTATTTTATTCAAATTTCAGTTACCAAATGATATGGATAATTATATGGAATATCATCTGATGGGATCGGTGTCAAAGATCCGCATGAAACCGGGGTGTATGCCCACTAAATTTCAATGTCAACCAGATAGAAGGAAACGAACATCAGATGCTACAGAAAGACCATATATTCTCAAAAAACAAAGAAAGACATTGATAGGAGAATGTCTGAAAGATTTAGAGGAAATAGGTACAAAGCATGTGGAACTTGAAGAGGTGTCATGTGGAAGTTCATGTAGGTACTTATTTGTAATACAAATTTATTCCACTTCTTTGTAAATCTTTGTAAATTCTTTTTAAATGTGTATTTGAAGGTAATATTTTATAAATACAATTTTTTTGTCTTTTTCAGCTTCACAAGCACTCATAAGCAATACTTCACAAGAAAATGCAAATAAGATGGTGGATAAATCAATCCAAGTATATACGACAAATAAGTTTCAAGTAAAGCCACTCAAACAAAAACTAATTTAGTTAATCAAATGACTTCTCCTTTGAAACCTTCTACATCATCTGTTTGCTTCTACATTCTACATTCGCTGTTTGCCTTAATAAATCCTTGATCCATAACTCGTGTTATTTTAATAACATTCACACTCAAATAGTGAAATTGAATTAATAAATGAAAACACAGTCGTAGTGGAGGTTAACAATACGAAATGTAATTTTGGCGCCGTCTCGTGTTTACTTGACACTGACGTCATGAGCTCTGATTGGTGTTCAAGATATCATGGCGGATTGCCTTATTTTGTAGTTTTATTTTATAAAAATATATATCAATCACACTCTTAATAAGAAAAACAATGCTTGTTTTTTATCCTAAGCTTCAAGTTTTATCAGATAAATATAGTATTTTTGTGATTTTTGATTAGTGTCATCATGCCTATTGTTAACCGTAACACATATTTCGATTTACGAAGCCTCCAAAAAAACTAGGACTGCTATCGTAAAGGACTGGCATTTTTGTATGGATTTAGTTACGAGCAATTCCCGCCTATCAGTTTCCTATTCCCAGCTCATCATTAGCCAACAAAATAGACTAATCAATTTCAACAAAACAAGCATTAAATGACGAATAGCATGTTTGTTTGTAACCTATTTATATCGCCCATTGTTTCACTATAGGCTCAATTGTTTCAGCCATGGTAAATAGAAGGGGTACCTTAATCTATGTTTAATGGTTTTTTAATATATCTATCTGCCTTGTGAATGGCACAGAGCATAAATAATTTCTAGTAACAATATGATGGGTAGTCCAGGTATGCTATTTCCATTATAATCGATAACGCCTTATGACATCGAACTATTTGTTAGGTAATCAGCAGCAATGACGTATTCGACTACAAAAGCGTTGGTGAATTCGACTTGTGTTAATTATTTTCTGTTATTCTGTAATTAGCATAAAGTCAATAATGAAACACTTTGAAATGAAACGTAAAAGAGCAAACTAAATTCAAGAATTTATCAATAACTTTACACAGGTTTCGGATTATTGACCCACTTTCAATATCAAGAACTTTGAAGGTGAATGGTGATCAAAGAAGAATCGCGATATTTTCTAGAATGTTAACGATACTTGTTAGTTTTGACAAAAGTACCAGGAACATAGAATCTCTTAGGTTACTTTCTTAGGTTACCTTAGTCATAAGACCACAGAAGAAGCTTGAATGTATTGAAATTTTTATTCAGTTTGCAGAATGATAATCTTTACTATCCTGAGCTTCTGAGTAAACTCAATTCTTTTGTTCCTCAGAGGTGTACTAGAATAAGCCAGACATTTAAATTAAAAACCACAAAACCAATCTTCTCTCGCAATCGCCGCTTAACTTTGCATGTTCAAAATCATTCATGTTTGCAAATAAGGTATCAAACTGCTGTGATTTACAATGGCAGTCACTTTTGTCCATCATTAATGTATATTTAAATCTTGTTTAGTTATTACTAATTATTTAAAGTTTCAGTTGAATAATTAAATATTTAGATATTGATATAATAGATTTAGCTTATTATATTTGATATGTTTTCTGTTATTAGTATTTTTTAATATTGTATATCTATGTTTTTATTCACATTTTTAGTGATCAAATTCTGTAATTTATTATTCATTTTGCATGTACCTGTTGAAAATATATGCTTAAATATATTATTATTATCATTATTATTATTATTATTATTATCTGAAATTAATTTAGAGTCATTAATGAAACACTTTGAAATATATCGAAAAACAGCAAGCTAAATTCAAAGAAATGTTCAAGAACCTTACACAGGTTTTGAGTTTTCAGGTCACTATCAAGAAATTGTAACTTGAAACTTTGATAATCGATGCCAACTGTGATGGTCCATGAATGGTGATGAAAAAAAAATCACGATAGATCTGACGCCCGTATCTGTCTTGCTAAGAATGTTAACGACATTTGTTAGTTTTATCAAAAGTACCAGGAACATAAATCTCTTAGGTTACTTCGAGGTAATCACCGATTGTATACACGTCTAGTTACCTCAGTCATAAGACATATTTTTAACAGACAGCCCCCGTACAACAAAAATATTTTATGAATGAGAAATTTTAAATTTTTTTATTGAAGACAACATAAAAATTATTGTAGGATGTGGAGCTTGGTTTGTAAATCAAAGTAAACTAATTAAAAACTTGTATCAGTTTTATGATTATATATCTCATTCAGATACCCAAAAAAATCACGATAGATCTGACGCCCGTATCTGTCTTGCTAAGAATGTTAACGACATTTGTTAGTTTTATCAAAAGTACCAGGAACATAAATCTCTTAGGTTACTTCGAGGCAATCACGGATTGTATACACGTCTAGTTACCTCAGTGATAAGACATATTTTTAACAGACAGCCCCCGTACAACAAAAATATTTTATGAATGAAAAATTTTCAATTTTTTTATTGTAGGCTACATAAAAATTATTGAAGGATGTGGAGCTTGGTTTGTAAATCAAAGTAAACTAATTAAAAACTTGTATTAGTTTTATGATTATATATCGCATTCAGATACCCATTCTTCGTCATCCATCATCAGGCGCACATCAAGAACCAAAGATTAATTCGAAATTTTCAATTAACTTCGGACAAATACATGACCTTATTGATAATCAAGTGTAAATATGGCTTCTTGATCTGCGGAGCAGATTAACAATCGGTTTGGAGATCTCATTTGGCGCTTATGATGAATGTCAGACGATTAGACGATATTAAAAATGCTGAGAAAAATGGATGGCACTTTGATTGGCGAGCCGAGAACGAGAGCTGGTTCGGACTGACAGGTAAATTACGGGAGCATTTCAACGTAAAGAAGTTATCAATTAACTGTCAAAGTCTAATTGGTTGAGCAACGAAATTGAAAGTCGTCTACTTTGGCGACTTTTTCGATCAAGTGGAGTATATCTGCATAGGACAACTTTGTTGTTGGCGCAATAACTTTTTCAAGAACTTTCACGGAAAATATAATACATCATTCTCCTCATATAATTATAAATTTCATATTTATTTTTTCAATGAACTTCTCTATAGTACGAGGGGCCTCAAAAAATTAAACTCCCAGAAAGAAATTCCATCGAACAGAAAATTATTTCTGATTTATTTAAACGTATTTATTTTCATACAGTTTCTGACGATTTCAAGTTATTACCGTCTTTATGGTTCTCCTGAATATAGCCTGTTGCAATCTATAAAAGAATAGATAGAAAATATACTTCAATTTCTTTTTTTGATATTTGTCTTAACTGTGCAGCACAACAGTATTTTTCAAGATTGTGTAGTTCTGGCATGAATATGTTATAAAAAATAGAATTAAAAATTCTTAAAAATGTCCAGAATTGCATTCATGGTTTTTTATATGTCCTTGAAATTTAAGGTGAAAAAGGTTAAAACACTGGTAACTCAAGTCCTTAACTATCGATATTTATATTTGCGTCAATTTGTAACCTAAATATTGTTGATATTCCAATACTCAATCTTCAATAAAATGAAAATGTTTAGAGGCCTCCATAACAAAAGCTGTGTTATTTCGATGACTGAAGAATTTATTTGGTTCTTTTATTTCGAATAATAAAATTAGTGGAGTACCTTCATTACTGTCAAGACTTTTCGTTCATAGAGTTCACAAATTAATGTACTGACACAGATCACTTCTGAAGTAGATATTTTCATACATATAAATGGGTTTTAATGTATAAATCCAAAAAATTCACATAATATACTATTATTATTAATATACTTTCGAATAGCCTATTTAATTTATCAAATAATTTCAAATTGAACTTTGTTAAAAACAATAAATTAAAATTAACACACTTGGCTTAAGTTTCACTAAACACATTTAAAACTCTACATATGTTTCGGGTGGTTAACCAATTATCAAGAGTAAACAATGTTATTCAAGTAAAGTTACATTGAGTAATATTGTATACTCTTGATAATGGGTTAACCACCCGAAACATATGTAGAGTTTTTATATATTCAGTGAAACTTAAGCCAAGTGTGTTAATTTTAATTTATTGTTTTACATAATTCTTCAACAAAAGATAAGCGAAACCTCTGTCATATATTAAACTTTGTTGTTTCAATCTTACTTCAATTTTTTCAGTGAGTGATACTTCCAAAATCATTCCGTATACAAATTTTTTCAATAATTCTTTTCGTTGCTCATCCTCTACAGTTGCTGTATAATTGTATCGTTATATTTGTATTCATACTTTTTGCTTATTTTTTGTTTATGTAGGTAGTTATTTGTGTATTTGCGTATTCATGGGATTTTATTAGTATTTTTTCATTATTTTCTTCTATATTGTTTCTGATATATAAGAAATATAACTATGGGAAACTAGATATTCAATGATTAATTTGGTACTGTCATTTAAGGAAAATTAACCTCTTAGATTTTTACAAAGCATCAACTTCTAGAGAAACTAGGGAAATATTTTTTTTTCTTCACGGTCTATTATATAGATGTTTGTCAAAGAATCATATCGCTAAAATCTCTATGGTCAGGGCCCCCGTTAAGAAAAATGGACAATAGGTAACAACATGGTACTCATGAAGAACTAGGAGACCAAGAAGAAAACCTAATTTAAGATGGGACTTTGATATTAAGAAACTACTTGGGCCGTATAGCCAACAAAAGACAACAATTAACCCTACAGCAGACATAAAACATGAACTTGTGTAAAGATGGCCAGACACCAATTGGAAATGTTTGAATATGGTGAAAATGATGCTGATGGCGATAATATATATAGATATGTTTACATTTGATATTGAATTATATTTTAAGAATAGAGAAAATTGCTACCTAAATCTTCTCAAATGTTTTATTTAAGCATTTATACGTAGAAATTATTTTCGTTTCTTGCATGTTATAAATTTTTACAGTGGCTCAAAAAAATAGGTGATATGGAGTTATTTCTCTTGGAGTTATTTGGAACTTTGTTATTTTTTTTGGGTTGAAAATATCTATTCATCCACCCATTAAATCGACATGATTTGTTGTCAATTCTATCAAAAGTTAATTGATAGTTAATTTAGATGAAAGTTGAGCTCATTTATAAAATATAAATGAGCTCATTTGGGGTTCTCTGTACCTTTGTTATTTTTTTTTGTTGAAAATATCTATTCATCCACCCATTAAATCGACATGATTTGTCGTCAATTCTATCAAAACATATAAATATTATTATCGCATGAATTATTGATTCATAAAATATAAATGAAAAATTGGAAATAAATAACTCGTTTTTCCGATATTTGAATCGACATTTTGAGTATCTGCCTACATTTTGCTGTAAACCTATCACATTTAAAGTACATCTAAGTTGGTGAAATTAAACCGCAAGATCATCCGAATCATAGCTTTGGAACTATTGTTTAAACCGCATCCGGTTGTTGCCTCAAATCGCTTACACACCAATGGACCGATTCTGTGGGCAGTACCGGAGGCGGTCGCACCGGAACAAGTCCGGTTTCGGACGTTTCGGTCCGCATCAGCCCGAATACTCATTTTACACCCGGATGAGCAACTTTGTATCCGTGCCAGTAATGAGGCGTATTATTAGACGCAAATCTACTTAATGACCCAGGGTTATGTTTAGTATTCGTCACTCATACGCATAGAATCCATTGATATGAAATGTTGATAACTATGTAGATCTGATTCGATGTTCATGCATATTCATACTATGATAACGATTGCATTTGTACGTGTTCCAACCAACGACCTCATCAATTATTAATATGTATCATATATACATACATATTTATATATATATATATATATATATATATATATATATATATATATATATATATATATATATATATATATATATATATATATATATATATATATATATATACATATATATATATATATATATATATATATATATATATATATATATATATATATATATATATATATATATATATATATATATATATATATATATATATATAATTTAAAAACAAGGTTTGTCAGGCTGAAAATGAAGTTAAGAGTTTACGGTATTTACCTGAGATTTACGTTGTTTGTTTATTTGTAACAGCCGTTTACATATGTTTCAAGCTAATTGGCTCTCATCAGAACGGCGTAGTTCAAGTTATTAGATGTTACACACTTGAAAGTTGATTAAAAAGGAAAAACACAGAACAAAACAACACAAAATTCCACGTGAGGAATCTACATCATTTTTGGTTAAATCGAATATCTTGACCAAGCTTGTTAAAACTATATTTTCAGACTGAATCGATGTCTACCTGCGATGAGATATTTATACCTTCTAGAATTTTGTACCGACAATATTATAAATTGAATTAATTAAAGCCGTTTACGGCTGTTACAAATAAACAAACAACGTAAATCTCAGGTAAATACCGTAAACTCTTAACTTCATTTTCAGCCTGACAAACCTTGTTATGAACAAGGTTGCTAATATTCTCAGTTTCACTGAGAATATTAGCAACTCTGCATATGTTTCAAAACGTTAGTCAATTATCAAGAATAATAAGAAAATCAACCAAGTTATTATTGTTATTATTCTTTCGATATTGTTATTATTATTTTAAATGAAATATTTCAATCGATTTCCAAAAACGAGTGTGTTGTGTTGTGGACTGTTTTAAGATTTATGAAACTCTAGCTCTCATTTGTCAGTTAAGAAACAACAAGTAAAAATGAATAAAATCAACCAAACAAAAACGAAATTGATAAATAAATAAACATTGCAGAGAAAAATAATCACCGATTTACTAATCAGGGACTGCATAAGTGAAATCGAAAGAGATGAAGGTAGATAGTACAGCAATCCAAGAATTGAAAAGAAGTAACAAAATATCTCATTCTTAATAATTAGCAAATAATCACTTGAATTAGTTCAGTGTGCGAATACTCTACTCCTGTCCCTATGAAAAAAGGAAAATGGAAGAATGAAAAGGACTTCGACTGATTGAAATATCACTACCGAAGAGCGACAAATTTGGTATCTATTGTAATGGAAAAAAAAAACAATTATTTGCAAACTGAATAGCATGCGATAGCGGTAGAAACATGTTTTTTTGACAAAATTAAATTTTACCCCATCAACAATTCTGGAAACTTACAAAAGCAAAAAACAATTTTTGCATACGATAGTTTCAAGTATATTTTAAAATTTATCTGTTCAGGTTTTTACCCCACTCGTGAAAAAACCGTCGTTTGACAAATAACAGATTATACTAAAAATGCCCCTGATAATACTTAGGGACGCGTATCTAACAAAATGAATTATGAAATAGTAGCCGTTTGTTCGTTACGAATGTCTCACGCATTTGCATGTTTAATTTCTGAGACAAATGCTTCGCATTTTTCAGTTAAAATCCTACGTGTGTGTGACACAGCTATTATTTCACTTGATTAGGGTACTTTCCCTGACAAAACGACTTGCAACGTGACCACAATCACAAATTTCCTTTGCGACGCTTGCAAGGCGTCTATCTTCGTCACAAATGATTTGGCAATTTTTCACAGTGTTTGTGGTTAGCTATTTTTACTTTGATAACGAAGAAATATTGTTCCAAAATTTCATATTTTTCATTTCCCAGTTTGTGAGTTATGGTGCTGTAAATTAGTTATGGTGCCCCCTTAGGTTGTCAATAAACAAAACGTATGAAGTTCATTGTAGTGTTCTCTGATTTTTTGGTTATTGTTGAATATATTGAATAAATAACGTTTGTATTGGTTTGACAAAAATTTTATTAAATTATTACTCGACAATTATGCTACCCAATTTTCAAAAGCTATACTAAAAACTCGTTATTCCGACTAAGATATTAATATATTTTCACATCTATACCTGCTATAGACATCTGTGGGGTGGGAAAAAGAGTGGGTTTAAATTAACAAATTGACGAATTGAAACTGGCGACAAAGTTAGTTAAATTAATTATTCTTTAAATGAGAGGTAATAATAAAAACTTGTTATCAAGAATGCTTGATAATGCTGTAAAAGGCGAAACTAGTCGAATAAAAATTGTTCAGTCAGTGATTTTTAGACAAGTTTTTATTATTACCTCTCATTTAAATATGAACTATCACAGAGTAGATTCATCGTCCATTGAATTGATTATTCTTTATTTGATTTTTCTTTCGGTTCGAGTTCGAATGTATGAATTTGTTATTCTGAATAAAATGTGTTGACAGTTCAGTAGAATTCTTATCATGAAGTATGGAGAATTTGTGTTCTTTAGTTATGGTTTTGATGTTCCATTCAGTTTGATCTATGTATGTATTCTAGTATGCGCCACAATCAGAACAATGATATTCTCCAATTTTTGTTTATTAATTGTCGTTTCTTCATTATCAACTGAAAATGTAACAACCTTTCAATTTAATATGTTTACTATTTCTCAAGAATATAGAAACATACAAACTCTATTCGAGCATATTGATTTCATAAAGAGCCCCTACGTGTAGTGTCCCAGTGTCTAAAGATCAATTTTCTTCTTTTTATACTTCGCTAATTTGACAATATATTTCAAAAAAAACAAGTTCTGGCAATGGCAGGGTATTTTCTATATATTGTATACCCCCTCTGATTTGAAAAAATGAACCCTTAAAAAAACTCAGATGAACCCTCAAAATGAACTTATTTTGTTCGTGCTAATAGCTTTAATATTGTGATTTCTCAATATATTGTCGATGTTATCAGTGAGCTTCGGTATGTAATTGATACTAGGGAATTTCTAGTTATTATCTTTTACATTTGTATGGATAAATGGTTTAAATTTAGAAAAATGGAAATAATTTTTTTAAGACTCAACGTTTATAGTTTGAGTATCAGTTTAATTCAATGAGATCGAAACTCGAAATCAAATGCCCTACAATTACATTTTTCATAATTTTTATGTGGTCATTAAATAATCCTGAAAATTTCTTCGTCTCTATCGCCAAATGCGTGTGCATAAACTAACTGAACGATGTTTATTGTGTGGGTACCGTGTTGTGTGGAATACGACAGCAAAACCAAAAGCCGTGCAGTGATTTGCAACAATTTCAATTGATCTAAAAAAGTTGAACGGATACAGTCCCGGGGATCAACAAAAAAGGAATTAAAATTATTTTGTTTCAGATTTGCGTTCTTGTAGATGTCGCATCGTGCTTTTTCATCGGTGACCATAATGAAAACGTGAAGTGTGTTCATGCCCGGCTAGCCTGATTTAGTTTCGATGTTTTTTCGTCATTCGGCAGGAAAGAGGACCAGTGTTGCCACACTTCAGAGAAATTGAAAAATCGACACTAATGGTACGATCATGAATGATTTTTGATGGATTTGAACTTCTAGTATGAATAATCTAAATATTTTTTGAAGCTTTTGAAAATTTAATCAAATATCATAAGTTATTACATCTACAGAGTGCATGAATACGATTAAAAATATTTGCAAAAACTTTAATGAAATTGTGTGATATACATCTATACATGTTTCTGGCTGGAAAACCATTGTCAACAGTTTTATGACATTTTATATCACTTTGTAATGGTGTAATTTCTCCATAAAATAAAATGTTGATAAATGTTGTGAATGAGAAAAATCTTTATTTCAGTTGAAGTTCCCTTGCAAACTGAAACTCTGTAAAAACTTCGGATAGCAAACAAGTGTCAACTACAATTCAGATTGCTTCAATCAAGAGAGACTGTTATTTCTGAAAAAATAATGAAGAACTGTTCAAACCAGCAATAAAACCATACAGAAGTATACATTGCCAATCAAATTTTGTGTGTTAATTTTTGTTGCCAATTTTTCGAACTTAAAATTTTTGTTGTGGAAATATAAAAAGTGAATAACTTTTTTTTGTTAATGTTCATTACAAACTGAATTTTCGTCAAAACTTTCACAGAGAAAGCTTTCACTGTTTCAAAATATCATTCTTTAAAAATTTTTTTGTATTCTGTCAATCAAATTTTGTCAAGTTAGTTTAGTACCTTTCTCTTTTTACTCTCTTTTATTGTATATACCTGCACCATAAAACAAAATTACCTGCCACAGTAGTTCGCCTTACATTGAATTTTATCTCAGCATAATGCCTCCGAAAAATGAACATCCCTTTTGATTACAGGTTGATGGAAGACAGGGTCTTCTGGAAAAAGCTTGTACAGTCAGCCAAGACCCACCCAGGGTTGTAGCGCTATACGATGATGATGATGATAATGCCTGCCTCGAAAAACACAGAATGAAACTTATTGAAACAACAAAAGGATAACTTATTTGAACAAGTGACTTTTTGTTTCAATGAGTTGTATTTTGCAGTTTGAACGAAGCAACTGTCAAAGTGGAATTCGCTATAAATTTTCATTTTGAGAATGACGTTATAAAAAAAACAATTGGCTCTAGAAATGAGAAGGAATATCAACTGATATTTCTGTAATTATTTGGTGAATAGGTAATGCTACTAATCTTTGCATTTAATGTATAATTACTACTTGTGAGGGATGATACTTCATGAAAAATTTAAGTGGTACATAAACGGTGATGAATAACTGCTCTCAAAATTATTTAATTTGTTCCTTAGAAACTATAAATTTCAATAATAATCTCTGTTGGAAGAAGTGGTTCGAAATTTGCGCAACAAGATTTTTGCCAATATATTTCATGAGTGAAATTAAGCATTCAAGATCCTTCGTCTCAAACCTGCAATCTATTTCATCTCGAGCAAACCTTTCATCACAAATCAGAATGAATCCCCAACGAATATGTGTAAAATGGAACTCCGCTTCGCTCTAATGAATGTTTCGTCTATACCTCAAGTTCTTCGGTAACTTCGGTGATTAGTTAACCTCGTTTAGCCGTAACAACTTAATCAATTTACCCAGTAAACTTAATTTCACTTGTAGCCTGAGTACGTTTTCATGTCTTCAAGATATAAACAAGTTCTTCTCTATATCTCCCTAGAAATGCCATACATATGAGAATGGAAGGAAACGATTGGAGCTGCGATAGCGCTCAACCACCGACAGAGACTGATTATCAATTCAGCATAAAATTTTAATTGAATGCTGATGGAACTGCCAGTTACCTCGTCGATTCAAAGAAGTATTCAATGCGGACTGACTATAATTGGCGGAATTGAATAATTACGAAAGTATTATTATTATTTCAACATGGCTTTAGAATATAGAAGGTTCGAGGAACGACGCTTTATGGCAATAATAATCAGTGAGCTTCGCGGTTTTGTATTCGTTTCATTCGTTAAATAAACTGAAAAGAAAATTATGCACTATTTCGAAATATAATAATCGATTCTATATTTTGTAAGAAGTTCGTTTTCAAACCGATATTCTCTAGGTGTAAATTCCTATAAAAATTCCTTTTATAGGAATTTTTTCTTTAATTTCTCATGGCATTTTCATACCATGACAAATTTACCTGGGAATGAGATGAAATTTGTCTCATCGCCGTCACGCTCGTATCGTCACGCTGGGTTCAAAAATGAAATTTTCAATGTAAAATCTGTTATTAATTCGAAATTACTATTTCAATCGAATATCAGACTCTAGCATCTTCAATTACTTCATTTTCTTCCCTACGAAATAACATATTTATTTAGAACCAGCTGACCTGAAAAACTTCGTAACGCCCGAAAATTCACACTCAATGTGTGGAGTGATAACTTTTAGATGAACATAATCGATGATTTCAATTATCACAAGAAATGGAATACAACCTTATGATCATAATATTGGTATAAATAACACATGTTTGTTTTCAATATTCATATATAATTCGAAGAATAAAAGATTATAGCTCTCACCGTGTCATGACTGATCGTGATGAGTCATCACTACAATTCTATCTGCACTGTAAACAGTCCTTAATCTGCTACTCCGGGCGGCTTCTTTAGCAAATAGATATTTTTTTTCACTTTACCGTTGTCTATCAGAGCTTCGTTTTGTATATAGGTATATATGTGGTCTATATTATCTAATATAAAGTCTGGTAGTATATGGATCTATTTAAGTTTATATAGATCATTATTATGTTCATTGAATAATAAAATTGTCTCAGGTATCAAATTTTCGAATTATATTTCACTGGGAACAGCAATTTTGTTGTCTTAGTTCTGTTACTTGTTTTTAACTGAATTTTGGTCTCTGACTTCAAAAATGTTATCAATTTTCTCTATCGCGTCAAGTTTTCAAACTACTGGATACCCCCTCTTTACCGTAAAAGTCATACAAAATGGGCATATAGAGGAAAATAAAGTGGTTACTAACCAAACATATTAGAATCTTTTATCCACGCAAAGGTTATTGTGATATTAAAAGTTGAATTACGTTTATACAAAAATAAAAAAAAGATATTAGGGTAAAAGTATTCGCTTAAAACTTCTCCTAGAATGTTCAATCTGGGGACATTCCCGCTTGATGGTTCAACAGTAGTCAGCCATCATACGTACATCCCATATACCTTGCCTCCATGACCTTCAAATATCGCTCACCCTGTTCATCACTACCAAGATTTTCTGGAAAGTTAGAAAGATGGATATGTAAGAAATGCGTTTGATTCTCATGTTAGAGCCAAGCTTTTCAAAGCTTTCTAAGAGTTGTTGAACAATTTCGAAGTAATTCTGTGCTCGTATGTTTCCAAGAAAGTCATTGACAATACTTTCGAATGCCAACCAAACATTCTTCTCATATTCGATCATTGTTTCAATGAAACGTTCATCTTTGATAAGTTGCCGAATCTGTGACCCATCAAAGACACCAGCCTTTATCTTCTCATATGACAAGCTAGGAATTGCCGAAATGATATAATTAAAACAGTCCCCTTCAGTTGACAAATCTTTAACAAATTGCTTCAAGAGACCTAGTTTTATATGTTTTTTATGTCGACAAGTGGCTGTTTTAGAATGTTTGGATCCCCAGGTTTCAGGTCAGATCTTGGCGGCCACTTTGCACCCAATGCTTCTCACCAGCTCTGCTGTCCCACCGAAATACATATAAAACAGGGATATTTGGTATATCTGCGTTGCTTGCCAAGAAGTAAACAAACCATTCGCGTTGAGTTCCAAGAAGCGTAATAGTATGCGCAACAACTGTAGAAAAAAAAACTTGACTTGATAGAAAAAACAGATTATAGTTTCGGAATTACCATGTTAATTTACGTCTAAAACAGCCTAAAAATCTAAGTCAACAGAAATCATGTTACAAATTGTTTCGCAGGGCTATCTCTTGAAGTATGCAACCAGAAAACATACTGTTAATACGAATTTATCTGAAACTATGAGAGATCAATTTTCCTTAGTGATAAAGCTATAAAACAACCGTGAATTATCCCTTCATCTATACAAACATTCGCATTTATAATATTAGTAGAATTTTGATGAGACTGCGATTTTTTAACTCTAATATCTTTTTAATGCAATGGCCGATTTCAATAATTCAAGTATTGATATCCAGGTACTGGAACGGTCTAGAATCATAAATAATTTATTTGTATTGGAATTGATACAAAAACATGAATGACCTGGTGTTTCAGGCATGGTATAGGTTTTGTTGATATTTCTTTCAAAAAGTAGTTATACTGATATAACTACAATAGTTAGACATATGGTATTGAAATTTTTTTTATATATATTGATAGTATCTTTAATATTTTAGAAAATTTTTTTGTTCTACCATTCATGGTTACTGCAGCGTTTGCGATAAAAGACATTTTATGGAAAGTTTTTCCATAGCTTGGTTTACTTCATTGTTTTATAAGTTTTAGTGGGCATCCGTACCTTTTCTCAGTAAAATATATAGCCTATCTCACTCACAAATGACGTGGCTTTCTATCGGTGAAAAAATTTTCAAAATCCTTCCAGTAGATCCAGACATTACACCCTACAAGGTCACCAAGGTCACAAACTTCACCTCTTTATAATATGAGTATAGATAAAATATGTCATTAGCTATAAAAATTGTTAATTCACAAACTTTAATAATTCTTATTAATATTCATGAGTCGTATAGCTCAGTATGAGTAAACAGTCTTTGACTAATTATATAAATGAACTTGACGATGTAAAAAAAAATTGTTCGATCCTTTTTCTCCCATCACAACCAACCGTCATGTCCTAGTGAAATATATGGACTACTATTTTTCTTCGCTGAAAGTATGAGACGAGGCAGATGTTATTCGCGTGTTTCTTTGCGATTCTATTATAACTTATGTCCGAAGAAATGAAGCGTGTTTCGGATTTTCAAAAAACAATAACGCTGGCTTAAATTCAAAGGACGATACAAGGTAATCTATCGGTAATACAGGTACCTGTCGCGTCTTCCCATCAGGTTATTGTATAGGCATTCTACTAACTGCCAATTGTCACGCAATATGCCTTCACGCACACACAAACACACTTCGGTCTGATTAAAAATATATCAAGAATTAATGAATCAAGTTAGATAATGGAAGTGGACAGTGGATAGAAATTTTCCGATCAGTGATTTAGAGAAATAACGTCCAGATTGAGGCCTTGATACGAATTGTAAAAGTGATTGATTACAGAATGATTCGAATCAATCGAAATGAATGAGAGGAGTGCTTTTTGAAAATTATATCTTGGATCGCTTCATTAGTTTCCAAATTACGTTTTTTCTTATTTTGAATAAACTGTAATTTCTCAAATTTATTCCATCGAGGTTATTTGTTGATAGTTCGAATCTTTTCGATATTCATAAGCAATAAAAATCATCATCTGATCCCAATATAAAAGAGAAAATTTGAACTCTTTTTTACAATGGATATTTGTAAATAAAAATAACCACAAGTTACATGTTTTACAAAGCATATCATAATTTTGGAACATTGTTGAGAATATATCTCATTCTTCAAACTTTCAAGATGAATTCACAATAAATTAGCTGAGTTTTTATAGGGATAGTCATTGATAATTTGATAATTTTTAATGACTTATTTAATAATTTACTTATGTCACATGATAAAACTTTCGATGTGCTGTATGGTGAAAAATATGCTCTTTCAAATGGCACTATCAAAGATAGTGGTTGCATTTTGACCAAAATGTCAATGACGCCAATGACTCCAATATTTTGGAATTACAAATATCACAATTATGGCCTGTGGTCTTAATGTTCTACTACAGCACAAGAGTTCTTTTCCGAAACATAGGTGTTTTGCTTTTCAATTTGGTGTATGAATTTAAATTCCTAATAACGCTGTGCTTTCTTTATGTTGGAAATTTATCTTTATGTTGAAATATGAAAACAACTATAAAAGAGGATTATTCCTTGAATGCTGCACAGTAATAAGTGAAGTGATGCTGTAATTTTCAAATTAGATACGGGACAATTAAGTAATATCTATTGCAATATTATGAAATTTATTTAGAGTGTTATGGAATTACCATCGTATCCAAAGACACCATCCAATTCTTGGCTATCCAAATGGATAGTGAATTAAGATGGTGTAAGCATATTAACTCACTATGTCAGAAACTTGAAAGCCTGTTACGCTATAGGCAGGATTAGGGATTCTTTGCCTATAAATGCTGTTATATATGTATATTATGGTTTATTTTATGGTCATATTGGCTACAACATTTTGCTATGGGTTAACTCTACTGACTCAATCAGAGTTTTTGTTGCACAAAAACGTGTCTTGCGAATAATGTTTAATCTGAAACCAATGGAAACATGCAAACCGGTCTTTGTTCTTAATCGTATTCTAAGTGTTCCGTATATGTTTTTATATATATATATATATATATATATATATATATATATATATATATATATATATATATATATGAAGATTCGAGCTCTGATGTTATTTTGTTTGAGCATTTTCGCGTTATCTGCACTTATGAAATGCAGGGTCGGGCGCAGTAATATCTTATTTTCGAAAGAAGAGCGTATATAGAAGTTCGATGTCTTTCCTGTAGGGGTCTTCAAAAATATTCACCTAATGATATATTCTCTGCTGATAATTATAATAAACATATATTATTGCATCCTGAAATATGGCAACAACGATCTGGCGCCTTTTCTCGAATAATTTCCTACATACTTTGATGTATTTTGTCTCGCCGCAAATTATCTCTTGATATATCGACCACATATATATCACATCCAATATTGTGAATAAAAGTCGTGAATTATCGGAGAAATTCTTCTGTAATAATGAACTCAGGTGAGTTTTATTATTTGTATTCGTAATATGAGGAATATGACTTACATATTTTCGTAGGTATTTATGTTAGGAAGTTCTAGTGGTGAATTCTAGCGCCAAAAGAAAATATGAGGCTGTTTTAAAATTTGAAATGACACAGGACAAACGAAACTATTTGAAATTTTATTCAATAATTTCGGATGATTTGAATGTGTTGAGAAATTCGTTCTACAGAATTTTAACAAAAATATCACAGTATCCAAGTAAGACTTGATAATAAAAAAGAGAAACGCATTTGAAGAGAAAATGTTTTATATTGCCATTAATTTCCAAAACACATTGCTCAATATATTTTCTTCTTTTCGCTCCCAGTGCGAGTGCACAAACACCCCTGATATTGATTTCTTTCTGATCGAGAGCAAAACTAAAATTGACAAATTTGGGCTGCACTTTTGTCGAAGACGAAAATCATCCAATAATTGCCGGAATTTCAAAAAACTGAAAGGATATATCTACAATAAACAGAAAAATTCTAATTTTTTTTGACGATGTTTACTAAACAGCAAAATATTGAAGTTCTTATTGATAATGGAAAAAGGTCCTGCTGACAAATTCAAAGGTACCTAAGTCATTGTATGAAATTGACATTAACATGGAAGAAAACTTGTTGCGATGTGACGAGAAAAGTGACGAAAGTGATTTTGAAGACTCACAATATATAGAAGACAGGTGCGCAGGTTTTGATAATGCAATTGCATCAACTAGCACAGATGTCAAGAATTTTAGTAATATCGTCAATAAAAAGATAATTCGAGTACAGTGGACCAATGAGAAAAAAACATCGCTATAGCATATTTTCAAGAGCAAAGTTAGAGTGTGATGAACTCAAAAGGAATTATCCAGAAAACAAGGATTGGGCTAAAATGAAAGTTTTTATTCAGAATGAATACAAGAAGAAACAATAAGATTGTCTTGGCATTTGAAAATATAACGAAACTTTTGTTCATATTTTCACTACCTATTATTGATTTTAATTCGATATTTATTTTAAACATATAGGATACTAATTCTTTTATTTATAAAATTTATAGAGAGAATAAATAAATAAATTTAACAATCATTATCCTATATGCCTATTGAAAAATTTCAAACATCTGTTCACTAAAACTTCGTTTTTGCAGATCTCATATATTTTTATTTAGACAGTTAGTGCTCACTGATTTTTTATGAAAGATTTCATTTTATTTTTTTAGAAGAAGTACCTAGTTCTAATAAAGCAATTAAATTTATTTTGAAAACATTATCTTTCATTCCATTTCCTGTGGCACAATTCAAATGAGAAATGAGTTTTATAGGGTCATCTGAACTACTTTCAATGAGAAAGTGGAACAAAAAAATATTTTTAACATTTTGGAATTATCTATTAGTTATTATTCTCAAATTTATATTGGCAAATATTCAGTTGATATCACATATTCAAAATGATAATAATGATTTCTTCCTATTGAGGGTGCCTACTGGAAACCAAATCGATCTTTATATAAAAAACAATGAGTATGAGAATTTCGAAAGTTTGGCAGTAAACCAACGTCGACTGGGACAGATTAGCTAAAATAGTTAAAACTTAATGACTCTTGCTTAGTTTGAACATCAAATCGCGTATATTATGCCATAGTTACATTTAGAACTAGATTTCAAATGGACTTCGTGTTATATACAATAACTTAGTTCAACCGTTCTTGAAATATTTAAGTTTCAACGTCTGAAATGACGTTTGATATGAATAGGCTATCCTTATGGGAGAACCTTCGTTTATTGATAAAAATACTATTTTTATGATCAAAGAATCGAAGTGGAAATTATATTGAATTAAAGGTCAAAGTTCTGTTTTTTCCGAAAAAAAACTTATAAATTTCAAAACATCTTATTAATCTATTAAAATGAAGTTGTTAATTTCTGAAATATTTACCTTTTGAACTATTGTCGAGTAGTTTGCAAACGAAAACTTTATTGAAAAATTTAAGTTTGAACATATCTAGGTAGGTACACCTAGATATAGGTCTATAGACTGTGATTATCATGATGTCACTTAACTCTAACACAGACTTATTAATTATCATTAATACTGGGGTGCTTAAATTGATCAAATTAAGAAAATTCTTGTTGATTATTTATGTCAGGGGTGTCCAACTTGTTAGGCCTAAAGAACCATAAATCAAACGTTTTTTGGTTGCGGGCCATATTTATAGATTTATATTTTAAGCGTTTTTTACAAGCAAGGCGTTTGAAAATCATTCCGCTGCCAGTTGGACAGTCTTGATTTACGGACAATTTGACAATATATCGTAATATATAATACATACCATAATGTATTACATATATTCTTAAAAATTTGAAAAATTTCAATGTGTTGTAGCATAAGTGGAAAAAATTTACCTGCTGTTAACAACAACGAGAATACTGAAATTGACATTTTGGAACATATTAGGTACACATGCGCTATATGTTATGGTTCATTGCATCAATAATATTAATGTAACCATTATAACCATAAAACATCATTATCCATATTAATTACATTATAATTAATGTGGTTAATTAATTATAGGCTATCCTGGCAACTGGTTCATATGATTCAAAATTTTCAAACGCCTATAATTTTTTTCATACGCCTATATTTTGAAATGTAAACAGTTTGAAGGTACTTATGAAACCCTATACAAATTATGATTTAATTTTATTGAGAATAAAATGAACTTCTGAAAATCATAAGGTTCTGTTTCAAAAAACAAAAATTCGAACGTTATCTCTATTGAATTTTTGCTTCGAGTTTGGAATAAGTATCATTATTTACAAAAACGATTCAGTACTCTTTCATCCACTCTTTCGCAAATAGAAATACTACATTCGCCAATAAATAAAATGCTCTCATTATAGGAAACATTATCTCTACCATTCCGCAAATGTCATTCTTGAAATTGAAACTCTTATATTGAGTCTAGGTGAAATATAGTTTATATCATGTCCGAGATTAAATTTCAAATAAACAATTTACTCAAGTGTAATAATTTTTGAACTATATTAGTGGATCTGCCCCCGTCGGCTATGGTATACTGACAAATTTTCGAAATTCATTTCTATTATCATATTTTTTCATACGATTTGGTTTCTGGGACACCCTATATAGGTGCAATCTTTTATTTCCATTAATGTTACAACAAAAATTGGATTCCCTAATCCATTTTCGAAGTATGATACCACAATTATTTAGGCAACATCATTAAATTTTCATATTTATCCTTTGCTTTCCTCTGATAATCTGTATATTCAACATCTCTTGTTCATCGATAATTTAATACTTCACTGATCAATTCGAAATAAGTTATAACCCTGATTTTATTGGTTTCTATACTTGAATATTTCTTCGATTCAATTTGAATAATAACGAAACAATCCGGCAACTGCGCCGGAAGCAGTATTGTATAATATACATGCAGGTGGACGTAATAACATTCCCTTTGAACGGACGCAGCAAGATTAGTTTTTTGTAAATTAGATACTTAACTGAAAAAAAACAAATTTATAAAATAAAAACACCTACGTAACTACCACACACGAGTTATTTCAATATACGCAGAGTATATTGAACTATATCTTCGCTTTCTCTGGGACGCAGTAAGGTATATATATATATATATATATATATATATATATATATATATATATATATATATAAATGTTTGATATATGTGAAGGAAAATGTAAACAGTTTCCCTAAACTTTCTGACTATCATTGTTACTACACCAGTAGTGAGGGAATATTGTGCATACCGAATCACAGACTATCCAAGTTTGAGTCTTCACCTTATTATCAGGGTATAAGACTTTTCAACCATCTACCTTTTACAGTTAGGTCACTTGGACTTTCTGCTTTTAAAAAATTCGTTAAAAATTACTTGATACATAAAGCCTTTTATAGTGTAAGAGATTATTTAAATGATGTGATCACTACTGATTCATCTCGTAGCTAGAATGTGTTGCAACTACATAGAATTGAACGTTTTATTTCATTATATCATTCATCTTTTCTTCTTCCTTTTTAAAATTGTATTCCTTTGATTTTATTTAGTTATTATGACCTGTCCAACACAATTGTATATTGTCATACTGGATTAATAAAGATTATTATTATTATTATTATTATTATTATTATTATTATTATTATTATTATTATTATTATTATTATTATTATTATTAATTATTATTATTATTATTATTATTATTATTATTATTATTATAATTATTATTATTATTATTATTATTATTATTATTATTATTATTATTATTATTATTATTATTATTATTATTATTATTATTATTATTATTATTATTATTATTATTATTATTATTATTATTATTATTATTATTATTATTATTATTATTATTATTATTATTATTATTATTATTATTATTATTATTATTATTATTATTATTATTTTTATTATTATCATTATTATTATTATTATTATGAGTAGGTTTCTCGGTGTTTTTTTTTTCAAATCTCATTTTCCCTGCCTGGGCTGATGTATTTCAGATATATTGTCTGAAATATTTTGAAATTGTTTCAATTGTTTTGTACCGTCTTTGATTGAGCGTGTTTTGACACGCTCTTTGTACTGTCCTTGGCACGTTATGCATTGCTTGTTTATATATCAGTCGCTTCTGACTGCCTAACGTGTATGCGTTTCGACTGTGATTAACTTTATATTTTGTGAGTCTTTACTTCTTTCATTTGTGAGCCTCTTCCTATTGCCTGTTTTATTGAACTTGTTTCATCATTATCTTCAGGAATTCAATAAATGTTTGACGAAGTATTAGGAAATTGAAGAGCGAATAATTGTTTGTCCCACAGACCGCATTCCTATAATACACCTTCAATATTATCAGGATTCCATATAATCAGGAAACATTGTGAAATTCTGCGAGTCGGCCATTTTAAAAAGGTACCTCGGAGAACTTATACGGTCCTCAGTTTCTAAACCAAATCGCTAATGAACAAAGAATTACTAATTTACAAAGGACCAACATGACGTACAAGCTAACAAGGGCGTACTATAATAACAAGTGCATTTCGAGGGGCGTCAAATTGAGGCATTTATAACACGATTCTTCCAGAAGCAATCTACGCTGCTGAAACAGTGGTTATTGACGGTCATTCAAGAATTAGAGAAATACAAAAACAAGAACGGAAAATTCTCAGAAAGATTTACGGGCCAATCAATAGAAACGACATTTGGATGAAAATACCTCAGAATGAACTTTATCAAAAGACGAATACGATAACGGAAGAAATCAGAAAACGACGAGCAAATTCTATGCATATATCTACAGAATAAAACAGTCCAAAATAACGAAGAAAATAGTCGATATAATTATAAAGAGTAAATGATGAACAGAGTTGTTAAAACAGGTCCAAGAAGATCTACAACAGATCAATATAAAAAATCTCGAATATCGCATAGAGTGCCGCTATAAAATCGCACATGTGAAGTTTGAGCAAAAATAAAATCGCCAACCTCGAATAAAATGGACAGATGAACGGAAGAAAGAGCATTCAGAGAGAATGAAGCGTTTTTGGAAGACAAAAAATGATACAGCAAAAGTCCTAATATCTGCGAATTCAAGTTCAATCTCTCTCCTCATGGGGAACAATCGTTATAATAATAATAATTATAATATAATATATATATATATATATATATATATATATATATATATATATATATATATATATATATATATATATATATATATATATATATATATATATATATATAATAATAATAAATATAGTATATATCTATGATATAAAAATGAATCGCAAAATGTGTTGCTAAGCGCATAACTCCACAACGCCTGGACCAATTTTGGCAATTCTTTTTTATAAATATTCGTTGAAGTCCTAGGATGGTTTTTACGGCGAAAAAATTCGAATAATTTCCGGGAAAATCCAGAAACAGAACATTTCTTTTTCCATACAAACGTTTTCTAACTGAAATGTACAGTCAACGGCTGGACCGATTTCACTACGTTTTTAGTGTGTTTGTTGTTGTCAGACAAAAAAATTTTTAAAATCTATAATATACAAATGAATAGCAAAATGTGTTGGTATGCGCATAACTCAACAACTCATTCTTTTTTCATAATGTTCGTTAAGTCCAAGGATGGTTTTTACAACAATAATCATTGCTATTGATCAATGAACGTTGTGCGTCAATACTGCAAGACAAAGTTTAATTATTATTGATAAGAAAATTCAGAAAAATAAAATAGAAAATGGTGACAAAAATTGGGCGAAGAGGCAATTCAAATAGACACGCTATTGGTACAGCCATCAGACTCACTATATTCATTAGTTTTCGGGAATGTACTAAATTCTGAACATTTTTTGACTTATATCCAGCAAATATCTCAAATAATTAATGATGAGATATATGGAACAACTACTTGATACGAAATAAGGAACATGGCGTTCAACTATAAAACGGACAGGTTGATAAATTTCAATGCATCAAACGTGTTAAAATAGGAATTTTTTCATAATTCGACTGATTTGAAATAACAGGAAGTGTTGCAGTCCTTTCGTAAGTGGGTAAGTTCCCTGGCTCCACACGGGATAACTATTAAAAACAAGAGAGTGTAGCACAAATACTAGAACATTTCTTTCCGGCTTTTTGAGAAATATTCGGATAAAAAAAAGACGTACAAAGTTCGCTGGGTCATCTAGTGTATACGGATAAATCCAAATCCGTACTACCCAAAGCATCAGGTATACGACATTTACTTAAGATTAAGATCATAAATTATAATATTAATATTTCTACGGAATTTGCCGTATATATATATATATATATATATATATATATATATATGAAATTGATTTATTGCCTGTTTAAGATATTTTATTTTGAAAGTTTTTAGCAATAACAGGCAGATATGAAATAAAATAAAATAAAATAACAAAAACAAACTTTTTCATATCAAAAAAAGCCTGTTATTGCTAAAAACTTTCAAAATAAATATATATATATATATATATATATATATATATATATATATATATATATATATATGTATATAAATAGATGTGTATGTATGTATATATCCATAAATGTTACTTATGAATTCATTGATTCATAGCTACATTCATGTTCTCCATGTAATCTAAGTCACAACATGTTTGGTCCAAAACGGAGGTAGCCGGTCACGGTGTTTATCATAAAATACGACGTTTATACAACCGTGGTGAATCTATGATGGTACTAATCACGGACTAATTGAATAATTGTGATCCATGTTCAACGCATCTATTCCAGTTGATGTACTAAACTCACGTTTGCGATACCCAGTGCCGGACTTGCCGGAAAAAAATCAAATGAAATCAAACATTCGAATAAATAAGTACACACAGAAGAATAACAACAATTCTAAAAGGTCCAACTCACGAGAAATTTTGAACGGTAGTTAGATGGACTGTATGCCTTTGTACATAAATTTCAATGCGAATTTCTAGAATGAAGAGTAATGTCTGAAACAAAACTAGAGAATTGATTATTATGAAAGGAATAAAAATGTTTATCCTGGCACTTCAGATATTTTAATATCTCTGAAGTGGATGCTCTTGGATGCAGTCTTTGACAATGGTTCAAGCTTCTTGGCTCTCATCGGCACAGCGTAGCAATGTTTCAGATGTACGAAGTTAGACATGACAATCCAGGTAATATTGAATTGTGAACCCACATTCAGTATTTTTAAAGTATCATTAAGAGATTCCGTAAAGAATTAAAGTTCCACTTTGGCAATGATCAATTTTTCCAATCCGGAGAGTTCATTCAGATGCCACAAATATTTTTTGCTTTCTCGGGAGTCTTCTTTTTTATGGTGATCTCGAAGTTCTAAGTTGGAGATCACATTAAGAAACTCACCTCTGAACTTGGCTACGCTGTTCTTATGAGAGTCAACTACAGCTATATCCAAGTGTGGGATATACAGTTATGTTTTGTGTTACATATGATGGAATTTCATTATCAGTTATTACAGATGTGCCTTCAGATAAGTCATTATAAGCTTTTTCTAATACGGCACTGTTTCTTCTGATATCCCCAACACATATTCCTGTCTATACGTCCTAGCAGAGCAAACGGAGATATGAACATAATCTGCTTGGATTCACACGGGGATATTCCCTTTGTAATTAATTCTAACCGGTCAATATGTCCGAGCATAATGATCAGTCCTCTCCGCATTAAGTGGATAGGGTGATAGACAAGGCCTCTTGAAAGTGCCTTGAGCAACAGTAGTCGTTTCAATGGGTTCGATTCCTGCGTTTACTGCATGGGTATTTTGACATATTAAATGTCAGTGGAACCTAAATTCCTTTTAAGAGTAGCTAGTGTAGAATGCTGATGTTATGTACTGTAATAGTAATATAGAAAACGAAGATTCAAAATACCATCTAAAAAGGAGGAACAAGTGAGTGTATGGAGAAATATAGAGTTAGCAAATGTTAACAAGAGAACTCTATGAAAAAAATTTTTGCCAAACTTTATGTCATCACAATACGCTATCATTCTGAGCTGAATATATCCAAGACTCTTTTACGTAGTTATTTACAAAAAAAATACGAAATTTATGAAGCCACGTTTTAGAACTGATGTCACATCTAGATGAAAGCAATAGAAGCAGGACCCCAATGTCATTAATGGCCTAGCACATTCTAGGGTAATCAAATCAAGACAGACAAGAACGTCATAGAGAAGCGAATCAGAAGTCTGGAAAAGACCAATGAGTACCACTCCTTTTTTATAATGTATTGTTCTGCAATTATTGACTCCAATGGCAGAAGCAATAGGGTGCATTCTTACCACTTATCAATAAGCAGGATACTTATAGAGAATTAAGAACTTCTTTCAATTAAGTACTGTCTCAATGAAAACCTTAAGGCTGATAATGCTTATTAGTATCGAGACGACTTCCATCATTGACCTGTGTGTTCTATTTATAGAAACGTCTTAAATGTTCTCAATACTCATTTCACGACACTTGTGAATGGAAAAATACATGAATTTCGATTTCCTGCTACTGAATACCGACTTCTGGGTAGAAAGGATAAGTTTGAACAACCAAATCGATGAGGCCTTTATTGAAGACAGTTTCATTGGTTCTCACTTTTACCAAGTGATATTCTTGGCACTGAAATCATGAAAAAAGCTTCTTTGATTATGTATTGTATTTTGTGTACTTAATAACGAATAGTGGTGTGCCAACCTTCTCATATTTTAAAGTCTTGAAGATGAGATGAAACATGTTGACGAATTGATATTATTAAATATAATCGTGAAAAATTGAGCCTAGTGTTTAATTTAATTTAATATTTAATTATGTTTCACCAAGAGTTAAGCGAAAAATGAATCTCACTAATTCTCATATTTTATTTTGGAACTGCATAACCGAAGATGATTTTTCAACATGAAGATGAAGAGGACGAGGAAAAATCGAAATATTGGTTACAAGTTATATTCAAAAACATTATTTTACACTTTCTGTTTGTTTATTCGATGAGTAAGCCTGTTCTGTCATTCATGACAAGGTTGATTACTTTGAGAAGCAATGAAGCTCTTCTCGAATTACAAAATTGTAGCATATATAATAGTATAAATAGAGTTGTTGAGTCTTGTAGAACTGATACGTTTGAGTGCCTTAGAACAGAATACACTTATGCACAACATTTACAAGCATCTACCAAGGTGTTCTGGGAAAACATTTCAATCCTGTGCATAAATCTCAAATGATAAAATTAAACCAATTTTGTTAACAATACTTTCACCATTAGTAATTGACATCCCACTCCAAAAAACTGACTCTTTGACATGGGAGAAATATAATTCACTTTTCTGAAGAAATTCGACAAATACATTCCATATTTTGATACTGTTCGATTTATAAATTGAGGTAAGTGATCGTTAATAATATATTAGTAAATATTCAATGTGGAGGTTTGCTAATGCACCCCTGATTGTTCGGCCATTAGTGCATTCCAGTGTACAAACAGAATGTTGGACTGTATAAAGTGCAGAGGCGTCAGGTGGAACATTACCACTCGTCTAATATTACTGAACTAACATAACTGGCCCTCAACTGTTTAGAACTAGGCTAATCGAACAGAAGTGGTAAGTAGATCTGTAAACGTTGGAGACCAGGCAATCGACAATAAAACCTAAGGATATATAATATGAAATGTCTGTGAGTTTTTTACAACTCTTTGAAATTTGAACTATTCAATCACAATAATTCGAAATTGAAGTTTACTAAAAGTTTCAGTGAGTTTGCAGTGGAACCAATTCAATGCGTACTATAAAAAACATTGCATCAAAAGATTCCTATTAAACATTTGCTACTATAAAATATTTAATTATTCAAAAAACTCGGCATTCATCATAAAAAATACTTCAATGATTACAATAGAGTTTGTGATATTTTCAAAAAAAATTGATGAATGGGTGGAAAAATAAACCTTGGATAGGAAAACTATTGCTCAATGTTTCTTTGAAAATATAGTTTTTAACTTAATGGAATGAAGAAAAAATAATCAGAATCTCCTGCAAAAAATATGCGACAGTTTTCGTCAACCCCATGAACCCTTCAATTTGAAAGATATAATATTTGCTTGGTCACGAAGTAGACTTTCATTCTTCACGAAATCTCGAAACCAGAATTCGATTAAATATAGTGGATTGTTGGCAAGAAGATTTATAATATCAAATGAAACGAGCAGAGAACTGATTGCCACTATGTCATTTCGAATACAATGTGTATAAACCTGCTGCTTAAAAAGCTTTTATATTGCCTGTGCACCTTCGAAGAAATAAGAATGTGTATACTTATATTTAGTATGAAAATATTATATTGTTAAAAAACAGAGTGTAATAAAAGAAAAAATTTGATATAAGACAAGATTTTCACGACTAAAGGTTTGGGTAGCTTAAAATTATTTCTTTTTTCATTGAATTGTTTACCTTCCACTGTATTCTATCGAATGGTATTTTAGAAATTGTTACACTTTCGAAGTTCAAGATATTCATGTCTTTTATAATATATCAATTCATCAGATTATATACATATCAATATACTCTATGTATATAGTAGTATAGCAAGGGGGGTTCCCGACAGGAAGTGACGTATGATGTTGTCAATAATGAAAATTTTTCTAAGTCCCGTTCGAGGTAATTCCCGGTGGTCATCGTGGTAAAGACTTGACCACTTAATTGTTGAAATAGTGCCCCGCCCCGTGTCCAGCCTCGTTATTTCTATTGAATAATCGATCGATCGATTTTTCGTTGGAATATTCACAAGGTCATATTTTCCAGTTATTGTTATTGTATTTTCGGTAAACCATAATCAGATTGATTAGGATATCTTGAATGAAATTGAAAACAAAATCTTTATCAGATTGATTAGGATATCTTGAATGAAAGTGAAAACAAAATGCGTGTGAACGTCTCATGGAAAAATTTAGGAGGAAATGAGCATTGATATATAAATGTATTGAAAACAAAAAAAAGTCGTCATGTTTGTGTAAGAAGACAAGAAGATGGATGTCGCATTTAGGAAGGCTGAAGGAATCTTGCATTCCATCTACGGAGATGTAGAAGTGAGTACTATATATATATATATATGCGATATGCTTCCGATAGAGATTATTTTTAATAGAAAAATTAAGAGGATAGAAGACATAATTGGTAATTTTTTTTCAGAACGTTATTGTTATGAATAATTATAGACCACCAGATTTCATCTCACCCGAACTCAATTTGCAGGAGAGATTCCGTGGGGTTTTGGATGGAGGAACAAATGTTGTGATATTTACAACATTCAACGTAGCTCCTATGGCATTTGTTTTCTATTCTTAATTTTAATTCATATAATTTTTAATAATTTGTATATAGATTCTGTTCACACAACAACATAAAATTTAAATTGGAAGATTTTGCTTTTGTATAATTGTTAATATAAAATTTCTTAATTATAAATTAAAAATATTTTACATATACAACATATTTTATCAATTTCCATAACAGTTAGAAGTTCGTTTACTATTTCCATTTCATCCAATTCTTGTAATGAAGCAGTAAGACAAAACTGGCATTTACCATCTTCAATTTCGTTACATTGTTCGAATGAATTCATACATTCTATAACTTTTTTCAACCTCTCTACTTCAGGTTTATATTCATCATCGAAAATATCAAGATGTTGATATCGATCATCAAGATGAAATTTCTTTTCAAGGAAAATTTCTCCATATTCTTTAACTATGTTATCGAATGAAGACATCTCACAAATGAACAACTTGAAATTATATTTCACACTCGTAAATTTCTGTTTGTTTACAGTTCATTTATAACATTTTCTATAACCACCATGTTATATTCCATATCACATGTTTATGGAACTTCTGTTTTTGTCTGCAGTTGATTATATATCATTTGTTTGCTGTTTTTATCTGTAGCTGATTCCATATCACTTGTTTATCAAACTGCTGTTGTTGTCTGTGGATGATTCTATATCACTTGTTTATGGAACTGCTGTTTTTGCCTGCAGTTGATTCTATAACACTTGTTTATGAAACTGCTATATATATATATATAAGATGATAAAACACAGATGAAGTTCAGTGTTCAAGCAGCAGAGCAAGTTGAAATACACAAGGCAGAGCAAGTTGAAATATACAAACTTGGTAGTATATATATATATATATATATATATATATATATATATATATATATTCATTATATTATAATGTGTTTCAGAAAAATGGACTTAAAGAAAATAAACTCTGTTTGCAGTCTATCAAAATCAGTAGCAAAATTGAAGGATTTACCGATCGGTACGGTGTATCCAATCATGAATGCTGCATTAAAAAGAGGGAAATTTGGAACCAGTATATTATTAGAGCTGGAAACTCAATTCGTCTACTTACCTCTTCGCAGTACAGAATTGTTGAAGGATAAGTTAAATTATTTGAAGGACAACCTATATGGTCTTAAAGTAATTGGGTTGAAAGAATACCCAAACGTGCCCCCTTCAGCGCTATTTGAGATTGTCGAATTATAAAAAGAAGTATGGACTCAGAGGTATGTAACGTTATATCATTATTCAAAAAGGCAGTTAAACTTTTACTCAAATCAAAAAATAATAACGATGAATGTATTAAATGGCTAACATATATCAAAAAACAGATAAGACAATTGAACAGATTGCTTAGACATAAATCTCTCAACCATGGTAATCGCATAAAAACGCAAACATCTATTGTTCATCTCAAACAATACAGAATCAAACTCTTGAATAAAATTAATTCAAAGATAGGAGGATCTAATACAAAACGTAGTAGCAGAGTTAGATGGGAAGATGTTGAAAGTGCATTCGATAATAGAATACGTACAGGAGTTGTCTTAAATTTGAAACATACTGATATTAATGAATTTTTAACTGATGCATACCATTTATTCAAATCCAGAGTTAATAATATATTGAAAAAATATCCTGTAATCAAAGTAAATACAATCTTTTGTGGAGAATTCATTAAAAAAACTTCGGACAAAGAAACATTTGACTATAAATATTTTCCTACAAAAAATGTGCGAATTGATCGTGGTACTGATTTGAAAACTTGCTTCATAAATTATATATCAGAAAAAATTCTACAGAAGCTTCAAGACTTTCAAGAAAAAGACAGTGGTTTCGCTTTGAACTCAATCATTTGTTTAGAAGTGAATCTCAATAAATTTGAAATGGTGCATGGATCTTCTTATATTCGTTTACCTGAAAACATTGCCAACAAAAAGGCATGTATCAACGTTCAAAATTATGATGATAATGCTTGTTTTGCCTGGAGTATTGTTGCTGGATTATATCCAGCTGTTAGGCATTCTAATAGCGTTAAATCATATCCTCACTATTCCACAGTACTCAATTTGGAAGGAATTGAATTTCCTATGAATTTGAAAGATGTAGATAAATTTGAGAACCAAAACAACTTATCATTGAATATTTTTGGGTTAGAAATGAATGATCAGAAGAATTTTACTGTTGTTCCATTGAAACTCTATAAAAATAAAGTACCGAATAGACATTTCAATCTACTCCTCATACAAAATGAATATTTAGACGAGAAAAATATAGAAAGAAATGATAACGTTGATATTGAATATCATTTTGTTCTCATCAAGAATTTAAGTCGCTTACTCTACTCACAATTGAATAAAAAGAAATGCAAGAAATTTATTTGTGATAGATGTTTGAATTATTTAAACTCTGAGAGAAAATTGATTGAGCATACTGAATTGTGCAGAGAGAATTCATGCAGAATATCTTTTCCAGAAAAAACTTCTATTTCGTTTGAAAATCATGTACACAAACAGAGAGTACCCTTTGTGATCTATGCGGATTTTGAATCATTTTTAAAGCCTATTAATAATAATAAATTTTCATCTAGAACTGTTAAGTATCAAGAACATATTGCAATTTCTGCTGGATTATATTTAAAATGTGAATATGATCCCTCTTTATCTTTTTATGAAAGTTTTACCGGACTGAATTGCATGGAATGGTTTTCAAACCGACTAGAGTCACTAGCACTTGATTTATCTAAGAAAATAAAGAAAGTGACACCTATAAGTTTCGATTTGAATATGAATACTCATAAATCTGTTTGTCATATATGCAAAAAACCATTCATACCACAGGACGTTATTGTATTAGATCATAATCATTACACAGGGGAAGTGAGAGGTTACGCACATCGTCAATGCAATTTACAATACAAAAAGTCTTTAACAATTCCTATTATCTTCCATAATCTGAGTGGATACGATAGCCACTTCATCATAAAAGAAATAGCTAAGACAGGACGTACTACTCTATTACCTCTTAATAAAGAAAGGTATATTTCTTTCACAAAATATATGTTAGATGGTACTGATCTTAAATTTAGATTTATTGATAGCTTTCGCTTTTTAGCATCTTCTTTAGAAGCATTAGCATCTAATTTGCCTACAGATAAATTTTTTGAATTGAGGCTACAAAATCCTAGTCTTAATGAAGAGAGTATAAAATTACTTTCAAGGAAAGGAGTTTTACCTTACGATTACATAGATTCTCCTGAAAAGTTAGCAGATGAAATGTTACCATCAATTGAAAATTTTTATAATAAACTTAACGATCAACATATTTCAGATGAAGATTATGATCATGCTATTAAAATTTGGAACAACTTCAAGTGTAAAAATTTAGGTGAATACTTGGAACTTTATTTGAAGACTGATATTTTGATATTGGCTGATGTATTTGAAAATTTTCGGAATAGATGTTACAGTGTTTATGGTTTAGATTGTGCGTTTTACTTTACTCTTCCAGGTTTTACCTGGGATTGTATGTTGAAATATACTCAATGTCAGTTACAAATTTTGAATGATGTAGATATGCTCTTGATGATTGAAAAGGGAATTAGAGGAGGTATTTCTCAAGTATCTAGAAATTACACGAAAGCTAACAATAAATATTTATCTGATCATGATCCCACTCAAGATGATATTTATCTCTTGTATTTAGATGTGAACAATTTATACGGATGGACAATGTCACAATATTTACCATTTGGAGAATTCGAATGGTGTGATATTGACATTGATATAACATCAGTCCCAGACAATAATCCTAAAGGTTATATTTTGGAAGTTGATTTACACTATCCAAAAGAAATGCATGACGAGCATAGTTCTCTCCCATTTTGTGCCGAAAGAAAAATTCCTCCTGGATCTAAATTACCAAAATTATTAACTACATTACATGACAAAGAGAAGTATGTTATTCATTATCGAACTTTGAAGCAAGCTCTAAAACATGGTTTAGTATTGAAAAAAGTTCATCGTATATTGAAATTCAATCAGTCTGATTGGTTAAAGCCTTATATAGATCTTAATACAAATCTTAGAGCTGAAGCGACAAATGATTTCGATAAAAATTTGTTTAAATTTATGATAAATGCTGTTTTCGGTAAAACAATGCAGAATGTTAGGAAGCATAGAATAGTGAAACTTGTAAACAAATGGTTCGGTAGATACGGAGCTAAGAATTATATTTCGAGTCCATTTTTTCATAGCCGAAAAATTTTCGATGAAAATTTGATGGCAATTGAAATGAAAAAAAATCATATTTTATTCAATAAACCCTTATATATAGGTATGGCTGTACTTGACATCTCCAAAACATGTGTGTATGATTTTTACTATGATTACATGTTGAAGAATTTCAGTGAATGTTATCTTAATTATATTGATACAGATGGAATTATCGTTGAAATTATTAATCAGAATCCTTATGAAATTATAAAACGTGACTGTCATGAAAGGTTTGACACTAGTGACTATGCATCAGATAATATGTTTCAAATTCCTCAAGTTAACAGAAAAGTACCAGGTTTAATGAAAGATGAGAACAATGGGACTATCATGGTAGAGTTTGTAGGTTTAAAATCTAAAATGTATTCCTTTTTGCTTGAAAATACAAAATGCTCTAAAAAATCTAAGGGTGTTAAAACTAATAGTTTGAAAAAAATAATTACTTTCAATGATTATAAAAAATGTTACCTGAAAGGAATAAAAAAATCTATTTTTCAAAGACATATAATTTCTCGAAATCATAGAATATATTCCGTTGAACAATTCAAATTAGCTTTGACATCGAATGATGATAAACGTTACTTACCTCCTAACTCTCTTCACACGTTACCATGGGGGCATTATAAAATTAATTTGTCTGTAGAGGATGATGATGATGATGATGTCAGTTCAATTAGGTGAAGAAACTATAAGTGAGAACATATGTCATTTCAACCGATGATGTGGAGAAGTTCAGAGGTGATGAAGATAGCTATCAATCAATGGGTTATTGTTGTAGGAGGAGGATAAAATGAACTCTTCTGATCTATTATGTTATAAATTTATGTTTCCTTCACCTTAATTGTAATAAATTATTAGTGTTTCAACTAACATTTTTATTCTCCTTTGTAGTGTATGAATAATACAAGACATTTCAATGAATATTTTTCATTTATTTTCTCTAATTTGATTTATATCATATAAAATTTTATTCTCCACAAAGAGTAATGCTTCATTCAATATACAATTATGAATTGAAGGATTTGAGTTACAAAATAAATTAATTAATTCTCTTATTGGTCTAGATATATCTTTACTAATTTCACTTATAATTCTTATAAACTTCTTATAATAATCATCAAATTTATACATAATCATTAGTTCCAACCTATTTTTCAAAAATCTATAATTATAATCGAATATTTTAGATATATCTTCGTTGATCAAATGAAGATGGCTCTCATTTCTTGATAAATGTATCATCTTGAAACCATTTATAGTTGTAGTTGAAATTATAATATCATCAATGCTTCTTATATCATTTTCTTCTTGTAAATTGAGTATTTCAATCAACATCAACCATTGCATATAATCGAAAGAAATACTTATTTTTTTATCGAAATATATAGAAAGTTCATCTGTTGATATTTTGACTGCTGGTGAAAAATTTCTTGCTGCACTCAATCCACAGTCAATAACATATTCACCTAATGAAAAACTTGTATTCAATACAAATTGTTTTTCATTCTCAATTAATTTGATATTATGACTTGATGGCAGTAAATTGAATTCAAGATCTGGAGTATACATCTTGCTTCTCTGAATTGTACAGTTCAACTGAAAAAACTTTACAGTTGATTCTTGTTATTTATCCACGAATCATGTGACTTGTCAAATCCAAGCCACCGCACAAGTACTTTGTTTCCTTTTCGACGTAAAACTTTTTCCACTAAATAAACATCTGAATATTTTGCTTTCTGTAATTCATATTCATAAAATGCTCCTCTGATGGGATGTCCTTGTAGATCTTCAAGAAGGTAAGTAACAGGATTTGTAACTTGAATTTTAACAACTTTGAACAATTCAGTGGTCCAATTAGGTAAATATCGTTTCACGAGCATGTGTTTGAATTTGCTAATTCGTACAATATCACCAGTATTGAATTTTCCATGTCCAGCAATTTTAATATTATTATATCTAGTTTTGAGTAGAGCTTTTTCATTTTTAGGATTTACATCTGATGGTTTCATTCCAATAGTTCTATGTTTAGTTGTGTTATACTCATTGACAATCTCTTGAAGAACATCTATCCATCGATATTTTCCACTTAAACTGAAGTACTTATACAATTTCGATTTCAAAGTTCTTATTGCTCGTTCTGCTATAGAAGCTTTCATTACAGAAAAACTATTGTAATGATTTATTTTATGTTCTTTCATCAAGGCTCGAAAATGTTCATTGAAAAATTCCTTACCTTGATCGGTCTGCAAATTTTTAGGATGAGAACGGCTTTCTCTCAAAATGTCTCCGAATGCTTTGGTTACTTCTCTACCAGTTTTAGATTTCAAAGGTTTCGTCCACATGAATTTAGAGAAACAATCGATGACAACAAGAATAAATTTAAATCCTTTATTGTTATGAGCATATAAATCCATCTGAGCAAGATCAGCTTGCCACAGATCTGATAAACCTTTAATAATAGTACGACGACGTTTGAAATTTCTTCGAGCAGAACGATGTAATTCCTTAATGACTTGAAGTTTTTCTTTAGAACATTCCATTATGGTTATTCACTTACAGTTGAACTGTTTATGCAACTCGATTGTGTTGATGTTGGACTATATTATACTTGTTTGATTATAATATCACTAAGGTCTTTGAGACTTTTTTCAATTTTTTTGAGTTCAGTGTTTACGAAAATTTTGAAAGACTCTGAATTACTATCAGATGTTTGGAATCCTTTCTTCATATGTTCATTGAGAACCTTCATATATTTTTCAAGGTTTTCATTAAATTGAATACTTCTATTAATTTGTTTCACCATTTTATCTCTCTCTTGCTGATTAACTTTCTTGAATGTGATAATATCCATGTTTGTTTCATTATATTTATCAAGAAGTAGCTGATAATTATCATTAATAATTGTTTGTATATTATTTACTGAAGAATCAACATATGATTTAGTTGCACCATCATTATCGGATGTTGGTGTTTTTATATTACATAATTTATGATTTTTGAAATCATACTCACCATCTGGTGTTAAAGGAAATCGTTGAATTTCAATTTTTCTATGTTTATATTGATAACCTCTACTATGAGAAGTATGACCGAATTTGTTGAGAGGCATTGTTCAAATGTAACTTCCAATCGATTATATTTTCAATATATAATTTGAGCTTCACGTAATTCTTCAATTATAGATTGTATTTCATTATTCATTGAAGTATTTCCTGCAGATTTTGATGCATAGAGCAGTTGCAATCTATCAACTAATTCATTCACGTCATCCCAAAAGACATATTCAATCGGTTTTTCATTGTATGTCATCAAACTTCCTCCTTTAATAGTACTAATAGGACCAATAATTTTAGTGTATTTATTACCTTGATTTCCTTTTCGTTGTTTTGAAGGATCATTATCTCTTCTATGAACATTTGTAATATGAAGAATTTGATTATAGTATTCTTTGTCTTTGTTTGTGTAATATAAAGGGTTACTATTGAATATTAAATCATATAGACCTTGAGTGCCAGGAAAGCGATCTTTACCATCTAGAATTATTTCATTTGTATTTTTATCAAAATTTATGGGTGTTCTACCTAAAAACCATTTAGATAATATGAAGTCATATCTGGGACCATATACAGGATCGATGGGAACCCCAGTTTCCGGTTTCCATATATTAGAAACATAGTCTCGCATTTCAGGTGGATATGATTCCAGGTATTCATTCATAACAATGGGGTCCTTAACACTTAGACTGACGTTTCTCATGTTTTTCACATCATCATCATCATCCTCGTCAGAAGATGGAGATACAGTTTCATGCTCAGTTTCAGCTACTATCTTTGTATCCAAGAAAGGAGTAGATTGATTATTTGCTTGCTCTTTAACAGCTGCTAATGTTGAACTGGGATCCAGTTTTTTTATTTTAGGTGTTGATGTGAGGAATGATTTCGATGCAGGCACCTTTTTGGAAGCGGTTTGTTCATGTTTGATAGATGTTATATATGTCGGTCTACTAGCTTGACTAATGAGTCCTGCAAGTTGTTTATCTTCAATTCTATCAAGTCTTGTAGTTATCGGTTTGAAAAGCGTACGAATTGTTTCATCATTTTCATTTTTCCCAAGTTTGAAAGTGAGGTATTTTTTTCTTATATCTCTGATAATTTGTTGAATTCTAAGTTTACGCTGTCGTTCTGATTTAATCTTCATTTTAAAGAAGATTATCTAACACTGAGGTTAGTGCAGGTATTCTTATGTATTTATCAAAACCTTGACGGTAACGTCCATCATTAATATCAAAGTCTTTAACAATAACAATAAAACCATACTTATCCGCATTCCAGCAATACGCACATAATTTTTTAAATGAATTATAATCCATGTCTGGAGTCACATGTTCATCAAAAGCGTGTCTAAGATTAACATCATCCTGTTTGAATAAGACAATTATATTCAAATTATCTCGACATCCATGCTTAATTGCCATAACGTACGATTGAGTTAGAAAAGCTACATCAATTGCTCTGTGACGTCCCATGCAATAGAAAGCTTTAATTTTTTCCTGCTTATCACCAACAACATCATCAAAAATAAAAATTGAATTTTCTTTTGTTTGATCAGGATTTATGAGATCATCACTTTCATTGTAAGTATAATATCCTATTTCCGGAACACCACGAAGTACTTGCTCTAGTAGTTGATATTTAGGTTGATAAAGACTTTTTGAATATATGTATATATTATTGAATCGTAACCCATTAACACTGAATATTAAACTCAATAGAGCATTTGATTTTCCACAACCACTAGGTCCGGCAAAAAGTATACGACAGCTATCTGGAAATAAATCTCCATGTTTTGATACTTTTTCCTCATCCAAAATATCCAAGTTTTCAACAGGTAATTGTGATGGGTGTTGTTCAATTTGCATTTTAATGAATACTGAGCATGTGAAGCTCTACAAAATTTTTATATACCCTATTTAATGAAAGATATTGAATATTTTATTCATTATAATGTTGACTAGAGCGGAAGGTACAGGTTTCGTAAACACACTTATAAATAAATTACCATTTGAAGCTCATATACCAGGATATAATTGGTAGGTATATCTAAATCAAATGTTCATTAGAATTAGTAAATAAATAAATTATACATTCAGGTGTGGACCTGGTACTAATATTGATAAGCGTTTACGTAACAACGATCAAGGAATTAATCAACTAGACGCAGCCTGTAAGGAACACGACTTAGCCTATGAAAAGGATAAAGACTTGGCAAGTCGTCATAAAGCTGATAAAATTCTTGAAGATAAGGCGTGGAAAAGAGTGAAAGCCAAAGACGCTAAATTAGGGGAAAAAGCTGCAGCCTTGCTCACAACTGGAATCATGAAACTCAAACGAAAATTTGGTATGGGTCATAGAAAAACATCGACTTCAAAAAAATTTAAGAAGGTAGAAAAAAAAAAATCTTTCAATACTGCGGTTATAAATCCAGTTAAAAGAGCCTTGAAAAATTCTGATCTGAAGGATTTGAAAAAATCAACTGCATTAGCGCTTACAGCAGCACGAGTTGCTATTAAAAAGGCTGGTGGTAAAAAGAAAATTAAGATACCGCGAACCATTCCCTTTGAATCGAAGCAAGGTGGAATTATTCCTATTCTACCTATCTTAGCAGGATTATCACTACTAGGTCCACTACTTGGTGGTGCAAGTGCAGTAGCAAAAACTGTAATTGATGCAAAAAATGCTAGCAAGAAATTGGATGAAGATCATCGTCATAATAAGGCAATGGAAGCCATTGGACATGGATTGTTTTTGAAGAAAACAAAGAAAGGTTATGGATTATTCTTGAAAAAGCAAAAAAAAAACTTCTAAAAACTTTACCTAAGAGAGCATTATATGATTATGAAATTCTGAAATGTGCGAGAGGAAATATTCCTCATTTTAGAGGAGTTTTCATGCGAGATGCATTACCGAAAACTATCAGAAAAAGGGAATGTGGCGTAGTAAATTTAGATTCTTCAACTGGACCTGGTTCTCATTGGGTTGCGTATATCAAAAATAATACCAATATAGAATACTTCGATGGATTCGGAAATTTGAAACCACCTAAGGAATTGATTAAATATTTCAGTGGTTCTAATATAAAATATAATAGGGATAATTATCAAGATTATAATACCTATAATTGTGGGCATTTATGTTTACAGTTTCTTTTGAATAAAACTCTATAAATAATCATTAATTAGTGTAATTTGAATAGTCATGTCGCTGCTCTTCACATTAAAAGGTTGTTCATCAACACTTTCAGTTGATCTTCCTATACCTATAGAATTAGATCCGAAATATCAATATGGTCTTGCATTGATTGGATTTTATTCATATAATACAATTCCTAATATCGAGAATAATAAGTTCTATTATTTCGACGGAAATCATAAAAAATCTATAGACATTCCAACTGGAACGTATGAGATAGTTGATATTGAAGAATTTCTACATGAAAAATTGATGACACAAGAACATTTTAAACAAGGACATGAACAGATTTTCTTTTTACGACCTAACCTCAATACACTCCAATGTGAAATTTATCATCGATATTATGATATTGACTTCACTGAAGATGATTCCATAGGTCCTCTCTTAGGTTTCTCAAAAAAAATTGTTCCAGCTAACAAGATTGAACAATCAGATTTACCAGTGAATATAGTAAAGGTCCAAACTATCAGTATTGAGTGTAACATAACTGAAGGAGCCTACCACAACGATGTACCATCTCATACAATATATGAGTTTTCTCTAGATTCCGACCCTGGATATAGTATTGATCAAGTACCAAGAAATTTGATTTATCTACCCCTCTCAACCTCTAAGATTCATAACATTACTTTGAGAGTATTAAATCAAGATTCGGAGCTTGTTAACTTTAGAGGTGAGCAAATAATCATACAAGTAGAATTGAAAAAATGGTCCTGATATTAAACAAACCATATAAATGCAGTTCATTATATTCAGTGAAGTCATTCTCAGAGCAACCTCACAAGAAGCTTGGTGGAAAGCTTTCTCTTAAAAATAGATTATTTCTACAATCAATTGGTTATGTTGTCAAGCCAAACATTTGATTTTTATCAACCAATTAACAATGATGAAGCAATTGTTAAAGTTGAAAGTCGAACTTATCTGCCTTTTGTTAAATCCTTCAATAATAACGATAGTGTTGAAATAACGATAAACCGTCCAGATACATGGTTTCTAATGTACGATGCAGCCCTCAACATCAAAGGTAAACTTCAGAAAACTGCCGGAACTGGAACAGTTGAACTTGTGTTGAATGCTGGTGCATTTCTCTTCGATACAATTTCTTATGAATTAAACGGAGCAGAAGTGGATTCAGTTAGAGAGCCTGGTTTAGTAAGTACGTTAAGAGGATATATGTGTTACGAAAAAGATGATTCTATGGAATTAGAAACAGCAGGTTGGAACTTCCCTAATCGAGCAACATTAAATGCAGATGGGAGTTTCATATTTAGGATACCACTTAGACATTTATTAAACTTTTTCAACGATTATCGTTTAGCTATTTTTGGAAAGCAAACCATCCGATTAGTAAGATCACAGAATGATAATAATGCCATGAAAATAACAGCTGGTGGTGGTGAAGCTGAGGGTGTAACAAAAGGTCAATTCTCTATTGAAACTATTGAACTGAGGGTGAAAAATATTCAACCTAACGATGTTCTGAAACTGGAATTACTGGAATCTATAAAATCTGACCGACCAATACTGCTTCCTTTTAGAAAATGGGAAATTCATGAACTACCTACACTCACAGCAAATTCCCTAACGGAAATATGGAGCGTTAAAACAGCTTCAAATATAGATTGTCCTCGATTCATAATTTGTTGTTTCCAAACCAAAAAGAAGAATATAATTACTGCCGATCCAACATTATTTGATAATATTGATATTTCTGATATCCGTTTATTACTGAATGGTGAAATAATTCCTCAAGAAAACTTACGGTTGAATTTTGAGAAGAATGAATATGCTGAAGCTTATTATAATTATTCCGAATTTCCAATAGCTTATAATGGACAAAGAAAAAATCCCCTTCTATCATACACAGAATTCAAAAATAAATGTTTATTTGTTATTGATTGCTCTAGACGTAACGAATCCTTTAAATCATCAACTGTTGACGTAAAACTCGAGATAGAATCACGAAAAGGATTTCCTATCAATACTCGTGCTTATTGCATCATAATTCATGACTGTATAATGGAATTTTTACCACTTACTGAAGTAGTTCGAAAGTTGACATCATTGTGAACAGAATGAAAATTCTTACCTTAGACGCTCAGGGATTCATGGTTAACAATGAATTCATTGTTAAAGAATTAGCGATATCTAATGGAACCCAGATATATCATTTCATTTTCAAACCTAAAACAGATTTTTCAATGCTCTCTATGAAAGATAAGCGAACTGTTGAATATTTGGAAAATAATCATCATGGAATAAAATACAATGATGGTTTCGTGGATTACAAGGAACTTGATGATATAATCGAAAAAATTTCAAAAGATATTGATATAGTCTATGTCAGTGGATATCAAAAATATGATTTCTTATCAAAATTATTAGAAGGCAAACACACAGAAGTTGTTAATGTTGAAAATCAAGGTTTAAGCCAACTAAAACTTCATAGAGATTATCCTCAATGTATGGCTCATAAAGACAACTTTCAAATGTGCAGTCTAGTCAATTGTAAGAGGATATGGAAATGTGTAAAAAACTTTCATGTCTTGACGAACATCACCAATCTGGATAAGTGGGATAATTTAGTTTTTAAGAATCAACAACGTTTTTGTAATTCAAAATGTACTCCTAAACATATTTCTGTAAATAAATGTCCTTAGTTGTCTAATGCGGGTTTTATTCTTATATAATAGTAAGAATAGTATAATTAGAAATCAGTTCAACTTTAATATTCATAGTGAATGGATAGAAAAATGAAACTCTTATTATTGTTTTCAATACTTCGGTATGTATTTTCACAGAACGTGGATGTAAATGATGTCGATTATTTTACAACAGAAGATTCCATTGATTTGAATGCTAAATCCTATTTAGAAAATTATGGTTACCTGAAAAAGTCGAATAATTCAGATCAAGAAATAACTGAATATTCTGTATATTCAGATGGTATAACTAAATTTCAAGAATTTTTCAATTTGAAACCAACTGGTCATTTGAATAATGAAACACTGAATCTAATGAAACAACGTCGATGTGGTGTTACAGATTTTGCACAAAATTTTGTTATTATGGGTAAATGGTTGAAAAAGAAACTTGGTTGGAAATTTGTTCGAGGAAATATGGATGATGAGCTTATGACAACATCTGCATTCAATGTTTGGCAGAAGAATTCGGGCTTAACGTTTCATAAAAATGAAACTCATCCTGATATTCTAATCAAATACAGTTCAATAAATCATGCTTTCCATAAATCATGTGGAGGTTCTGGAAAATGTACATTTAATTTCGATGGACCTGGTATAGTACTAGCACATGCATATTTTCCTCAGGATGATACTTGTCGTGAAATTCATTTGGATTCATCAGAGAGATGGTATAAAATATTAGCAACTCCGCCGCCAGGATACACCTCCCTATACAGTACTTTACTTCATGAAATTGGTCATTCCTTAGGTTTATCACATTCAAGCGTACAAGATTCTATTATGTTTCCATATTACGATGAACGAAAAATATTCCATGATTTATTACCAGATGATATTTATGGCATTCAATCATTATACGGGCCTCCTAATACAAAATCCACTACTGCAAGAACGATAACAACAAAAATGAAAATTACACCGACCAGAAAGTATCCTGTACTAAAAACGGTAGATAATCAAATTTCTCAACCGAATTTATGTGAAGTGAAATCGAAAATTGATAGGGTTTTAATAATAAATAATCATATATATATTTTCTACAAAACATGGGTGTGGGTAATATCTTTAAGAGATAAAATTATAACAAATCCAGTTCGTCTATTATCATATATACCAATATCAAATTTTAATTTCAAACATGGTGTCAATTTGTATCAAAGACCTAATAGTGAAATTGTTCTATTTTATAATTCTTATATTTATAGAATAAATTCAAATAGCTTTCATATAATAGATATGAGAAAATTTGAAAGAATAGATATCCCAAGTAAAAGTGAAATCAATGGTGTTGTTAACACTTATAGTGGAAAAACATATATTTTTTATGAAAATAATTATTGTATGGAACTTGATGAATGTACATTGAGAAGAAAAAGTGTTAAATTCATAAGTGAAATATTTCCTGGGATTCCTAATAATATCACATCTGTATTTAGATATACTAATGGTATTCTCTACTTCATGAAAGATGGTATGATTTACGAGTATAATGAATTCTTGAATAAAGCAACCGGATCATATCCATTTGAGATGGAGAAATTATTCCAATTGCCATGTCAATCTGTGAGTTTATTACAACAACTAAAAAATCTTCTGAGTATGATAATAGGTAAACAAATAGTTATAAGTAACAGAGACTGAATGTTATTCGAGAATAAAACATATTTTCATGAATAAACTATACGACTTTTATTTTCCTTATGTATTGATATATGATACAATTACATCTACAATATCCAAATGATTTACATTTTTGACATGCTATTCCATCAACCTCATCCTCATCAAGGGATCTTCCTTCACATTTCAATGGACAGCAATATTTTAAACTATCAATTCTGTAAAACCCTCTCTCATCTTTCATTATTGAACATTCCGACTGAATGTTATGATTCAAACAATATATTGTGAATCCACAGCTTTGACATTTAACATGTTTATCTTTGAACACATACTTGGAACGTAAACTCTTCAATTTAGCAATAATCAATTCTTCATCCATATTTTAAAATGAATTCCAATTCATAGTTCTCACGATGAAGTTTCATATAATACAACACACAGGTGCGATTACATAAAGATACATATATCAAGAAGATATGATGAATACATCTCCAACCACAAACGAAAATCACCATAACATGATAACATCCTAATCAATCTGATTATGGTTTACCGAAAATACAATAACAATAACTGGAAAATATGACCTTGTGAATATTCCAACGAAAAATCGATCGATCGATTATTCAATAGAAATAACGAGGCTGGACACGGGGCGGGGCACTATTTCAACAATTAAGTGGTCAAGTCTTTACCACGATGACCACCGGGAATGACCTCGAACGGGACTTAGAAAAATTTTCATTATTGACAACATCATACGTCACTTCCTGTCGGGAACCCCCCTTGCTATACTACTGGATTGAAACATATTTTTAATTTATATAATTGACTCATACGTTATGACGAAAAACTAAAGAGTTGATTCTGACTGAGTTTATTGGAATAACTTTGTAGTAATAAAGGATAAATCAGGATTCAATCAGCAGATAAGTACACTAAAGAATTGAATATCATTAAACAGATCGATATTAACAATATAAATAAAATTGAATATAAAACAATAGATATCATCAGTGTTTCGTCAATAACATTTTAGGGAAAAGATTTTATAATAAGGACGTTTCTGAAGTATATCCTAAAGTAACAGATAATCATAAAAATTTCAGAACATTAACGTATTTAGGTAACCCTGTATTAAAAATCTCGAAGTTTTTATCTGATAGAAATTTTACGATAGCTTTCAAAACCCGAATACCGTTGGTAGCGAAAGATAAAATTTCGCTTAATGATAAATCGAGTATCTATGAGTTGAGTTTCAGTACTTTTACCAAAGTATATGTTGGTCGAACTGGCAGGAATTTCAGACTTGTAATATCTGAACACCAAAGATGCTTTGAAAAAGATAAAATCGATTCTACGTATGCAACACATCTTATAGAAGAGAAACATGTCTTCAACAACAACTTTAAAAATTGTTTATTTATTTATTTTTTTATATCCAATAGTGTTGGCGTTTACTTGATGTAAATCCACTATAATTGAATATAAACTTAAATTCAAACACTTACGCGTTGAGACATTTTCATGGATATTTTCGACAAAATAAGAGTTTTAAATAAGATTAGGAGTGGTTAGTTTAAAGTGAAATTTTATGTTATTAAAGTTGTTCATTACAATAGAATTCGATATTTCATTTCGACTTTCTTCCTTTTCAATTATCGACTTTTCCAGACATTAACACAATATGATTTTTCGTCGGTTACTCCAGGAAAGTACACCTTAAGTCGGAAACTCAAGGAAAAGCCTTTTCATGTTATATAAATATGAATCAAGTTCAAATGTTCAAATTATTTTATATTTTGTTTAAATTGATTTGCACCAAGTGATTGTCAATAGGTACTATTCAATATTAATCAAATTAAAATATATCTTATAGTGTTAGCGTTTACTTGATAAAAATCCATTATAATTGAATATAAACTAAAATTCAAACACTTGAACTTTTGATTTACACTTTATTGACAACATAGCATGACGCGTTTCGTCGTTACAAACGACTTCTTCAGATGCTAACGGAATAATGATTTACGGATTATTCCGTACGCATCTGAAGAAGTCGTTTGTAACGACGAAACGCGTCATGCTATGTAGTCAATAAAGTGTAAATCATAAGTTCAAGTGTTTGAATTTAAGTTTATATTCAATTTAAAATATTGCATACAGAACGATAAGGTTATAAACTAACTCTGTTATAAACCATGGAAATTAATAAGAGGAAGAAATCAAATAGTTTATTAAATGATCAACTTTCAATCAATAATTCTCCTTTATCAAATTGATTTCAGTAAAAAGCAATCGAAGAAAAGTATTCTATGGTCAATCCCCACACTTCAGAAGAAATATGTTCTATAGTCATTCCCCTACTTCAAAAGAAAAGTGTTCTATGGTCATTTCCACACACTTCAGGATAAATACAAGCGGTCTACAATGTAATAGCTCAGTTTATCATCAACATTTGATGAAGATCAAATTGAAAATGAATGAATGAAGAAATTGAAAATCAGAAAACTACTTAGTTCTATTTAAATTAAATAAAATACTTTTATTATTATATATGTGTGTAGACATTTCCGAAATTTCTGATTCTCAAAAATTCAATTTCAAACCTGATATTTTCATTTGGTAAATTTCCAAGTTTGGATTGAAACATGTTTTCAATTTATGCAATTTACTGCTGAAAAAGAGAACGAAAATCAAACGATTCAGTTCTGACTGAATTCATTAGAATATTTTTGTGTTAAAAAAGGATAAAACAAATTGTTTCTTTTTTATCAAATTTTCATCAAGAAACGACCTCATCTATTCAGATATTTCATCTTACCAACATCAACAACTATAAATCCTATAAATTTCCACAGCCCGTAATGAGTTCAAATACACAACGAAATTCAATTAATTTTTGTTTCCTTTAGTGATTTCCTTTCTACTATTGTTCCCTCACAAATGTTATTATAACAATCGAAATTCAAACTACATGATATTCAACGATTGATACTTTCATTAATAAAATACATTTATTATTATTATTGTGTGTATACATTTCCGAAATTTCTAATTCTGAATGATTCAATTTTAAACCTGATATTTTCAATAAAGTTGACGGAGTGTTCGCTGATCTGTTGATGAAACCTTGTTCAATATATTAAATAAAAAACACTTGGCTAGGTTTCACAAAATTTATAATAAACTTGACAATTGTTTCGGGGTGTTACCCCATTCTTTCAGTTTTTCAGTCTAACTTTTGAAAATGGGGTAACAACCCTTAACAATTGTCAAGTATTTATTTATCATAAATTTTGTGAAACCTAGCCAAGTGTTTTTTATTCAATATACCTACTGATATTTTTAGTTGGTAGCTTTCCAAATCTGAAAGAAACATCTTTCTAGTTTATGAAATTGGCTCCTGAAAAGAAGAACGAAAAACAAACGATTTGATTCTAACTGCGTTCATTAAAACATTTTTGTGTAACAAAAGATAAAACAAATTGTTTCTTTTTCATCAAATTTTCATCCAGTAACGATCTCATCTATTCAGATATTGCATCTCATCAAGATCAACAACTATAAACTTCCACAGCCAGTAATAATTTCCAATACACAACGAATTTCAATTAATTTTCGTTTCCTTTGGTGATTTCCTTTCCACTGTTGTTCCCCCACAAACGTTATTATAACAATCGAAATTCAAACCACATGATATGCAACGATAGATTCCTCAATTCCGATAACGCTAATTGCCACGCTGTGGGAAGAACGAGTCAGTAACACCACTATAAATAATAAACCTGACAAATTCATCGTACTATCTTCAGTTCCGCCCAAACTAAATAAGGCTCCTTCCGCTCACGTGACATTTATTTACTCTTATTTGTAATTAAGACACCATTAAGGCGTTCGACCTTCCCTTTGTTTAAAACTCGGCTTCTCTTCAAAAGACTGACGCAAATTGAAAACCAGTAAGCGTAGCTCTCGAATTAGACCGAAACGTAGTTTTCAAATTGAAACGCAATAAAAACGTACGTTTGTCACGGTGTAATAAAATAAATAACTTACTTAGATTAGTGTACCCTCCGCTGATCGTTCCATCATGACTGGACTGGACACGACGTTTTTTCTTGTCACGGAATGGAAGAGGAATATACTAGGTAATTCTTAACAAATATGGTGGAGCTATAGCCTTTGTTATACCTAATTTACCTTTTAGCTGGAATCTTCAACTTGAATAGCGCTCTGAAAGAAGCTTCGCTAAAGTGTTAAAATTAGTTCCACTTGAATATTTAGTACCGCTGATTTGAGGCCTTTGGATGAAATAAATTCAGACATATAAAGCAAAATAAAATAGAATTTTGATATTTAGGTCAAAAACACGATAGATTAATTATACAGACATTAATTAATTTAATTAATCTTTCTTTGATTTAATTATTCCAAATTCAAAATCATCTATTCTGAAATTGTTTATTGCTCCCTCAGAAGAATTTTGCAATATTGGATAACTTATGAACTATAATGTGTGTAAACATTATTTCAAAATGTTTTAATATTTTACTTTCATTTATTAATCGAATAATAAGTAAGTTATTATCAGAGCACCTGTGAGTAATTTGGAAATAAAGGAATTGAAATTACGAATAGTTGAAGTAATATAACTCAACATATACCATAGTAATTAAGTGAAGCATTTAAAATATCTGTTATTTTGATATGACATTAAAGAAATTAATTTTGAATTATGTTTAAAACTGAATAACTTTTATTAGGATTATTTCAAGATATATCATAAGAGTCCTTTTGACGATGTAATGTAAGTAAGTAACGTTATTTCGCACAGCTAATAAACTTTACAAAAGAGGAATTATTTATACAAACAGAAAACAACATATTTCAGCTTCAAATAATATTTTGCACAAAAAGATAGAATAATTTTTTATAATCAATCTGATTTTCACATAATTTTAGTTGCGGATCTGGACTATCAAATAAAATCATTCCTTTCGCACATAAATTATTTAAGCATTTAGATATACTGCGCTTATCAATACACGATCGACGATATAGTAAGGGATCTTGCCTCATTTTATTTTATAAATATAGTACTAGGTTCTATATACTATGTGCTGCCTAATATTCGAACAACTTAGTGTATCTAACATAAGTGATACAGGTGTGTACCTATTGCATTCAATATCATACTAAATGTTTTATTAAGGAGCTTTGCCACTTTTGAATATCATTCTGAGGCAAGGTGTATAATACAGTAAAAACAAAAGTTTATATTTGGTAATATTATCGACTTATACAATAAAGACTTTTTGAAGACACTAGTATAATTACTTATTCTAGCTAAAAAAATCACTTTTTTTAAATTTTTTTCATATCATACCTAAAATGATTTTTAAAACTCATATTTTCATTTTCACAGCTGAAATCTTAATATAACTGACTTCTTCCAATGGAATTCCAAATTCTTATATTATTAACTTTGATTACACTCTAATCTAGATAATTTTGCTTTTTTCCCCACAATAACACATTCAGATTTATCAGTATTCAATGAAAGACTGTTATCACACAACTACGTATGCAAACTATAAAGGTCACTATTAATTTAATCAGTTAATTCTATAAAATTGTTGCCCTTAGTAAACAACATCATGTCGTTAGCAAATATGGAAATTTCAGAATTCTTTAAATACTTATATATAAATTAAACATTAACGGTCCCAAAACTGTTCTGTAACTGGAAGGAAACTGATTGAGAATAAAGATATGCTATTTTTATTTTTACATACTAGGGCTCACTCAACAGACAGTTTAAAACTGTCCTATAATAGAGGAACACATATTACAAATGTTGATTATCTATAAAAATACCATATAGAATACATGTCCTCTTACGTTTCGAAATATATAATTAACAGAGATAAAACAACGTAAATCTACTATTGTACTAATAGCAAAATAGAAAATATTGTAGGTTAGGTTGGATAAGTTTAGCACCTCCAGTTTGAAATCTGCGAAGACTTTATACCAGGGTGTTCAAATTTGTACAACACTACTGTACAGATTTCTTGGACACAATTTTCCCTTATTTCCTAAAAAGTTTCTCTAAACTTCACACTTTCTTCAGATTTGCATCAAAGGTTCTAACCCTCAACTGAATTTCTGAGAACCACAAATTCTAACAATGCAGGTAGGACTGAAAAAATTCAAAGTATACCCCTTCTCCCTGCATAATATAGTTTTTAGTGAAAAATTAACATTTACAATTTTCGACCTTTCAGTGGTTCAGTAGGTATATTTCTTTCTTTCCAAAAATATTTCCTTCGCCAAAATGTTTGAGAAATGCCCCCTTAGTAAACCTTCTATAACACTTGAATGCCTCACTGAATATTTATTGCTTAGTTACTCTACTTTTTCATTGTTGACTTTTTTGTAGCCAAAAATTGCAATCATCTACCACTCAAAAAGACTTTTCGTTTTTCAACATGATCTACGCACGTAAGATAACAGTTAAATTATAGTCCAGACATTAACTTGATGATTACTGAAAATATCACAAAACATGGTATAATTTCAATGAAAATTTCTCATTTCTTTTCATTTTTCATACAAGTTGCGGTACACATAAACTGCTATCCATTTCGTCCGTTGTATATATTCGTAGCAAACGATATATTCGCAATATCCCAACAATACAAACCATTCTTCATGTTTAATATTTGCCCGCAGGGAGATATGCCGTTATTGCAGTAACTCTATGAAAATTTAAGGCCTCCGCATAGAACAATTTCTCACTGCAACTGTTGTATTTTACTGCAGTAATATAAAACGGAACTCTCATTTTCATATAATACGACTGGAAACACTATGAATTGAGCAGACTAGGAAGTAGTTGTGGTCATGAATGTCTAACCCTTAGTACATAAACAAAATATATTCCATAAAAATACAGCATCAAGTAAATATGAAACATTGTTATAGAGTTTCTGGGGCCACTTACGCTGCGATAACGAAGAAAGTTTTAATTTTATTCGACAGAAAAACAAAGAGAAGAATTTACAAGCTAAAATTCGGAAACAAGTTAATTTTTCATCTCCTTAGAAGTGTTAATTCTTATGAAAAACCATGGAATCAGTTTTTTCATATGATGATTTAATTGTTCATATATATCTATATATATATATATATTTAATATGTAATTTCAAAATTAATTTATTGCATGTTTGAGATAATTATGTTATCAATAAAAGTTTACTATCCTGGCTTACAATGAGTTTTTCAGATGTTTCCTCATGATGAGGAAAACTAAAAGCAAATTCTCCGAAAAAATTTTTTCATTAAAAAAAAAACTCCGAAGCAAATGCTTAACCAGAAATATTCCCCTAAATACTAAAAAGACACGAAAGTCAATATGATTTTTTTCAAAAAAATAGGTTTGAGGTTTTGATATCTATGTTAATTCATAAAATTCGATTATTTATTAGTTTTGACAATGTTGTGATATACAACGAAACGCCAAGAAGAATAATGCTTTTAACATTGAAAATAGCCTGTTATATATGCACCTATACATGATTGAGACATATATTTCATATATTTAGACGTTATAAAACAACGATTCTTCCAGTTGCTATCTACGCAGCTGAAACAATGGTTATTGACGGTTATCCGAAAATTGGAGAAATACAAAAACAAGAACGAAAACTTTTCAGAAAGATTTACCGGCCAATCAATAGAATTTCGTTAAAAGACGGATATAATAACGGAAGAAATCAGAAAACGACGAGTAAAGTTTCAAGCTAATGTCTACAGAATCAAACTGTCCAGAATATCGAAGAAACTACTCGCTCGATATGAAACAAGGAGTAAATAAATGCGAGTCATAGTGGCTAAAGAGGTCCAAAAAGTTAAAAATATATGAAATCTCGAAGTTGAAATGTGTCGCTCTAAAATCGCGCATGCGAAGTTTGAACAGCAATAATCGCGCCGACCTGGAATAAAATAGGCAGTTGAACGTAAAGAAGAGCATTCTGAGAGGATGAGCCGTTTTAGACAGGAAAACCAGCTGAATCAAAAACCCTAAAAATTGGGAATTCAGGTCCCATCGCTTACCTATAATAATAATATACTCCTATATCTAGAGTTTTTTCTGTACCAACCTCATTCAGCCAAGTTGCAGTCGGTTTGCGGTATTTTAGGATTGCAGAGAACTTTACCTGATGACCGCCACTATTTGAGCTATGTAGTATATAGTTGATGGTTGAGCGCATATTCGACATCGTGATGATATGAGATATCGGAGCCGCTTATATATATATATATATATATATATATATGTATATATATAAACATGTATATATATATATATATATATATATATATATATATATATATATATATATATATATGTTTCGAGCTATTGGCTTTTGTTAGAACGGCGCAGTTCTAGTTTTAGATGTTCGAACTTATGTTAAATAAAAAAACACAAAATAAAACAACACACAAAATTCTACGTGAGGAATCGACGTCTTATTCTAATAGAATTTCGTGTGTTGTTTTGTTTTGTGTTTTTTTAATTCCTAAACATCCAAGTTCAAACATCTACTACTTGAACTGCGCCGTTCTGACGAGAGTCAATAGCTCGAAACATATGTAAACGGCTGTCACAAAATTTCTGAATTATTATTTCACTCTTCGACATGGTATATATTTCTTTGACTTTATTTTGTGCAGTATGAGCTATTATTAAATCACAAAGTTTCAATATTTTCGCAATGTTTGTACTTAATCTTGGAATACATGGTAGGGGAATGTATTATTTTCGTTGGATCTACTTTTTTTTTTAATGTAAAGTATTTTATAATTGATGAATTGTGTTTTTCATGATTTTGTTAATCAAATTATACCTATGGCAAATTAGTTTTCATGAGAAGTTTACAAACTTCTTCATGTGCTTCATGCCGTAGACATGATGATCTTTGACAAATGTCTGATGACATTTTAGTGATCTATTTGAAAAACTAATTATTATTCCTTTTTTCCAGGAATAGTGATGATAACTCATATAATTTCTTGTTCGCTGAGAACATTTTATTTTCTTTCTATGCCAACTTGTTAAAATTTTGTCATCTTTTTTTGTAATTGTTATATCAAGAAAATAAAATTTTTTATGTTTTTCTTCTTCAAGTGTGAATTTCAATTCATCATGAAAATTATTGAAACATAATATAGTGTTTATATGATATTTCTCTGCTATGATTAATTTTCAGAGGTTTCCTCATGGTGAAGAAGACTAAAACTTCCGAAGCGAGAAGCCAGAATTATTCCTCTGAATAAAAAAAACAAAGAAGCCAATTTGATTTGATTGATGGTAATTAATAAAATTCAATTATTCATTAGTTTTGAAAAGTTTTGATTCATATAGAAACGTCAACAAAAATGAAGCTTTAGCATTGAAAATAGCCTGTTTGCTATTGCTAAAAATATTGAAAATATAACTCAAACAGGCAATAAATTAATTTCGAAAAAATAATATATATATATATATATATATATATATATATATATATATATATATATAAATATATATATATATATATATATATATATATATATATATATATATATATATATATATATATATATATAAATATATATATATATATATATATATATATATATATATATATATATATATATACCATCACAAAACATGGTGAAATTCTTCAAGTGCACCATTTTAAAAATCTCGGGGAAGTTATACAGTCCTCAGGTTTACACCGAATTGCTAATGAACAGAGAATAACCAAGCTCCAAAGGGCCTACAAACTAACATGGGCTCACTATAACAAAAAGTGCATTTCGAGAGGGGCCAAATTGAGGCATTATAACACAACGATTCTTCCAGAAGCAATCTACGCATATGAAATAATAGTTATTGACGGTCATTCCAGAATTAGAGAAATAGAAAAACAAGAACGAAAAATTCTCAGAAAGATTTACGGGCCAATCAATAGAAACGGCATTTGGATGAAAAGACCTCAGAGTGAACTGTATCAAAAGACAAATATGATAACGGAAGAAATCAGAAGACGACGAGCAAAGTTCTATGCACATGTCTACAGAATTAAACAGAGTGGCTGAAAGAGGTCCAAAAGGATCTACAAGAGATCTATATAAAAAATATCGAAGATCCCACTGAATGTCGCTATAAAATCGCACATGTGAAGTTTGAGCAAAAGTCAAATCGTTAACCTGGAGTAAAATGGACAGATGAACGGAAGAAAGAGCATTCAGAGACGATGAAGCGTTTTTGGGAGGCAAAAAAGATGAGACAAAAGTCCTAATAATTTCGAATTCAAGTTCAGTCGCTGTCCTCATGGGGAACAATCGTAATAATAATAATAATCATATATATGTATATATATATATATATATATATATATATATATATATATATATATATATATATATATATATATATATATAATAATAATAATAATGATTGAAAGCAAATTTCATTTTAATTGATGTTTGGTTGAGAATTGCAAATTTTGACAAAGCTGCAATTTGCAACGAAACGTCAACTATACGAAAGATATTTTTCAATCAATAAGGCCTGTTATTGTTGAAAATATTTTTAAAATTAATTTTTCTGCAAAATGAGAGTGTTAGCTATATTTCAGTCAGGTGAAAATCGTTCAAAACTATTGAACATTACAATCTTCATTTCGAAGCATGTAGTAGAGACAACTCTTCATGTAGTATTCACGATACTTTCTTTAACGATACGAAGTTTTATTCGTGTCATTGAAGCAACGCTCCAAGATATGACTAAATGGTTCTTACTTCTTACTCCGAATCTTTCAGGAATAATGACAATTGACAGAAAAAGCCTTTCAGCCCATTCGAAATAGCTTCAGAATTCCACTTAAATACCAAACTACTTCGTCATTTACTTTTAATACTGCAAGAACGAAGAATCCATTTAAAACGTTAATTCAGCTCTGGAAACGTTTCGACTAGTCCCGCGCAAAAAGTCGACAATTTAAAAGTGAATCGCGCACTTAATAAGGTAGACATGGCAAAGAGGCATTTCAATCTTTCCTCGCTGCAGCAAAAACGACAATCTGAAAACAATAAGAGCTAAAGAGAAGGACGTGCCAAACATTCATATGTGATTTGATCTCGCTTCGTCACCTAATTATAAACACCGAGTGTGTAAGATTTGCAGTTCAACGCTTTTGTTTCATTATGGCGTCGCATACTTTCCTTCTAGTTTGGTACTGGATGACAGTTCTTTATGAGTTATGCGTAGCCATAACTCGTTCTGTGAATCGATAAATTTACTAGTTTTTGTGGCTTGTGTTAGGTGTGGATTGAAGAATGTGTAATTAACATTAACAACGGACAGCTAATTAATAGCACCTCAATTTCTATCTTGAGACTTCCATTTCTGAAGATATTCGAAGTATCTGCGACCTAATCTTAAGGGTTGATAGTTTTGTAAGGTATTGTTTACAGTTTTCGAGAATTTCGTTGAAAAATTCTATACCTAGTTGTATTCTTCTTTGCGCAGTTTTATATTTTCACTTCGACCTTATGAAATAAAGAATGTTTACCTCAATACAAATTGCAGGCCAAGTTTTGAGCTTTTAAGTAAAAAAATCACGAAGGTCTCTACAAGTTGCAGGCTGTGGTCGTATAAAATCATTTCTACGGATCGTCAGATCTCGAAGAAAAATGCAGTAATTGCTTTCAATTTAATAGTTTCAGTTTAATAGCAGCATAGTTTTCAATTATTTGAAAGGGCCCCTTGTACAGGTTTGTGTTGTTCCTCTATATTTCTTCTTATTTGTTTCTTTTTCCTTAGGATGTATCTATCAACATAAATAAAATTGGATTCTAATTGTATATAAACAAATGCAAAATTGTTCGAATATCTGATTATTTCTGGATTGAGTTGTGTTGTTTGTTTATATATCTCCTTTTCTCTCTCTTTTTGAATTTGAATCTCTTTTTTCGGATAGGAAAGTGGATGTAAAATGGATCTCAATGAAACGTCTTAGGTCCGTTGTTGTTCTCCTTATATATAAACGATATTGTTTCTCATGTGAAAAAATTATCTATATGTTTATTCGCTGATGGTACTATGCTCTATATATGTAGCAAAGACATTAAGAATATGACAGAGCGGATCAATAGAGACCTTTCTGCAATTAATTGAGGGTTATGTGACAATAGCTTATCCCTAAATGAACAAAAATTTAACCTCATAGATTTGGGACAAGTAAAACCCTCAAGATTGATAAAGAAGAGGATATAACTATAAAGATTAATGAACAAAAAATAAGAAGAGTAAAAATAAGAGTTTCAATTATCATGTTGATTTCATATTATCTAAAATATCTAAAAAAATCAATTTTTTGAAAAAATAGGAAATAATCTGTCGACTTATGTGAAATTATTGTTGTTCAAATCAATAATAATGCCACATTTTGAATGTTGCTCCACTTATTATTATTCGGTTTGACTAAAGAAAAAATTGTACAATTACAAAAGTTACAGAATAGAGCTATGCGAACAATTTGAGATTGCAATAGATATGCCCCTGTTAAAATTATGCTGAACTCTTGGGAACTAATGACTGTTAAACAGAGAATACTTTTGGCCTCATGTATATTCGTATTTGAATAATAAAAAATTGTAGCATATGTCAGTGATATGCATGGGTACAATACTAGAAGTACTGACAGTTTTTATATCCAAAGTTGTGAGCTTTCGAAATCTAAAAATAGCATATACCATGACGGATTTAATAATAACTTAATAAGTTTCTTGAAAACTTTAACTACTTAGTATTAAAATATTTAAGCGTCATCTTAGAAAGTATATTTCAATTAATTAGATACTTATGTAATTCAAAATTGACAGTTCAAATATGTATGTTTTTTGTATAGCTTCAGTTAAATAAAATTAGAATAATCATTATAATTCTTTTCGTTGCTTTTCTCTTGGTATGCATGTATATATTGCATTTCGTAAATTATTTGAATATTTCAGTAATTCTTAATTCCACTCATATTACTCATTTGTGTCGTCTTTTGTATACCTTATGATTGGGTTCATCGTGATCTTTTCAAAAGTTGTCAGCACTTTACTAGCAGTCAAGCTGGTGCTTTTTTTCCTACTTTTCACTCCAGCAATTTTAGCTCATTTCATAGATTTATTAGATTTCATCCCTATTCGTCCCTGTGCGACATGTATACTTGAATCGGTGGACTTATCACAATAAATATTTTTATGCAAAATAAAATCGTTTTAAACTTTTAAATACATATTTCTTATATGTAACTATTGACTAGTTTTGACGTAGTTGAAACTCATGATAACGACATAACTTAATGTTAAGAAGAATCATAAAAAAAATGCTAGCCAACCAAACACCTTCTGAAGAAAATTGTATTAAATTCAATGGACGATGAATCTACTCTGTGATAGTTCATATTCAAATGAGAGGTAATAATAAAAACTTGTCTAAAAATCACTAACTTCAGTCAGTGATTTTTAGACAAGTTTTTATTATTACCTCTCATTGAAAATTGTATTCTTTAATTCTCATCTTCTGAGCATATTATTATAAATTTGAGTACACTCATTCGGAATTTGACTTCAATTTCTTCGCAAAATAAAGAACGTTTCGGCTTTTTATTCGGTAACCAATCATCTTGTCAACAGCACAAGCTCTATTCTTGATCTATTAACCAAAACTACTGGCAGGCCAGGCAAAACAAACAATTTTTTGTTACACTGTAATTAGTTATGTGAAGTTTCCGGTCCTCAAAATGATAAATATAACAACTGTTATGTTCCTACTTAAAATAGCGTAACTACAAAATAAATAATTACATTTTTATTCGAATGCAATTTCTCATGAAAGAAAAATAATGAGATTTTTATCTCGTTTCTAAATTCTGAATTAAACTAATCCATGTGTTATCTATTTCCTATCATCAATTATAGCTGCAGGACAAATTAATTGCCCATACACTATGATAAAGATGATCGCTGCCTCCGGAAAATTATCTTCAACTGAGCTGAAGTTGAAAAAACGCATGATAAATGGTGAAATCATGATAGATTGAGATGTATATCGGTGTATATTCATTCATTAAAATCTTAGAATAAGGAAAAAGGTGAAGTTCAATTTTATTTTCAGTAATAATTCATGGGTATTTACTTCTCCTCGTTATAAATGGAAATTTTGAAACGGCGCATATGGCTAACAGATTGTTTAGATGAGAATATTTGCTCAAAACAGAATAAGATAATAATATAATAATAATAATAATAATACAACGTTATTGAATGGCAGCTCATAACAGTGTTTTCTTAAATATCAACAAAAACAAGTAGAAGCACATAGCAACGGAAATCATTTCAAAAAGTGGTTAATATCGGCCTTCGCCAGTCTTACTATTAACCCCATAGAAGCAATATATTATTCCTAAGAATGATTTGCTTCCCTTTTTTCTGTGTATCAAACAGTTAATTTTTCATTTGTGTTTTGAAATGCAATAGTTTCATCTTTTTGTATTCATTATTCAGTTGGTTGAAATATTTAGAGACCAAGTACGAAAATGATGCTTGAAACTTCACGGTATTATGTTTCGGTATATTTATCAGCACTTTGTCACGAATATTTCGAGAATGTAATTTATTTTTAGAAACAATTTTTTCGGCCAGATATTTGGGGCAAGATGTTGATAAAATTTTATATATAAATACATAAAATTGTGATTGAAACCTGAAATCCATTTTTAGAATTTCATTGGAATTATATATAGGACTTATATGATCAAAACGTCTTATATAGTAGCAAAAACGTATGCAGATATTTCGTCAAAGTTGTAATTCGTTTTTGAGTTGTACAGTTAAACAGGGAAAATATGCGGCATTAGCATAATCACACCGTGACAGAATTAAGGAGTTTATCGAGTTAATTTTGATTTATTGTCTAAGATATATTTGAGCGGTGAAAGAGTTCTAAGTTTAAGATATGCTGTCTTTAATTGCAGTTTTATATGTTTTTCGAATGTTAATTGTTGATCCATTAACAGACCGAGATTTTGAACTGTAGTTACAGGTTTAATTATTTGTCCGTTTAGACAACATGTTTATGAGAGACAAGTTTTTGTGAATTCAGGAGGAACCAATGAAGATGAGATGTGTTTTGTCTACGTCAAATTTCAGACCATGATTTTCAGCATAAACATTTATTCGTTCCAGATCTTTATTCAATACTTTAATTATGTTTGGATCATTGGGACAGAATCTGTGAATTAACTGTGTATCATCTGCGTAACAGTGCATAATTCCTTCAAGAGGCAAGCATGGAAAATCGAAGGTGTATATAAGGTACATTATCGGACCTAGAACGGTGCCCTGTGGGATACGCCTTGTCACATTGCAATATGTGAATATTCTATTTCATTTTTACGATGCAACTCAACTCTTTGTGATCTATTTAAAAGGAAGCTTTTGAACTAGTTTATGGCTCCAGCTTCGAAGTTTAGATAGCTCATTATGGCAAACAAGAGCCCGTGAACAATGCTATCAAATGCTTTGCTTTCATCTAGTAAGAGTAGGCTGGTGCTTAAACCTGCATCCCAGTTGTTCAAAATCCTGTCCGTGACCTCCGCTAATACGGTGGAAGTACTAAACCCTGATCTAAAACCTGATTGGCGTATAGATAACATTTGATGTGCATTTAAGTGATCTACTAGCTGTCTATGGACAATTCTTTCAATAATTTTTGATAAAATTGGAAGATTGGCTATTGGTCTGAAGTCAGATACTTCTCTAGGATTTTAAATTTTAAGTAAAGAGTAAATTTTCGATTTCATATAATTATTATTCGATTTCAGATATTAATAATACAGCAACATTTCTTCCGGTTGTGTTTTAGGAATATTTTACTGCAACGTTCATTTTCATGTTCAAATATTTACTCAAAAGAACATACGACATAAGAACATACATTTTATGTATATTAGTTAAATCTTTATTACTAAATTTGAATAAGAGAAAAATTTATTGGAAACATCACTCGTTTTGAAATTCAAAAATTAAATTCTTTCAAGCTCTTTTCAGTTTGATCTTTCACATGAATTGTGTAAAAAACATATTGTTTAGCTTCATAAAATTACGTTGATTAGTTGACAATGATTTCAGGATGTTAGCCCATTTTCAAAAGTTGATTTATGTTACTAATTTTAAGACTAACATTTAAGTACTTTTAAGTACATTTTTTTTTACTTTTACTTAATACTTAATACTTTCCAAATAAAGTTATGTGTGCTAGAGATAGGATTGAGAGAAAATTAGGGTGCTAAGGATCTTCTTCTTCTTCTCAGTCGTTCATTTTTTACAGAGTGGTCGTGGTCGTATCTCGGTCTTGTGCCACTGCGTCCGACGCAATACGGCGCCACACTGCTAAGTTTTAATTGGTAAGGATCAACGCATTCGAAAAAAAAATATCAAAGAAAGATATTTGGAGCAGAAGTTCAAGAGAAGAGAGTATTAATTCTGAGAACGAGGGTTTGTAAATAAAAGGGATTACTATAAAAAAAACCGAAGACAAAGAGAGGAATAATTGTCGACATACTGTAGGCGAAGTGATAATTTATTATTGGTTTTTGTTGTCGTTGGGATCAAGAAAATTCCAATTTTTTTGAAAGATCTGAAGCTCTTTATCTGTGACAGTAGCAATTCACCTCATTTTGAATCTATGACTTGCTCATTTTGAATGCAATGAGTTGAAAGTGCTGTAGAATTTCTTTTAATGTAGAATGAAGAATTCATATTCTTTTATTCTAGTTTAGATATTTCGTCATGAAGTTTTGACAAAGTAACAATAATAAAGAGACATTCTTGTTGAATATTTCAAGTTGTTCATTGCATTAATTCAGTCTAACAAGCAAGTTCAAGATTTCGAAGCTTGACCACAAAGAGAGTTGATAACAGTTACTCATAAGAAGAAAGTTTGAAGATATTGTTTCTAATTAAAGATTAAATTGAATTTTTTTGCAAGTAATGAAGCTTTTTGGGATGAATGAAAAGAGTTCATTCATTCATAAGATTGTCCTAGTTGGATATATCACGTCTTTTGATTATTTGAACTAATACCAATTATAGAAAGTATTCCGTTATATGCAATTCACTCAAACTTATAACTCAAGAGACCTCCCATGTCTTTTATCTTCTTAAGAGCCAATGACTATTCAAAACTTCAATTTGATATCATAGATAATAAAATATTTCAGTTCTCATTCCAAGTAATCAAAATGACCTCTTTGTCACAGGAAATATTTGAATATGAAACGTATAACGTACGAACAGAAGTAAACGCTCAAATTAAAACAATTCACGTAGCCCAAAGCCGAATTCATCTTAGCCTTTTCATGTATCAGTTTGGCAGCATTGAAACTCTTTCGTACTGGAAAGTTATTTATGTTGATTTATTGAATTTTGCATCATATGTAGTGGATGTGGTTCAGAGCTTAAAGCATGCATGAATCCCTTTCTTGATTTTCATAGTTTTCATGGTTTACATTCGACCATACTCTGCTACAAGATGATATCTTTTTAAGGCAATTGCTACTCCAAAAGATCGTCACCATGGCTTCCATTCGTTATTTTTTCCCATTTGTCTGAGCTATGAAGGGATATGAACCACTTCTTGTCGCTACTTATTCTAAATATGGATATATATTATATTAATTTCTATCCAATTCACTTGGTACATATTCGAAGACTCCTTCCTACTTGAATATTCCAATTTCCTCAGATATTATTTGGGTTTTGGTTTTCGCAAAGAAGATTGTCTGGTCCAGTTGTTTGAGCGATGTCCATGGGATATATTGGTACACAGGTCCATTAAAATAGGATTGAAACCATTGAAATTATACTATTTAGTCAGGAAAAATATTTATCTTCATAGAAATATTGACTTAGGTTGATAAGTCGATTAAAAGACGATTGTTTGATATTTCTAGAGCGGCAGCTTCTAACATTCGAACAGCGATATTGATGACATCGACTGTCTTGAAAGGAGGAAGCACTAGAACGAAAAAGAAGATCTCTTTTCAAAAGTATGCCACTATGATATTTTTTCCGCTATTGGAAGTTAGTAACGCAATTCCATACACATAAAAGGCACCTTTAGATAGCTAGATCTAAATGAAATGATTTTATTACAAATATATACCAGTGTATAATCCCTTATCAAGAAATTTATCAAATCTTATTCGAAGAAATCTTATCTTTTGAAATTGTAGTCTATAATGTTATATATCCAGCCGTAAGAAACAGCATCAGATTGAGCAACATGGATTAATGTCAATGACATCTTGTTCAAGCAATCTAATGCTGTTTTCTCAGTACGTTTCTGAAGTACCCGACTACACCGGTCAATATGATGTGATTTACACATATTTTCAGAAAGTATTTGATAAAGTTGCTCATTCAGTCCTGGTACAGAAATCACGCAACAAATTTGGATTCTCTGATAGCCTCACCAACCTTTTTCATTCTTACCTGGTTGGTCAATTCGTACAGCTGGAGGGTATACAGTCGTCTGAGTTCATACCTACCTCTGGATTACCTCAAGGGTCTAATCTTGGACCACTGTTATTTATTCTGTTCATAAATGATCTGATGTATAATATTCACTCTCCACATTTGATGTTCGCAGACGATTTGAAACTATATCATGAAATTAAATCACAGGACAACTGTGTTCAAGTTCAGCTCTCGCTGGATCATATTGCTTGTTGGTGTAAGGACAATTATTTGAGTTTGATTGTGTCAAAGTGTAATGTTGTTTCTTTCGAAAGAAAAAGAGACGGATTTGACTGTGATTACAGCGTCGGTGGTCAGGTTCTTTCTCGTTCTGATAAGGTGAAAGATCTTGGTGTAGTCTTCGACCAGAAACTTTCCTTTGTCCCACTGATCACCCAACTTATTTCATCTGCTGAGGAAATATATGAATTCGTTATACGCAATAGCAAATATTTTAATAATTCCTCAACATTCATAGGACTATTTAATACCCTAATCCGTAGCAAGATTGAGTATGGCAGCATTATCTGTCATCCTATTTACACTTGCCATCAACGCCATCTTGAGGCTATTCAGAGAATGTTCTTGAAATTCTTAGTTTACAGGGAGGATAAAGTTTATCTACAGAGAGGAATCAATCATAACGAATTATTGAGTCCATTTAGTTTAATCTCATTGCAGAGCAGGAGAGAAACTTTATCACTCAAATGTTTGTACAAATTACTGCACAATAGTATTGATTGTCTTCCTCCCTTGACCGCTTTGAAATTTCGTGTTCATAGACAAAATTCTCGTAATACAGATTATTACATATTACTTCTAGAAACTCCAAGGACCAACTCCCCAATATAATCCCCCATTTGGTTTATGGAGTCTACTATCAATAGAGTTGCCTAGAATTGTGACATTCACTTGGACTCCATAGAATTTTTTATCGGGAGTTATGTGAACAAAGAAAATAAACTACAATGAATTGATTTAGATTGAGTTCTTTGCAATATTTCATTGAATGCTATAATTTTATTAAGTTATTAGTTACTATTTTTCAGATTAGATTGAGCTCTTTGTTACATCTTTTTCATTTTAATTATTTAATTAGTATTCATCATTGTTATTATTTTCTGTAATTGGGTGTTATACCTGTTGAGAACAAAGATCTTGTTCCTTGAACATTTCATATTCTGAATGTGTATTGAAAACCTCTGTACCTTCTTAAAGAGAAGATCCTATCTTTTCTGGCAATCGATATCATCTGTAAAACGAAAAATGTTTGCTTTCAATATGACCCTGCTAATGTTCCATTCCAGAATTTATCCGTTTCTATCTACATAAATCCGATGTACTTCCGCAATGCTCCAATAGCACTAAAGTGGTAAAGACGAATTTTTTAAAACGACACGTTCCGTTTTGTCGAAACTTACATTTTACGACTTCGCCAATGTCGTGAAGACTGACCTGGCATTCAGCCCATGTTTTGAGTGTTCTTTTTTTACGACCACCTCACCATCTTAATTTTGGATAGAATACGTTGGTGGAACTGTGTTCGAAAAGTCACTTTCCTGATTACATTTGTAATTTAAATTGCAAACGTACTAACCGACATTATACGAATGGATACTCATATATTTTTATGCACAAATTTCGGTCAGCATTTAATTTATATGCATTTTTCATATATATTCTGTCATTGCTTTATTCAATCAGAAGATTGATGATGTTTTTTATGTTGTGATACATAAAAGACGAGTGAGCTGTATCAACAATTCGTTTTACAGTATTACCAGAAATAAAATTTCTGAAAATGAAGAGATATATGACATTTAAAGGAATCAACTGTTGTAAGTTTCATGATACATTGAATACTCATAGAAAATCTTTAATTACATTCAACATATGTTTCCTACTAGTATGTTGTGATCAATGGTTTGAACTATCAATTTGAAAAAGCAACTTTCGTTGCAAATCTAAAAACCTTTCTAACTACATCAATCGAATGTATCTCTTTTCGCCATTTTAAGCTCATTCTCAAGAATATTACGTTAATAAATACGTAAAATTTGACACCTTAGAAGTTTTTGGAGAAGGAATGCATACAGCTTATATATAGAGCATTTTTATGCAAAATCATGGGAACTTTGATTAGTATGGTATAATAACACTTTATATGATATTATTAGGCACATACATTTTCCGAATGAACTCTCATCAATAACTTTGTTGCTAATATAAAATATATTTATTCTCGGTTGATTCACTTTTGTCGATTTAATAAATTGTAATGTAGAGAACAATTGTGAGGCAATTCATCTGACACTAAGAAACAAACCCATATCATCTCAAAACGACCTAATTATATATATATATATATATATATATATATATATATATATATATATATATATATATATATATATATATATATATTATATTTCACTTTGAATGTTTTTAGCAATAACAGGCTTCTTTTGATATGAAAAAAGTTTATTGTTGTTAACGTTTCATTGTTATATTACAACTTTGTCAAAACTAATTGTTTTGACAAAGTTGTAATTTAACAACGTCTTTTTCTTTTTAATCAACTTTCAAGTGTTAACATCTATATATATATATATATATATATATATATATATATATATATATATATATATATATATATATATATATATATATATATATATATATCCCAATATGACCGCGTGTACGGTATGCGTGGATCTTGGTAACTAGCTCATTGAATTCGGGCCTCACGTTCTTCATACAACTTACTTTACGACACCACCCGACTCGTATAAATGTAAAAAATATGAATATGACTTTTGGGGAATTTGTAGGTGCCAGCTACTCAGGCAGTTAACGTCCCTTGCATCTCTTATTTGATTATTTATTAGTCAGTATAAATGCCTACACTTCATTTTACGATATTTATGAATTGCTTTTTTACAACCACGATATCAATTTACCTTTACGTAGACAACGAATGTACGGTTGTTTTTCATATTGATAGCGAGAAATGGTGAGCGTTTTCTTTGATGTTCTATAAAATTTGCATCGGGAGATACAATATTGAATTTCAGTATGAACGTAAACGTCAAGTAAGAGAACACCATTCACTATAACGTGAGGAAAAATGCAAACTACGCTTTAATGAACACTAAAAACAGTATTCGAAAGCAAGGTGAACGTGTACGTTGCGATGCCTCTATTATACTTCAAGGGATAAATGTTAGAGAAATAGTAAAATCGATGACACACCGGATGGAAGTGCGAGACAGCTGTTTCGTTCTGCAAGGAACTCGTCAGTTGAAGAACCAAACACTTTCTTATGACTTCAAGTGGAGAACCGCCAACTAATGAATATTCACAACTCCATCTATAGGAATCAACAGAAAACAACTTTCATATCATAGACGAACTCAGCATCGAACGCCCTTAATCTTCTTTACTCGTGGGAATCTACTGAATTGCAACGTCTATAAACAAATGTCATCATCTAATCTTCTCAATATAATGTTTTCAACGCTAGCGTACTACTCACGCAACATATTGACATTTGAAAACGTCATATGATAACATTTGTCAAATAAACGTTGCAATTTAGTAGATACCTCCGTGTATAGAAGAGATGGGAACGTTAGATACTTGGTGTGTCTATGATCTGAGGGATGTTTTGTGATGATTTTTATAGATGGAATTGTCAAGCATTAATTAACGGTTGTTCACGTGGAGTCATAAGAAGATGCATGGAGCTTGAAATCGTTGCCTCACTTCAATGGACGTGGTGCAACTGAGGAGTTCCTTGCAGAACAAAACAGCTGTCTTGCACTTTCATCAGGTGCGTTATCGATTTCAATATTTCTCTAACATGCATCCCTTGAAGGATAATGGAGACATCACATCGTACTCGTTCACACAACTAGCTCTAATTTAATCTTTTTAATAATTACAATTTTCTCAAATATTTCATTCAGTGCCATTAAGCATAAAACTGTATGAATGTATGTGTGCAAGCTTAAAATTTCTCCATAACTAACTCACTTTTTTCAATAACAAGTTTTTTTTCGCACAATATTAAAAAGAAGACTTCATCTCAATTTGAATTTCTAATTATCATACTTTCATTTTCAACGAAGTTCTTCAGTTATTGAATGGAAACAAGTCCAATAACTCAAAGGAACAACAAAGAAATATCACAGGAAACAATTTGAATTATTTAATTAAGTTTTTCAGTTTCAGATTGACATTCTCAAAATGTTAGTTTTTCTCAGATAACGATCTCTCGCTTGATTCATACAAACTGAATTATTTCACATAATTAAACAACTAATTTTCACTCGTCTACTTGCTATTCGTATGTAATTGGAATAGAACTACATCATATTGCGACGGTAATGATGATTTATGCTGAATTGTTTGACATACTAATGAAAAAGTGCCCCGGGTTAATGGAATTTATTTAAAAAGACCACACGCATTAAGACACCTCTAACCGCCTTTCGCTGGAAGTCCAGCTGGTCAATTAGGTACTACTAAATGACCATTTCCATCAACTTGGAAAATATAAAGCTTACACAAGTAATTTATTTATTTCTCACAGTTCAGTTAGTTATGGTCTTCTCAGATAATCCTACCTAATTGAAATTTACAAAAAACAGAATTTTTATGACTTGGTGTAAATTTTGTATTCACTTATAATCTCATTCTTCCTCATAAAACTGATGAATATAACTGCTTTTTTATGTATTGCACAATTGCAAAATTTCTCAGCAATTAATTATTCGATACACCGGACTTTACATTGGAGTACACTCGAAATACATCCTTCTGAGTGATATTATTGCCTGTTGGATATGGATATGTTCGATTCCTGTAAACGAAGCATTGCGAAAATCTCAAGACTACTTGTAGCTTAATGTAAGGCCAATAATTATATGTATATTTATATCTATGCGAACAACCTTAGAATATAAATCCTCGATTTTATATTTATATTGCATAAGAATGTTCTTATTGTTATTGAGGTTATTATTCAACTGATAACCTCAATTCTCATATTGTTAAGTACTATTATTCTCCCTAATTCTAAAAAATTCTGTTGAAAAATATTATTTGAAAGTTCTACTTTCAAGGCGGGTATGTTCAGTTTTGTATGACTGCGAATTCGACTATCCCTTATTTCTGTATCTTAAAACGGATGTTTTTTTAGAGATATAGAACTTTAAGTTAGCATTAATGTTAACGATGGCGACCGATTTAACAATTGAGAAGTGATTTATACTCTGTTTGGTTTGGCAATTCATCATGAATAGACTCACGCCTGAACAGCGCTTGCCGATTGGTCGAATGGGCCCAAAACGAGATTGCCGTTGTTCCCGATTTTCATAAGCGAATTTTGTTTAGCGATGAAGCTCACTTCTGGTTGAATGGCTACGTCAACAAACAAAACTGCCCCATTTGGAGTGAAGATAATCCTCAAGTGTATGTCAAAACTCCGTTACATCCAGAAAAACTGACTGTTTGGCGCGCTTTATGGGCTGGTGGAATCATTGGTCCGTACTTCTTCAAAAACGATGATGGCCAGAGCGTTACAGTCAATGGTTATCGGTATAGAGCCATGATTACTAACTTTTTCATTTCTGAATTGAACAACCACGATGTCCAGGAGCTGTGGTTTCAACAAGACGGCGCAACATGTCACACAGCTCGTACCACAATCGATTTATTGAGAGACACGTTTGGTGACTCCCTAATTTCACGTTTTGGACCTGTGAATTGGCCTCCAAGATTTTGTGATTGAACACCGCTAGACTACTTTCTTTGGGGCTATGTAAGGTCATTGGTCTATGCGGATAAGCCACAAACGCTTGACCATTTGGAAGACAATATTCGCAGTGTTATTGCCGAAACACGGCCACAAATGTTGGAAAAAGTCATCGAAAATTGGACGTCAGATTGGACCACATTCGAGCCAGCCGTGGCGGTCATATGCCAGAAATCATATTCAAAATGTAATGCCAGAAGTTTATCTTCCGAATGAAAAAATATTCTTGTCAATCGAATCATACATCGTTGTTTTATTTCAATTTAAAGTTCTTAACCTCCTAAAAAAACATCCTATACCTGTTACCAGGTAGTCCATCATAGATGCAAATAGTACAAATACCCATTAGAATTGTATTTCAGTTAGTTAAGATTTAGATATACTACGTACTATTACTTACTACATACCATGAAATTAAATACATACAGTCCACTCTATTACTTTTACTGTACACAAAAGTTCCACAAAAATATATATGCTTCATATGATATCAATATATGTCCAGTTTCAGGCTTTTTTATTGATAAACTCTCTATTTCGTAGAAATAATTTGTACAGTTCATAATATATCAAGCACTAATTGAAAAGAAGGCTATAAGAGTATAGATCAAATATCACAAAATTGATAAGAACTAATTAAAACCTATAAATATACGAAAGTCAAATCACTGCCCTAAATGAAGACAAATTAACTGAAAAACACGATTTCATTAAGAAAATGTGAAAACATTCTGGGAAAAACATTTGACAAAATTTTGAAAATACTCTATACGAAAGAACAGATATAAAACATCAATTACTTAATAAATTCAACACGCAACATCATCATCAATTACTTAATGATGCAACACGCATCACGAAACAACATATCTGGAATCTCATTTTTTCCAGAGCTACCATAAATTTTTCAATGAAAATAAAAACACGAAATAAATATTCAAATATAAATGTTTTAGATTAGTATTTAAAACATATATATGTATACATTTTTTTTTTGAAAATAATATCACTCATTTGCACCACTCTGCTTACCATGAGTTTTTCAAAGGTTTCCTTATGGTGAAGAAGATCTATGCACCTCCGAAGCACATGCTGGGCTAGAAACATTCCTCTGAATATTAAGGGGTCAAAAGACCGAATTACAATTTGACGTTGAATATCCAAAGCAATACATAAAATTCAATAATTCAATAGTTTTTATGAAGTTTCAATTCGCAACGGAAAGTCAAGTGAAAATAAAGTTTTCTAGTTGAAAATGCATCCTTTAGTCCTGAGCTTGTGTGTAAAGTTTCTGCCCAATCGCAACGTTAGTTTGCGTTTGAGAGCATCTTGCGCGAGACGCTTCCGTTGTTTTCGTGAAAATGGAAAAATTCGAGTAACGTGCTGTCATCAAATACTTCTGTTGAAAGGTTTTATACCAACAGAAATGAAAGAAGAGATGGATTCAACACTAGGAGACTCCTCCCCATCATATTCAACTATTAAGCAGTGGGTTTTTGAATTCAAAATGGGTCATGTGGGCACCTCTGAAGAGCCTCGCTTAGGACGGCCCGTTGAGGTCACTACTTCAGAAATTATTGAGAAAATCCATCAAATTGTATTGGAAGACCGCAGATTGAAAGTGCATGAGTTAGCTGAGACCTGTAGGATGTCAGCTGAACGTGCGCGAAATATTTTGCACAATCATTTGAGCATGGAACAGTCTGTCTGCAAGATGGGTGCCGCTTTTGCTAACGCTCGACCAAAAACTGATTCGAAAAAATATTTCTACCGAAAATTTAGCGAAAAAATTAACTCCAAAGAAGGCAAAAACAATTTTATCGACAAACAAGGTTATAGCTACTGTTTTTTGAGATTCGAGAGGAATAGAGGGTAAAATACTATTACTGGTCAATACTAAGCAGATTTATTGAAACGTTTGATGAACGAGATGCTAATTAAACGACCATATTGGGCAAAGAAAAAATTTTAAATCATCACGAAAGCACCAGCTCATTCGTCGTTTATTGACATTTCCAAAATCCACGAATTGAAGTTTGAATTTATGCCTCATCCTCCCTACTCTCTATACACAACTCCCAGCCACTATTATCTGTTTCCTAATTTCAGAAAATGGCTTGGCGGTAAAAGATTTGAGAGCAACGAAAAAGTTATCGAAACTATGAATCAGTATTTTGAGGAGCTTCACGAATCCACGTTTAAAACTGGTGTAACTGAATGTATCAGTGTTGATGGAGATTATATTGAAAAATAAAGCAAAAAAAAATTTGAAACATCGTTTTTCTTGATCAGGCCGGAAAATTTTCACCCCAGTCTCGTATATATATATATATATATATATATATATATATATATATATATATATATATATATATATATATATATATATATATATATATATATATATGAGTTTATATGTTTATATGTTTAATGTTTAAATATATTATTACTGAAAAAATTCCATTAGAACCTTTTTTCGACATTTAAAATCATACTAGGTGATTTCCACCTATAATTTTAAAAGCATCTAATTTTCACCTTTTTTCGTAAGCTATCGTAAAAGCTTTCTCCCCAAATAAAAATTAAAAACCTCTATTTCGAACACCCAAATGTGTTAAAAATTTCGCTAATAATAGTACAAGTCATTAAGCAGCTGCTGCAAAAATAGATCCCATCAATAATACTTATTTTCAATCCATTTGTCGAGATAGACTTCAATTTGGCTAATCGTGCCATGCCGTTGGCCGTCAATATACCTGCAGTCAACTTCCTTTCTTCAGTGTTAAATACCGCTAAGACAATGGCACAATATGCAGGTGTTCTGGAAAAAAATGAATGGTGTGTATGAAAGGAGCGGATAGCTAAAAAACTTGATTAGGCGTAATCGGTCGTGAAATTGGTATACCGTGGTTTTACACAGCCAAGCGTCCGTCGTGATGTTGGAGAATCACAGAAAAAATTCAATTCATATCAATGGGCAACCATAAAGGAATATGTCATCCATGAAAATGATGCTCGATTAACGTTTTCTGCAATGCATCAGTGTATTACTGAGTGTCGGGCAACTTTTTATATTTATGCGGTTTGTTTATACAGCTGTTTCGAATATATCTTCAGGAATATAAAAACAGATCTACGAGAATCCCTATAAAATTATAATGTAATTCGAATTGAAATACAAATGATGATTGTTTCATTATTCAAACTTTTCCTAAAAGAAACGTTGTTTGCAAGATTCAAAACGTTTCGATCTGACTCGCATAACTGAAGACGTGCATGAATGAAGTGCATCCAATATTCTATTTCTCGAATAATTCAAAATACTTGGCTCAATTATAAAGTACTGCTTAAAAAATTCGATATATATTTTCAAGAATGAAGAAGAAAGAAAGAATTTATTGATATGATTTTTTTAGTTCAATGAAATTCTATTCCATTTTTGATTCACAGATTTCATCAAATTCTAGCTTATAAATTTAAAGTGTTTTCATAAGTATTGCAAAAAATATCTTCACAAAATTAAACTTCTTGTCTTTTTCAAATTTAATCATTCATTGGCTTCCAGATAATTATTTATACATGAAGTTGTTCTATTTAGCCACATGAAAACACTACAAAACCTACCTTCGTGTACCTGAACTGCGTGTCATTTTATACTTAATTACAAAATTGTGAGAACAACATATACCCAACATATCACTTGTTTGAAAGCTGGTAGGGTTGTTTAGAGAAAGACTATAACAACCTCAATATGTTAACGTGTGATTCGCGAACTAGTAGTTTTTATCAGATTTTCGAAATAACATAATCTACAACTGTCCGATAAATCTAAAGCGGAGCTTTTCTAAATTGCTAGCACCCACGGCATGAAAATTGCTCTATTAGGAGAGTTGCAACGATATTACAAGGGATATTGAATAGTTTGCTGATGTTTTTGCTTCATTTCTTCACCTAGAAGTCTGTTGAAAACACAAGTGATTGAAGCGGTCATCTCTTTAACATTGCATTTATTGTATCCGAATTTGTTTCTGCAATATTTCATCTTATAATTGTTTCAATACTTCATTCTATTAAGGGTGTTTTTTAGAGGTATAGAACTTCAAATTGCAATAAAACAATCATTCGATTGACAATAATTTTTTTTTTTGAAAGACAATCTTGTGGCATTACATTTCAAATATGATTTCTGGCACATGACCGCCACGACTGGCTCGGATGTAGTCCAATCTTGACGTCCAATTTTCGATGACTTTTTCCAACATTTGTGGCCGTATATCGGCAATAACACTGCGAATATTGTCTTCCAAATGGTCAAGCGTTTGTGGCTTATCCGCATTGACCAATGATTTCACATAGCCCACGGAAAGTAGTCTAGCGGTGTTAAATCACAAGATCTTGGAGGCCAATTCACAGGTCCAAAACGTGAAATTAGGCGGTCACCAAACGTGTCTTTCAATAAATCGATTGTGGCACGAGCTGTGTGACATGTTGAGCCGTCTTGTTGAATCCACAGCTCCTGGACATCACGGTTGTTCAATTCAGGAATGAAAAAGTTAGTAATCATGGCTCTATACCGATCACCATTGACTGTACCGTTCTGGCCATCATCGTTTTTGAAGAAGTACGGACCAATGATTCCACCAGCCCATAAAGCGCACCAAACAGTCAGTTTTTCTGAATGTAACGGTGTTTTGACATACACTTGAGGATTATCTTCACGCCAAATGCGGCTGTTTTGTTTGTTAACGTAGCCATTTAACCAGAAGTGCGCGTCATCGCTAAACAAAATTTGCTAATGAAAATCGGTAACAACGGCAATCTCGTTTTGGGTCCAGTCGACGTATCTACGCCTTGCTTGATGATCGTTTGACTTCAATTCTTGCACGAGTTAATGGTTAATCGAATTAACTGTTCTGATGGAAGATTTTGTCGACGATAAAATGGACGTAGTGCGCGATACGTATTCCGCACAGAACCATTATTTTCGAAATGAAATTGCACTATTTGCAAGCGTTGTTCAGGCGTGAGTTTATTCATGATGAATTGCCAAACCAAACTGAGAATAAATCACTTCTCAGCTGTTAAATCGGTCGCCATCTTCAACAGTAATGTCAACTTAAAGTTCTATACCTCTAAAAAAAACACCCGTTACATGATCATTTTGTTTCACGAGTATTTTTATGAGAGAATGAGAAAAATTATATCATTAAATGATGGATATTCAAAAACAATTTGGGTCTATATACCAAGAAATATTCAATACGAGTTATTATAAACCCAAGTGTACCACAATCATTCAATAGTGAACATAAAATATATACAAGAAGTATTCGACGTAATTACCACTTTCAACCCTATTATACACCTCTGGGTGAAGAGATTATACCCTTTTTAGTAGGCGTTACTGATTTCGAAAATTAGCCACCTTCCTTCCTTGGTAGTCTACATTTATATCGTGTAAGTGAAGAACAGGCACGTATCAGAATATCACGTATATTTGTTGATTTTTTTTTATTCTGTTTCGAGCATTCAGTTCAAACAATGAATCCTACATTTGTGTGAATACTTCCGTCACCTTAATTCAGAGAATGATGTGTAATAACTCTAATGTTGACACGGAGGTTTCGCTTATCTCTTCGTGAAACATTATGTTAAAAACAATAAACTAAAATTATTAACACACTTATATCAAAACTCTGTGTAAGAATATGTGTAATATGTAATAATAATAAGTTCTTTATTCTCAACAGGTATAACACCCAATTACAGAAAATAATAGCAATGTTGAATGCATAACTAAATATTTAATAGTGTTGACGTTTACTTGATGTAAATCCATTATAATTGAATATATACTTAAATTCAAAACACAAACTTATGATTTACACTTTATTGACTACATAGCATGACGCGTTTCGTCGTTAAAAACGACTTCTTCAGATGTTTACAGAATAATTATATTATTCTTGTAAGATATTATAATATTGCTTGTAAGCATCTGAAGAAGTCGTTAGTAACGACGAAACGCGTCATGCTATGTAGTCAATAAATGTAAATCATAAGTTCAAGTGTTTGAATTTAAGTTTATATTCAATCATAACTAAATAATTAAAAAAAAAGATTTAACAAAGAACTCAATCTAATCTAAAAAAATAGTAACTTATAACTACATAATATCATTCAATGAAATATTACAAATAACTCAATCTAAATCATTTCATTTTAGTCAATTTTCGTTGTTCACATAACTCCTGATAATAAATTCTATGGAGTCAAAGTGAATCTCACAATTATTGGCAACTCTATTGAATATAGAGTCCATAAACCAAATGGGGAATTGTATTAGGGAGTTGGTCCTCGGAGTCTTTTGGTGGAATAATTCTGTATTACGATAATTTTGTCTAGGAACACGAAATTTCAAAGCGGACAAGAGAGGAGGACAATCAATACTATTGTGCAGTAATTTGTACAAAAATTTGAGTGATAAAGTTTCTCTCCTGCTCTGCAATGAGATAAAACTAAATCGACTCAATATTTCGTTATGATTGACTCCTCCCTGTGGATAAACTTTATCCTCCCCCCAAACTAAGAATTTCAAGAACCTTCTCAAAATAACCTCAAGATGGCGTTGATGGGATGTAATATTGTATTCTCTTGATAATTGGTCAACCACCCGAAACATATGTGGAGTTTTTGATGTATTTAGTGAAGTGTTTTAGGTTTAATTTATTGCTTGTAGCAAGTTTATTAATTTCACCATAACGATATTTCGGTTCATTTCATCTGATTTTCCTGAACCAATTAAGCACAATAATTGTGTCAATAGTTTTTCGTTCAACTTTTTATTTATTCATAATGCCAATCCACTTCTTTGGTTGAAGGAACTTTTGCAGTTTGTTCATAAGCCCTAATGGATATGAAGAATATCGAACAATTTTTATGTAAATTGGTTAACAGTTTGAAATTATGTCATAGTCTTGTAATTATTCAGATATTTCAGCTTTGGATGTGTATTTTTTTGTAATCCCATTTCCAGACTATAGTAAAGCAATTTTGGCAGATACCTTCTTCAAACAAAGACAAATTAATTTCACATAGGGTCTAAAAATATTCACTCTTTTTGATATTCTTTCTAGGTGTAAAAGGACGAACATATTTGTAAAATATAGACTCCAGTGATATATATTTATTTAAGGATTACTTTTATGAAGAGTTCTATGATTTCATTATTATTGGAACTGATAGCAATAAACATATTGAAGAAATGAAATATTTTGCTTTTACATACCCAATTGTAACCACATTTCTACATCATTAGCCATTAATCGATTGGGCCGATACTTGATGGAAATCTAAATACATAATTTGAATGAAACTGAGTAGTTTTTCGATTTTCACTATAATTAATTCAAAACATGACAATATCGTTTCGCCAACACAGTGGCTTCATCAGATGTTGATCATAAAGTGAGCTATTACATTGTGGACTGCGTATTTTTATCCTGAAATGCGTGGGGTGGGAATGACCATAGAACAATGTTCTTCTCTTACAGTGGGATGACTATAGAACATATTTTTTCTGAATTGTGGGGGATGACCATAGAATACTTTTTTCGATTGCATTTTTAATGGAATAAATTTAATAACGGAGAATTATTCATTAAAACTTGATCATTCAATAAAATCTATGAAAATAAAAGCCATGGAAATCAATAAGAGGAAGAAATCGAACAGTTTATTAAATGATCAAATTTTAATGAATAATTCTCCGTTATTAAATTTATTCCAGTAAAAATGCAATCGAAGAAAAGTATTCTATGGTCATCCCTCACAATTCAGAAGAAATATGTTCTATAGTCATCCCCCTGTGAAAGAAGAACATTGTTCTATGGTCATTTCCACCCCACGCAATTCAGGATAAATATACGCAGTCCACAATGTAATAGCTCAGTTAATCATCAACATCTGATGAAGCCACTGGTTGACGAAACGATATTGTCATGTTTTGAATTGATTATAGTGAAAATCGAAAAACTACATAGTTTTATTTAAATTACACATTTCTACAGTTCGTTCTTAGTTATTATCATGCTGTAACTTCCACTCGTGTAAATATTTGTAATACTTCATTATATTATCTAATTTCATTTCTGTAGTTTGTTTGCCACAGATTGTTGTTGTCCAATTTGCTTCTACCATCAACTGTGGAAGTTTATTCGCAGTGAATATATCATTGTGTTCCGAAACTATCAAACAAGATCTTTAAATTTTGTTTCCTCGGCTGAAATGTTCAAATTGTTGGATCGTTTTTCGTTTTTCCGTAATGAGCCGCCTCTGATGGCCACCATCCCATGAACCCGTCTCTTACAGTTTTATTATGCAAATTAATTCTTACTGAATAACAGTTATCGTATCTGTTATTACTTATTGAAATGAACTCTATCCGGTCAATATAATTAGTTTGGTAATGCGAATTAAATACAAAGCGTTGAGTTGTATTATTTGCTGATGCAAGTTTTAAAAAACCGGCAGGGGTACATCGTCTTATATCCTTTTTCCCCATTCAATGGGCCTCTTTGTTGTTATTATTGAAAAGAGGAACATGATCGGTAATTAGAACCCTGCCGAGTTGGACTGAGGCGGTTTATCACCTTATACTTTGGGAATGACTGGATATTAAGGTATAACTGGGTTTTGTAGGAATTACTGACGCTCCAGTAGGTAGATAAATTCAATTTTGATTTCACAATGTATTGAGAAAATAACGGAAATGTTCAAATACTTAGATCAGTGTTAAATTGTTGATTGAAGTGGAGAATACGAATTGAAATTCCATGACACACGATTAATAAATTAGAACACACTTGAGTATCTTATACATTTTCGCATTTTAATTTTTCTTGACTGAGATTGAATTCTTGCTTAACTCTTGATGAAATATAATTTAATATTGAACTAAATTAAACTCTTGGCTTAATGTTTCACGATTATATTTAACTATATGAATTTGTCAACATGTTTCGAGCGTGAGCTCATTTTCAAGACTAAAATACAGTAAGGAACGAACAACAAATTTATATCTATACAATGGATGTAAGGAGGGGGATAATTGAAAATCTAAGTGTTCATTTACGATGTCTTCTTTTTTCTTCCAAAACTGCATATTTCAATTGCCTCTAAAAGGTCTAAACGTTGCCTTTTATTACCTGTGTGTAAGCACTTGGTTTTCTCAAAGTCTATAAAGGGTTAGAGTTAATACAATGTTCTGAATATCCAGTTTTATTAACATTGTACAAAATCGACCTTTTATTCTCGCCAACCCGAGTTTTATTTTTCTACGTGTTTAGCCGATATAAAACGCTGGACATTCATTACAAAAAATTTTATAAATCTCGCTTTTGTTTTCAACATTTATCTTTTCTTTATTATTCACGAAAAGTGACTCAATAATTGTTTTGTTAGTACAAATTGTTTTTATCTCTTTTTCTTTAATCTTTCGCAAATTTTTTCGCTGAGTTGAGGTATAAAATTAATAAAATGATAGTTTTGTTCGCTTTTTATAATTTGAGATGGATAAATTAAGTCTGAAATGTTGTGAATCAAGTAGAGGCCATTTCTGGAGATATAATATTCTTACTTTTCCTGGTCTGTATATTTTAGGGTGTTAACTTTTACCCCCAATATTTTGATGATCTTTCAAACCGAAACATAACAATACGTAGGTACGTATTTCTACTTTTCGACAAATGCTCTAACTTTAACAGAACAAAATGTAAAATACAAGTGCATAAGGCTTTTCATTAACTTACCGAAGGTTTTAATCATTATCTCTGGTATAAATGTATTTAAATCTGAATTTTTCAATATGCTTATTGAAATTTAACCTTATTCGGTAAAATAATTGTTGGAATATAGTTTCTGTTGATTTATAATTGATATGAGTTGATAATATTGGATTTGTGTTTTATTCTTGTCTTTTTTGAGGTTTTCCCTTTTCTTTTGTATGACATTTGACTCTGAGAATAAACATTATTATTATGAATACCAAAAGTACTAAAGGTAATAAGATGAAGTTTATATATTATCATAGAATAAGAAAATCTATATATTGTCCACTACGATAGAATATTATAAATAAATAAACTACAATATTTTTGTTTTATACAATGCCTTCATCTTGTTACTTCTCGTTTATAGTATTCATCTGAAAACCGAATATTATATGATCCTTTTTTAGAAAATTTTGAGAGAGAAAAAAAGGATTGAAAATTAAACAATTCAATAACCGATTGAACTTCAAACGAAAAGAGAAAAACAAAAATCATCAAAATAATTAGGCATTTCAATCGTAAAAAGAGTTCTTCAAAATGTTGATAAGAACTTTTGTAATCATAAACTTCAAAAAAAATTTTGTGCAACTGAAGAAGTTAACGAACATTCAAACGAAAATTTTTTCGTCAACCCCTGTATTATTCGCGTCGACTTAAAACAACGAACTCAGAAATGTAGAAAACTTGTAACTGCTTGGAACAATTACATGTTGGAAGTCCCTAACGATAGACTTAGGTGCTTGTCGTGAACGTTGTTTCAAATAAAAAAGAGTAGGGAAATGAAATAGAAATCTCTTTTGCCAAGTACCACCGGTAAAATGTGAAAGCTACAAAGGATTAGCGAAAAAACTCAATAGCTGGTTCGACCTCTTGTACAGCTTCTACATTCGCAAAGAAAACGAAAGGAAAAAGGAATCATCAATTTAATAGCATGCTCTTTGTGCCAATTCACTGTGAATTTTACCGACAGCAGTTATATAAGAAATCGACAAAGGGCCAAGTTTAAAAGGGTTCAAAGTTCTTACGCGGCATATCTTCAGCATAACCGCCCTCTTTTTATTCAACATTTCAAATGATTGATATGTACCGTAGAAATGTGATATTGAAGACAGCGGATTCTATCTGTAGTTTCATATTTCGACATTTTGTGAAAAAACCTGCACAATATCTAATGAAAAAATTTATATATTGAAAGTATTCTATGCCTGAGAACACCTTTTCAATAGTCCAATAATTTTGAGATTTAGTACAGAAATCTTGAGTTGACGTTTTGTAGAAGCAGAAAAATATGACATTTTTCTGCATTCTTTTTTTATCAAGTATATGTTTCTTCTTGTTGAAGTTGTTTCATGAAGTTGGAGGCATGAATTAGAAGAGGAATTCAGATCTATATGATTAATTCAAATTTTATTTGAAAATTGATTATATTCAAAAGCGGGAAAACATTTTGAAATTTTTGTTTTTTGTTTTAAACGATGATCGTAGATGCATATGGAAAAAGCCACTTTTTCTTTCATATTCTTTCACAAAAGAATTATATTATCCATTTATAAACTCTCTCGTGAATAGTTTTATATTTGTGTTCAACGAATTTATTTTCCCAATTTAGAAAAAAATATTTATGTTCATAATTATTTGTGAACGTATTTCTTCATATATTATATAAAAGTTATATTATTATTGTTATAGCGATTATTCCCATTAGAAGAGGGATTGAACATGAAGTCATGAGTTTTAGGTGTGTAGATTTGGCTTTTTTGACTCCCAAAAACTTTTCATCCTCTCAGAACGTTCCTCCTTCTTTTCAAGTTGCCGTAATGTTTTCGTCAAATTTCACATCTGCGATTTTATTGCGACACTCCGTGAGATTTTCAAGATTTTTTCATTGATTCTGATTTTCTTATTTCAACATGAGCGATTGGACTTGAATTCACAATGTTTAGGAAAATCGATTTTCCTTCAGCTTTTTTGCCTCCCAAAAACGCTTCATGAAGCTCAGAATGCCATTTCTTCCGTTCATATGTCCATTTTATTTCAGGTTGACATAATGGTATTTGATCAAACTTCACATGTGCAATTTTTCAGAGACCTCCGTGCGATTTTCTACATCGATCTGTTGTGAATTCTCTTGAACCTCTTTTAGTCACTCTGTGCAACGTTACTATTGGTTCTTATATCAAGTGATTTCTCTACTATATTTGAGGGTTTCATTCTGTAGTCATGTGCATAGAACTTTGCTCGTCGTTTTCTGATTTCTTCCATTGATGTTTTGTGTTTTGATAAAGTTCGTTATTAGGTGTTTCTTATATATTTCTTATTCTTGAATAACCTTCAATATCCATTGTTTCAGCTGCGTAAATTGCTTCTGGAAGAATGAATGTGTTAAAATGCCTCAATTTTTCGCCTCTCGAAATGCATTTCTGTTATAATACGTTGATGTTAAGTAAGCCCTTTGAAGATTGGTAATTCCTTATTCCTAGGCGATGCTGTTTGATTCTAAGGACTGTACAAATTTTTGGAGGCATTTAAAATGCCTGTACGATTTCACCATGTCATGCGTTAAAAGTACATTTATTTTTAAAATTTTTCTTTCGTATAATGGATTGATCATAACAGAGTTGTATCATGTAAATTGATATCTACTTATAACTTAGAAACTTGAATGTATTCCAAAACATTTACTAATACTCTGGACATACATCTTGAGCTAACAACCCATAATTAAGAGTTAATAAAACTCCCCACAATGGCATGGTGACCCGAAACATATCTCGAGAGCTTCAATAAATTCGTTGAAGTTCGCCAAGTTCTATTGATAACAGATACAATTCAAAACGTTTCAAAGTGTACCAAGTGTTGTGCAAGAATAGAACAGTTTTTGGAAACTTAGACAGTTGTTTAACATTTTCAATTCCCTCTTTATTATTTCAACAGTTTTATTGAAATCTTTGGCAGAGACAGAGATACATGTGTCGTCTGCATAGAATGCTATGAAACTATCTTCAAGATAATTATTTATGGTATAATATTGTATATTGATTAAAATAATATATCGGATAATTTGTGTATAGATTGAAGAACATGAGTCCCAACACACTACCCTGTAGAACCCCATACACAACTTCTACTTCTCCTGACATATTATCGTTAATTTCAGATTTTTGGAATTGATTTTCTGAATTATCAATGAACCATTCGAGTACCGTTCCCGCAACCCCATCTCAGCACATTTCAATCGATTTTACCAATTCACAGTTTAAAACGCTCGTTTAAGATCAATCACAACAGTGAACACAATGGGATTTAGGTCTATATTCTTTTCCCATTTTGTTAATAGAAGCTGATATGCAGTTTCACAAGAATGTTTATTCTGAAAGCCTGATTGCCCTCGTATAGTATATTATTATTTTCAATATACTCACACAGTTCTTCGTACATTAAAATTTCCATTACATTTTCAATCACTGGAAGTAAGTTTATTGTTCTCAAATCTTCAGGATTTGTTAAGTGGATATCGGATATAGTTAGTGGGTTCATATTAATTTTACATCGTCTTCAACTTCGCATTGTATTAATACATATTTCACATTAATTATCTTTGACAACCAGGGACTTTAAGTCATCGATATCCCTCAACGCCTGATGCCGCCTAAGCGACTTAATCAGCATCAAGGAAGCCCATTAAGACGTGCAAATTGTATCATATCACACACTCGAGCTGCCATTATTCATATAATCCAGGTTGTCTCCGACAATGAGCTGGTGCGCTCAGTCGTATCAAATAAATGTGACAACGTCGCAAACACGCATTGTCAGATTCCTACGCATCTGCATATCAAGTATCGATATGCAATCCCGAATCCAGGATTGGCCAATGCGTGTCCGCTACGACCGCATATGTAGGTTTTCGTGAGCTGCCCAAAAAGGCTTCATAACTTCTTACTTCTGAAATTCGTTTCACGTTACACTAAACAGGATATTACGAATATAACAGGTGAAATCGTCCATTGTGAGGATGAACGATTTGATTTACTACGTTTATCATCACAAAATTGTAAAGGAATTGATATTAGGACTGCAGTTTTGTTTACAGCAGGGGTTCCCAAACTTTTTTTTACTACGCCCCCTCCTGTTAAATGGAAATCATACAAGCCCCTTCACAGTAAATTTTAAGGGTATGTGAAAAAAACCAAGAAAAACATTGAAAACAAAACATGTATTTTTGATAACACAAAGAACAACATCTGAAGAGTCAATTTAAAGACATACTGTTGAAGGAAAAACATAGACAAAAAGACATAATAAACTAGTAAACTAGTGAGATGAGTAAGCTTGCATTTTCTTCACTAGTAAACCTATTCTTGCTTGTGTTTTAGTAAGGGCACAACGTAAGTCACTGGTAACTTCAAGTTTGTTTCTGAACTTAGTTTTAATTGCAACGAAGGTTGAAAATACCTTTTCACACAAGTAGGTACTCGAAAAGAGTAGATAAAATCGAATAGCTGCCTGTGATACACGAGGGTAAACTTTGAAATATTTGATCCAAAATGATGACTTGTCCATTTTGTCAAAGTCGTACTTGGCAGAGAAATCATGTTTCATCTCCAAATCTTCTTCTTGCAGTGCTTCTGGCAAGGAGTTGATAATGATATTGAATGGGTATGTTGACGGTCTCTAAATACCCTCGTGACAAAACAGTTAGAGAAATGTATTGATTTTATTTATTTAGAAATTTTTATTTTCAACTGGTCTTGTGCTCACGCCATGACATATCTTCAAGCTCCCTTAGGGGGCGCCCCCCAGTTTAGGAATCCCTGGTTTACAGAAACATCTTCTTTCAACTTGAATTGAAAACTGAAAATACAGGATATTCCAACATGAACGCTCAAAATTCACCTTCTCACCTCTTCTACATAACACAAAATCATTTTCTTCTTCTACTTCCTTTATTAACCATCACTTTCGTAGAGTATAGACAATCTGGTGATATTGATACAAACCGAAGACAATGTCGAACATTGATAAGTTATTATTCTTAAGAATATTTGACATATTGTTCACAGTTTTTGATGCCAGTTGATAAACTTGTGCTGCCCTGATTCGAGTCGAGGTTGGTTGGAGTTTCTTCCACTGGTGAGCTTCTTCAGAGGAATTTGCATTTCCGGCTCGAATGTAGACTGTGCATCTAATCTACATACACAAAATTCATCGACCAACTTCCTGTTTCAAAATATCAGATAGAGATAACGTGATACATGTTAGCTTATCAAAGAATAACGAATTATGCATAAATTATTGTAACGAATTTGGTGCCACTTAATATTATCCAAAATACTCAATTGAAAAATTTCCTTTCATATTTAGAAAATATTGAAATCTTAAAAATATTCAAAACATAGAACTTCGTACTAATCAAAAACGATTGTAAATTCGTTATACGCACTGTCAAATTTTTCAAGAATTCCTCAACATTTACAAGACTATAATGTCTAATCCGTTGCAAGTTGTAGTATGGCAGCATGATCTGGCATTCTATTTAAACTTGCCATCCACGCCACCTCGAGGCCATTCAGAGAAGGCCTCGAATTCTTAGTTTGGAGGGGCGATTAAGTTTATCCACAGGGAGGGGTCACTCATGACCAATTATTGGATCGATTCAGCTTAAGGCCAGCTTACTCCAAACAATTTTGAAAAAATCGAAATTTTTTTTCATAATTTGCTACTATATACTCGTAGAAATAGTATAGAATAAGTCCCGAAGGTCGGCAAGACCGAGAAGTAGTTATAAAAGATTAGGGAGCGTTGCAGTAAATCCGGCCGCTCGAACGCCTTCGGTGGCGGCAGCTGCTGCATGCTATCGGGTCGTTTTATTGTTTTGTTCTTTGTTTTATTATTATAGTCTTGTTATTTTGTTGAACTGCTTTGAGAAATGCAAGAATTCTTCAGAATGATGCTTACGAAGACCAGGAAGGAGTTGTATGAAGCTGGAATGGGTATGTGAGTAAAACTCACTTTTTTTACGATTTGTCACGAACAAAAACTTTGAACTGATTTTTATCCGAATCACGTTTTTTCGCATGAATTACACTCTCATTTCAAAACTATTGCAGTTATCGATATGAACCAAACGGTATTTTACTCTATAGATGTCTGGCTCTGGCCTCAAGCAAAACCAGAAATATTCATTTTTATTTGAAAAAGTTATAAACAATTGAAAGTGAAAAAAATTTAAAGTCCGCCGTTTTGTTTTTTACATTGAAAATGTTTCATTCTGCTTGAGGTTATAGCCAATTCGATACAGAACATAAAACCGTTGTTTTTTTTGCTTTCAGATAATTTTTTTCCAAGAAATGATGTCATTCATCTCCGATTCAGATGAGTTTCATCACCCAATTCAGGCCCGCCATTTCGAAAAAAAAAAATTTTTTTCAAGTAATTTCATATATGTGCTTTCATATGTAAATAAATTGATTACTCAACATGTTTTGTACTATAAATAAAATATTTTGAAAAAAATTACGTTTTTTGGAGTAAGCTGGTCTTAATTTCATTGCAGGGTACTTTACCTCTCAAATTTTTGTACAAATTACTGCACAACAGTATTGATTGTCCTCCTCTCTTGTCCGCTCTGAGATTTCGTATTCCTAGGCCAAATTCTCGTACCACAGAATACTCCAAGAACCACCTCGCTGAGACCAACCCCATTTGGTTTATGTAGTCTACTACATTCAATACAGTTGCTAATAAATGTGACATTCATTTTGACTCCATAGCAGTTATTATTAGGAATTAGGTGAACAAGGGAAATTGATTAAAATGAATTAGAATTGATTAGATTGAGTTCTCTGTTATATTTCATGTCATTCTATTATTTACCTATTATATATTTTTTAGTTCTTTTCAGATCAGATTGAGATCTTTGTTAAATTTAATTTCATTTTCACAGATATTTTGCGTGTTGAGAATGAAGAACTTATTATTATTTTCATTTAAAAACAATAATTTTGATGAAAAAACATACCGTGAATACTCAAGAATTAAAATATTCCAATTTCATATAACATTCAGTTATTCATTTCTATGTACAATTCGATTATCAGTTATATTCTTCTAATGAAACATGACGTTGGCCCCAATATACAATGACTCGTGTTTCGAGTTTTTTGGCACTCATCAAAGCGGCATCATCAAGTTTCAGATGTTATCAAGAACTCAGAGATGAAAAAACACAGGGAGATTCACGAATAGGAAGAGATCATTCTTGTTGTTATATATTCATCCGCATTATAACTTTAAGTATTACACACGCACACACACACACACACACACACATATACAAACACACACACATATACTTATAATTCATTATATATATAAATTATATACATATAATTTGATTTCAATATTAAACTCATGTTATTTATGACGATAATAGGTATTCGAATAATTGAACATTATATTCTTTCTATTTAACATATGATAATGGATTAGTAGCCCAAAACAGGCCGAATGTTTTGAAAATATTTTTTGTCATTGAGCTAAGTGTTTTCAATTATAAGCTACATTATCATTCTTCAAGTATTAATATTAACAGGCTTTTGAAATTGAAGGAAGATGTTTCACTACCTATATTAGCACTGAATAGTATTAAATGATAATTATTTAACAATGGAAGGACGAAGAAGTCTTCTAAATTCAACCCCTAAATTAGGTTAAGTAACCGAAATTTTAAACGGCCGCCATTACAGGGAAGTTTTAAGGTTTTATTCGGCTGATAGCTCCGATACTGGAAATGCCTTCTTATCCTGTTAGAGAATCTATGATATTCAGGATAATCTCATTTGTGCCGCTATCCTTGTTGTTAGGATTTGTCACTTTGATTATCCTGTCAAAATGGAGATTAACCTTGTCTGCGCCTGTTCTAGTGAATAAATACATTATGGCTTTTCAATTAATTCTGCTTCAAGTAAATATGCGTTGACTGAGTTTAATTAACTGTAATTAACCTTGATTTATGTTTATTACAAGTCTTCTTTTGAAACCTAACAAAATATTTCGATTTTAATTTCAGATATCAATTGACAAATCCATACGTAACTTACAGTTTTTGTTTTAAATCATTCACTGCTTGCTTTGCAGTATTGTTTGCAGTTTCAGAGTAATTCAAGTCACAATTCAGTTTCCGAATATTTTTATCTTCTAGTCTTCTCACATAGCTAGTTGATGTAATTCAGAAACAAAGTTATATTCTGATTAAAATGGAACTGTCAACATTTAACGTTAACTTTGTGACAAGGTCAACGTTAAATAATATATTTTTCTTCACAGTATCTGTTCTTGCTGAAAATTGAGTTATATGACATGAAAAAATTGACATGAACATAATAATAAAACATGAAATTTTTCATTCCATTTGACAGAGTCACCATTTGCAGCAACCACTAACTAGAAATAAATGTTTCCATTTTGATGTACCTACGCTATGAATCAAAAAGTGTTCGATATATACAAAAGAGATAACTAATATATTTTTCAAGCATACTTTCATCTTTCTTCCGCTAAGAACAATCTGTGTTTTTATATTTTTTTTTCATTCCATTTTAGTTGTTGAAATTAAAAGTATTTTGTCTTTTGTTTCATCTCCAGGTTGATACTCGTGATGAAGCTGGAGACCCGCTTTAAGGTCATATTCTTTATGCATCCTGAATCAATAACTATTTTCATTTGAAAGTATACTCATAAGCTACTCTAGACAAAAATTTCTCAGGGAACTAATTAGGTATAACCACCGTATCTAGGAGTATAGAATCGAATTTCCTGGAAATCCTTATAGTATATTTAACTGATGAATTAGTCGCTATACTAAACACTATATAAACACTAAAAAACACCTAATCTAGTGTTGTTTGTCAATAAAAAGAGCTACAATATTCCCGAATTTGACAGACAATTCAGTTAGTTATACAAAACTTTAATAATAAAGCAGAATTAGATATATCTCGTTGTGTACACCAGTATTTTATTGGTTAGATCTCATTTGAGAGCTACAGTCATGATTTCAATTTGTTATAAGAAGGCATTTAATGAACTGAGAAATTGCAATAATGGGAACAATTTTTTCAAAAATCCTTGTTGTGGTTGACGTTTCGTTGTATATCACAACTTTGTCAAAATTGAAAAATAATTGAATTTGATAAATTACTATGGATATCAAAAACGTCAAACCTATTTTTTTCCAAATAAATTGGAATTTTTGTCACTTTATATTCAGAGGAATATTTCTGGCTCAGCATTCGCTTCGGAAGTTTTAGTCTTCTTCGTCATGAGGAAGACTCTGAAAAACTCATGGTAAGCCAAGTGAATTTTGCATAGTTGAGATTTCAGATACCCATCCAGCAAATTTATATTTGATTATTTATTTTGGGTTTATGTGTGTGAAATTGATGGTAGATCAGAAAAGAATGACTTTTGAGTTATGTTATTTGATGATTGTTGTGTATTGGTTCTATGAGTCTTATTTGTGAGGTTTATCAAATTGTTGATATAGAATTTAATATTTATATAGAAGATGTTCTGTATCTGCTCTTTCATTTATTGTGTTTTCCATATTTTGACGAATGTAACATTTCTAAAATTTTTCCACATTTTTTGTCTTTCTCAGTTGGCAAAATCTTTGTGTTGTAATTAAAATCGTGGTTTTGAGTTATTTTATATTTATATAGGGCTGTGCTTTGGGGTTTTGCAACGAAAAGAAAAAGATTTTTGAATTCCATATGGCCTATTATTGCCAAAAATATATGAACATATATACATACATATATATATATATATATATATATATATATATATATATATATATATATATATATATATACGGGTGTTTTTTTTTAGAGGTATAGAACTTTATGTTGGCATTACTGTTGAATATGGCGACCGATTTAACAGCTGAGAAGTGATTTATTCTCAGTTTGGTTTGGAAATTCATCATGAGTAGATTTACGCCTGAACAACGCTTGCAAATACTGCAATTTTATTTCGAAAATAATGGTTCTGTGCGGAATACGTATCGCGCACTGCGTCCATTTTATCGACGTAGCACTTCTGGTTGAATGGCTATGTCAACAAACAAAACTGCCGCATTTGGAGTGAAGATAATCCTCAAGTGTATGTCAAAACACAGTTACATCCAGAAAAACTGACTGTTTTGTGCGCTTTATTTGCTGGTGGAATCATTGGTCCGTACTTCTTCAAAAACGATGATGGCCAGAACGTTACAGTCAATGGTGATCAGTATAGAGCCATGATTGCTAACTTTTTCATTCATACAAATTACTGCATAACAGTATTGATTGTCCTCCTCTCTTGTCCGCTCTGAGATTTCGTATTCCTAGGCCAAATTCTCGTACCACATAATACTCCAAGAACCACCTCGCTGAGACCAACCCCATTTGGTTTATGTAGTCTGCTACATTCAATACAGTTGCTTATAAATGTGACATTCATTTTGACTCCATAGCAATTATTAGGAGTTATGTGAACAAGGGAAATTGATTAAAATGAATTAGAATTGATTAGATTGAATTCTCTGTTATATTTCATGTCATTCTATTATTTACCTATTATATATTTTTTAGTTCTTTTCAGATCAGATTGAGATCTTTGTTAAATTTAATTTCATTTTCACAGATATTTTGCGTGTTGAGAATGAAGAACTTACATACCGTGAATACTCAAGAATTAAAATATTCCAATTTCATATAACATTCGGTTATTCATTTCTATGTACAATTCGATTATGAGTTATATTCTTCTAATGAAACATGACGTTGGCCCCAATATACAATGACTCGTGTTTCGAGTTTTTTGGCACTCATCAAAGCGACATCATCTAGTTTCAGATGTACGAACTTAGAGATGGAAATTCATCATGAGTAGACTCACGCCTGAACAACGCTTGCAAATAGTGCAATTTTATTTCGAAAATAATGGTTCTGTGCGGAATACGTATCGCGCACTGCGTCCATTTTATCGGCGTAGCACTTCTGGTTGAATGGCTATGTCAACAAACAAAACTGCCGCATTTGGAGTGAAGATAATCTTCAAGTGTATGTCAAAACACCGTTACATCCAGAAAAACTGACTGTTTGGTGCGCTTTATTTGCTGGTGGAATCATTGCTCCGTACTTCTTCAAAAACGATGATGGCCAGAACGTTACACTCAATGGTGATCGGTATAGAGCCATGATTGCTAACTTTTTCATTCCTGAATTGAACAACCATGATGTCCAGGAGCTGTGGTTTCAACAAGACGGCGCAACATCTCACACAGCTCGTGCCACAATCGATTTATTGAAAGACACGTATGGTGACCGCCTAATTTCACGTTTTGGACCTGTGAATTTGCCTCCAAGATCTTGTGATTTAACACCGCTAGACTACTTTCTGTGGGGCTATGTACAGTCATTGGTCTATACGGATAAGCCACAAACGCTTGCCCATTTGGAAGACAATATTCGCCGTGTTATTGCCGATATACGGCCACAAATATTGTAAAAAATCATCGAAAATTGGACGTCCAGCTTGGACTACTTCCGAGCCAGCCGTGGCGGTTATATGCCAGAAATTATATATCAAAATGTAATGCCACAAGATTATATTTCGAATGAAAAAATTCTTGTCAATCGAATGATCCATCGTTGTTTTATTGCAATTTAAAGTTCTATACCTACAAAAAACACCCTATATATATATATATATATATATATATATATATATATATATATATATATATATATATATATGTGGCGGCTCATTTTCGTCTCTCAATGAATTTCATATTTCAGCTTTTACCTGCCATCTTTTGGCTAATACAGCTCCCACTGGGGTGCACTATTAAAGGGTCGGTAATAAAACTATTTATAACTGATTTGCACGTCCTGCCTAATAGGGTACCCTATTTAAGTATTAAATTCATTGTTATTCGTTTCTCAGACTCGTTTCTCAAGTAATCCATAGTATTGTAAAATATTGCATTTTATGTTTTAATTGCAATAACTTCTCCGAATATCCTCGATTCGGATTGGCAATTCATAGTTCAACTTTTACCTCCCACCGGGGTAAGTTATCGAAGGGAACAGTATTAAAACTTATAGCAACTAACTTGCACGTTCCGCTTAATACTGTACCCTCGTTAAGTAATAAACTCTTTGTAATTTTCATTTTTCATTATGTACAAATCTTATGATTCTTGAATCTGTAAATCTTGAATCCTGTCAAATTGTCACGTAGATTTCCATTGTTGAATACTGTTGAAAATGTATAAAAGCAGAGACATGGAAAGATTCGGGAGAGTTGAGAAGAAACGAGTCTAGAGTACAGTGCGTCCTAATAATTCATATCCAACCATATTAATAGTTCTAAAATAAAGTTATATTTAAAAGTTCTTCGAAGTGTATTTCAATTAAACCTTCCTTCACACATCAGATAAATAAACAGGCGGTAGTGTAATACAAGTTCATCGATTAATCTATACACACAACCCCGCCAAATTGGTGACCCCGACGTGATCTGATCGTGAGTGGAAGAAGTGATACATTAGTGATACGTTATTTCAAGTGAACAGATTTCAAAGTGCGGAAATATATAAAAAGTGAGTATTGTTCATTCAAATTTATATTCAAACTGACAGTATATCTTTCAAAAATGCATACTAACATGACAACTGGAAACGTTGCGAACATCAGTGAAGTGAATCCCGTGCCTAACCTTCCCGATTTTGATCACACAGATCCGGAAACCTGGTTTGTGATTGTCGAAGCGTGCTTTACACGGTTGAACATTACGGACCCTGTGATACAGTATTGTGACATTCTCGCGAAACTTCCTCGCGATATGTTTCCGAAGTGCGCGATATAGTGATCCGTCCAGTGGACAATAACTCATACTCCGTACTGAAACAACAATTAATCAAACGACTGAGTATCAGCCAGGATCAGAAAACTAAACAGCTGCTGGAAAACGAAGCCATGGGGAACGAAAAACCATCGCAATTCCTTCGTCGCTTACAAGCCCTTGCAGGATCTGCGGTACCAGAAGCGCTAGTCAGGAGCATATGGGTAAGCAGATTACCAGACAATCTGCGCCCCATCTTAGCGACCCAATCACATCGGTCGCTGATAGAAATTTCTGAAGTAGCTGATTCTATTTACACCGCGCTGCCAGCTAGGAATATGATCTCGGTTGCTTCAGTAGACCCTTCTGTATCTCAAAATCTCGGTGCTCTGTTACGACTCAGTACACAACTCTCACACGTAAGAGGAGAACTAAGTACCATCAAACGGGAAATACAAAGTTCTAAGGAATCTTACTATTCAAGCAATTCCAACAGTGCGTATTCTGGAACACGTTCACAACCACCCTCCATTCACCGTGAGCCACGATCTGCTAACATGTGTTGGTACCACTCTCGTTTCAATCAAGCTGCAAAGAAATGTGCACCCTGCTCATGGAATCAAAGGAAACCAAGCCGGCAGTCGATAAAAGCGGCTGATGACACTTGCGCAAACAAGTCACGCCGCTTATTCGTTGTTGATAGAGACAGCAGACTTCAATTCCACGCCGACACTGGAGCTGACGTAAGCACATTTCCACTTAAACATATGAATGGAGCACCCAGTAAAGCAGCCTACCAATTATCAGCAGCGAATGATACACCCATAGCAACATACAGATTTGCTACACATGTACTCAAGCCATTGGTATACGCTTTTCGCCATAAGACCACGCAGAAATCACCACGTCAGTTCAGATATTCAGACTTCATAAGCCAAACGCAGACATCACCCCGGCAGTTCAGAATCCTAGACTTCTTAAGCCAGTTCACTACGAATATAAGGCACATAGCCGGCGGTGATAATGTAGCAGCAGATGCTCTGTCTAGAATTGAGGAACTACATACATCAGTCGATTACGAAGCCTTAGCAAAATCGCAGCAGACTGATGACGAACTTTCCAAGCTCATAGTAAACAAAACATCAGGTCTCAAGCTCAGATTGATCAAAATTCCTGGAAGCACCCACGAATTGTGGTGTGACGTGACAAAATCTGCACCAAGACCCTATGTCACAACAAGTTTCCGAAAAATTGCATTTGACAGTGTCCACAGCCTTAGTCATTCTGGTATGAAAGCTACCAGGAAGTTACTGACTGAGAGGTATATTTGTCATTCCATCAAGGAATATAGCAGGAAATGGACGCAAACATGTGTAGTATGTCAACGCTCAAAAATCACACGTCACGTGAAGAGTGCTGTTGGTGCACGCATCCGCATTTTGCCAGGTTCCATCTCGCAACTAGCAGATACCATTCAACCAGAACAACCTCCGCCATCACCACCAGACTCAGATCAGCCACCAGAGGAAGCTCATGCTGCTGCAGAACTAAATCATCTTCCAGGTCGACCACCAGACTCAAATCATCCACAAGAGAAAGCTCATGCTTCTGCAGAACTACATCATCCTCCAGGTCGACCACCAGACTCAAATCAGCCACCAGAGAAAGCTCATGCTCCTGCAGAACTACATCATCCTCCAGGTCGACCACCAGATCAGGCAGACGTGTCCACTTTCCTGATCGCTACCAGGCTGGATTTTCGTGATTCAAAATCACTGGCAGGGGGGTGCTGTGGCGGCTCATTTTCGTCTCTCAATGAATTTCATATTTCAGCTTTTACCTGCCATCTTTTGGCTAATACAGCTCCCACTGGGGTGCACTATTAAAGGGTCGGTAATAAAACTATTTATAACTGATTTGCACGTCCTGCCTAATAGGGTACCCTATTTAAGTATTAAATTCATTGTTATTCGTTTCTCAGACTCGTTTCTCAAGTAATCCATAGTATTGTAAAATATTGCATTTTATGTTTTAATTGCAATAACTTCTCCGAATATCCTCGATTCGGATTGGCAATTCATAGTTCAACTTTTACCTCCCACCGGGGTAAGTTATCGAAGGGAACAGTATTAAAACTTATAGCAACTAACTTGCACGTTCCGCTTAATACTGTACCCTCGTTAAGTAATAAACTCTTTGTAATTTTCATTTTTCATTATGTACAAATCTTATGATTCTTGAATCTGTAAATCTTGAATCCTGTCAAATTGTCACGTAGATTTCCATTGTTGAATACTGTTGAAAATGTATAAAAGCAGAGACATGGAAAGATTCGGGAGAGTTGAGAAGAAACGAGTCTAGAGTACAGTGCGTCCTAATAATTCATATCCAACCATATTAATAGTTCTAAAATAAAGTTATATTTAAAAGTTCTTCGAAGTGTATTTCAATTAAACCTTCCTTCACACATCAGATAAATAAACAGGCGGTAGTGTAATACAAGTTCATCGATTAATCTATACACACAACCCCGCCAAATATATATTATTCATATAAAATGATTCCAGTTTGATTTCAGTTCTCAGATTATATTTTCGCTGTGAATCAAAAATGTTTTATTAATTTTCAAAAGAAAATGTCTCTGCTGCTTTGAGATCTTTAACATTCAAACAAATGAATAATAGAACACCAGAATAATACATCAAGGTATATTGTGCAAAGAAATCCAACTCAAAGAAACTCGAAAATGAATTCTTTCCATCAATCTGAAGGTCGGTCTTTCACCTCTTCCAAAAGTATGCCGTTTCTTTCACGTCCTTTTTTGCCATTTTTGCATGTCGTCGAAAAACGTTCCTGAGGCAGATTTTCATCTTTCATCTAGCTCAGATCGAGACTGCAGTTGCAACATAATTATTTTCCATTTTTCGGTTCTCCTTTGTCACGAATATCGTCTCGAGTGTGTACAAGAGGATGTAGTTGCATGAGGAGGAACTCTTTGGAGGATTTTTTGTATTTTTTCGGTCGTCTGAGAGGAAAATGCTGATTTTGCCGGAAACGCTAATTCACCAGCATCACGGCCTGCCATATTTTCATTCAGTTCGAAGGAAGAAAGGCATTGCAGGGATTATATTTCGTATTATTCGTCTTTATCTCACATTGTTACAGATTTCGATGGGACACTGGAAATAAATCGTTATTCCCATGAACATTTATCACATCAAAGAGGAATAAACTAAATGAAACACATTTATCAGGTTTTTCTATTTCCTAGAATTCTCTTTTTCAAATTCCTAGAGTATATTCATTTCAATAATAATAAATTTCAATAATAGAAATTCTCAATTTTTTTCTTTCTCTTATTCTACGGCGAAAAATTTTAATTTCTTTCTCTTTCACTTTCAATTTGGGCATAACAATTGTCGAATTTTGACAAGTTTCAAAATAATTCGTATCACTGAGAGTTCATACTACTTTGAAGAAGTTACAATGATATAATTTATAATACAGAGTTAAATGGATAAACTTGAAGTCTTGAGTTCTGTAGTTACGTTTGGGTCCGTTATTTCGTAGAATATGAAATTCTTCGCCTTTATATTAACTATATTTGAAAAATAATAGTTCTTAATTTCGTTGCTTGTTTGGATATCTTCCTCCACAGGTCAATTGATTTAAATAATTCCCATTATATCAAATTTTCGTTTTGCGTTCAAACTTGTTAATTATATTCTTATTATTTCATTCACATAGTTTTATCATCTCTTGACGATTGGTTGGATGATAGAAAAATATGACCAGTGAATCACACAATTTTTGTGAAAGTTAAGCAAGTAGATTAAATTTTAATTTTCAGTAATGTTTCTTACAAGTATTGCTTGAAGTACAGCCTATGTTGACATTAGTGAAAAGTTTTGTATGTCATCAAATAATTCTCAATTTGACATTCAGCGAAATGATAACCATCTTCACCAAAATATTGAGAGCATATTTTCAAAAATTTCGTTGAAAATATTAACCTCGAAATGACAAAGTTCAAAATTTCGTTAAAATTATGGAAAATTTGTAGTTGAGAAAATGTTTTTTGTATGTTTTTCAAAGTATACCTACTTAAGAATTGATATTTAACTATAATTGAAATAATGAGAACTCAGTATGAACACAGTTTTGAAGCCTCTCGTATAGTTTTATAATTGAAAAATATTCATTTCAACTGACTTCGTAATAATTACAATGCGTTGGAAAATACAAATAAACATTAAAAGTTATAGAAGAAATGTAAATGACAAACATATTATGAATATGATTACTGAAAAGTAAAAAAAATTACGAGTCAGTCGGACAAAATTACTGCAAAACTGCAGTTTCTGAAAAAACTGCAAAAGAAATGAGATTCTGATTCTTCAAAGATAAATATTATCGAAATGATATGATCAAATTAACTTCAATGAAGGTTTTGGAGGTTTCACTGCCTTCGGCAAAACGATCACGATCAAAATTATTCAAAAATTTTGCCTGTCTCCGCCTATTAAGGAAAGACCAATTAGTGCACAAAATCCGGGACTAAGATCCTAAATTCACCGCAAATTTTCCCCGAAATGTGAGACCGAACAGATAACGATTACAAAGATATTTCGGAATGTTGACAATATTATCCACAAATTCTATTACATTCGCGATATTGCCTTTGGGGCGACATAACCTTATTTCAAGTTCGTTTATCTACGACAAGGATCCAATTACATTTATATTAGGCAACGGAAGGCAATGACAACTGAAAGATCAACGTCAAAGATTGTGATAATATCTTCATTAGAGCTAATAATAAATATACTCATTGGAAAAGAACCAGTCTAGCGGTGAATGCCAATTTAATTTATGCAACAAACTGCTGGTTTTATTCTGAGATATTACAATCGATGCGATCGCATTATTTTTATCGATGTCGGTGAATGCGGGCCAATGATGTCTTTGAAATGACTTCGTTTGCAATGTGCATCCAGCAACTTAATCATGTCAAATCGTTGAAATTTTAGTATAATTTCAATTTGGCGAATATTTAGTTTGAATGTTTACTTGATTGACCTTTGCAACATATTACTTGATAAATAATTCTAATTAAGCTTTTCAATGTTCATTCGGAGGTATACACGTACGGCATTTTACCGAACGGCATACTTATTAAATACAAGCGCAACAATTAAATTGTTTAGGTCTCAAAATTAGTCCTATCCCTTGTCTTCTCGTTCACTGAATACAAAAACGTCCATTAATAGAATCGATTAGCTCTAGTTCAAGAGGTACAGCTACTTTTTATATTTTATAATTATTTTTTCAATTTGCAGAAAATTGGTTTTTCGAAATGGGCAACATTGTTTCTGTCAAAATACACTCGAATTTCATTCATTCATTTTATTCTTCATTTCATTATCTCGTATATTTCATCTTGTTTTGGAGTGTATTAAAGAGAGAAATCAACATGTCACGGAAATGTGTGAATTCAGTTAACAATTTTTGTTACATTTGTTACGAAATAACGTTGGTCTTACAAACACGCAATATGACGCTTCTTGTGAAGATGAAGACTCCATATCAACATTATTTTGGTATGGTAGGAAACCAAAATAAGCTATTGGCTCCACAACTATTCGTGTTTACTAATTTACGAGAATGACGGATTCTCAATCTCAACAAGTTGAGTTGAAACTCAATGCTTATGCGTTTTTCAGTTTCACTCAAAAATATATGAGAGGTGAAAGAGGTAAAATATTAAATTGTTTTGATATATTGAATAAAAACACTTGGCTTGGTTTCACAAAATTCATAATAATTACTTGACAATTCCTTCGGGGTGTTACCTACCCCATTTTCAAAAGTTAAAGAGTAACACCCCGAAACAATTGTCAAGTATTTATTATAAATTTTGTGAAACCAAGCAAAGTGTTTTTATTTAATATATTAAACAATGTTTTACCAAGAAATCACCGAACATCCGATGAACTTTATTATTATTTTCTCTATCTGTTCCACATTGTTGAAATTTTTTGAATTCGATTAAATTTTTGAGAAAATAATTGACCAAATCTAACATATTAGGTATATAATATTAGATATGAATTTGTGGGGAAAAATATTTTTGAATTGGTGCAAAAAAGTTCATAAGTCCAAAAAACAGTTTTAAAGAATTAGTTTAAAAGGATTCAAATATTTAATATTCCGATTATCGATTAAATAGACGATTCATTGTGAAAATCAGGGAAGTTTCATTTATTTATCTGAGAATGAATATGTAATTAAATAAAATGCAATCTATTACGTTTTGGAATCAATAATAACAAGTGAATTCATCAGGAAAATTGAGTATTATTCTTCTTCATTCATTCAAAGGTGAAGTCTCTTCATTCAACATGAACATAATATTGTCTATATTAAACTAATTCAACAAATTATTTTCATAGGTCAATTATGAAAAGATACCAATGCTAATTTATCATATATCGAGGTGGGAAATTTTTCAATCAGGCCTATAGAAATTAATGCAGTTCGGATGTACTTTAATTTGATTATTTATCATGATGCTAATTGGTTAATTATTTCTATGATCATTTCTTGCAATTATTATGCGGTTTGGTTTCTTCAAGCAGATGCACTCTCATTTCCTTCATTAGGCTAATTACGAAATGGAAAAGTCTTGCACTCCTTTTCGTTGGTCGGTTACTTGAGATCGAGAACATTCATCAAGATCAAAGCTTTGCATTTTTACAATCAGAGCTATGATGACTACATCTTTACGAGCAGATTCAGGTTTTGATTAAGCTTTCATCAGACGTGGTATCCTAAAAAATTATTAGTCCCATTAATTTCAACATATCACTTTTTATTTCTTTTTTTTTTTTTTTTTTGCACATAGTGTCTTGAAATATATTAATTTTGGGGAAATTTAGGTAAAGAAAACACCCCGAAAATGTTGATTCGAGAAAATGACTTCAGTGTAACTTTTGTAAACAAGAAATCACCCAAAACAATTTTCAAGCAAAAATTCTATGAAACTAAGAACACTGTGTTTTTTATTCAATTCATTTTCAGAACAATCTGAAAATTTTCGAATTTAAAAAAAAAAAAATTTTTTGTTTATGAAGTTGGATGATTTTATTTTTCTAGAAATCTTTCGCAGAAGTTGAATGTTTCCATAATTTTCGACATAGGAAGAAAAGCCAAAATTGTTTTGTCAAACGTTTCAAACAAATAGACATTCATTAGCTTTTTTTTTATTCATGTTGAATTTAGATGTTAATCTTGGGACTGCTCTTTTCACCTTCACTTAGAACACCAAATAAGCTTTATCTGCCAGTTACCCGATTTTGCATCTTTTCACTTCTAGTTAGAGTAAACGCTCTGTATTCAACCGACATTTTAAACCATAAGTGCAATTTAATCGCATATAAAAAGACCTGGCCATATAATAATAGACTTGTTTAATCATCAATATGATAAATTATCTCATATTAACGATAGAATTCATGAACTTTATATATTTTTACCATTTGAAACCTGAAAATAATTTTACTTTTAAGATTGTATCAGGTATATCGTGTAAATTTGAGTTGTTTACTAAAAATTTGCAGCCTGAACCTCAAAGTAATGAACAGGATGGATAGAATGTTGAAAATTCATAGCTTTATTGATTACGAGTCAGATTGCTAAAGAAAACAGATTGGAATTAGTAAAAGAAAAATTTTTTCTGTAAAATATTCGCCTGTAGAATAATTTTGCAGGAAAATTTCGTAAATGGAATATTTATATTAGGGTGTCCTTGTCTAGTAACAGTTATAACACTTAATTGTCCTTTTTATATATTAGAAATGAACTTTTAACTAACTTAACAATAACTCACTCTTTTATATTATAATATATCATGACTTATATTGTATCTACGTCATTGACATATTAGCTATTACCAACCATATAAAATTAAAATCCTTCATTGATATTACAACAATTTACTATTACACGAAGTCTACAGACGAACGTTTCAATCTACTTGGAACAATATTATAATAATAATTGGAAAAATCAGTAGTAAAATTGTTGCTGTGAAAATTGGAAGTTACTTTTTGTAAATGTCAAGGGAATGTGACATTTGTAATGTCACATATCCGTTTTTAAAGCATGAAATTATTGGAATACAAGCCATATAATTTTTTAACGTCACTTCTACATTGGTGATCCCTCTCAACGATATGAGAGCAGAATTCTGATATGAAAACTTCCTTCAGGTCCTTCTATTCAACTAGTAGCTGCACGTAGACGAGCGTCCCCACTTCCCTTGCATCATTTGTACTTGTGCCCCGATATCCCAGAAGACGAACCCAGAGAACAAAGCAGTAATGGCGGAGGGATATTTGCATTTGAGCTGTGCAAAGTCGAAAACAAAAAGCAGCCATCACGACGAGACAAACGAAAAACCCCTTTCGAATGATCCACTTTCAACCCCCCGACGAGTATGCACTTCGGAAAATTACACTCGGAGACTTGTACAGAGTGTCCGTACATATGGGGTGGACGAATAAAAAGGGGGTTTAAAGACTCCTCCCATAATCCGGGTGTACCATCGAAATGAGTCAGAGTATGATGGTTGTTTTATATGCGATGCACATGGCTAACTACCGCGATCCGCCCTGCCACTTCCGGTTAATTACCGACTAGGAGGCTAAAAACAATGGAAGAAGATGCACACGGTTGGGTGCCCACCGACCGGATGTGAGACAGAACCAATGGAGGTCCTCACATTGGAGTGCTCGTATGTACGAATGCGTACGTATTATATTTCCTGATACGACAAGGGGGATACTTCTAGTATATGCGGGGTGGGTGTTGAGTATTAAAACAGGATTGATTCTACGTATGCTTCGGGCAGTGCAAATACATCACATGTAATACGCTGAAATGATTTTTTTTATATATCTAATTATTGCTTGAGATACCAACAGCTGATAAACTTGAAAATCTACTAGATCAGTGGTTCTTAACATCTTAGTGAAGAGGGACCTCTTGACTGAAACTTTAAATGTTTGCTTCGCTATGAACCACTGATTCTAGAGTAATATTTAATAGTGATACCATAATACACAACTCCTCATGCCACCCATATCCACATAAAATGGCAGCGTTTAAAAGTATGATTCACAGATTAACTGATATACCTTTATCGGAAGAAAATTTCAATAAAGAACTGAACATCATTAAACAGATTGCGGTTAATAATAATTATGAAAGCGAACTAGTGTCAAAAATTCTTCACAAAAAACTCTATCGGAAAGCTCTACGATTAGTATTTCCTTATCAGTCGGATAGAAATCGTAAATAGTTCAACATACTTTGGAACCGTCAGTCAAAAAGTCAAAACCTTTTTAAGAAAACATAATTTTGATATTTCATTTAAAACGAACAATAATTTATCGAGACACATTAAGAACAATAAAAACAAAATCAAAAGAGGAGACAAATCAGATGTTTACCAATTGAATTGTGGAACATGTCCCGGTATATATATATATATATATATATATATATATATATATATATATATATATATATATATATATATATATATATATATATATATATATATATATATATATATATATATATATATATAGGTAAAACTAGTAGAAATTTCGGTACTAGAATACAGGAACATAAATACAGCTTCGCGCATAATAAAAGTAATTCGAATTATGCTAACCATTTATTAACAGAAAACCATACTTTTGATACGAATTTCAAAATTTTACACAATATAGAGAGAAATTAGATTATTGGGAAATAGTGGGAATAAATCGGCTTTAAAATTCTGTAAATTTGCTCAATGACCAGATATAATCAAACAATTCACCCTTGTTAAACCTTTTCAGGTAATAAAAATTATATGTCAGAATGGAATATCTTAGGTAAAACCCATAGTCACAGAATCCCAAATTCCCTGATATTTATACCTGTGTTTTTCAAAATGTTGTTATTATTCTGTAAGCATCTGAAGAAGTCGTTTGTAATGACGAAACGCGTCATGCTATGTAGTGAATAAAGTGTAAATTATAAGTTCAAGTGTATGAATTTAAGTTTATATTCAACTAGAGTAATATGACTTTTTGTCAGAGTTTTCTTCATAGATAAAACACATAATGTAATAATTCGAAGGCAAGAAGTTTTAATTTTCAAATTATACAACTAATACAAATGTTTAAGTACCTATATTAATTCCTGATTATGATTTGTGCTAGAGTTCCACTGAGCAAGGAATTATTTTTTAATCCTTCTTATGAGTACACTTATAAAAATTTCAATGTCTTTCAATTTTGTTATGACTTCTGGGACTATTTGGAATGTGTTCACGGACCTGTGGTTAAGAATCATTGCACTAGATAGTCTAGAACACATGGTTCATGGAATTTTCAAAATTTTAATGGTAGAAGTATTTATAACGCCAGAATGAGGGTCTTCTGAAATGACGTTCACCAGGTGGCAGCACGTTGTCGTGAGGTCAACTGTCAAAAGTGTCAGAACACATGCATTTTTTGAATCGTGTTTGAGTTTTCTTACATTATATATATTCAATAAAATTAAACAAGTGAAATTAATATTCTTTTCGAATCAAAATGAACCAATGTCATACAGTCCTCGTGTAACCCGATTGAAACAATGGCTAGTTGCCATCCGTAAAGATCGATTTAAACCTTCAAGACACTTATTGAGTTGAGATAACTATATCTTCAAAAACATATTTAATTCAGTAATTGAAAACATTTGCCTATTTTCTTAGTTTTTCGGCGTAAAATTATATTATCGCCGATAAACGCAAACAAGAAAATTATAACTAAATTAATAAAAAATATAAATAAACGAAATATATAAAAATAACTAAATTATTATTAATAAAATTATTTTCTTTTTTTACACAACATCTAGAGGTTTCCTTCGAAAACGTTTATAAGCTAATGTGAAAGCGTTAACAATCATACAAATCTTATCATGTGCTATCGAATATTTTATATTATTACTATGTAGGTTATTAGTGTTTTGATTTGGACTGAACTTTCTATTTCATTTCTTTCTATTGTGATCATTGGGCCTGAAATATCGGAAAATTATCATTATAAATGTTTTTCTACATGTCTGAAATACAGTGTAAAACAAAATTTTAAAGTATGCATATATTACCTTTCAATTCTTTTTTTCTTGGTGCCACTTACCCTGCTTGTGATGACGATTGGTGTTTTCACAACCCTTTTCTGAGCTCAAGTTTTCATTCGTCAAAGTCTCTAAGTTCTCAAGGATTCGTTTTTTAGTGATATACGAGTATAACATAAAATACTGAGAACCTAAGATGGAACTAAGACCTAACTGAAGAGAACTAAGATGAACCTCAGAGGTAACTCCATCTGAAGGCATGAATTTTCGTGAAAACCGTGATTGAGAAAAAATTTCAATTTTTCCGAAATTCATTTTCGAATATTCAATTTATTGATATCATCTTATTTTTTCTGAGATATTGAGATAATGACAATTCAGATATCCAATTTATTTTTTATCATTTGTTTTATGTAACTTTCGAATAATTTAATTTTTTTACATATTAAATTAAATTGAACACTTGGTTCAATGTTTCACGATTATATTTAACAATAAAATGGAATAATCAACATGTTTCAAGCGTGAGCTCAATTTCAAGACTGAAAATGAGCTCATGCTCGAAACATGTTGACAAATTCATGTTGTTAAATATAATCGTGAAATATTAAGCCAAAAGTTCAATTAAATTTTATATTTAATTATGTTTCATCAAGAGTTAAGCTAGAATTCAATCTCAGTCATTAATTTTCTTACGCCTCAACACGATTGCCAAGCTGATTGATATAATTAATTTAGTGCTTTTTACCCGATTCATACAATAAAAGTTTTCGTATTTGGTCATTTTGTTTACTGATTGAGTTCACAAATTCTATCACATCTTGTTTTGTTTCTACATTGAAATGAACTACCACTCAAAAGAGGTTTTTATAAATCTTTTAAGAACTTTGCTGAACTTTTTGATAAAACTTTGCAACAATAATTTGTGTGAAGTAATATTTCTGGAATTGAATAATTTTATTCTCCACTGAATATCCTTCTCCAGTATTTCCTAGTAAGGTAATAGGAGACTCATAGTTCAAATCAAAGAGCTCCATCCATCGGAAAGCCTGTTACCCAACCCACATATGTCACATTAAAGATTAAGTCCAAATTGATCTCGGGCACTATACAGACAGAACAGGTATGTATATTTGCCCTTGGTTGGAAACTGTCTGGATCGGGGACTCCTCGTAATTCCCTTAACGAATCTGGTCGTATCCTAAGTAAATCACTTATCTGAGAAACTTGATACATCCGTCAATATTTGACCCAGAAGGTGGCTTTACAGTATTCCGGCTGATCGAGATCTACCAGGTTATTTATGTTTCCTCATGTTTCGAACTTTAGCAAGATTGAGTTGATTCGAGTGGCCAACTCGGATGATTTGATTCGAAAGTTGGCTGAAGATTTGAAAACAGCGTAAAGAGTTGAAATGAAAACTTCAGAATTTATAAAAAGACAGTGTTTTATTTGACGTGTGTGGGTACTTACCTGATAACTTTGTATGAGTAAAGTGACAATTTTTCGGTTCAAAACTGGACTTTGTATTAATGAAAACACTTTCACAACACCAACACTTGTATTGTTCATGATTGAAGGTGGTTGATTTATAATGACTTGAAAACAATTTAAAAAATAATTCTTCAATTTCTTATTTTTGTATTTTTAAGACGACAAATTAACTTGGAAAAAACTGGTGAAGATTTAAGAAGAAAATAAAATTCTAGAGACTTTTTTATCCAGTTAAACTATCAACATCACCCTCAGGCCTGAAATATGTAAAAGGGTTTCTTCAGAAGTCCATAATTTTTTCATCATGGAGCGAGATTCCGAAGAGGCTCTTCTTTTATTGCCTCTGGTTGTTTTTGCATCGTAATATAGTTACAAAGTAATGAGAAGATTCGTCAATTATTTCCGTGTCTTTATTAAAATTGATATAACCCATTCTCAATCAATATGTCCCATGCTTTCTGAACAAATATCCATATTAGCATCTTGTTTTTAAAAATTTTGTAGCCGTACTTTTCACTTATTCTTCAATAATAAAATTAAGAGCAATGTCAGTGTTATTGATAAAATTTGGCCCATAAACTACTAAATGCAAAAGGAAGAAACTGATTCATCGGTTTCTGTGCCAAATTGTCTTTTAATTGACCGATGTCCATTGCATCTTCAATTGTCCATAAACCGTCACTTCTTATAACAGAAGACAAACTTTCAATAGTGCTTGGTGAAAACTTGCAAAGACAATGTCACTGAAAACAACTTGCCACTGAAAATTTACATTGTACACTTCTATTAAGTCCTAAAGAATTAGGTATAAATTCAAACGAACAAGGTATACTACCTTGTAGGTATTGTAAACCTTGTATGTATACAAGGTATTCTATCTTCTATATACAAGGTAGAGGAACTGTAATAAGAAACCATCTAAAAGGAAAGCAGACCTTCGAACAAAAATGTTTGTTCTCCGGATTTCATCGTTTGTTTCTTGATTTCATCATTGTAATCCATCAAATATAAACATTGATATGTATGTGAAACAAGGGAAAATTATCTTCCGGGCTACACCTTTTCGTTGATATTCACCTTTTTCTTCTTCTACGATTATTTAAGCCAGATATAGTAATGACTTATAGCTAGCTTTCATTTGGTTCAATTTTACTTAATCTAGAAATATTTTATTTATCTGAGCAGTATTTTGAGGTTTTCTTGTCGATGTTTAGGAAAAAAACGAATTAGACTTCCAGCAAATATATAAACATTGTTGGTAGAAGAAGGTTGTGAAGCTGGTAGAAGTTTTTATAGAGAGATTTCGTTAAAATAAAATTCAATACAAATTTCAATGCTTTAAACATATGAACACTGAAGTTTTCACCTTTAAGTATAGAATGCAGAACTCTTGATGATACAATAATATTCATAATATTTTTCTTTCCCAATAACAAATATTTTAGAATCTTCTTTCAACTCCAAGGAGAAACTTTCCTATAAAATGGCGTCTTCTAGCCACATAATGAAAAGGGAATAGAAAGTTGTACAGCTAGAAATGTTTATTCCATCTGCGTACGTGAAATAGGTCACGAAGACTCTTCTTGCCAATAAAAGAAGTCTTCAATCCCACGAAGTTCCTAAGTGTCGCCAGAATATTGTAACCGGCAGACATTAAAGTTCGAAGGATATAATAAGAATACTTCGCATTCAGAATGGTGTGATAGAAAATAATAAATGCTATTTTATGTATATAGAATCAACGTTAAAGAATGAAAAACAAATTGAGAGGATTGATCTCAGTGTTTGTAATTATAGAAAACAGTTTATATAAGGTACAGTTTGAAATGAAAGAATGAATGATCGATGGAAGTTTTGAAGGTGTTGTTACTTTGTAACAATGTATTGCAATGATACCGCGAATATCAAATGCCACATTTGATGTTCGCAGACGATTTGAAACAATATCATGAAATAGAACTGTGTTCAACTTCAGCTCGCGCTGGACCATGTTGCTGGTTGTTGTCAGGACAATTACTTGAGTTTGAATGTGTCAAAGTGTAATGTTGTCTCTTTCACAAGGAAAAGAGACCGAATTGAGTGTAATTATAGCGTCGGTGGTCAGGTTCTTTCTCGTTCTGATAAGGTGAGAGATCTTGGTGTAATCTTCGATCCGAAGCTTTCCTTTGTTTCACACATCACCCAACTTATTTCATCTGCCTCGAAAATTTATGGATTTGTTATACGCAATGGCAAATATTTCAATAATTCCTCAACATTCATAGGACTATTTAATACTCTAATCCATAGCAAGTTGGAGTATGGCAGCATGATCTGGCATCCTATTTACATTTGCCATCAATGCCATCTTTCAGAGAAGGTTCTTGAAATTCTCATTTTGGAGGGAGGATAAAGTTTATCCACAGAGAGGAATCAACCATAACGAATTATTGAGTCAATTTAGTTTAATCTCATTGCAGAGCAGGAGAGAAAATCACCACTCAAATTTTTGTACACATTACTGCACAATAGTATTGTTTGTCCTCCTCTCTTGTCTTCTCTGAAATTTCGTGTTCCTAGGCAAAATTCTCGTAGTACCGAATTATTCCACCTTGAGACTCCGAGGACCAACTCGCTAATACAATCCCCCATCTGGTTTATGGATTCTACATTATTATATAATGATATTCGCTTATACTCTCTCTTTGTTTTTTTTTGTTCTTTTTTCTTATTTATTATTATTTGTGTACAATTTGTTTTTTTTCTGTAATTGGATGTATATCTATTATATTATAAATATTAGTAGAGTAAATGTATTTTTATCATTAGGAGTTATGTGAACAAAGGAAATTTGACTAAAATGAATTGATTTAGATTGGGTTCTTTGTAATATTTCATTAAATGCTTATATTTTAGTAATTATTTTAGTTTTTATAGATAAGATTGAGCTCTTTGTTATATCCTTTTATTTTCATTATTTAGTTATTATTCAACATTATGTTATTGCTTTCTGTATTTGGGTATTATACCTGTTGAGAATAAAGAACTTATTATTGTTATTATTATTAATAATATTATCATTATTATAATATTATTATTTATTAGTATTATTATCATTATTATTATTATTATTATTATTATTATCATTATTATTATTATTATTATTATTATTATTATTATTATTATTATTATTATTATTATTATTATTATTATTATTATTATTATTATTATTATTATTATTATTATTATTATTATTATTATCATTATTATTATTATTATTATTATAATTATTATCATTATTATTATTATTATTATTATTATTATTATTATTATTATTATTATTATTATTATTATTATTATTATTATTATTATTATTATTATTATTATTATTAACTTCGTATTTCTATTTTGTGGCACTATCATTTCCTATTAATTGGAGTGCAAATTCTGAAATCAAGCAATGAATTAATGAAGAATTGAATGATAAAATTAATCGTAGTGAATTGAAAAAACTGAAATAGGGCTGAAACAAGAATATAAATCAAAAAGTATTTTTTCTGTTTCTAGTTAAAGTCTACCTAAGCTGTGAATTTTATTGTTTTCTTCTGACTGGGTAATTATATCAGCTGTTGAGTTGTGTATTTCGAAATAAATAAATTACTTTCAGTGAAAAATAAATGAAATGAATACTCCGGTGGAAATTACTGTTTTTTGAAAATTAATGCTCCTACGTTCATTCAATTTGTAATATGAATAGGAATATTGTTGCTTTTCGAAATAATTTGAATGGATTGATAACTGGAAGCAAATTCTCAAATTTTTAGGGTTACAAGCCAACCATCCACTCAATTATTTATAATTTAGAACTTTTTACTAAACATCAAACCGCAAAATAATCTCATCCTGATGAATTCCACACAATCATAGGAAAAAAGCGAAACCCAGTAGGTCTGTCTACACACGAGTTTCTCCTAATTATATTTCCCATGTACTCAATACTTTAATTAATTTTTTGTATATACGGAAGACCTGAACAAATTCGCTTGTTTCATCTTAATTAGTTTCGGCTATGCTGAATTAAAATTTTCAGTAGCAAATTGAATGAAAAAAGAACTAATGAATGTAGGATGTATCCGAGAGAGAAAGCATCAATTACGTCCTCTTTATACTCAGGGTTGGATTGGCTTCCTCGTTACTCGACAGAAATTAAGTAATTTCTTCACAGTTTACCGATGTGGAACCGAGACATTGTCTAAAATACAGGTGTCCGGAAATTTCATGACTAGTCCACTTTTACTACATCTGCGTAAATTACTTGCATGAAGCAAAAAAATATACGGTAACAAATATAAGTTATAAATATATATTTTTGAGAGAAATACACTCGTTTTTATCACATTTTTTTATTTTTTATTCTTTTATTATTTATATTCTCATTTTTTATTTCAGTTTTTTTCATATATATCTATGTATTTGCGATTGCAATTTCGTAGTACTACTACATTTTAGGCATACGAATAACGAAATCTACTTGCTCGAAATTGTAGTAATACTACGAAACTGAAGTCGAAAGTTAATGAATATACTGATAAAAAACTTCAATTTTATCTTTTTGCTTCAGTTTTTTCTTCAATTACTATCTAATATTTGAAAAGTGATAATGAAATACACCTACTTTATTCAGTTTGAATATAATACATATTGATTCAATTAACAGAAGTTCATTTCAATTAATTAACAGAAATAACGCAACCGCGTAAACTGATATAATGTTTTCGATTCAGTTTCAATTTTTCTCAAAATTTCTAACAGTTATCTTTTAACATTTTTAAAGGACTCATACGTTCTTGAAAAAGCTACAACGTTAACAAAGCACCTTAGGTTAGGTTAGGTTAGGTTAGATTAGATATATTATACAGCCATTTCTAAACCGTTCATGAAACTGTCAACTACGGCAACAGTGCGTGGTATCTATTAGGATTATACACTGCTGCCATTACTTATGTTTGTATACTAATGCGATGTACATTCTGCTCAAAACTTTTCGACAACTAATACATGATAATGTAATACAGGTTAATAATTAAGAAAATATCAAACTATAGAAAACGAAGTAAGTTTTGCGTTTACCGATTTCTTCGAACTGATATCAAATTTGTATTGTGTTGTGATTAAAAATTACAAGATTTTAGATAAGTTTTTTCTTACTGATGTGATTTCTGAGTATTTGTTTTAGTATGTTCTGAGCAAAATGATTTCCAAATTCCGTTCTTCAAAAGTTTATTTCATGATTATTGTTATTATGTGTCTATGTACCCATTTTATAACATTTATTCTATAAAAATGTAATGTAATGTTTATTTATAGCAATTTCAATTTCAATGGTACATTTAATGTTTCTCAGAGTTTATATATGAAATCAGGCCCTTTCTTGTGTAAATAATCCCACTGATTGAAAGAATTATTTTTCAAACAATGAGACTTCAATGAAAACATCTTTTTGGCGGCTTCTGCTTTACCTTGTTCATCACAGGAATCTGTTTATTCACTACAACAATATACATAAAAAGTTGAAGCAAGTAATCATAAAAGCTTGAAACTTTGAGAACAACCGACTAGGAAAGCCAATTCCCATATAAAATTTGACAACACTGCCTGAAGTTTCTCTTTATGACCTGTTTGAAGCTGGCCAGCGGTTGATATAAATGATGACCAATGGTTTTTGCATCGAAAATATATTTTCGATGATTTTTCAAGAAATTTGGACCTGAATTTAAATGTTAAAAAATTCAAAAAATGATTCGAAAAATTCAATGATGAGTTAGCAGCGAGTTGATGGCCGCCAAGACGATCCTGAATACTGACTCAAGACGAAAATGATTGATAATTCATTGTTTTGGCGAGGCTGTTTTGGTAATAACCGATATTAAATAATTTTTATTCAGAGGCCGTGCCAAATCGGTTAGTCCACTGATTCCATGCTTTATTTCCTTTCATGAAAGAGGACGAGGCTGAATTACTTCATTTCATAATCGATGTGAATATTATTGGGATTGAAAATGGAGCATGAATTTAAAGACTTCCAGTTTTTATATCTGCGAACACCACTTTTGTTGTGGCTTTGAGCAAAATTACTAGCAATACGACCTACATTCAACATTATTATGTAGAACCTTTATATCAATTTTTGACGACATATATTCCAGACGTAGAATTATTACTTTTGTTATTATATTCTATTATATACGAGCTGAGCCTACGAACTTTGTAGGCCTGACATTATTCTCGAGAATCGTGAAAGGCTATTTATGATTTTACAATTCATGCTAAGTGAAGCCCTTGGGGAACCTATAGACTAAGAATATGCAACATTAACAGTAATTTAAAATCTGTTGGATTATCAATACTAAATATACTAACACGTTTGATATTTCGAAAACCATAAACCTATCAATTCGATGAATATTTAATAGCGTTGGCGTTTACTTGATATAAATCCATTTTAATTGAATATAAACTTAAATTCAAACACTCGAACTTTTGATTTGAACTTTATTGACAACCTAGCATGACGCGTTACAAACGACTACTTGAAATGCTAACAGAATACTGACATTACAAACGATTTCTTCAGATGCTAACAGAATACTGACATTACAAACTACTTTTTCAGATGGTAACAGAATACTGACATTACAAACGACTTCTTCAGATGCTAACAGAATACTGACATTACAAACTACTTTTTCAGATGGTAACAGAATACTGACATTACAAACGACTTATTCGGATGCTAACAGAATACTGACATTACAAACGACTACTTCAGATGCTAACAGAATGCTGACATTAAAAACGACTTATTCAGATGGTAACAGAATACCGACATTACAAACATTTTCTTCAGATGCTAACAGAATACTGACATTACAAACTACTTTTTCAGATGGTAACAGAATACTGACATTACAAACGACTTATTCGGATGCTAACAGAATACTGACATTACAAACGACTACTTCAGATGCTAACAGAATACTGACATTACAAACGACTTTTTCAGATGGTAACAGAATACCGACATTACAAACATTTTCTTCAGATGCTAACAGAATACTCATTCAGTCAATAGTATCTCAAGAATTCGTTTGTAACGACGAAACGCGTCATGCTATGTTGTCAATAAAGTGCAAATCAAAAGTTCTTGAAAAGTGTTTGAATTTTAGTTTATATTAAATTCGATTAATGAATTGTCGTTTGCTGTTGCTAAAAAATATATAAATGAATATGAAATAACGTCAATCTATGCTTACTGTCAACACTCTTGAAATTATCTTGCATTGCTGCCTGAGAAAGTAAGTTAACCTTTCAATGTTTTGTCAACATATTGACATTTCAAAAGATTTTCGAATAATTGCTCTCAAATTCTTTCAAAAAATTTGTGCGTACATACATTTTGGCAATTCATTTTTATTTTCATCAATCAGGAGTCTACCTTGTCTTACCTATTTCATAAGGACCTTGTGTCAACAACATAATATTTTTGCCATTTTGAACAAACTTTACTCCAAACTTCGGATGGATAATCCAAGGCAAAAATGTAATTTTTTTCATTAATGAACCATCGGTACTTACTTCTTTTTATTCATAACATTTGTTTATTTTATAGTGAATTTCGGTATCGGAAAGCATTCGATTTATTTTTCCTTCGACATAGTGTCTACACATATTATTTAAATAGTACAGTTCAACACCTTCCGTACAGCGACTGTCATGTTTTTGAGAAACTGACCCCCAACAAAAATGAAAGCTACAACAATGGACAGCTAACAAGAGCTCTAAAATAGAATGAAATTTGTGTAAACATTTGATCTACGAAGTTGAATAATATTTCACTCAACATTTTATCTTCAAAGGTTATGAAAATTAAATGAATTAAGCTATACACTTCATTCACAAAAGCTATAGAAATAGAATAGAATATAGCCCAACATTTCATCTATAAATTCTATAGAAATAAGACAAACTTCATCCACGAAAGCACTAATCACTGTTAGTTAAGAAATAGTCAAATCTGGATAAGTTGAAGATTCACATTTGAAAATTTGGCACAACTCAGTTGCACATATTCAAATTTTGAAAAGAACTAGATCCAGATAAAAATTCGTGAAACTAGAAAACAGTGCTTTCGTTGTCATTACGTTTGGAAATTCCTGCAGTTTTCACACGGAAAATATTTGTCGTGCTATATACCCAAAGGCCCTTTTAACATCCCTCAAATATACACTATATTTCCATATCCAGTGTTAAAAGTAACGACACTATCAACAATAGCCCTTGTTCTGATCAATATTAAATGCAACTCGGAAGTTCTAGTTGCAATAAAAAATATTTCATGAGCGTATATGTTTATTTATGCGAATCGTAAAGTAGTATGCAAGACACGATATATGGTGATTAAAGTTTGTAAGATTGAAGCTTAATAATATTTTTATGGCTCATATAGACGAACGGATACACATTTTATATTATTCGACAAGCAATTATCAAGCGTAGTTGCTACTGAATAATTGCCTCATAGTTGAGCTTACTTCATGATTATTATTCACTGCGCAGAGTGAGTAATATAACGATTACGAGTTTTTATTATTTTTGTGTTCATGTTACTGGTTCATAGATATATCTGCAAATTGAATAAATAGAACTATGGTGGCTGGAGTATTTTGTTCACGTTGATACACATCTAAAGGAATGATTATTTGCAGTTATATTTATATTAGAGATTATGATATCAAAGATTGAATAATATAATTTTTTTTTCTTCGAGAATTTTAATCATACAAACATCATCAAATGATCTCCATTGTGAAAATACAAACATTTATATTGAAAAAAAAAAGTGTTCGCCACAGCTTTCTTTTATTAATTCCATGAATTAGAAAACATGACAGGATCACAACCGATGCAAACAGATATACAAAAGGAAAAACGAAAAATAATTCGAGAAAGAATGTGTAGTTATTCCTGCTCAATATTCTTCTCAAGGAGATAGTCAATAACTATGCGGTTCACCAGAGGTACGCTCAATAAGAAAAAGAACCCTCACTTGTTTTTAGACCCACGATGCGATGGTATTATACCAGCTCTGTTGATTCTTCCATCAACATTTTGAATTTAAGACGTTATGACAATCTTACAATGCAAATATTCAGACGGAATTTTGCATTGTATGATTGAATATTTAAATAACAGATTCATAATAGATGAAAAAGCAGATGAAATAATAGATTTTTGCCAAGCAGAGGAACAGAAACTACAGTTTTTGAATCTCGATAAGGAAAATATCACAATTGCTCTATTTCTGGATCTAGCTAAAGCGTTTGACTGTGTCGAGCAAAAATGGCTTCTTTCAAAGCTAATTCATGTAGTATAAGGAACGAACGACTTGACTTAGTCGAAAGTTACTTCAAAATCGAGATCAGTATGTAAAGATAAGGACATAATAGAAGACAAAAGACATCTCCAAGAACTTGAAGAATATAATGGGAGTCTTATAAGGAAGTATATTTGGATCACTACTTAATCTATTTAGTATACATCAAAACCTCCCTAATATTTTGCCACAGAACGTTAACACAGTCATGTATGCAGATGACACAAATATAGTTATCACAGTACGGACCTACCAACTGCAATACAGAATTGCAAAATTACTTGAGCACTATAAAAAATGTTCTAATGAACAGATTAATTATAAACGGTAGCAAGACAGATTGCGCAATCTTCCAAACGTACAGAACAAACCAGCGAATTCAATAGCCCTTAACACTAAAAGAAATTGAAGTACCAACATCATCCCATACTTTTTAGGAATATATCTGGACTGCAATCTGAAGTTTAGTTTAAAGATCATGTAGATATTCTAAGTAGAAGACTGTTCGGTCGTGTATTCTATCAATGTCATGCAACACCATGTTGGGATAGATACTTTGATGGTAATATATTTTTCAAATTTTCAGCCAATACTTTCTTATGGGGTGATTTTCTGGGGTAGTAGTTCCTGATGTAATAGGCTTTTTGAGATTCAGAAATTAGCATTGAAAACGATGCTAGAATGAAGATGAGGGACTCTTGCAGAGGTTTATTTAGAACCAATAAACTTTAAACACTAAATGGACAATTTATATATGAATGGTTGTTATTGGTACACAAACATCAAAAATACTATGTGAACTATAGAAGTTGTAACAAAACGAGGAAAATGGAACCGTTCTTATAACCTAGACATAATCTAAGTCTAATAGAAAATAGTGCAATGTATACTTCAATGAAATTATTACATGTTCTTCCGAGACAATTTCAGATGATACCGAATTTTGAAATTTCAAGAAATCGATTTTCGACTTTATTTTAATATGTGAGCCATATAACACAACAGAGTTTATAAAATTAACCGTGGAACATGGAGAATTAATTGATGTTTATCGTTGACGTATATTTGTGTTTTTTAGTTTTGAGATTAAGCGATACTGTGAAACATGAAGTATAGTTTTATTGTTATTATTATCATTATTATTAACTGATATAGGTACATTAAAACCAATTAATCCACTTTGGAAGCTGATTTTCATCTGAGACGGTAGTAACAAACACGGTGTCACATGTTAGCCACTGGAGAAGCCAAAAACATAACTCATTGTAACGTTCTGTATTTTTGCTGCCTATATTCGTTATATTGGTTCAAATCCCATGAAAGGCAGAGCCGCAGTAGTTTATATGTTGGTAAGTTAAATTTTGCATCAAAGAGAAAAATAGTTTCCATTCGATTAAAAAGCTTTCAGTTTGAAGTAACATGTCTGAACAATCTTTTCATCTGTTCTTCTAAATTGAATTGACCAACCACTCCAAGATTTTTGAGGTTATTCAAGTATTCAAGACATCATGATTCATTTTTGATCCGATATGCACAAATAGTATCAACGAAGGAACTCCTTAATTTCTGATTACCTTTGAGTAGTATTTTGGATTTACTGGAATTCATACGAAGGCCATTTCTGCTGCTCCATTTGAAAATAGATTTTAAGGCGTCGTTTAACTTTGATAATCTTGTGACGATAGCATTTGTTCCGTAAGAGTGTGAAGTTGCAAGTCATCTGCAAAAAGATGAAAGTTGCTGTTTTGAAACGAATTACGAATGCATGATTAATACTGTATATAGAAAAAAGGGTGGGACCTAGTACAGTACCCTGCGGCACTCCACGTGAGAGCCGTTTTATAATATGCTGGATAGAAAAATTCACTTAGTCGTATTTTGCCTATTACAAACAGATGAACACTATGGGAATTTTTTGCCGCAAAATTTAATGAAATGAATGAATTGCTCATACCAATGTTTGTAATTACTTTGAACACTCTCTGTGTATGTGGTTTATTTTTATTGTTCGTCAAATGAACTTTTTATCTGATTTCCTTCAATATCAGCAAAATAACAACAGTGATAGTGCTGAACTTAGTTTTTCACCAATAAAACATCAATCGTACAAAAAAGATTTTTTTTTCGAAATTCAGCAGTGTCAGTGGTATGATTCGTCAATATACGTTGTGAAAAATACCAGATGAATGGAAATCTATCAAATTACTCCGACTAATTAATTAAGGTAGAATTTCTGAAAAGTTCATGATTTTAATTGGGATGCAAATTGGACATATCGTTAGTTTACTTGTATATTCGTTCCACAATTTTTAGAAAATACGGCCATTCACGTTATTGATGGTTTCTATTTATGTAACTACTGTCCCATTTTCACGAATGTAACATATCATCTGCATCAAAGCTGATGGAATCGATATTTGATGATTGTGATTATTTCTATTCGAAAATACAGGCTGAAAATTGATATTCATTTCGTTGGTATATGAAACCGTGAAATGAAACGAACCAGGTGAATCTCATTTTGAGGACAATGTTTCATACATTTACTTTGCAAGTTTGAAATTGAATTGTCATGTTTATATTTTTGTTGGAACCTTTCTTCAACACAAATATATTCTGTAATAGATACATTGTTACGATGAGATCTCATTGTTGCAAGCATATTCTTATAAAAATTTCAGAACTATAGAATGTTTTCCATTTATTGAAAATGGTTTATCTAATGAAAAATTACCAAATCACCTTCAACAGTGACTTATAGACTAGGGTGTCTTAAGTCTTTAGGGATTTTTCTGGAGTACGAAGTAGGTTCAGAAAGTGAGTAAATAGAAACCACGGAGCTGATAATGAAGTTCATTACGTAAATGTACCATAACACCTTCAGCTGTCTCAGTACGAACAAATTTTGAAGGAAAGTTATGTAAGAAATGTATTGTCAACGATTGTCAAAAGCACCGACACCTACTAACACCGACTAAACGTCGATACTGGAAACTAGCAATGTCTATCTAACAACTCGAGTCAGCGACTAATTTGTTTTTATTGCATCATTATATACAAATATTTGAGTAACAAATTAGATTGAAAACTGAATGAAATAGAATAGTTCATTCAGCATTGCATATATAAAATAATAAATCATAACTTACTTATCAATAATTATCAATAGTTACAATAAGTTCTTAAATTTCTTATAATTTTCACAATTTTTGATGATTACAGGTACTCTAAACATTTGAGTCCCCTTGAATAAATAAAATTTAGAGAATTTTACTCTTACATAAAAATTATTTTTCATTCTGATTTGATGATGGTGTATTTGACTGACGAATCGGAATCTATAGCTTAGATGAACAGCTTCAGATATGTCATATTATAGATGAAACCAATTGTTGTTCATCCTATTCTTTTTTAATATTCATACTACCTGAAACTTTCGACAGGTCTTGACAAGTGTTTCTATTACACCTCAACATCAGCCTCATTGTCTTATTCTGCAATACCTGAAACTAACCCAACTCAGTTTGAGGTGAGTTGAGCAAAATCGTAGAGCTTAACTCAAACTGTGGCTGTATAAATGAACTACATATATTATTTGTAGTGAATATACTGAGGAATCTATCAATTCTTCATAAAGAAAAATTTTTTCTAGAAATTAATTTTCAACTATTTCTACAGTATTTGTAGTTGAGATGTTCATTTAAGACTATACCCAAATTTCTATATTCTGACACCTCTTAAAGATTATATTCCTCAACATATTTCGCTATGTTATCACATTTCAAATTGTGCTTTGTAAGTCTATTTGCTTTTATTCAAGTTTATGCGCATACTGCTAAAGTATTAACGTCACAGAAAGGGGTGAAGCCAAATATTGGTTCTGAACAAAAAAGGTTTTAACTGTTAAGTCCAATTAGAAAAAATTTATATAGTGTTTTCCATTTCTGGTGATACGAAAAGATTTCTTCTTAATATATTTTGTTTTGGAAGCTGTGTTGTAAAGGAAAATTTTCAAGACGCATCCTTCACTTAAATTGATTGACTTGGTTAAAAATGGATATTTAATAGTGTTCGCGTTTACTTGATGTAAATCCTTTATAATTGAATATAAACTTAAATTCAAACACTTGAACTTATGATTTACACTTTATTGACTACATAGCATGACGCGTTTCGTCGTTACAAACGACTTCTTCAGATGCTTACAGAATAATAACAACATTTTGAAAAACACAGGTATAAATATCATGGAATTTTGGGGTTCTATGGTTTTGGTTTAACCTAAAATATTCCATTCTGAAAAATAATTTCTATTACCTGAAAAGGTTTAACAAGGGTGAATTGTTTAATTCTATCTGTTAATTAATTATGATTAATCTGTTATTAATTAATCTGTTCTAAATGGTAATTTTAAAGCCGATTTATTCCCACGATTTCCCAATAATCTAATTGACTACTTCTCTCTATATTGTGTAAAATTTTGAAATTCGTATCAAAAGTATGGTTTTCTGTTAATAAATGGTTAGCATAATTCGAATTACTTTTATTATGGGCGAAGCTGTATTTATGTTCCTGTATTCTAGTAGAAATTTCGGTACTAAAACCAAAACCATAGAACCCCAAAATTCCCTGATATTTATACCTGTGTTTTTCAAAATGTTATTATTCTGTAAGCATCTGAAGATCTGAAGAATCTGAAGTGTTTGAATTCAAGTTTCTATTCAATTAAAAATGGATAGATTAGCTATAAAGCAGACTCTTTGAACAGAAAACATAAATTGAAGTAAATTCGATGGACGATGAATCTACTCTGTGATAGTTCATATTTAAATGAGAGGTAATAACAAAAACTTGTCTAAAAATCACTGATGAACAATTCTTGACTAGTCGAATAAAGAATTGTTCAGTCAGTGATTTTTAGACAAGTTTTTGTTATTACCTCTCATTATAAATTGAAGTTCTTATTCTATCACCAAAAACGAGAAAAACCGTAAATTAACATGTTTGTATGTGATCTATACGATTGTTCGCAGATGAACCAATGATTTATATTAGTGGTAAAAATATCCAGATTATGACAAAATGGATCAATAGAGACTTGGCAGCAATAAATGAATGGGTAAGCGATAACAATTTATCGCTAAATGTAACAAGTCTGAATTTATAGTTTTTGGTACAAGTAAAATTCTCTAGGTAAATAGTAACGAAAATATAAGTATTAAAATAGAAAACCAGAACATTGAAAGGGTAGAACTTGTTAAATACTTAGGCATTATGTTAGGTGAGAAATTGAGCTTCAATGATCATGTCGATTTCGTATGGTCTAAAATCTCCAAGAAAATACACTTTCTCAAAAGAATTGGAAAAAATCTGACGACATATGTGAAGTTATTGCTCTCTAAGTCAATAATAATGCAACACTATCAATATTGTTCCACTCTGTTATTTGGATTAGGCGAGGAAAAACTCAACAGCTACAAAAGTTACAGAATAGAGCTATGCGAACAATTTTGAAATATAATTGATATACTTCAATCCAAAGTATGCTAAATTGTTTAGAACTAATGTCATTTAAACAGAGAATTAATAGAGAAATTTATATTCAAAATTAAAAACGAATTGTCCCCATATAGAGTAATAAAAATGGAATATGTGTCAGTGATGTGCACGGTTATAATACAAGAAATGCTGACAGTTTCTACATGCAAGTTTGGAAGCGTTCTAAATCTACAAATACTATATTTTATGAAGTTCGTATTGACCATATAATTGTGAATAATATATTTTGATATAAGTGTATATATGATTTTGTACTAGCTATTGCTGAATAAATATTTTTATTAAATATTTTTATTATTTCATGCTAACAAACTCTTTTGTTTGCAGTTAGTATGGCTACAAGACTCAGGCTATGGAACTATACCAAAACTGGTGAAATGGTTCATATGAACTGGTTACATTTTAAAGATTTTTCTAACAATTCACATGTTTTTTCATGTGCAGACTGAAAAAATTACAAATCCATCCGCAGTTTCAAGCGTCCTTACACCTCGTAAACGATGAAAGTGGTAGTACCAGAGATAAAACCGAACGTGATCCATCTTTCTCGCCATAAATTATAGAACCAATTGAATGAAATTTTGTATATTCGCAAGCTTCTAGCCATCCACGTATATTTACATATAAGAGTTATCTCAAGAAAGTGAAATCATAAATTCTTCAGACCTTTCAGCTTGTCTCTTCTACGGTTTATCTCTGGAAGATTAAAGTGGCGATACCACTCCAAAGAATTATGCATCTATGGTGGCCTTGCGTTCGTATCATCCTCTTCCAACCTCCAATTTATTACCTTTTGCGTCGTCCCCAATCCGATTTGTATTGTTCGAATCTTCGCCATCTACGCCAAATTGCCGCTTCTAAATATATCATAATACTATTATATGTGAATTATTACAGGTTTATATCATTTATAGAGATTATTATTTACAGATCGTTCCCCATGTTTCCAGGCTTGGGTTGGGCAATTATCATTACCTTTGAAATATAGGGTATAATATTGTCTAGGCAAGTTTGAAATTTTTATTCTTTTTTTCCTCCTTTTTGTTTGTTTATTTTTTCGAGGCTTATTCACTTTTCATGAAGTGTGTTTTTTATTTCAAGAATTAGTAAATGTAGATAAAAAATTCAACCTAAAATAAATGGATATTTTTTATTATTCTTTAAAAAATTTTAATCGTTTTACTAACTCACAAATGATTCTTCATTGTATAATAATATATCAAATAAAAAACACTTGGGTGTTATCACGTTTTCAAAAGTTGAACTGAGTTTAACATTTCAGTTTAACTTTGGAAGATAGGGTAACACCCAAAACAATTGCCAAGTATTCATTATAAATTTTGTGAATTTCAAAGTTCATTTAACGACGTAATATTTTGAAGAATACCACATAAACACGATATCCAGAAACCATTAGAAGCCCTTACAGTAACTACTTACATACTACTTTTCAAGCATAATTTTAAATAAAGTCTTATCTAAAACATAGCTTCTCAATGAAGAGGAACATAAAATTTGACGCAATTAAAGTTCACTATGAGGAATAATTCGAACATGAATCTATTTTTTCATATAAAATGCATTAATAATTCAACAATTTAATCACAATAAACATTACACGCGGTTTTAATGATAATATTCTTTTTTTATTCAATAGAATAACTGTGAAATTATTTTGAGATTTTATTTAATTGAAAGTCTTTGAGAAAAGAATACTAACAAAGTTCAAATTTCAAAATTAAATTAATTTATGGATTTTTGACTACTGAAAATCACTTTTACTAATCAATATATATGGAAATAATTTGGTCGTATGTGCAAAAGATATATAAATTCAAATTTTTCACATTGAAACGTGTGAATATTAATCGAAATAGCTACAATAGTTTCAATCCGATTAGTTTCAGTCGCATGCACCATGGGGCAAATCCTTGAATTGAATGGAAACTTTCAGATGACAAAAATGATAAAGATGCAAAAACTTGAACGGCAGTACGAAAGTAATTAGAGAACTGCATTGAACATTAATTTCTGTCTCATTTGCATATCACCTAACGAGAATGTTATAATTAAGGCGTTATAAATTACGGCACTTTTATGCCGTCTATGTCGATTCAGCAAAGATCTGGTTCTTAATTATTAACGCCAATTGAACGTGTATGTGGAATATTCACATGTTGAAATATATGAGAAATGGCGCAGGTTTGCCGCTCGAACCCCACGGAAGCGGTGTCTCGACTGCGAGTAGTAGCTCGAGAATTCGCCCCGGGAACCCCTTTGTATGCTGATAAACTTTATAGTCACTGGTAGCTGCTTTCATATTTATTGAAACTCACTTACATACCAGGCAGTCTATTTGTCTTGTAGGTTATAACGAGATTTATATTTGTATATACATGAAAATATTTCATATAGATCCTCAGACTCATATATTTATAGAAATAAATGAAATTGGATAGTCTGTTTGTAACATCATAGTGAAAATTGTCAGTACTTGTATGAATATAAAAATATATTCAATAGTGTTGGCGTTTACTTGATGTAAATCCATTATAATTGAATATAAACTTAAATTCAAACACTTGAACTTATGATTTACACTTTATTTGTGTAATAGAGTGTAAATCATAAGTTCAAGTGTTTGAATTCAAGTTTATATTCAATAAAAATATATGACAAGTATATGATATCGATGATAAAAAACAGTTTATAACATTTTTGTCTGCCTGTTTGATCAGTCTACTCTCCGATTTAAAGGGGGCACTCACTGGAAGATAGCTGCTCATTAAAAGCGTAGGTAACTTAAAGTACTTGTTGTTTTTTCAATCAAAAAATTGTAGAAAGAAAAGCTTTCTATAATTTTTTAACACTTGGCTTAATGATTCACGATTATATTTAAGAATATCAAATAGACAACATGTTTCGAGCGTGAGCTTATCTTCAAGACTTCTTGAAGTCTTAAATTAAGCCAACATTACGCCAACGAACATTAAGCAAAGTGTTTAATTCAATTCAGAAATTTGAAAAATTATTTCAAATTCTGAGAATGAAAAGAGAGTTGAACCTATTTTAAATGTTTTATTCCAATTCATTTATTTTTGAAACTCTGGGGTAGCAAAAACTCACGAAGAAATGAGAAAAAATATTCCTCGAGGAAAAAATGGATAAACAAAATAACAAGTAAATAGAGAAAAAATATCGAATATAACACTCAAAATGAACCAAAAATAAACAATTATCCTTATAAAAATGGGGAAATCTCAAGGACATTTTCCTTCAAATTTGCTATTCAAAACCCAAATTTGAAGCTCTCTTCTTCAACAGCAGCTTTTGTGAGTTCAAAATTTAAAGCTAGAGCTCTCAGAAGAAGCTTGGTTCCTATATTTTCTTGGGGAACATCCTCAGAAGGGAAAGTTCTTGAAAATAAAGTAAATAAAATTGAAGATATATAAATTATTGTTATATTTAATAGTGTTGGCGTTTACTTGATGTAAATCCATTATAATTGAATATGATCTTAAACTCAAACACTTGAACTTATGATTTACACTTAGAATTAATTTACATCTAAATTTACATTTAGACTACATAGCATGACGCGTTTCGTCGTTACAAACGACTTCTTCAGAAATTATTCCGTAAGCATCTGTAAGCATTCCGTAAGCATTACCTATTCCGTAAGCATCTGAAGAAGTCGTTTGTAACGACGAAACGCGTCATGCTATGTAGTCAATAAAGTTTAAATAATAAATTCAAGTGTTTGAATTTAAGTTTATATTCAATTATTGTTATCTTACCTTTACCAACAATTTCAATTCTGAAAAACAATTCACCAACTCTTCGCCCAAATAAGGGGTACTAAGTTGACGGTCATGATCTGAAGCAACTCTACCATCTCTTCCAAGGTTTCTATAAGGAAGATATTCCCAGTCTTTTCTCAAAAAATTATGCAAACTTAACCGTCCATCATGCTCAAAAGCTGACCTGTACCTGGTATACCCACCAAATAATTCATCAGCACCTATACCTGCCAAAAGAATCTGAAAAAAATAAACAAATACCTCGAAATTAAGTCTTCCTATGACTCACTAAGTCAAACTATGACTTTACTCAGATAATAACTAAAATCTTCAATTCTTTGAAGACAGGAATGTTTTATGAGATGTATTGGGGTGGTGGAAGGGCGTAATTACGTCGAAATGAACATAATGCCAGGATTCTAGCTTTGAAAATGCATTTCTGCAACACAGTCGGTAGTCTACATTTCCTACTAATCTAATAATCTTCTTTGAGTACATAAATACTCATTGCTCCAGAAGAGCAGCCCCATAGAAGAATATTATATCTTATGTTTGACTCCATAAACGTGATCTCCGCTGTTATCAACAAAGCATAGAGCGACACCGAGCCAGATAAATTGTGAATGACAAATATACACTTTGCAAGCTTGTCTTACAATTGACTCAAATGTGCCTTCCATGTTGAACCAACATCAATAAAAACACCAAGAAGTTTTAATAAACATCAGGAGTGATTTTAATGATATTTCGTTTCTTCATTTTCGTGACTTCATTTTTGTCTGAAAGTCAATGGCACGACCACCTTTAATACTAATATTTAATAACACTAAAAATTTAATAATAAAGTTTGTAGGTGGCCGTGGCAATGGAATCAGTACCTTGAATGTTAAATATGGTGACAACATCATCCCAATCAACTAAGTTTCTTAGAATATTTGTAGACAGAAATTTGAGATGGTCAACACTCATTGATGTTTTATGTGAAAAATTGAGTAACTCATTTTTTGCAATCTCTAGAATTAAGAACATTGTACCTAGAAACTGTGGTATGAATGGGTACTATAGTCTTGTATATAGTCATCTAAATTGTAATATTCTGCTGTGGTAATGCTCTACGGAAATAAATAGGGTATTTATTACACAGAAGCGAATACTTCCTTTAATATTCAATATTCATCAACGAACATCTTGTAAACCTATCTTCATTATTAATTACATACTCACCTTACCTTCTTTATATATTTATAGATGTCTAGTACATGTTGAAGACAATGAAGATAGGTTTATTAAATTGAATAGTAATCATGAGTATTCAACAAGAAAGAGTGATGTGCTACTTATACCTACACATAAAACAGCTAAATTTGAGCACTCACTCTCTTATCAGAGTATTAAAATCTTCAACTGTTTAACGTCAAAGTTGAAATTACTGAAAGCTCATTTTTTTGAGAAGAGAGTTAAGTCATTGATGTTAACAAAGGCATACTATAGTGTGGCAGAGTACTTTAATCATTCGAATGTAGGCAATAATGTTTGAATCAATTTTTGTATCATATGTTTGTTTATTTTCTTACCACGAATGTCCTTCACCATGAGAAATTGTCTCAAATGTTCAATATTTCTGAGGTAATTTTTCTTCTTTTCTTGTTTTTTCAAATATAGTTGTATATTATTGTGAATATAAATTCAACCGATATTTTTGTTTGAACCAATATGTCTGTTCAAGGGCTGAATTGAAGATCAGACTCAAAACTGAATTCAGTTCTTTTGAGAGCATTCTTCTTAGTTTTAATTATTGTATCAACTGAATGAATGTAATTCTACAATGTAAGGAATATTTCTCAATAAATTTTATCATTATTACGTCTCAAAGAAAACAAACATGCTGGCTGCCGTTTTGTCAATATTCAACGTTAATTTAATCGCAAAAAACAATACAACCACACTAAAATCTATCTTTCTATCCAACTTCACTAAGCAATACAGGTCACTACTCGACAGAGTTGTGTCATCAGCAAACACTTGTACCGCGGCAAAGTGCAAGTAATATAGGAGATCGTTGAAGAGAACCAGGAAAAGCAGAGGACTCAGGAGTGAGCCCTATGGAACTCCGTTTTCCACCATTGCACATGCCGAAAACTTCATCTCTATCGTCACGGAGATCAAGGGACACTTTGTCAAAAAACTACGATATCGAGAGATGACAGTGGCTAAGAACAGCTGTTGAAAACTGAAATCACGCGCCCTCTAATCAACCCCCATTGTGTATTTAAGTATAAAAGCAATTTCGGTGGAGTAAATACCGAATAAACTCCATCGGAATTACTCACACATGACTCTTCGACGTAGGACCATCATCACAGTCTGTCAGTTTCTGATATCGTTTCTGACAGACATCCCCATATCGAGATAAAATCATCGGAAATCATTCGAATTATCCCAAATCAGGTGGATATTCAGTGAACCGGTTGCGCCGACTTGTTTCCGTCGCCGTGATCGCTTTTCCAAAGACCATCCAACCATAATATTGGGATGTTCGTCATAACCCATCATTCGCGACTCGGTAACTCGGTGACAGGTGGTTCGCTATGGGAAAGATGCAATTTTCTACAACGAAAAATGAACCCACAGTTTGGATGTGCTGAAGCAAGCAGATTATTCGAGAAATTCGATTTGAAAAAGACTCAAAAAGAGATTTGAAAAACTAAGGAATTGAGTAATGATTTATGAAGTGACCACGGATTGTGAAAATACATTATTTCAATTTACTTTTCATTATGAACTGCTTCAATATACTTAATATATAAGGCAGCACTACCTGAAGAAGTTGAAGGTATAAATAAAAGAAATATTTATATCTAATTCATAAATTCTCTCGTCCACAATGTTAGTATGTAATACACCTCCAAACGGCTCAACCGATTTTCATGAAATTTCTATGCTTGGTAGATCTGAGAATCGGTTGTTATCTATTTGTCATACCATTGAGTAATAAGTGTAGTTCACCGCAAAAAATCTTTGATAGTTTCTGAGCAAAATTTTCATTTCTCAATATTTTATGATGCGCATTCAAAAATACATTCAACCCTAATGGCGATATGAGTGAATTAATAATTTTCAATTTCGGTTTATGATCCTATAACAACAATTATGAATTTTTATCCAAATAAGTCATCTTATTTTCTATATATGTATTATGTATATTCCAGGTATATAAAAGGAAGTAGTTTTTATATTTTCGCGTTACACCTTAATAACTTAAGAACAGATGAACCGATCTTCAGGATTTTTGTGCTTTCCTTAATTTTGTTTGTCAATAATAGGACTTTGAATATTAAACTATGATATTCTTCAATGAAAAACTGGAAATCATTGTGAAAAAACATTTAACGCGACGAAGCTCGGACAAAAACGTTGTAGTAACAAAAAATATGTGTTTGCTAAAGAAGACTCTCGGAACGGCCAAATATGTGTATATAAATAGATATGTTTTTGGAAAAAAATGTTTTGACTGGAGATGAAAATGGAGTGATGACTGGAGTTGAAAGTGGAGTGATGACTCATCACTGACACTCGTGGTAGAGTAGGAGGGTATTTTTTCTCCTTCGAATTCTATAAATATATAAATAAAAAGCAAGTTATTTATACGTATTTCATGATTATAAAATTGTATTCAATTCATTACGTTAGCAGTAAAACTTCTGTATTGTTCTAGTTGAATACGTGATACGCGAATATTTTGTGTTTATGTAGGACTTTTATTCGGTATTTGCGTATTTTATTAGCTTTTACTACAATTATTTCCTGCAATATCATAAACTGTACCAGTTTCATTTGCAGCAATTTTTTGATCTTGACAAAATTTGTTAAACGTGATTATGTATTTCATTCAATTATTTCTCTTCGCCCTTTTATTCAATAAGTTTTCAATTTATCATTCTTCCTCTAGCAATTTACTCACTTTTAAAACACACTTACATCTTCAAGACCACACGTCTCGAATGATAATGATTGAATCTGTGGTATTCCAAATGAACAAGCAATCAGGTCTAATATCGATTGCTGAAATTGCCGCAAATAAACAGAAAAATATAACCATTCATGTCAAATATTGCGAATTATTTCGATAATTTTCCTACAATCATTAAACTTTATGGTCTATGATCAACCCTATGTTCACTATTTGCTCAGTTCCATGCTCACAATTCATTTCAAATTTATTGCTTAACTATAATTTTACGATGTTTTCAGTCATTCCACGATTTCAATGAATTCCAATGGATTTTTATTGCTCTATAAATTTATTTGAAATTACGACCATACTGAAATTTTCGAAGAAAAATTATGCAAAACATTTAAATAATTCACCATATAGATAATCTTTGAGATCAAAGTCGTAAATCGATAAGGGATTATATTTAACTTTTAATGATTATTTTAAATTTTATGATCTTTTTTTGTTTGGATTTTGCGTCTTATATTATTATATTTATATAGGTAATAACCTAATTCCGTCACATCAGTTTGGTTATAGAGAAAATCATGCGAACATAGATCACGTCCACAGAATAACGAGAGAATAAAGAGGGGGACTCAACGGGCTTGAGAGGGCTTGATAGAGCTTTTTCTCAAGAAACATGTAGAATTCACACAGAACATATAGAAATGAAGCAGAAATGTATATATTCTGAAATGAAAGACATTAAGGCATGAGTTCCGCAGGGCAGTGTATTGGGACCTCTTCTCCACCTTATATAAACTAGTGACATTCCTGAAAGAGGTCTTCACACAATGGCCACTTTCGCAGTCTCATCTGCGATACTGGCTGTTGGCATAATTCACAAGGAGGCAGCAAGAAGATTGCAAGCATCAATTAATGAAGTGAAAGACTAGACAAAATACAGGCACATCAACCGAACGCAAGTAAATCCATTTATATCAACTTCACAATTAAACTTGATGAATATATAACTATCAGTATAATAATGCATAAATACCGTACACTAATACAGCAAAATATTTGGGTATTGCTTTGGACGGTACATAAACTGCGCTAAGGCCAAGGTTGAAAAGAATAGAGAAAAACTTGGTTTGAAGTATAAGAAAATGTACAAGCTAATAGGTGAACATTCCACCCTGTCAACGTACAAAAAATTATTGCTGTATTAAGAGATTTTTTCTCAACTGTGGGTTTGTGACAGAAAGCCCATTATCAATATAATTCAGCGATTTCAAATTAAATTATTTAGAAATTATGGCCCTTTAGGTACTTTAGAAGCTGCATGTTTTGCTTACTCTTGTTGACGAGGGGGATGGGGGTGAATAATTGTGATGAATCTGCTTACGTAATACTTGAATGGCCCCTCACGTCAATGTCGGCACTATCTGACTTCCTGACAATACGATATTAGTCCGAAGAGCCGAGAAGACTAAACCTTTCGGGTTAGTTCAACAGAAACTGCAAAAGCTATTAAAGTACGTGTTAATTTACTAGGACCTAAGAATCGGTACTGAGCAAGAATTTAATTATGTGTTTTGTAGTACTGAATTGAGTTTGAACTATATTTCTCGTTGATCAGTCGTTATCAGATTTATATCAAAACACAGCTTTTAGTTTTTTGAATATAATCTTAAATTCAAACACTTGAACTTATGATTCACACTTTATTGACTACATAGCATGACGCGTTTCGTTGACTTCTTCAGATGCTAATCCCGAGGTCGTTTGTAACGACGAAACGCGTCATGTTAGGTTGTCAATAAAGTGTAAATCATAAGTTCAAGTAAATGAGAGGTAATAATAAAAACTTGTCTAAAACTCACTGACTGTCAGTCAGTGATTTTTAGACAAGTTTTTATTATTACCTCTCATTTAAATATGAACTATCACAGAGTAGATTCATCGTCCATTGAATTTATAAGTTCAAGTGTTTGAATTTAAGTTTATACTCCATTTTAATGGATTTACATCAAGTAGACGCCAACACTATTAAATATTTCAGTTTTTTAATTGTACCTTTTTTATTGCATCATAAAGTACCTACATAGGATAGGATTTTTGGAATAACACATCGGTCAAATGGCTTCTATGACTTTGCATACACATACCCACTCGTTTGTAGAAATTTTCAGGACCATTCTGCATAAATATGGCTACATTTCGTTGATGCAACATTGAATCTACTTCTTTACCTGTATTACATAGATCTGTGATTTTAGATAACCTCATAAAAAATCTAACTGTGTTAAATCACACAAGGGGGCCTACTCTGATGACCAAAAATGTTTCATACAGTAATTGAAGTGTTTCACGGGCTGTATGGTATGTGACACCGTCTTCTTGAAACCACATATTGACAACATCAATTTCGGCAAAAAATTGTGTTATTATGTCACATAAATGGTGGCAAATTTAAATCTTGCGTTAAACTTGGTACACCCTTTATTTATATAAAAGTGTGTAAATATTTATCTATATTCAATTTCGGGTTTCACCCTTTATTTATCTGTTTGTTGTGACCTGGACATCAACAAATGAAACATTAGAAAGTGTGGAAATCGGAGACTACTATATTTAGAGCTGACGATAGAAGCTCTGATAACACAACGACAAAGTAACATCTTATTTAGTTCCGAATATCGGTGTTGAAACAAAATATCGAATATCCTAAAGCTGTAAGTCTAAGGAAGGTGTGAAATCACATTGACATTTAAGTTATGACATCTAATCGTTCCTAAGGGACGATGTACATGTTCGAGACTTCGACGTCTTCTTGGTAAGCGATCCTTTTTTCGACCCACTGAGGGCATTAAGTTCGTCGCACCTGTTGAATGAATAGATCCAAGGAAGCAATCACCTACCCTATAGCTTGTGCCTCTCATTTTTTGAGTCCCACCTCTAGAATTAGTATATTATGTGTTGATAATTGAATTAAATCAGTTCTAAGCTGATAGAACTTTGACGGATTCTCTCGGTAATTATTTCATAAAAGTTACGTATCTTGTAATTTTCGAAACGAACAATAATTTCAACATCATATTCCATTAATTAATTAATTACTTACTATGTTGAAAATTCATCGAATTATCAATGAAGATTATTGTAATTGATGCAGTAAAGTGTTAACTATACGTAAACGATTTAGTTTTTCAGTGGATAGCCGATACGAAAAAAAAATCATTCACATGTTATCTTAACTTCCAAAAATTAATTTCAACATTTTTTGTGTTCTTTTATGTTATATACCAAAAGAGTCTCAAGATTAGAAGGGGACGTTGACTGCATAACCATAATTAATACGCACTTCATGAATATACAAAGAACATTGAAAGGAAGTTGCAATCTCGTCGGAGATACCGATAGCGTAGCCCTCTGCCTTACCGACCCGCTATTTACGCTTTTCGGATGCTGAAACTACTTAGGAATAATGCGTGACTGCAAATCATTGTCTCCTGCCTTTAGGGCCGCCACACGCCCGCCCGGAGCTCTTTGAATTTATCACCATTTATTTGAGCCATTATTAGATAGTCTGGTTTGTCTCGAACTTCATTTCGAGAGAGGTAGTGAGACTTCAATGATATTGTGGGTTTATGCCGACGTTTTCAATTCCCGAATACCTATATTGGAAGAAGGATGATTAACTGGTTAGAAACATCATCATTTAGATTGGAAAATTGTATAGGGGTTAGAAAATGGGGAAATTTTCATGTAAAGTGGTCATAGTATGAATTGATATAGCTATAATCGGCCATATCAATCGATATAAGGCAGCCACCATTTAGAGATCAATTGACGTTTATTTACAATTACTAGTAATGACACAGTCGTCAATACCCAATCATAATTCACTCAAATTTTCAAATTTTTGAACAAATCTATTCGCCTATATCATCTTTCCTTTATTATGCTTCCGAAAAGTTATATTTCACAAGTTATCAAGACAATACATTGAAATTAACACACTTGGGTTAAGTTTCACTAAATATATTAAAAACTCTACATATGTTTCGGGTGGCTAACCCATAACCCGAGTATACAATGTTACTGTACATTGCCAGTTTACTTGAACGTTGCCATTACCAGTAACATTAAATACTCTTTATAATGGATGAACCACCCGAAACATATGTAGAGTTTTTTATTTTTTTAATATCAAACTTAAGTCAAGTGTGTTAATTTTAATTTTTTTTTTAACATAATATTTCACCAAGAGTTAAGCGAAACCTCCGTGTCAGTCATGAAAACTTTACAAAGGAAAACAAGTTTAATTTCTTAGTCGTGGACAACTTTGAAAGAAATTATCTTCAATTGATACTTTTGAAGAATAGTTCTTTGTTTTTTATTCTTCTTTTGGTTTCTTCTTTCTCTATATGGATATAACTTTTATCAGCTGCATTGTTTGAATATTCAAATATTCTTTCATTGAGTTTTGTTGTTTGTTTCCTTTTGTGTTTTTATTGCTTTCTCTCTTTTTATGTAGGTAAGATATATGGTATTTCTTCAACTGAATTGCTTGAATATTGAAGTACTTCATTCGTTTCATTCATATTGATCATCTACATCAAAACTTGTAGCATATACATATATCACTTATATTTACTTATACCTTGTAATTGGGTTTATGTAACCTGTGAGACAAATATCGTAAATAAATGAATAAAATGAATTGAAAAAATTTCATCAAGAACAGTATAATAATAATATATATTTAGCTGAAGCTATAAAAAAATCTACATATTTTGAACTGTAAATTTTGAATTACATACCTATCTCATTATTCAAAATATACTTTCTTAGATCACGCTTAAATATCTCAATACTAGTACTAGTTTTCAATATACTTGGTGAATTATTGAAAACCTTAAATCCGTCGTAGTATATGCTATTTTTAGATTTAGAAAGCTTACAACTTTGGATATAAAAACTATCAGTATTAGTAGTATTATACCCATGCACATCACTGACATGTGTAACATTTTTATTACATTGCACGGAAGCAACTGATTTTTGATTTTAAGAATATATATGAAGCAGAGAGTATTCTTTGTTTTTCACACATTAGTTCCAAAGTGTTCAGCATTGTTTCAACAGGGATCTATTGCACTTTAAAATTGTTTTCTTGGCTGTATTCTGTTACTTTTGTAATTGTTGAATTTTTTCTTTAGTCAAACCAACTATCAAAGTAGATCAATATTCCAAATGCGGTATTATTATTGATCTGAACAACAAAAATTTCACATATGTCGACAGATTTTCTCCTATTATTTTGAAAGAATCGATTTTTTCAGAGATTTTCGATGATATGAAATTAACATGAACATAGAAACTCAATTTTCCGTCTAACATATTGCCCAAATATTTTATTGTTGCTACTCTTCTCATTTTTTGTTCATTTTTCTTTATAGTTATATCCTCATTTTAATTAGTCTTGAGGGTTTTACTTGTACCCAAACTATGAAGTCAGATTTTTACATATTTAGGAATAAGCTATTGTCACATAACTATTCATTTATTGCAAAATGGTCTCTATTGATTCCCTCTGTCATATTCTTAATTTCTTTGCCACATATATAGAGCGAATAATCTAATAAAACATTTTTTCGCACGAGAAACAATATCGCTTATATATAAGGAGAACAACAACGGACCTAAGACAGTTCCTTGAGTTAGCCTACATCCATATTCCCTCAAAGCCAATATTATTCAATTTTTTCAATATTAATGATCTACATAACGTTTCAAGGCTCTTTTGAAATCCAATAATACTACTTTAACCGTTTCTCCTTTGTCTATAGCATTCCTCACATATGCTCAATAGATTTCAAATGCTTGCGCTGACTCCCGCAATCAAAAATTCAGATAGTTGCAGAAAGTACATCTCATCGCGAATGCAGGGCTTATTTTCTGGGATTTCCGTGGCATACTGGCGTCCAAAACAACATCGGTCGGAAAATAGATGCAGCATTCCTTCCCTCTTGCGGCCATTTGTCACAGATCACTGAAAATAGCCGTACGTGCACATCCTGATGTTGTAGATCTGTCCTACGAAAGGCATGTATGCGATGTTTCAGTAATGTTCTTTCATACTCTCCCATTGCGTTTCGCAAATCGTTTATATGCGTCTCGGACGACATGAATGTAAGGATGTGTGAATCGTGCCAATTGTCGTCGTTTTGTTTTAATTTATTCGATGGTTCATTGAAATAAATTCCGTGCCGGTGAAATGAGCTGCGAAGGCGCTTTTTTTGGAATAGATGAACGCGAATAAACTCTGAGAGAATGAAACGTCGTTCTAAGAATACGTTATTTCTTTGAATGAAATTATTTTTGTGGTCGTGAATATTTCTATGTTCGTAACTTGGATTTCCTACATAGAGATTGAATTCTATTTTCAGTACTTCTTTGTGTCATTGATTCGAAAATCAAACATAACAGAATTTGAACAATATGAAATATTTCAGATACCTAACCTAATTATTTGACGTTTCGAATGTCAAACGTCAATCACTAGAAGTGGGTTATTATGCGTGTCATACACGCGACTGCTTTTGAGTTTTTAACGCATTTTTCATAGAGTTACTTAGTAATAATTATTTTATATTAACTAGCTCTAGTTTTTTCGTGAATATTTCCGAAAAGCTTGCTACTTTATTTATGCTTTCACTATCTATCCTGTGTGAAGTCGTGGAGGAATGAAACACTTTCAGTGATTTCAAATGAATCGGATTATCAATAATTCCATATATCAACACATTTGATTTATCAAAAGTAATTAATGTGACAATTCTATTGTTGAACTGCAGGTTTGTAATTTCATAGCAGTTGTTTCTTAAATATCTCCTCATCACTTATATGAGAAATCCTAAAGTCAATAATTTCGCTGAAAATCTTAATATCTTTCTGTTTGGAAATTTAGTTCAAATAGACCTTTCGTCGTCATAATATCATTTGACGCATTGTTCGTGGAATATTCTTATCGATAACAATATATAACACAACGTTTTGAATCTTTCAATATACATCAGCACATAGAACACATGTCAAAATGTCAATCGTCAAATCTCAAAATGTCAAAATGTCAAATGTGAAATGTCAAATATCAAAATGTCAAATATCAAATATCAAATATCAGAGGTCAAATATCAAACGTCAAATGTCAAATGTCAAATGTCAAATGTCAATCGCCAAATGTCGAAAGACAATTGTGAAATGTCAAATGCCAAATGTCAAAATGTCAAAATGTCAAAATGTTAAAGGTCAAAATGCTAAATATCAAATGTCAAAAATCAAATCTCAAAATGTCAAATGTCATTTTTTGTCAATATATAGGCATTTCAATCACTCACATCACAAATGTTGACATTTGAAATATTTTCTTTTCGGTTTTCAAAAATTTTGTTTCAAACAAACCTTGCCTTGAAATAGCCAAAACAAAAAGTGAAAGAATAAACATAAATTCCAGTGATTCATTTTCATTATGATACATAACATGAATATTTTCTAATGATAAATCGCACAACACCGAAATGCCCATAGGTTTTACTATCTATTCAAATTTTAATTTTTTCAATAAAGAAAGTGAAATAACATCTATAGGTAAAGTTTGAGTTGGGTGCCTACGAGATTTGGGATCGAATTCCAACAAGGCGAGGATTTTCGGGTTTTTTTCTGATTCAAATGATAATAATGATGATAAACGACGTTAAATTTTAGATCTCAGTGTGTCATTTGGTTTACAATACTCTTCAGAACGTAGGATCATTTAAAATTTCAATGAATTTTAGGTCACAATTTTTACACCTACTGTTAAAATTTGCGAAAAAGGTGAAATTTATCTGTTCCCAAAAATCAACCGTATTAGGTGAAAGATACCTAACCCTGACATTGGCAGATGCAAAATTTTAAGATTTATTTATTCTCTTTTACGAGTTCCTTCTAAATTCTTTTCCAGAAGCAGGCCAATTTCCAGGGTTGTTAATTATTGCAGATGAAAACGTTTACTGACGAGAAGTCATAAATTGAGCCCTTTGGACAGGTGAAATGGTGGGTGAAATTCTCTTTCATAAAACTCCGAATATTACCAATTTATCAAACTTTTTCATATCAATTTTCATTTCGGAGAGGTTGACGGGTAATTGATAAGGCAATATCCAAACTTCTGAACGAACGAAGGGCCAGTGAACACAAATGAGACGGCCAGAATGAAATATTCCCCACACATAACAATGAAACCAGATGTGGGCGACAGATAGAAAAGTGGGGTTTTGACACCTTTCCAGAGAAGAAATTGACATTCATTTTACGTAAATTAATTATTCAGTTATGGAAAATGACTTCTTCGAAACTTGAAAATTCAGGAAATATCTTTAAAAATAACTTTATTCAGCAAGGGAAAAAAATAATAAAAGAAACAATATTGACATTCAGTGGTCAGTAGTTTCCTAAAAACTCTTTAATTCACGCAGTACCACATAGATATTGGCAAATTATTGAATACAATAAAACCTCTTATTCATTGTGGATTTATACATAAAATGTGTATTACACCTTTTCACTCGAAAATCTTTACAATGTCTCGTTTCGCAGTCATGAGATTCTGCTACAAATTGTAGTTTTTCTCTTAAATAATCAGGTAACATATTTTCTCTTCTCTTAATGCCCTGAACATAATTCTCAGCTTCAAACTCGTCAACTGTGGAACTTTCAATATGGTTTGATTGTTGGTTGTTTTTTCGCAACATTTCAGCATAACTCTCATACCTGGACTGTGATTTTTGCAACATATTTATTCGTTTGCAGAATTAACATAAGTGAGTAACAATATTTAACGAGAGGAAAGCTAGCGATTTAAACAATAACAGTGATTTTGTGTTCATATACAATTAAGTTTTACTCTAGTGATGACATGAACTTTCTTTGACATTTCGCTTGCAATATAATATTCATGTTCTTTGAAATTTAGATTTTGATCGATCATAATAGGAGTTATTTCATCTTATTGAATCTAAGTGTTATGTCTTCTTCAATTTTCATTTTAATGTCATACAAATTCACACTTTGTAATATGTATGAGCTAGCCAGATCCATATATTTGGATTTCTAACAGAGGCACTTGTATTTGCCTATCAGAAGTCAGTATTCTAGTAGCATCTGAAGAAGTCGTTTGTAACGACGAAACGCGTCATGCTATCTTGTCCATAAAGTGTAAATAAAAAGTTCAAGTGCTTGAATTTTTTTTATATTCAAGTTTGAAAATTTTATTCAAACAGTAGAAAATAATATCGTGCAAACCCTTCTTCTTTCTGGCCTTTCATTAACGAAAAAAAAGGTATCTCTAGAATTCCTGGTGAGATGAGAGATGGTGAGCCATCTTATAACCTCCATCCATAGCTAACGCCTTTGCTGAATATTTTAGTTCGGTATATGATACATCTTCAAACATTCATGTAATGTGAAACATTCTGATGGTCATGAAGCGATATGTGTCAGTTCAATAACTCGAAATCAAATCATTATTGTCGCCAAGAAATTCTCTAATAAACCTACGTCGGGTCCTGATGAAATACCATGTTTTATTGTGAAATATTGTATTGATGCACTTTCAGATCCATTAACACATATATTCAATCTCATAATAAGCAAAGCCATTTTTCCTAAAATATAGAAATCGGACAAGATAGTACCTGTCTTGAAAAAAGGTGATCCTTCTGTTGTAAACAACTACAATATCCATCTTATCTTACTTTTCCAAACTCTTTGAAATTGTAGTCTATAATGCTATATATCCAGCCGTCATAAACAGCATCAAGATTGAGCAACATGGATTCATGTCAATGAGATTTTCTTCAAGCAATCTAATACTGTTTTCGCAGTGCGTTTCTGAACTACTCGACTCCACCAGTCAAGTTTTGAAGTTTGACACAGATTTTAAGAAACCTTTGATAAAGTTGCCCATGCGCTACTTATGCAGAAAATACTTAACAAATTTGGATTCTCTGATAGCCTGACCAACCTTTTTCATTCTTACCTAGTTGACCGACGTCAATTCGTAAATATAGAGGGTATGCAGTCATCTGAGTTCACACTTACTTCTGGAATACCTCAAGGGTCTAATCTTGGGCCACTGTTATTTATTCTGTTCGTAACTGATCTGATGGATAATATTCACACTCTACATTTAATGTTCACGGACGATTTGAAACTGTATCATGAACTTCAGCTCGCGCTGGACCATGTTGCTAGTTGGTGTGAGAACAATTACTTGAGTTTGAATGTGTCCAAATGTAATGTTGTCTCTTTTAAAAGGAAAAAAAAACGAATTGAGTGTGATTATTGCGTCGGTGGTCAGGTCCTTTCTCGTTCTGATAAGGTGAGATATCTTGGTGGAGTCTTCGATCAGAAGATTTCCTCCATTCCATACATCACCCAACTCATTTCATCTGCCTCGAAAATATATGGATTCGTTATACGCAATGGCAAATATTTCAATAATTCCTCAACATTCATAGGACTATTCAATTCCCAAATCCGTAGCAAGTTGGAGTATGGCAGCATGATCTGGCATCCTATTTACACTTGCCATCAACGCCATCTTGAGGCCATTCAGGAAAAGTTCTTGAAATTCTTAGTTTGGAGGGAGGATAAAGTTTATCCACAGAGAGGAGTCAATTATAACGATTTATTGAGTCGATTTAGTTTAATCTCATTGCAGGGCAGGAGAGAAACTTTATCACTCAAATTTTTGTAGAAATTACTGGAGAACAGTATTGACTGTCCTCCTCTCTTGTCCGCTTTCAAATTTCGTGTTCTAAGGCAATATTCTCGTACTACAAAATTATTGCACCTATATACTCCAAGGACCAACTCGCTAATACAATCCCCCATTTGGTTTATGAAGTCTACATTCAATAGAGTTGCCAATAATTATGATTTTCACTTTGACTCCATTGCAGTTATTATTAGGAGTTATGTCAACAAAGGAAATTAACTAAATAACTAAAATGAATTGATTTAGATTGAGTTCTTTGTTATTTTTCATTGAATTCTATTATTCAGTTATTACTACTATTTCAGTTTTTTTTAGATTATATTGAGATCCCTTTAATTTTATTTATTTAGTTATTATTCAACATTATGTTATTATTTTCTGTAATTGGGTATTATACCTGTTGAGAATAAAGAACTTATTATTACTATTATTTTCCTTTCTGGTACGAAATGGATATTCAGCTTTCTTAAATTAAAAATAGTATGCTGCGAGAAGTGTACATAAATTATAACTAACCTGACTTCTTGAAGAATCTCAAGGAATATATCTCAATTTATACACATTATTCAAATATTCTAGATGTCCCAAGCGGTAATGGATTCAGAGCTTTCTGCTGTAATATTTCACTAGCTATATCGTATTCATGTTTACGGCCTTTTGTGAACAGCAAACGCATATTTACACATCTAGCATACCTATCCGTTCCTTTCATCGAACATATTCACCTAATAAATGATAAATTGTTATTTATTTTGACATTTATTACTAGGTAAATTATCTTTAATTGCGTTTAAATGGCAACGCTGATCGTTGATTCGTATCTAATGGTACTTAACGAAGATAATCATATTAATATTGCTCACAGCTTTTAGTAACGTCATGAAAACCTGAAATTCCCATTCACATGGCCATTTTGTGTGGTTTTTCTTCTCTCCACGCCTTGATAATCATCTCAAGAGTTAGGCCTCGATGAGAGTGAACTTTCTGGAATGTTTGTTGTCATTCTATCGAATTTATTAGAATTATATTCGCTCACGTGTGATGTGAAATGTTCTGTTTTAGAAAAGATCATTAGGGAATGGGAACGTCACGTAAAGGGCATACAAGTAAGTATCAAAAAAGAAAATAGAATAAATGTCAAATATCTCGCCTTTGCAGACGATATTGCTATCATCACAGACAACAGAACTGAAGCCATTCTGCGCGTAGAAAAACTACATAAAGTTGCGCAGAAAACCGGGTTACAAATTTCTTATGATAAAACCAAATACATGAAAGAAAACCAAAAAATAAATCCGCTCTTTTCACAAAACATGGTGAAATTCTGAAAGTCGGCCATTTTAATTATATCGGGGAAGTTATACAGTCCTCAGGTTTAAACCGAATCGCTAATGAACAGAGAATTACCAAGCTCCAAAGAACCTACAAACTAACATGGGCTCACTATAACAAAAACTGCATTTCGAGAGGCGCCAAATTGAGGCGTTATAACACAACGATTCTTCCAGAAGCAATCTACGCATCTGAAACAATGGTTATTGACGGTCATTCAAGAATTAGAGAAATAGAAAATCAAGAAAGCATTTTCAGAAAGATTTACCGCCCAATCAATAAAAATGGCATTTGGATGAAAAGACCTCAGAATGAACTGTATCAAAAGACAAATACGATAACGGAAGAAATCAGAAAACGACGAGCAAAGTTCTATGCACATGTCTACAAAATGAAACAGTCCAGAATACCGAAGAAACTACTCGATATAATTATGAATATTAAATGCGGAACAGAATGGCTAAAAGGGGCCCAAAAGAATCTACAATAAATCAATATAGAAAATCTCGAAGTTCGCACTGAATGTCGCTATAAAATCGAACATGTGAAGTTTGACCAAAAGTCAAATCGTCAACCTGGAGTAAAATGGACAGATGAACGGAAGAAAGAGCATTCATAGAGGATGAAGCGTTTTTGGGAGGCAAAAAAGATGAAGCAAAAGTCCTAATAACTGCGAATTCAAGTTCAGTCGCTCTCATCATGGGGACCAATCTTAATAATAATAATAATATATACATATTTCATCGGCATTAAACATTTTTTATATATTGTTCAAATTCTGGGTTTTGACTCTAAATAGATGTTCTAAATTTCAGAGCATCCGTGAAGGATGTTTCCAAACTTTAGAATATTCGTAAAGGATGAATAGTCGCCTAAAGGGCGAAGTAGTTTGATCAAATCCCTCAATCCGAAGAGTTCAAACGCGAAAGCCTAAAATATCTCTACTTTCTTTAGAAATATTCTTTATGTAGGAATTTCTATTTTTCTTGTTTTTCCATCTTCAGTTTCGTTCAGCTTGAAATTGCCTACGCCAATCTGAAGAGAGCCAAAAAGCTCGAAACACATTTCATTGGCTGATTTCAATTGCGGGCTTTACCTATAGCGTTCACATTTCTTTATATATATATATATATATATATATATATATATATATATATATATATATATATATATATATATATATATATATATAGCGTTTATAACGACGCATTTCGAATTATCGAAATTTTAAATTAAACTCTCAGGCAGCGGTCTACAAAACTGTTGTCACAACCAAAAATCACTTTCGAGAAAAAATATTTCTCGTTTATATATAGTCTTTGGTGTTCCGGATATGGAGTCTTTGGCGGTTCTGTGAGGTCCAATTATTGAACACTCAAATAACAGATTCTTTTAATTTAGATACATGCAACACCATATATGTTTCTTAGATAACATCGTATACTCATCAGTAAATTACACTTTGAAGTTCTGGTGGTTCTGCACACAAGCACATAAATATGTTTGTTACTCATCGATTCTTGATACTAAAAAATGATTTTCTCAGCAAATAACAGACTGCAAAAACGGCAAATTTTTTCCTTGTTTACCTCTCGCTACAAATTATATTTTCGTCAAATCTTTGAAACGAATAGTTTTAAAAATGAGACTTATAATGACAGATACCTATACGTCATTAATATTGTCATTCAGACAAAATTGATAATCTCAAAGTTTTACCAAAGCTAAAATTTGTAGCAAAACGTAAACCAGGAATCAATTTTTCTATTTTTACAGTCCGTTATTCCATGAAACAACCAATTTTTACTTCAAACACTGACAGACAAAAAGCTGCAGAGAAAGTTGAAATACCATATTGTCCCTTTGTTTTTCTTCATCAAATACATATAATTTAAAAAGCAATATTGCTACGTTTCACAAAAATTTCACGGTTATCTAAAAAGAGAAGAATTCCGGTTGCAAAATCAATTTATTCATACGTAATATCACGCTCAGAGTAGGTAACCACTGCAAGGGAATAGAAGGATCACTACTAGACATTCACATTCATCTGGTACACAACTTTCGTCCACTGTCACTTCAATTATTCAAAGCCTGCTTCGATATATCTGTGATGATAAATGTCAAGGCTTGCCCGACGACAAATGCGATTATTTCCTTGAACGTTAGAATGTGCAGCTTTCGAGATGTATTTGTCATGTACAAGTAACCTTGTTTGTCGCCAGCAAACCGAGAGAGCAGCAACCAGAGCTGCTACCTACCTATTATCCATCCGTTCCATGGGATGGTAGAACATGGATTGGAGTAAACTTAAGTCAGTAGCGTACTAACGCAGTTACATAACTGTAAATAATTCAATTATCTTTTTATGATCAAACAAGAATTGAAAACGAGTATGTGAACAATGCATTACATAAACTTCAATGGCACACTTCGATTTTATAAATATAATAAACTCAATTTGAACTCAATTAGAATGTTTTCATGGAAAAAAATGATTAATCTGAAATAATGTAGATACACATTATATAATTGCTACCAGAAATTCTATACCTAGTTACATATGCCATAGAAGATTATATTCTTAAATGAAATATAGTTACAATTTTAACTTTCTTAAACAATAAAAACCAATATTTTATTTATGATATATACCATTACATTCATCCATAATAAATATAGTGAACTAAATTGAGTTAAATAGTGAACTAAAATGAAGATAAATACAAAAAATATTGAATAAAATTATTGAAACTTCTCTAGTAGGAAAATTAGTATTTTAATAATAATAATAATGTATTTATTTAGCAAAATTGCTACATCATATTACAAAATATATTAATAACAAGTTAATTAAAAATTAAAATAATGAAAAGTAAAATACTGTGAATTAAGTAAAGTAACAATATATGTAAATAACATAATATAGTAGAAACAAAAACGTTATACTTAGCACCTAACTAATATAACATGATAAACATCAATAAGAGTACTAGCAGAAACAGAGCTCAATAGAGTTAAAGTGACTTTAAACTTTGCATTTGGTTGAGATGAACGTTCTCAAAAGTCTCTCAAATACTTTTAAACTTTCACAGTTTTTTATATGTGCAGGTCCACATATCATTCCATTAAAATCAATTAAACCTTTATACAAAATAGATTTGAGCTTTTGAGTGGTGTTACATTTTCCAAGGATAAAGTCTGTTTTGCATCTCGTATTATAAGTATTTTCTGCAAGTTAGTTGAAGTTTGTGCTTTTAAATGCACGAAAATCAGAACACAATACGGTTTTTTTTAATACATACATCCGGTTGATTTTAGATATCGGCAATACAAAAACAGTAGTAGAGGTATCCTTAGTATCAGTATAGATAAAATTATTGAAGATATAATATTTCCATAGAACTTTGTGTTTTGGTTTTCAGTCTAATTGTTTCACCTTCTACTATTCTTCTATGGAGAACTCTTCTTGCACACTATTCAAACAGTACTTTGATTTTTCCGTTCGTACAGTACCACAGTAGCTCATGAGGTTCCGTTCTCTTCAGTCGTTTTGCTTTTATTTGGGTGGTTCTCAAGCTGAAAGACCTATATATTTTCGTATTAATGAAGTCTATCTGCATGGTTCTGCAGCTTTTTGGTCTCTTTCGACCAACTCCACCTCTAGGTCTTTGTGGAGATTTTCATTTAGAATATACCAGGTGCATTCACAATGTACCTTAGGTCATTGTTTTGGAAGGTTTTAATGATTTGTATATTACTTTTATTGGTACAACTCCATAGTTGAATTTAGTTTGCCTCTACTGGCTTTAGAAATAAGATTCACATATTTAGATTCATTAATTTTCATTTTTCACTTTCCTGTCAGATTTTTTAATTTATACAACACGTTTTGCGGGTTGAAAAAAGCTAAACTATTTACATTCAGTTGTGGTAGATCACAAATGTTCAGAAGGTGAAAGTCCGGACCAAAAACACTGCCCTGTGGAACGTCATATTTCACTTTCGTTTTATCGTTTTAAAATTTTCAGTTTCGTTTAGTTTCAAATAAGTTGCAAATTTTGTTTAAATTTTCTACTCTGCAAGTTGCTAAAGAGCTTGAGTGGTGTAATTTCGAATATAGGTATAAAAAATAATTATGCAAATTCATAAAGTCATAAGTTGCGAATTTTGTTTTAATTCTCCTGTGGCTGAACTTTGTTTTAACTCTGTAAGTGGCTGAAGCTCTCGAGTGGTGGAATTTCAAATATATAAATAAATAATTATGCAAATTTCATAAAGTCATAAGTTGCGAATTTTGTTTTAATTCTCCATTTTGTAAGTGGCTGAAGCTCTCGAGTGGTGGAATTTCAAATATATAAATAAATAAGTATGCAAATTCATAAAGTCATAAGTTGCGAATTTTGTTTTAATTCTTCACTCTGTAAGTGGCTGAAGCTATCGAGTGTTGGAATTTCAAATATATAAATAAATAATTATGCAAATTCATAAAATCACAAGTTGGAATTTTGTTTTAATTAATTAATTAACTCTGTAAATGGCTCAAGCTCTCGAGTGGTGCAGTTCCAAATATATAAATGCATAAATATGAAGATTCATTAAGTCGTGTATCTCCTGAAAACGTTTGTTATGAAGCAAGCTATGACCTATTAGGTCCGACGCTGTCCATCTGTCCTAGCGAATCTACCTCGTTGCCTTGTTTTTGTTCCACTCTATTTAGAACATGTTTCACATGTTAATTCCGATAATTAGTTGGCTTATATGTGGAACATGTCAACTACATTATATTTAGCTATAGGTTATGTCCACTTTAAACGACTCTCGTCCCGAGTACCCGGCTACTTTTATATTTATATTCGTTATTGGTACCTTAGGCAATATAGAAATAACGACTACTAGTTTAATGCGAGCTGCCTTTCAATTACTGCAATTATGTGTGTTATATTTCAGCGTTCGTTTTATTGGTTTTTGATTTTTAAATTAAATTTCAATTCTAAATAATATATGTTTACAGATGAACCAACTGCGAACGTGTTATTTCTCTTCTACTGTTTTAAATTGTTCAAAGATGCAAATGCTTGATATGGGAGATGTATAAGCCAATTAAGGGAAATTCTGCTTATCTAGTTTAAGTTTTATTGATGTAGGTGTTTACTTCTTGAAACTGCACAGTCGATTTATATGGTATTTATCACCGATCTCATATAGATATACTTCAGATTGAATGGTTGATATGTTACGTTTTATTTATTCAGTACTTTTTGTTTCTGATCAAATATTAAAATCAGTGGCAACTTGATTAAGCTCCTCATATCCTGAAATGAATCTTATTGTATATAAATAATTGTTCAGTATTTGTAATTGTTTCACATATTTCAAAATAAACACAAAAATTGTAAAAGTTTCCCTCAATTTTCGCATTTTTTCCGTAAGACTATTCATGACTATGCAATGAAAATAAAATGATTTAACATATTTTCATATCTTCTATGGTTAATATAGGTTGTTCACTAAACATCTTAAGATATGAACATAAAATCTTGAGTATAAGTAATAGAGATGCAGGATTTGCTAGAAAAACAGATTGTCCATATTTTGCCTTTAAAATTTGACACAAAAGACCTTGAGAAAATTCGGAGATTTCCTACAGTCAGAGCAGTTCAGTTGAATTGCATAGTTTAGGGAATTATTGTAGCAAAACGCTTGTTTAAGTTAATTTTGGCTGTCATAAGAATTGAAAAAGTGAACACCGTTTCAATATAACACTTCTTTTATTTTTTAAAAATCCACACTTAGCTATAATGCTGAACGTTTACCAGGATTAAGAATATAACAGGATAAAAAATATAAACATTGGTATTGCAATTATCTTCAGTTGAGTACTTTTCATGAAAGCCCTTGAACAACCTTAAGACGATTAGTGCATTGTGGTGATGATTGAAGGACACCTGCCATTGAAAAGCTCAAAAACTTCGCGTAAATTATCTCCTATAATAAAAAATATAAAATATTTAAAATATTTCTAGGAAAAATTATAAATTGCGTTATTAGAAATTTTTATGTACGTTATTTGCAACATGTTTGATCAACGGTTGAAACAGTTTTGTTGCCAGATGATGTCAACTTTCATCATTTAAATAAAACTTAGTAGTTTTTCGATTTTCACTATATATTTATTTAAATTATGTATTTAGATTTTCATCAACTATCGGCGCAATCGATTAATGATTAACTTTCATCATTGAGGGAAGTTTTTGAAGCTTTTGACGACTTTTAGTTGGAATTTTATATCTGAACAAATATTTTTAAATAAATGCAGTCAAGAGAATGAGTAAAACAAGAACAATATTTACATATTCTGCTCGATCCTAGGAAAAACATACGTTCGAAATTATTTAAAACGTAAAATTTATTATATTATTGTCCTTTGTTCACTTCTCTTCATATTTATTCAACAAAAATTCATAAGTTATCAATCTGAGTTCATTTGCATCCTCGTAAATAAAATTCCATGAAAAAGAAATCATAAGATTATAGTAAATTGATCCTCTAATCCGTTTTTATGAGCTTAAAAAGTCCCCAAACCCTCATTCTCAAAACATCAAAGCCGATCTTTATTGAAAAACTAAGCACATTTGCCAGAAGAAATAGTTCTCCCCATTTTCCTTTGATGCATCAAAGACCCCTCGTTAAACGTATAAAATTATAGCAATAATTCTCCAAGGGGACGCATTTACCCGGATATACCCGGATATTCTGATATGGTGTGTGTCTTTGAATGTCGATGGGATTTTATCAAATCTTATAGGAATGTATGACTGAGTGCTGGCCATTGGTGTGAAAAATTCATCCAGTGGTCTTCAGAAAACTGCTTCCTATTTTATTGGCAACTTTACAGTCAATTTAAGAATTCTATAATAATATGTGATTTTAGAATGTACAATTCCTGCAATTGTAATTTTTACAGGGCACAGTCTAGCTTCCTATTCAATCCTAGGGGAAAAACTAACTAGATTCCAATACACAATCTACAATACTACGTTTTGTGAATTATCATATTTAATTGAAAACTTTTGAAAATTATGAATGGCAAAAAAATACTCAAACTTAAGAAATAATAAAATATTTCGTAGGTTGTTTTCAGTAGAAATTAGTGTGAAAACAATTTTTTAAAAATGAAGAGTTTTTGAAGAATTTGAGATGAGATAAGTTTGAAATGTCAAAATAGCAAAACATTCTAAAAAAATCAACAATTCAACACATCAACATATAACAAATCAATTGAGTTATTGAATAGTGTGGGTGTTTACTTGATGTAAATCCATTATAATTGAATATAAACTAAAATTCCACTTGAACTTTCGATTTACACTCTTATAGATAACTAGCATGACGCGTTTCATAGTTACAAACGACTTTTTCAGATGCTACTAGAATACTGACTAACAACAAATTGGTCAAAACGTTGTTATTTATACCTGTTCCAGAATGTTTAATTCTGTCCTGATGATCCAAACATGAGCAAATCATTCGATAAGGATATTCAACAAATGAATATTCACGCTAAAAACCATGGTCTGAAATTTAATGTGGAAAAAACACAGGGTATCTTCATTGGTAACTCTTAAATTATCTCTCATATTCGATATAGTTTTAAAGGCACAAATAATAAAACCTGTAACTAAAGTTGAACATCTCTTGTTTGATGAATCAAAAATTAACAATCGAAAAACATAAAGAAGTACAATTAAAAACAGCATATCTTAAACTCGAAACTCTTTCACCGCTTGATTATCTTTCTTAGACAACAAATCAAATTGACTCTGATAAGCTCCTTATTTCTGTACAACTTTTCAACTGTACAATTACAATATTTTACTGTACAAAGATGTGGCAATGATATCAAGAATATGACAGAGGGAATCATTAGAGAACTTTGTGCCATTAATGAATGGTTTAGGAACAATAGCTTAGCCCTAAATGTGCAATAATCTATCTTCATAGTTTTGCGTACAAGTAAAACCCTTAAAATAATGAAAATAAAGATATAACTATAAAGATTAATGAATAAAAAATTAGTAGAGTAGAAACAGTAAAATATTTAGTCATTATGTTAGACGAAAAATTGAGTTTCAATGATCATGTTGATATCATATCATCTAAAATCTCCAAAAAAAACCAATTTATCGAAAATACTAAAAAAAAACTGTCGACATATGTGAAATTATTGTTGTTCACATAAACAATAACGCCACATTTTGAATATTGTTCCACTTTGTTATTTGGTTTGACTAAAGAAAAAATTCAACAATTACGTACAAAATTTAAAATAAAAAAATTATCATGCGAACAATTTTAAAGTGTAATAGGTATACACGTGTTAAAATTATGCTGAACTCTTGGGAACTAATGACTGTTAAACAAAGAATACTCTTCGCTTCATATTCATATTTAAAATGAAAAATCAGTTGATTCCATATAATGTACTAAAAAATCTTAACATATATCAGTGATGTGCATGGGTAAAATACTAGAAATACTGACAATAAAAATAATAATAATAATAATAATAATTGATAGTTTTTATATCCAAAGTTGTAAGCTCTCTAAATCTAAAAATAGCATATACTATGACAGATTTTTAAGGATTTCAATAATTCACCAAGTATATTGAAAACTAGTACTAGTATTAAGATATTTAAGCGTGATCAAAGAAAGTATATCTTAAATAATGAGATAGGTATGTAATTCAAAATTGACAGCACAAAATATGTAGATTGTTTGTAAGAGCTTCAGCTAAATAGATACTTATAGCGATTTGTTATTCCCCACATATTATTATTCTTATTACAATACAACTTTTACGTAATACTTGCATACGTCTTTGTTACAATATAAGAGGTATTATAAAAACCAATTTTTATTATGAAATTCTAAAAATGGAGTTCAGTTTTCAGTAACAATTTTATGTCTTTATGTATAAAATTTTATCAACATCTTGCCTCAAGTATCTGGCAGGATAACTGTTGTTAGAAACAAAAACATTCTCGAAAAATTCTTGTTAAAATGCTGACTATATTTGTATACATATATCAAAACATAATACCGTAAAATTGGTCTTGGTCTCTAAATATTTCAACCAACTTAACTTAATAACGAACACAAAATGACAACATTTTTTAATTTCAAAACACAAATGGAAAAGTTATTGTTAGATAAACACAAAAATTGGAAAGCAATACATTCTTAGGAATGAGCTAGTTCTATGGGGTTGATAGTTAGACTGACGAAAACCAATATTAACCAACTTTTGAAATGGTCTTCGTTTGCTTATGTGCTTCTATTTGTTTGTTAATATTCAAGGAAACACTGAAATTAGTTGCCATTCAATAAGGTTGTATCAAAATTATTATTATTATTTCAATAATTTATAAACTTAATAAATTAAATATCCTAACAAATAAAAAGACAAATGTAGTTTTTCAGCCTAAAAGATCAAAGAAATTTGAGTTGGATAAATATTAGAATTATTCCATTATCAATATCTACAAAAATATTATGTCTACATGTTTGCACATATCTGCAAATTGCAGTTCATAATAAAAAATAAACATGTAATGAATGAAAGTAAGAAATAAAAAGGCAAGAAGTATATTGAATTATTCAGTAAGAATTTTGGCAAAATTTTGAATAGTTCCGTATTTCCTCAAAATGCGGTTATCTACGTCACTGGATAATTTCGTTTTGGGGGTGGAAAGAATGCACCCGCAGAACATCAGAACGCTCAGAACGCGCTCAACTACAATTCGTGCAGCCGGCAACAACTAGTTAGTTAAGGCCTTATGTAATTCAGCGTAATCTGATTGCCACGGGCCAATTCGATTATGATAATCGGGGTGGGATTCCTTCAGGACTACGAGACGAGTAAAGTGGCAAATCTCATTTGAGTACCCGGAGGAATATGAAGTCTGCCAGGAAACATGATTCTGCAAAGTATCACTGAATCAAATGATGACCTTGACATCATCTCTAATCTTTTTGCTCCTATGTTATTCCATTCTTTCGTTTTACGTTTTTCTACAGTTATTTCTATATACTAAACATGATCTTCGGTTGTTTATACACGAATGATAATAATAAAATTATTTAATATAGTAAGTTCTTTATTCTCAACAGGTATAATTCCCAATTACAAAAAATAATCACATAATGTTGAATAATAACTAAATAAATAAAATGAAAGAAATATAACAAAGAAATCAATCTAATCTAAATAAAAACTAAAAAAGTGAATGTAGACTAACTATTGAATGTAGACTCCATAAACCATGTGGGCAATTTATAAGTTAGTTGGTCTTTGAGTCTCTAGGTGGAATAATTTTGCCTGTAAACACGAAATTTCAAAGCGTACAACAGAGGAGGACAATCAATACTGTTGTGCAATAATTTGTAAAGATTTGGGTGATAGAGTTTCTCTCCTGACCTGCAATGAGATCAAACTAAATCTACTCAATAATTCGTCACGATTGACTCCTCTCTATGGATAAACTGTATCCTGCCTCCAAACGAAGAATTTCAAGAACCTCCTTTGAATGGCCTCAAGATGATATTGATGCAGGTATTAAAAGGATGCCAGATCATGCTGCCATACTCCAACTTGCTACGGATTAGGGTATTAAATAGTCCTATGAATTTTGAGGAATTATTGAAATATTTTTCATTGCGTATAACAAATCCATATATTTTTGAGGCAGATGAAATAAGTTGGGTGATGTGTGAGATATAGGAAAGTTTCTGATCGAAGACTATACCAAGATTTCTCACGAGAAAGAATCTGACCATCGACGCTTCAATCACACTCAATTCGTTTTTTTTTCTTGTGAAAGGTATAACATTACACTTTGACACATTCAATCTTAAATAATTATCCTCACACCATTTGGAAACAAGGTCCAGCACGAGCTGAAGTTGAACACAGTTATCCTGTGATGTTGAATGAGAAAGATTATGATGAAATGATGTTGGTAAATGAGTACTTCATCCCAAAAATAACCAAATCTCATCACTCTTACGTTCCTTCATTCAACTTCAAAGTAAGTTCAATCAACTATTTGAAAAAATATTGGACCTTCAATAGTAAAGGAAAAAAAATGATTTTGACTAAATTTCATAATATTCCATACAGATTTATGCAGAAAGATTCATACAGAAAACATATAAAATCTGATGACAATCCAAAGTTTATCAAGTATGTTAACACACCGAATAATTAGCAATATCAGATATTGGAATCGAATCATAGATTTCCATTATTTTAATTGGCGAAATATTTTGTTTGATAGCTTCGTTGCCTGTGAATGATGTAGAGTGTTGAGTCATCCGTGTAACGCATTTCCGTTGCATTATCGTTATCTAAAATATTCAATTACCACCCAGCCACTACTGAAGAAGTTCCACTTCTAAAAATGAGCTCTATCTTAAGATCAATTCAAATGAAAAACGTTTCACAAAATACATATATTTCCAGTAAACGCTCTGCAATTAAACCATTTTTTTATATTTCTTCCTCAAAATCTCACACTATAAAACTGAAAGAACACATAACATTCACAGAGCAGCCGTCAAATTTGAATATTATCTGGAAAATTGGTTCTATTAAACGTGAAGAACTAACGATTTGATCTGTCCCATTGTCCATCAGCAACACTAATCAAACAAAAAACAAATGACGTTCTACGATGTAGGCATTCTTTAAATTATCCATAAATATCCCGTTTGACGATAATGATAATAAAAGTTATTGGACGTCCTAAAAACTTAGAGCCTGACCATCAACTTTAACGAACCTCAATATAGAATTAATAAACCCAACCCTCATTATTTCTTTTCACATTCAACATTTTGTGTTGTAAAATCGCCCCATTTAAACGTAATTACTGGCAATAAATCTAAAAACGAACCGACTGGGGAATTCATTTTAATCATACCTATTCGAAATTGTTAAATTCGTGTTGTTCAAACATGGAAAATTGGTTTCCTTCTCATCGTTTTCTCTAGGGGTGTATTAATATTTAATGTTATTCGGGCATTATACTGATTATTTTATTATATTGGTGGTTAGAAATATAATTAATCATTTTTTTTTAATTGGTACATCAAAATTTAGGTTTACTACTAATAACCTTGTCATGCAAGTCATGCAATTTGTAATACCTAATTACATCTACAATCTATAATACATACTTACGTATATATATATATATATATATATATATATATATATATATATATATATATATATATATATATATATATATATATATATATATATATATATATATATATATATATATATATATATATATATATATATATATATATATATATATATATACCTATATGTGTTCATAATAATTTCAGTAGCAGCAGGCTGTTTATTATGCAAATATCTTTATTTTTATGGACGTTGCATTCTTGTTTAAAACTTTGTCAGAAGTTATTTGAAAATATTATAAACATAACTCTATCAAAGAAGCAATAAAACCCATTTTGAAATATATATATATATATATATATATATATATATATATATATATATATATATATATATATATATATATATATATTTCAATATTAATTATATATATTTGAAATATAATATATATTATAAATAATATATAATAATAATATATAATATATATCTAAATATATAATTTAATATATATATATATATATATATATATATATATATATATATATATATATATATATATATATATATATATATATATATGTACGAGTATACATATTTTTCCGAAATTCATTTATTTCGTGTTTCAGATAGTTATATTCTTAAGATTTTCAGCAATAACAGGCTATTTTCGATGTTAAAAGCTTAATTTTTTGTTGACGTTTCGTTGTATATCACAACATTGTCAAAACTAAGGAATAATTGAATTTTATGAATTACCATAGATATCCAAACGTCAAACTTATTTTTTGAAGAAAATCAAATTGAGTTTTGAGATATGATGTTTGGCGATTGTTTATGAGTGTTATTTGTAAGGTTTGCAAATCGTTGTGAATAAAATTAAGATGTTTTATGTCTGTTCTTTCATTTACTGTGTGTTCTATTTTTTTACGAATGTGTAACATTTCTAAAATTTCCTTACATTTTTTGTCTTTCTCAGTTGCTAAAATATTTGTATTGGTGTAATCAAAATTGTGTTTTTCATTTATCTTATGTTTATGTAAGACTGTTATTTGAGTTTTTGCATATTTATATGCTTTAGTTCTTTCTTCAAGATATTGCGATATTTGACCTATAGCATTTACAGCATTTATTGCAGGGTATATTATCAACAGTATGAGTTCTTTTCTGAGTTATTGTTCCACTTTTCAACTAGGTATATATTTCTTCGATTTTATTTTGTGGAGTATGAGCTATTATTAAATCATAAGGTTTTAATATTTTCCCAATGTTTGTAATTAATCTTGGAATATATGGCATGTGAATGTAATTAGTTTTTTTGGTTCTACTTTTTAATGACTGTAAAGTAGTATAGTATTCACGAATTCTGTTTTTCATGATTTTGTTGATCAAATTGCATGGGAAATTATTTTTTATGAGAAGTATACGAATTTCTTCAAGTGTTTCATGCCGTAGGAAAAAAGAAGTAAATTCTCAACGAACAATAAATTATATGAGTAATCATCGCTAATCTCAGGAAAAAGAAATAATAATTATTTTTGTAGATAGATCACTAAAATTAACATCATCATGTCTAGACAATGGTCTACAGAATGGTCCAAAACGATGTACAACAGATCAATATAAAAAATCTAGGAGATCGCTCAGTGTCGCTATAAAATGGACAGATGAACGGACGAAAGAGCATTTTAAAAGGATGCAGTGTTTTTGGAGGCAAAAAAACTGAAGAAAAGCCCTAAAAATTGGGAATTCAAGTTAAATATCTCTCCTCATGGGGAATAATCGTTATAATAATAATAATATTCATAGTAACATTGTAATAAATTCAATTTCCTTTTTTCAATTCATTGATTCCACTATTGATTTCCACGTTGTATCAACATTGTGTACCTCCTCATTTTATATGTATTTACACATATAAATTTCAGTAGTTCGTGTAGAAAATTATTTTAATAGGTCAACTGTTATGACAATCAGAATGAGTTTTCATTTTCAATTCTTTTCAACTGTTATTCAACGTAAAGAATTGATTTCCATCCTATTATACGGATGCTCCATGTACAATTATTTTAAAAAATCGCTTCAGTCCTTAATTAGGTCAATTTATGGAGATACTCGCTCTCTCTCTATAGAAGAACATTGAAGTGAACAAATCAACAACCGAGAGAATCTAATCTGAAGACTCTAACCGAAGTAGAGGTACCGTGCGCGTAGCTTCAAGAAACACACAAGTGGCAATTAAAAGCATTTCGTTGAGATTTGTTAGCTTTCAAGTTCAAGACAAGCCATTTTCTTGATTTACACTCTACTGTGTTATAATATCTATCGTTACTCCCCTTGCTACTCATGGCATAAAAGTTTATATCTACTTCAAATGTAGGTTATATTTAAACAACTACTCATCTTCGGTTGTGTGCATGTTGAAGAAAAGAGAAAATTGAAATGAATTGAATTCCATTGAATATCACTGTTCAATTCTCACTGTTTCGTAGTTTTACAACTGTGTACATTTTTAGAAAATGGCTGCCGTATTTGATTCATCAATATCTCATCATTTTGGTATTGCTTTTCTCAATAGCCAGTGTTCTATTGTAACTTAATTTTTATTACTGTTAAATTATTTTGTACAAAGAGTTTCCTAGTCTGGTCATGTTTCGATAAGAAACCCATGTAAAATCTATCAATATTATATTTAAACACCATCATTCTAACAGTTATCTTTTGGCGTGAAAGCATTCACAGAATGTATGCGATATATCGATAGAAGCGATATCGCATACGATAGTATGCGATAGAAGAATATAAACTGAATCAAAACTTCAAGTTTTTTAATTTTTTTTGTGGGAAGAAGTTGAAGGCATGTTTCCTGACGTCTTGGTGAAGTTTTGGTGGCAAAGTGGCAGAGCAGAATCGTATTTATAGGTTTTATATTATTTTTAGAATTTTCAAAATTTTTTGCGTTTGCTTCCAAATTAGCATGGAGTGTAGATTTATTTCTATGATAGTTAACGAGTCATTCCGTTTGTTTTTTTCTGTGAATTTTGCATTTAACTCAAAATTTGATTATTTTGTATATATTTGTTTCCTGAATGTATATAAAGATCTCGATTTTAACATTTTACTTTTAAACATTTACATTAGCGCCCTTGCTAAACCATCAGACCCATGGATGACGGTCTGACTGATCTTCTCAGAACTTCCTGACGGTCTTTGCTGTGTCAAAATTTCTCTAATTCCTTATAGAGATAATCGCCAAGTTCTCTGATGCTCGACTGGATATTTTTTTGGAATCAGGGCAGAGGCAATACTTATGGCACTTTAAGGTTTTTTCTATCTTTCTTTTAACCTTTCGGAAGTGGCGCCATATTAAGTGACTTGCGAGGTGGCGCCAAGTCTGACAGACCTGTATTAAAAAAATATAGCTACGGTTTTGTTTGTGAAAAATAATGACACATGGTTGTTAAGTAAACATTTTTATGTAAGAAAACGAATATACAAGTTACATATAGATATCAAACAAAAAACAAAGTCTTAAAATCATAGGAACTAAGAAATTAAACATTAAATGGAATTTCATTAAAAAAAAACTAAAAATAAAAACTAAACCCAAAATTTTGATTGTAAGTTAGTAAAATAATAACTAAACTTCATATTTTAAGGGTTCTCCAAAGAATCATAACAAAGGGGGCACCAAGCTTTAAGGTGCGAAAGACATACAAATTTTTTACATTTTTGACAAAAAAATCTACTTTTTGAATCTTTTACGGAAAAGAAGCATCTTTTTCGAGTTCCTGGAACAACTTCTTCTTGTGGTTGAATGTTAGCATTGTTAGCAGAAGTACCAGCATAATCTTGTCTTCGGTCCCGTACTGCTCGTGGTACATTTTGCTCCAAAGAACGCCGTTCTAAATGCTGCGCACTGAGCTCTAATGCCAAATTCTTCAAATATAATCATCTTGTTACTGAATACTGTTTACTATTAACAGCGTTTATTATCTGCGAATTTACTCCAGCCATGTTTAATAAGGCATAAAAAATTACCATCGGCCATCGTCTGGTGTTTCTTGCTACGTCAAAAGTGGCAGATAACTTATCCAAATTATCAACGCCGCCTTTAGTTCCATTGTAATAGGTAATTATTTCAGGCTTGAATTTTTCAGCAGTTTTCTCGTCAATTGCGTCGTCATGGTGTAAAGATGAAACTAAAAGTACGTCTTTATATTTTTTTGGAACATCATCTGCATCCACTTGTTCCCACAGTAGACGTAGTTTTTCTTGTGCTTTTTCCCAGCTACACATTTCTTAAAATGAAACGAAAAGTATTTAGTTGATTTAAAATCAAATTACCAGTATCAAAGTCCAATAATAGTAATTGATAATAAAATTATTACTTACCTAAGTAAAAGCAAAACTATTATTAATCGGAAAATATATATATCACAAGAAATGGCGCCAAGTCTCACAGACCTTTATTGCTGTAACTTCGTGAAACTAACACCTGCAGTACTCTCTCTTGTTACGGCAGTACTACCGGCCACAATATGAAGGTACATGAGCGTACGAGAAATTACGACAAATTGCCGAGACATGCCGAACGATTTATGACGCGTCGGGTCTACCAGACTTGGCGCCACTTCCGAAAGGTTAATATAAAAATGCAGAATTTGGAGAAGACATTTGTGGTGAATGTCATTAATATTTCAAGATCTGCCCTTTACGATAATCTAGTGTTAATACCGATTTCATGACAAATAGAACCATTAAAGGACTTTTTTGCTCACGAACTTCAAAATTACCCACTTTTGGCATCTTTATTCTATTTTCAGCCATGCAGTTTTGCAAATGCAAGTTAGAAGTATGGCTGAAAATGGCATGGCCAAACCATGCAGGTTTGGTGAATCAAGTAATGATTGCACAATGAAATGTTGGTACTTATTATTAATATTTATCGAAATAAAGAACTGATACTCATCATTTAATCAGTTTGGGTTGCCAACCCACTCAGAAATCATGAGTGGGTTGGTCATAGGTAGGGCCTTGGCCATAAGCGGTGCATGTGCCCTGTACTAGTGCACCCAAGATGATTGGAACAGTCTTGGGCAATTTTATGGGCCATCGTCCCAGCTAGGTTATTTGCGCTTCAAATGACCATCTCGATTAAAGTAGTTTCCATGGCTCTTTTGTCAATTAGGACAAGATCAGGACTCATAGAGTATGGTGGTTGTAAAGCACATTTTGCTTCTGTAGAACATGTAATTGAAAACTTGATACGCAAACTTTGCCACGGCGTGGCAAACTTTCTCTTGGTTTCCGTAGGTCCAAATATTTAACATCCTCTGTTACGTGCTGGATTGTCTCTGATGTTTAGCATCCGTATCAGCAACGGATTTATGGCATGACCGGTTGTAAGCATTTCTAACTCTTTTTGAAATATGTCTTGCCCATCAACAAAAATGGAAAATGAATTTTATACCTACACAATAGAATTTGAATTTTTCACTATATAGTGGAACAAAATTTTATATTATTTCCTCATCAAATTGAACAATTACACACCATTCATGCTAACCTAACAGAAAATACAGAGCCTTATCAGTACAACAAGTACAGATACATATATCTAACGTAGGGAAAATAAAAGATTTCGAATACCTGTAGATAAACTCATGAATTTATTATGAGCTGTTTTGTTCTTTTCCTTTGAGAAAATTTGTTATTTTGTTATTATATTTCTTCTTTTTTCTTTTCCAGGAACTCATTTAGTACTTGTGGACGAAATCATGAGTAAATATTTAATAGTGTTGGCGTATACTTGATGTAAATCCATTATAATTGAATATAAACTTAAATTCAAACACTTGAACTTATGATTTACACTTTATTGACTACATAGCATGACGCGTTTCGTCGTTACAAACGACTTCTTCAGGTGCTTACAGAATAATAACATTTTGAAAAACACAGGTATAAATATCAGAGAATTTTGGGATTCTATGGTTTTGGTTTTACCTAAGATATTCCATTCTGAAAAATAATTTCTATTGCCTGAAAAGGTTCAACAAGGGTGAATTGTTTAATTCTATCTGTTCATTGAGCAAATTTCCAGAATTTTTAAGCCGATTTTTTTCCACTATTTCCCAATAATCTAATTGACTACTTCTCTCTATATTGTGTAAAATTTTGAAATTCGTATCGAAAGTATGGTTTTCTGTTAATAAATGGTTAGCATAATTCGAATTACTTTTATTATGGGCGAAGCTATATTTATGTTCCTGTATTCTAGTACCGAAATTTCTACTAGTTTTACCTATATATATATATATATATATATATATATATATATATATATATATATATATATATATATATATATATATATATATATACCGGGACATTTTCCACAATTCAATTGGTAAACACCTGATTTGTCTTCTGTTTTGACTTTGTTTTCATTGTTCTTAATGTGTCTCGATAAATTATTGTTCGTTTTAAATGAAATATTAAAATTACCTATGTTTACTTAAAAAGGTTTTGACTTTTTGACTGACGTTTCCAAAGTATGTTAATGTATTATATTTGCGATTTATATCCGACTGATAAGGAAATACTAATCGTAGAGCTTTCCGATAGAGATTTTTGTCAAGAATTTTTGACACTAGTTCGCTTTCATAATTATTAGTAACCGAAATCTGTTTAATGATATTCAGTTCTTTATTGAAATTTTCTGCCGATAAAGGTATATTGGTTAATCTGTGTATCATACTTTGAAAAGCTGCCATTTTATTTGGATATGGGTGGCATGAGGAGTTATGGATTATGGTATCCGTATGGGAAGGCTTCCTTCGAAAGAATAGAAGAACGACGAAACGCGTCATGCTATGTAGTCAATAAAGTGTAAATCATAAGTTCAAGTGTTTGAATTTAAGTTTATATTCAATCATGAGTAAATGTTCAATATATTTATAAAATATTATTAATCTTGTTTCATTACAAAAATTTATTTTATTAAGGAATGATCAAATAAAGCATTAATTTTCAAGTACTTCATCTTTTAACTGTACGAATTTCTGTTACGAGTTTCTTGAAATAATATATCTCATAGATAAATATATTAATTATGAAGAGTACACGAATTATGAACTGATTCGATTTTTGAAACTCTTTTCATTTAACTCGGCAATCCCAATATGGCAGTTGGCAGTTACATTAAAACGATAACAGCAGCGAATCCCTAAGGCAAACACGAACGGGACTCAAAGATGAGTCAGTGTTAACCCCAGAAAGGAGAATTTCAGATTTGTATCCCCATTTTCACATCCCATTATTTTATGCCCGGGTCGTGACTGGTCGCATCACCAGAGCGGAATTAAAGCTCGAAGGTGAACAAAAAAGAAGGCAATAAAAAACTAACGGCGATACCAAGGGAAATCCAATAAAGGGTTCGGGCAGGATGTTTCACGGTTTTTGCTTGCAGTTTAACAGAAAATTTACTGCTATGGCCAAGTGGAGCTACCTAACGTTCCCTTTTCGAAACGGTTTTTTTCCTAACTTACAAACAAACGAATGTCGAACGAAATGAAATTCAAATAAGAGACAGATATATCTGTAAATTGCTCACGTGTCTCCACAATGAATCAGTAGTTTCTCTCTATCTCAATAACAAAATTTCTGTCACGTTCTGTTATTATAACACTTATTATATGTAATTATATATATATATATATATATATATATATATATATATATATATATATATATATATATATATATATATATATATATATATATATATATATATATATATATATATATATATATATATATATATATATATATATATATATATATATATATATATATATATATATATATATATATATATATATATATATATATATATATATATATATATATATATATATATATATATATATATATATATATATATATATATATATATATATATATATATATATATATATATATATTAGGATTTGGTATGATTGGTTGTATCAGGTTAACCTGACCTGATACAACTAATCATACCAAATCCTAATAAAGTAATAAATCAGGTAATCAATCTATTTCCTAATAATATATATATATATATATATATATATATATATATATATATATATATATATATATATATATATATATATATATATATATATATATATAACGGTGTTTTTTTTAGAGCTATAGAACTTTAAGTTGGCATTACTGTTGAAGATGGCGACCGATTTAACAGCTGAGAAGTGATTTATTCTCAGTTTGGTTTGGCAATTCATCATGAATAGACTCACGCCTGAAAACGCTTGCAAATAGTGCAATTTCATTCCGAAAATAATGGTTCTGTGCGGAATACGTATCGCGCACTACGTCCATTTTATCGTCGACATAATCGTCTATCAGAGCAGTTAATTCGATTTACCATGGAACGTTTTCGCAACACGTTTACTCTTATTGATAACTCGCATCCCCAGAGACGCCGTACGGTGCGTTCAGAAGAAGCTATTGCTAAAACCCGAATAAGTCCATCCGCCATCGAGAACAGGAATTGGATCTGTGTACATCCACTTTATGGACGATTTTGCGGACGGATCTTGGTTTGCGTGCTTACAAAATCCAACTCGTGCAAGAATTGAAGCCAAACGATCATCAAGCAGAGCGTAGATTCGTCGAATGGGCCCAAAACGAGATTGCTGTTGTTCCCGATTTTCATAAGCGAATTTTGTTTAGCGATGAAGCGCACTTCTGGTTGAATGGCTACGTCAACAAATAAAACTGCCACATTTGGAGTGAAGATAATCCTCAAGTGTATGTCAAAACACCGTTACATCCAGAAAAACTGACTGTTTGGTGCGCTTTATGGGCTGGTTGATTCATTGGTCTGTACTTATTCAAAAACGATGATGGCCAGAACGTTACAGTCAATGGTGATCGGTATAGAGCCATGATTACTAAGCTTTTCATTCCTGAATTGAACAACAATGATGTCCAGGATCTGTGGTTTCAACAAGACGGCGCAACATGTCACAGAGCTCGTGCCACAATCGATTTATTGAAAGACACGTTTGGTGACCGCCTAATTTCACGTTTTGGACCTGTGAATTGGCCTCCAAGATCTTGTGATTTAACACCGCTAGACTACTTTCTGTGGGGCTATCTAAAGTCATTGGTCTATGCGGATAAGTCACAAACGCTTGACCATTTGAAAGACAATATTCGCCGTGTTATTGCCAATATACGGCCACAAATGTTGGAAAAAGTCATCGAAAATGGGACGTCCAGATTGGACTACATCCGAGCCAGCCGTGGCGGTCATATGCCAGAAATCATATTCGAAATGTAATGCCACAAGATTGTCTTTCGAACAAAAAAAATCTCTTGTCAATCGAATGATCCATCGTTGTTTTATTGCAATTTAAAGTTCTATACCTCTAAAAAAACACCCTTTATATATTATATGTTAGTATATGACTATAATAATCCTTATTTAAGGTTTTCGTAATACAATTACTTGATTCATACAATAATATCTCGAATTAGAAATCTTCAATTCCCCTGCATAAAATCAAAATATATGCAATTTCGAAGGTCATGCATATTATCTGGAGACAGTTTATCGTTTTCCCTCGATAGAGGGAGCTCACTTAGGTAAGTCACTGAACTAATGCCTTCTTTTTATAGGATCTTGGTGTGTTTGGAAGAACATCGAAACGTGATTGTTTGGATGCATGCCACTGAAGATTCCCATAAGAGGATGAAACAACGATGTATGGTATTTAGAATGTGTTTGATTTCACAGGTACACTGTAAATGTTATGTTATCTGTACAGATATGTACAGATTTTATATGGAGGTTTCCCTTCAAACTGATGATACTCGTACAATGTAAGTCCCACTGACATACGAATGAAAATTCTCAGAAATATTCATTTCTGAATTGATGATTCTATGTTATATTCTACTTCTACAATGAAGTGCCTTTTAATTTTTTTTTCAAGTATCACTGCGTATTATTTATCAAGATACGAAAAAACTGCTAGAAATAAAAAAAATTCACTTTCGGTATTAGGTTCTAGCTTTTGTAAATCGGAAACACTGTAATATATTTCCGAAAAAAAACATTTAATAACTCTCAGTAATAACTCTCTTATTTTAAGCATTAGCTTTTATAATAAAATTGATTGGATAAATGAAGAGAACCTTGAGATGTAACCCTCATATTATTTTCCTCTCACTTGCACTCTCTACCGGTTGAAATCGACCCCTTGAGATTTATGAAGACCACTTCGAAATCCACTGAAAATACTTTAGGATTTGTGTTATACATAATGTTCTTATGACATGAAACAATCAATAACTTCTTCAAATGACAACAATATGAAATAAAAATCAATTTATGCTTACTGCATACATGAAATGATCTCTTGCTTCAGTATTCTTCGCTTTGTAGCGTTTTCGTCAAAATTCAATTCGTATTCGAATTTTTTTCAGTGTTCATCAAACATTAAATTTATTCTCTTTTGTGAATCAAAACATTGCCTTAAATTGGAACAGAATAATTTAGCGCAACGGAAAATCTAACTAGCAATCAGGTAGCTTTGTCACATATGGTTGAACAAAGTGACAGATAAACCAAAAGCCAAGTGCGAACTTGAATATTCATTACGAACATCTGCGTTGACAAGCTCCATTTATTATTCTGTTTGAACGTTCTCGTATTATTTTGAATGTATTATAATTTCTACCTCTTCAAATTGTGCGTGGTTTGTTCGAATTTGGACTGAACGTCTTGAGGATTCGCAGATTTCACAGAACTGTTTCCTATTTATTGAAGTTATGGCGGAAGTTGGAAACTAAATAATTGCCTTGTTTTGGGGAAGGGATTGTTTTGAGTTGTGTATCTGCTTCGAGCAGGATTGATTCTCTTGGGTGTAATTTAATTGTACATATCGACTAACCACTGAATGTAGACAACATCGGAATATTACGTACATTTCTAAACATGTAGTCACGCAAAAAATTGGTGAGAAGCTTCATATTCATTAAAAATATTTTTGATATTATCCTAATTTCAATTAAGTTACTAGGTACTCAGTATATGGAAAAAATTTATTCGAAATTACTGATATTTGAGTATTTATACTGTAAAATATGCTCAAATATAATGACACAATGGTAATTAGTGCAACATAACAAATATCTTCTGAAGTGAGGTATTTCCAATTCATTTTGATTCAGATTTCTTTTATTATATATAGTTTTGTTTCTATAAATAATATTCCATTTTTATCTTGGTACGATTCTTTGAATACTCCTTTGAATAATGTTATGTTGAAGGATTCTGAGAAATAACAAACTACTTTTAATTATATTTCTCAGACAGCATGGAAAGTGAGATTGATATTCAAAGATTAAAACAACGATTAACTTGTCCCGATTTTTAGTGACATTATTTCTGGCAGGACTCCTGAAGAACTTTTGAAGGCATGTGAATGCATTGAGAGGGAGTTTGTAAATTGCTGTCAAATGAACAATCTGATGGTAAACGTTGACAAAACTGTATGTGTTCATTTTTGTCTGAAGGGTAATGAAATCAGTACCTTGAATGTTAAATATGAAGACAACATTATACACTACAGAAATAAATAGGGTGTTTATTACACAGAAGCGAATACTTCGATTAATATTCAATATTCATCAACGAACATCTTGTAAACCTATCTTCATTAATAACTACATATGCACCTCAACTTGTTTATATATTTATAGATGTTAACCATATGTTGAAGAAAATGAATATAGGTTTATGAGTATTCAATAAGGAACAGTGATATGCTACTTATACCTAAGCATAAAACAGCTAAATTGGAGCACTTCTTCTATGATCAGAGAATTAAAATCTACAACCAATTAACGTCAAATTTGAAATTACGGAATGCTCATTTGTTTGAGAAGACAGTTGAGTCTTTGCTGTAAACAAAGGCATACTATAGTGTGGCAGAGTACTTTGATGATTCGAACAGGCAATAATGTCTTTTTAATGTAATTTTAGTGTCATATGTTTGTTTATTTTTTTAACACGAATGTCCCCCAACACGAAATTTTTTCAAATGTGTAATATTTCTAAGGTAACTTTTTTTCCAAATATAGTTCGTATAAATATTAAAAACGTATAATTATATATTATTAACGTAAACTTGAACCAATATTTTGGTTCTAGGGCTGAAAGGAAGATCAGACTCAAAACTGAATTCAGGCCTTTTGTGAGCATTTTTCTTAGTATTAATTATTGTATCAATTGAATAAATAGAATTTTACAATGTATGGAATGTTTCTCAATAAATGTTATTATTATTATTATTGCAATTGACGAAATCAAATGAAATATATAAAATGGTTTACAATTACGGTTTCGATTTCTTAAAGTATACAGAAACATTAATAACTGACCCTTCAAGCCAATTCTCTAAAATAATGTAATATCTAAAATCTACAAAACTGAATGTACCTATTCTTTCCTATGGAACATATGATTTTGCAATGTATTGTTCCCGATAATTATATTTTTCATTCCCCAAGCCCACGATTGAACTTTTACAAATGAAATTTCGATTCAATTCAGTCAACCAAGCAACATAATATAATTTGTAATACGAAAATATATTCCTTTATATAAAAATTATGGCTTTCCGTCCGAAGAAAAACGAGATAAGAACCGCAGGGAAAGAAATTCGTCGATTTCCAATCTTCGTTCCCCGTTGCGTAAACAATCATCGTTTGGTTATTATCATTGGAAAATCTCGTTATTGTATTTCTTTTACGTCCTTTCAAGATGAAAAAATAGATTGATTGCGTCATTCCTTTTTTGTCATTCTAGGTTTCATTTCGTACCAAGAGTAAGTATATAGCCATAAATACAGATATATATATATATATATATATATATATATATATATATATATATATATATATATTTATATATATATATATATATATATATATATATAATTACATATTTCTGTTTTTTTCCAAAATTATTTTATTGCCTGATCGACATGGTAAGAGTTGGGATTTTTAATATTTTCAGTAAAGTGAAAAAACACTTTTAAAGTTTTTTTTAACTTCAAAGATGTGATATACAACTAAGCGTCAACAAAAATAAAGCTTTTAACATTGAAAATAGCCATTAAATATTGAAAATAAATATATATATATATATATATATATATATATATATATATATATATATATATATATATATATATATATATATATATATATATATATATACTTGAATATAAACTCAAATTCAAACACTTGAACTTATGATTTACACTTTATTGACTACATAGCATGACGCGTTTCGTCGTTACAAACGACTTCTTCAGATGCTTACAGAATAATGTACAGTATTATTCTGTACATACTGTAATAATACAAGATTATTTTGTAAGCATCTGAAGAAGTCGTTTGTAACAACGAAACGCGTCATGCTATGTAGTGAATAAAGTGTAAATCATAAGTTCAAGTGTTTTTGTTTCATTTTTACTTGCGGCTTTTTATTTGATTTTCTTAGAAATAAGATTTTCGTGCGGATTTGCGAGTGGAGTTTCATTTTGGTTGGCTTAGTGTTATATCGTTCCTATGTATTATTTTCACCTTTTAGTTCTTTGTTTTTACATAGGTTTGCAGATTGTATTATATTTTTCCATTCTGAAATTGGCTTATGGCGTTGAGTGGTATAAATAACCTTATTCCATATAAATAACTCTGAAAACTATGATTTATATCTCATCGATATCACCTAAGAAATTTCATGAGAAATATATACATATACCACGATGTATACCACTAGTGATTAAAAAATATATATAATACATGATAAGTTCTTCATTCTTAACAGGTATAATTACCCAATTATATCAAATATATACAATTATACATTAAATACAATTATATCATATTTATACATCATATTGATTCAATGTTGGAAAAATTATCAACAATATTTATTCTCTTCAATTGGATGCTGTATGATATCCAAATTTGTTAAAGCTTTCTGAAAAAGTATAATCACTTCTCTATAAATTGATTATAAAAATCAAAATGAATGGTGGTTAAAAGATTAACGATCATTTGTTTATCTGCTTACATCATTCAACTTTTCAGTGGCAAAATAATTTAGGAACTGAGCTAAGAGATCGTCCCTTATTTCATAGATAACAATTTTAATGGGGGTCCATACGGTGACAAAGAAACCTACCCCTGTCTTCTAGGGACAGTGTTTAATAGATCTCTTTTTCACTTAATCATCAAGATACGATAGGACATATTTCGATGCAGAAAACCATTAGTCAGAATTGACATAAACATAGAAATAATGCCACTGTTGTTCTCTACTACAGTATAAAATTTTCAGGTAATCTTCAGATTCAACAAAAAAAACCTAAAAGTGGATGGTTACAGTAACATGGAACAGAACGATGAGATCAGTAGAACATTAAGAAGCAAAATAGTAAGATTCTTTTTTCTAGTTGACGTTTCGCTTCAAATTTTTGTCTTCATCCTTGAAACGAAATGGCATAGATAAATTGATCGATTTCCATAATATATCATTGATTTGGACTCTATACCTGGATGGAATCAACTCATTGGCTCGAATTGAATACCAGAATTCTATTAATTCAATGAACTTATTTCATAACACAGATGTATTGATATTTGCAATGGAATTTTCTCAGTCGTCAACATGTTTCTGCCAATAATTATCATTTGATGAAAACTATTGGTTTAAACAAATTTGTTTTGACAAAGCTGCAATTTGTTGCAGAACGTTTACATTCAAATAATTTCTGTTCGTTTTAAGGTGTTTTAAAACATAAATTATCAATCTTTAGAGAGTAAATATTTTGTGCCTTTAGTAGAATATCGAACTATTCCGTTGGAATACGTCCTACACATGTTCAAATTTTGTCTTGTAGCATTCCCTCAACTCGAGAGAGTTTATCTCATTTCTCCGATAGAGGGAAACCACGGGATTATGTCACTCGCTTTAACGTTCCTTGTGAAAACATAAGGCCTTGGTACGTTCGGAAAAAAACATCGGAAGTCGATTTTTTGGAAACATGCCACTGATCATTTCCAACTTAGAATGAAACAGCGATGTATAGTATTTCCAACGAATTCAATATTCTTCGGAATGCACTAAATTCACTCGAAGGTTTATAGTTTGTGTTTCGTTGACGTTGATATTTGTGTAGACATATCTCTGAGAGTCGTATTCGAATTATTTCTACATTTCGAATGAAAATTTCAGGAACGTTTATGTGAGAAATCTCCAAAATCTAACGCTTTTAACACATTTAAGAGTTCTCAGCGACGAGAAATACTGTTGAATAACCAACTACCCTCCGGATCCACTTTCGGGTGTCCGACAGAGAAAACGCGCCACAATATTAATTCTCTAGGTAATTTATGTTGAATAACTGCTTTGATAAAATTAATGGCGCCCTTCAAACTCGTACCGCCTTCGTTGAACAATTAACGCAGGAATTGGGAAAATTTTTCTCGCCTAGCACATAATTTACAGGAATTTGAGAGTTTTTGGAGCTTATAGGTGACAACGATGCCATGGGGAGATCGTAGGAATTCAGAGAAGTTGGAGTGTGTGGTTTCCGGGCTACAGTAGAGGGTAGTTAGTTAGAACTTATGTAGTTACTTCATTGCGGAATAATTTAGTAGAATTAATAAAATTTGGTGGGTATGAATTAGAGAGATATTAAAAAAACACATTCCATCTTTTCCTCAACTTAATTTTTGTCTTCATGGCCTAAAAGTTCCAGCGAAGACGGTCAATTGAACAAAAATCAACAATAAATTACTGTACATCACAACGATTTCAAATTAGATCACCGACCAACTATGTTCAACTTCAGCTCGCGCTGGACCATGTTGCCAGTTTGTGTGAGGATAATTATTCCAGTTTGAATGTTTAAATGTGTAATGTTAATAGTAAGTTCTTTATTCTCAACAAGTATAATATTGAATTACAGAAAATAATAACATAAGGTGTAACTAAATAAATAAAATGCAAGAGATACAACAAAGTGCTCAATGTGAGAAAACTAAAATTGAAACTAATAACTGATAACTAATAATTAATAACTGATAGCACTTAATAAAATATTACAAAGAACTCAATCTAAATCAATTCATTTTAGTTAATTTCCTTTATTCATCTAACTCCTAATAATAACTTCCAAGGAGTCAAAGTGAATGTCACAATTATTGGCAACTCTATTGAATGTAGACTCCATAAATCAAATAGGGGATTGTATTACCGAGTTGGTCGTTGGAGTCTTTAGGTGGAATGATTCCGTAGTACCAGATTTTTCCCTAGGAAAAGGAAATTTCAAAGCGGACAAGAGATGAGGACAATCAATGCTGTCGTGCAGTAATTTGTACAAAAATTTAAGTGATAAAGTTTCTCTCCTGCCATGCAATAATATTAAACTAAATTGACTCAATAATTCGTTATAATTGACTCCTCTGTGTGGATCAACTTTATCCTCCCTCCAAACTAAGAATTTCAAGAACCTTCTCTGAATGGCCTCAAGATGGCGTTCATAGCAAGTGTAAATAGGATGCCAGATCATCCTGCCATACTCCAACTTGCTACGGATTAGGGCATTAAATAGTCCTATGAATGTTGAGGAATTATTGAAATATTTGCCATTGCGTATAACGAATCCATATATTTTCGAGGCATATGATTTAAATTGGGTGATATGTGGAATGAAGGAAAGCGGCTGATCGAAGTATACAACAAGACCACTTACCTTATCAGAACGACAAAGAACCTGACCACCGACGCTATAATCACCCAAAATTCGATCTTTTTTCCTTGTGAAAGAGACAACATTACACTTTGACACATTGAAACTAAATGAAATGTTGTCTCTATCACAAGAAAAAATCAACGAATTGAGTGATTGTAGCGTCGGTGGTCAGGTTCTCTCTCATTCTTATAGGGTGACAGATCTTGGTATAGTCTTGGATCAAAAGATTTTTTTCATTCCACACATGGAGAATATTTCAATAACTCCTTAACACTTATAAGAATATTTAATGCCTCTAATTTGTAACGAGTTGTTGTATGGCTGCATGATCTGGAATTCTTTTTATACTTTACTATACTATATATCATCTATACTTTTTGTTGCTATCAATGCTATCTTTAGTCCATCTGAGAAGGTTCTTGGAATTCTTAGTTTGGAGGGAGGATAAAGTTTATACAAAGAGTCAATCATAACGAATTATTGGGTCGATTTAGTTTAATCTCATTGCAGAGCAGGAGAGAAACTTTATCATTCAAATTTTTGTAAAAATTACTGCACTACAGTTTTGATTGTCCTCCTCTCTTGTCCGCTTTGAAAAGTCAGGTTCCTAGACCAAATTCTAGTACTACAGAATTATTCCACCTAGAGACTCCAACGACCAACTCGCTAATACAATTCCTGATTTGGTTTATGGAATCTACATTCAATAGAGTTTCTAATAATTGAGACATACACTTTGACTCCATATAAGTTATTATTATGAGTTATGTAAGCAATGAAAATTGACTGGAATGAATTGAATTAGATTAAGTTCTTTGTCATATTAAATTTCATTTTATTATTCAGTTACTAGTTACTTTTTAGTTTTTCAGATTAGACTGAGTTTTTGTTATATTTTATATAATTTCATTTATTTGGTAATTTAGTTCATATTCAGCTTTATATTATTATTTTTTGTAATTGGGTATTATACTAGCTTAGAATAGAGAACTCATTATTATTATTTTTATTTTTTTTTTTGATCAATTACTGTGAACCTCCGGTATTGCGGCGGCCCTGTAATAAGACATGCCAATCACTGTTGAATGTAGGTAGGATCACAAAATGAAATATCAATGATGTCAGAGGCAATATATGCAAAATTGTAATTTCTCCACGAAAAACTCAGGGGAACGCTTCAAAATCCATAATTTCATCTAAAGTCTCCCGTACCAGCTCAAAATGATCTCCCGAATGATAAATATTCTCAATATTGGCCTTTTATGCTTTGATTAAACTTTTCCCAAAAGGAGAGCAGACCTCGCTGAAACTTAACAATGAACAATTATTTAGTTTAATTACTTTCCTGGAGATACACCAAAGTTAACCAATATTTATCTGTACGGTATTCCGAATTGAATTTTCATCTTCTGGAAGCTGCGTGCTTTTCTGAACACAATTGCCTTTGTTTTATTCGCGAAGAGCTCATTAATTTAGAAGTTGTCTATAATTAATAGACCTCCTGTACAAATACCACCCAATTTAATTGCTAAGATAGCTGCCATTTTATTTTGGTTTATTTGTAATGTTTGATTATGTGTATTTTGATGGTTTCGACAATAGATTTTCTGTTTTATTACATTTTGACTTTTCATTTGAAGAAATCAATAATTAAGTAATTTCATTTATTTTTTGGGAACTTCATTATATGTCGACCAATTGGTTGAATACTTCCAGCTTTCATAAAATATTTACTAGTATTGTTCATAAATAATTAATGAACTGAATGGAATAGGAGATTGACTCGTAGATTGTAATAAATTAACACTTCCAAATACATATATTCTTCAAAATTTAATAGAACGTTTGTTCAGAACAGAACATACATTAGTTTCATAAAGCAAAAATTTTACATTATCAGTTTCTAAGAGAGTTTCAGTTCAATTCAAAAAAATAATTATTATTGAAATAACAGTTCTAAAGTTTGAAAAATGGTTATTTTCTGTTGATGTGATTGTACAATTCGTTATAAGTGTGTACTTTCAATTGTGAATAAGTAAGATTGTGGAAAAATATGAGACTCAACAAAATATTGAGGGGGGAGTTCTAGTACAACTGATAAACTGACTATTACATTGAGAATCATAGGAGTTCGGAAAGAACCAACACAGTTTCAATTGATCAAAAAATATTATTAGATATGAGAAAACGTCGACAAAAAGTGAATAAATTACTTTCACACCCGAGTTGAGTTTCAAAATGAAAACTAGCTACTTTTTGATTTGAAACAAAGGATGCACGAGAATTGTGGGTGTTTGTGTAAATAAACATTCAACTTATTAATTTAACCAATAAAACTGTTATTTCACGTATAATATTTTTCTGTTATTACTACACTTTGAGGGCCTTTGGAGCCTATTCCATAGACTTTAGAGATGATTTATGACCCTGAAACCTTCTATTCTGGCTATTTCTATCGCCCCTTCTTTTGATTTGACTTCCGTAGTGTGGTCCATCTCCAAGTTATTCACATCTTTGTGATCTTTTGTATAGTTTACATTTTTTTTGATACTTTGAAGTGTTGTATCGAATAACTGATTATGATCCAGCCTGGGTTTATCCTTGAAATAAAGCATACAATTGTATTTTCTATACGTTATTTAATAGCCTAACTAGAATGCAATTGAAACTTGATGGACACCGAGAGTAAAGACAAAAGCCATTGAAACTCCAACGGGTATTTGACATATTGGAATTATGTAATTAGCCAGAATTAAATTATTTGTACATAAAATAACAAATATGAAAGCGTTTTCTAAGTCATGAATTAATGATATATATTTCTGACTTACGTAACATATACTACAAATATTTCAAATTCCTAATTCCATTTAAAATATATTCATTGATACTGACTTGCGATATTTGGCAACTAGGAATGTTATTTTCTTTTCATTTTTTCCTTATGTATGAGAACGACATAGAAACTGGTATCCATCAGTTATTCTTTCCTGAACTAAATTGTAATATCTTTTGATGACTCTGCGCAACAAAAAAAGAATAGTTTATCGTTTCCTTTGCTTAATGGGTCAATTCTCACTGATGTTGGGTTGAAAAAACGAAAATTTCATTAGCTCTTCGTTTTTGATATGTAAATGATGGAAACTATTGTTTTTGAGGAAGTGGTAAATATGAATTACATATGCCAAAAACATTTGAAGTGTGATTGCACTATTGATGATATTGAAATCCAAAATTCTTCAAAAAACACTTTCCAGCTGTTTAGATCTACGAAGAATCAACTGATTTCTTTGATGGCGATCTTTTAGCTTTCCTCTTGTAAGTGACCTCTGGAGCATCTCTACATTCAAACCAGCAGTTATCTGCAAGCATTTCTTCATTCTCAGCGGCCCTGATATATTCGTTTCATCACAGAAATGTCTCGAAAAATCGAGATGGGAGTGGAAAAAATAGATTTTCAGAGACATATTGCAGCCGAGTTGGTTCTATTTTGTAGCAGTTCGGTAAACAATTGAGGGTAGTTATGATCTCTTTTATTCCCTAAAAATCCATGTTTAACTCCCTTGAGAGCTTCCCAAAGCTTCCTTTTCTTTCCAATTCAAAACTAAATCGAATGCATCCTTTACAAGTTGAGGTATTTGTGGCCCAACAAAGATGCCTTTACCTTTGCATTTTTTAAGTTGGGAAATTCGTATTCAACTTGCTTTTTCGTGAGACAAATGTTATTTCGCCACAAATGTCATAAAAATTATCATTTAAATTCACACATTTCCGTGGCATGTTTATTTATCTCTTTGAAACTCTCTTTAAAAATCTCCTTATTCTTTTTTGAGTTTGAATACGTCAAACTGTAATGTTGTCTCTTTCACAAGGAAAAGAGACCGAATTGATTGTGATTATAGCGTCGGTGGTCAGGTTCTTTCTCGTTCTGATAAGGTGATAGATCTTGGTGTAGTCTTCGATCAGAAGCTTTCTTTCATTCCACACATCACCCAACTTATTTCATCTACCTCGAAAATATTAGGATTTGCAGCATGATACGGCATCCTATTTACACTTGCCATCAACGCCATCTTGAGGCCATTCAGAGAAGGATCTTGAAATTCTTAGATTGGAGGGAGGATGAAGTTTATCCACAGAGAGGAGTCAATAATAACGAATTACTGAGTCGATTTAATTCAACCTCATTGCAAAGCAGGAGATAAATTTTATCACTAAAATTTTTGTACAAATTACTGCACAACAGTATTGATTGTCCTCCTCTCTTGTCCGCTTTGTAATTTCGTGTTTCTAGGCAAAATTCTCGTACTACAGAATTATTTCACCTAGAGACTCCAGGGACCAACTCGCTAATTCAATCCCGCATTTGGTTTATGCAGTCTACATTCTGTAGAGTTTCCAATAATTGTGACATTCACTTCGACTCCATAGAAGTTATTATTAGGAGTTATGTGGACATAGGAAATTGACTAAAAAGAATTGATTAAGATTGAGTTCTTTTGTAATATTTCATTAAATTCTATAATATTAAAATCTATTATTTAGTTATTAGTTACTATTTTAGTGTTTTTTAGATTATATTGAGTTCTTTGTTTTTTCTCTTTCCTTTCATCTACATAGTTATTATTCAACATTTAAATAATATTTTCTGTAATTGGGTATTATAGTTACTTGTAGAGAATAAAGAACTTATTATCATTATTATTATAAAACAAGATGATTTGCACGAAATATTATGAATTTCACCGTTACTGCAATAGTATCACACTTAGTCATATTCTGGCAGTCAAATTATAATTTGAGACTGAAAATTTATGTGTATTTTAACAATTAACAATGTTGTCAATTTCGAAATAAAGATCTTCTACAAAAAAAATAGAATATCGATAAAAAATAGTATATAAGACATAGTATAGGACTAAGTTTGAGACCGCAAAAATGTTATTATTGCGCAGTGTGATTAATTCACTCATTTTTAATGTTTTATCCTGTTGAATCCAAGTAAGTTAATGGCTATTTCATCTGTTCCAAAGATAAAAAGAATCGTTTGATGAAAATCTGAACAGCACCGCTAATAAACGTGTACTACGAAAATAATAAAAGACGAACATAGGACGATAAATCGTAAAATAAAATTCATTTCATCGGAAAATCTGTGATCCTTCCCTTTGGGTTCATTTTCCACTATACAGTCGACAGTAAATCTCAAACTTTCCGAACTCATCAGTGCCTTGTGATAGACAAAGGAGGTGGAGTTTTATGTAGCAGTAAATTCACCAAACTGCTGTTCTGTGCACAGTTTGTTTACACGAAAGCTGAAGCAGTGGGCTACAAAATGTAACATAAGTTACGGCCGCTTTGCACTTAAGGCTATAACGCCCTGGTCGGCAACATATACTCGCCGAAAATATGACATACTTGAATGGAATTTATTGCTGCAACTTTGAGTATCAGCGGATAGTAAAGCTTAACTGGTAGAGTATAGCGAAGATTCCGTGTATAGATGATATATATGTACTAGCAGAAAATTATTCGAGAAATATTGAGAATTATCTCTGAAGTGAGAAGAAGATGCGGAGAAAACGCCCATTTAAGTTATAAAATGCCTGAATGGAGTTCACTAGATGTTTCTGAAAACATACGTATTTTCCTAGAAAATTCTAGTAGAAATCAAGTTGCTTTATTAAATTGATTCAATCCATTTTTTCAATGATTTTATTTTCTCAAATTAATTGATTTTCGAAAAATTCAATACAAAAAGTCATAAAGAATTAATAAGAAAATATTTACAATTTTCTAATCTCTCTATATATAATAATTGCTGTTTTTGCTAAATTTGCTAAATGAATTGCTGTTCGTTGGTCTCGCTAAAACTCGAGAACGGCTGGACCGATTTGGCTAATTTTGGTCTTTGTGAAAATTATTTGTGAAAGTCCAGAGAAGGTTTAAAAGGCAGATAAATATGAGGATGCTCGGAATTAAATGAAAACAACTTTTTTGTTTTTCCTTTGATGTGTTCCCCGTCGTTCAGAAATTAAATTGATAGAATAGTTCCAAATGAATCTATAATATAAAAATGAATTGCTGTTCGTAAGTCTCGCTAAAACTCTAGACCGGCTGGACCGATTTCGCTAATTTTGGTCTTGAATTATTTGTTGAAGTCCGGAGAAGATTTAGAAGGTGAATAAATATGAAAATGCTCGGAATTAAATATGTGTCCCTTGTCGTTCAGAAATCAAATTGAAAGAATAGTTTAAAATGAATAACCAATAAGAATTTTCATATCTTTCTTAGGGGTAAAAAATGAATTAAATTTTAGCTAACTACAGTTGTTAACTATCTATCAGATTATTTTTATGTAGATTGATAAATCCTAAGGTTTGTCACAAATTGAATTTCTGAAAGATACCGTAATATTTGACATTTGACAACCAACTAATATATCGATCTATCCTCTATGACATAGAGTCTATGTCGATCGATACCTCATACAAAGAGTGCATCCTTCTATCTTAGTGAGTGGCGATTACCGCTAAGTGCGCGAGAACTTTCTTTACTTCGGTGATCCTTTGTAATAGTGACATTTCAAGTTATGTGCTCTTTTTTTGTTGACGTTTTGCGATAGTGACAGTCAATCAAATGTGCGAAGAGCTCTACCTAACGATATAATATATTATATAATAAAATATTGAATTAAAACAATTGGATTGAGTTTTCTCAAAAGTACTACTTCTTTATCAAATGCTGAATCAACAATGACTACGAAAATGGAATGGACAATTAAAATGGATTTTTAATTCAGTATTTGATAAAGAAGTAGCACTTCGAAACGCGTGATGCGTACTTTTATTAAATTATGAGAAAATATTGTTTCATTGTGGATACTAATTTCCTCCAAGTATTCAGAAATATTATTCTAGCTTACAATCAACAAATAATAAATTTGATGAGAATTATTTGATTCCTTTATCTTTCATTTTAACTTGAGTACAAATATTGCAAAAGGTTAGAACTATTTCATCTCGTAATATCATACAACTTAAGGAAATTGAACAAATATTTACAAAATTGAAAAGCTGAAAAATACATATATAATTAAAAACTCGTACTGTTTACAATATTTCTTGTAATAATTATTTTAGTGAAGGCTATAAAGTTCAATCATCACAAAATTTCAAATAAAGAATGAAAACAAAAAAAAGAAATGCTTTTTTTAAGTAAAATTTGAAAAGTACCATGAATGTCAGGAAAAGTATAAGATAACTAGGTTAAATTTATGATGATTCAATAAATCTATCGAATAACACTTCCTACGAAAAATACAACAATACAATTAACAAACAATAATACTAATGATAGAACATCCAACGAATAAAAAACTTGATGAGAAATTGAATAATTCTTCCGGATAACTACATACAAGCATATTCAAAATGAAAAATTCTCATAAATTTCATTATCTGGCTAACCATGAGTTTTTCAGAGGTTTTTTTGCAGTGAAGAAGATATTATAGAAATCGAATGCTGTCCCCAAGTATTTTGCTCTGATATACGATTTAGTGAAAATTGTTGTATTGACACAGCTACAATTTAGAGTAAAGCGTTGAAAAGAATAAATTTATATATTAAATAGAAACACTTGGCTTGGTTTCACAAAACTCATAGTAAATACTTGCCATTTGTTTCGGGGTTTTACCCCATTTTCAAACTCAAAAGTTTGAGTTCAAGTTAAACGTTTTTCAATATATTAAACAATGTTTCAACAATACATCAGCGAACATTCAATCAACTTCATAAGGAATTAATTATTGAATTTCAAGTTGTTTTTCGCTGAGAATAGAATTTTTACTTTATACATGTATCCTTTTCAACATTGCTTTAGAAGAGATCATTAGATATTGACAAACTCATATAAAGGATATACAAATGGACATTAGAAAAAAATCCGATAAGTGTCAAATATATCGCTTCAGCAGAAGAAATTACTATTATTTCAGATAACAGAACTTAGCTATTCTTGCCGTAGAAAACCAACATGAAATTGGAAAAACCAATTATTGCAAATATCTTTTGAAGAAAATCAATACATGGAAAGGCAACCAAAAAACTAAAAATAGCTCTAATCAGCCATTTTGATAATCTCGGAGAAATTATACAGTCTTCAGGATTGAACCCCTATCACTGTACATATTGATAACGAACAAACAAATACCAAGATCCAAAGATAAATCAAGCTAATATGGGTGCTGTATAATAAGAGGTGCATTTCGAAAAGTGCAAAATAAGGCATTATAACACAACGATTCTTCCAGAAACAATCTAATCAGCTGAACCAATAGTTCTCGACGGTTATTGAAAATTAGAGAAATAGAAAAACAAAAAAGAAAAATTCGGGAAAAGATTTAACGGTCAATCAATAGAAACAGTATTAGATGAGAAGACCTCAGAAGAAACTTTATCAAAAATCAAATACAATAATGAAAAAATATGAAAACTAAGAGGTAAGTTGATATAATAACAAATAGTAATTGCGACCCAGAGTGGCTGAAGAGGCCCTAAAGGATGTGCAACACATCAATATAGAAAATCTAGAAGAATCTAGAAATATCATTACAAAATTAAACATGTGAAGTATGAGGAAAAATTATCGCATCAACCAAGAATAAAATGGACATACAAGCGGAAGAAAGAGCATTCTGAAGTTAGGAGCGTTTATCGAACAGCTGAAGCAAAAGCCCTAAAATTGCAAATCGCCTTGATTTCAATTGCCTTCCTAATAGTAGGCGGTTTGATAAGTCAGTGACTTTTTGAATTTCCGCGCAGTTATTCCAAATGCAACAGTGCTCCGTCAACTGTAATCGATTAGTGGGCAACTGTCAAATTTTGAGCAAGCTAAGTGATGCAGTTGGTGTTTGATAGTCATTCAAAGCAGAAAACCTCTTGAATTTTTACGAAAATGGAAGAAAGTTAATTTCGTGTGCTGATTAAGCATTACTTTTTACGTAAAAAAACCATCACTGAAACCAAGGAAAAGCTTGATAAATACTACGGGGACTCGGCACCATCAATTTCAATGATAAAGAAGTGGTTTACAGAGTTCCGTTGTGGTTGTACCAGCACTAGTGACGCCGAACGTTCAGGTCGCCCAAAAGAAGTGATCACGCCGGAAATCGCCGATAAAATCCATGAAATGATATTGGATAATCGGAGAATGAAAGTACGTGAGTTGGCTCATGCTGTAGGTATCTCAACTGAACGGGTACATCATATTTTACACGAATATTTGGACATGAGAAAACTTTCCGCGAGATGGATGCCGCGATTGCTCACACTCGACCATAAGCGCAATCGTGTGACAACTTCAAAAGAGTGTTTAGCGATGTTCAGCCGTAATCTGGACGAATTTTGCGCCGTTTTGTTACTGTGGGCGAAACATGGATTCATCACAACACGCCAGAGACCAAGGAACAATCGAAACAGTGGGTTACTCAGGGTGAATGAGGACCAAAGAAGGCCAAACAGAGTCTGTCAGCCAACAAGGTCATGGCCACAGTTTTTTGGGATGCACGAGGTGTCATTCAAAACAATCACCCGCGATATTATTCCAAGCTTTTGGACAGATTCGACGTTGACTTGAAGCAAAAACGGCCGTATTTGGCGAAGAAGAAACTGCTGTTTCATCAAGACAATGCACGTGTGCACACTTGTTTAGTCATGATGGCCAAAATCCGCGAATTGAGATACGAACTGCTACCCTATCCAGCATATTCTCCAGATTTAGCCCCCTGCGACTATTATCTTTTTCCAAACCTAAAGAAATGGCTGGGTGGTAAGAGATTTGAGTCTAATGAAGAAGTCATTACCGAAACAAACGCGTATTTTGAGAGCCTTGCGAAAATCTATTATTTGGAGGGTATAAAAAAATCAGAAAAACGCTGGACTGAATGTATCGAACTGAAAGTTGATTATGTAGAAAAAAAATGCTTATTTGCTGCAAAAAAAAATTTTCATTGAAAAAGTCACGGACTTATCAAACCGCCCTCTAAATAATCGTGAAAGTATTTGTGAAAACAATTGCGTAAAGAGATATACGCTTTTCTAAAAGAATTGAAAGATATTAAGACATTCTCGTATCATTAATTTACCATAAATAAAATACGATAATTAGTTCTTTTCATTTTACTGTTCATGGGGTATGAAAAATTATTTTTGAGTTTACCAGAAGTTTGGTCTTCACGCCTCATTTTCCATTATCAGTGAGCATTCCTAATTCACACATAATTAAATTTATACTGAAATATTCAAACTTAAATACTTATATCCTGTCAACCAGAGTGGGTGTTAACTTTCCAGAATCACGACCATTTATATACCCCATTGCGAGCTCACCAATTAACGTTTTTAATGCGATAATCAGCTTTCAAGAACGGCGATTACAACCGAGCGATTTGCGTAATCATAAGCACTAAATGCGTCCACTTTCTTAGCATCCTCTTCGATAAACATTAATTGCATTATAATAATGTCAACGTTACGGATAACTTCTCCTGGAACGTAAGCACTCAAGACACAATTAAGACGTCTACGTTGGCGGCAAACAACTTAAGACATTAGAGACGGTTGGGATCTGGCATTGTTTGCGAAAGATCCGATGACAAAGGGTACTTGAATAAAATTTACTTTTAAACAACCGGCTGTAATTAAGACAGCAGCATCTGAAACTGACGAATAATCAGCTAGTATCTTTGTGCGTATGTAATTCTATACCACCAGCCGCCCTTTCATATACCTCCAGAAGACGCGTTCGCATACTGAGATGCTTCATCTTAGATGAACGATAATTAGTTGTATTATTTTTGATATCTTCCAAGGGACGAAATGAATTCATTTCAGTTCTCAAAGAGAATGAAGGTTGTTTTGAAAGGTAGTCGCATGTATAATTCAGCTTTGAATAGGATCTAACGAAGTATGTTGGTAATATATTTAGCGTATAATTAAAAACACTGGGCTGAAATTCACACGGATTGTTTATTACTCTCTATATTTGTTTTGAGAAAAGAATTTAACAACTTATGATATCATATGATTGGAAACGCGGTTCCAATTCTTTTGTCAGGTAAACTTTTCTTCTATCATTGAATATAACTAAAATTCAAACACTTAAACTTTTGATTTACACTTTATTGACAATATAGCATGTCGCTATCAAGACGTAAATTTTGACGTATATCAAAAGTTCAAGTGTTTGAATTTCAGTTATATTCAATTATAATGGATTTACATCAAGTAAACGCCAACACTATTAAATAAAAAAATGAAAAGTTCTTTCTATCACCACACGAGATATATCTAAAACCCTTCGTAACTTCGTTGGTAAAGTATATAGCCTTCTTGATTGCAGACTTGACCTCAGTATGTTTCATTAGAACCAATATTTGTGTTTGGTTCGGGATATTCTTGTCGTTATCACATTTTTCAAGGATTATTAATGATTATTTGAAATTTAAATATTTAGTCAGTACTTGATGACAATCCACATCGTAAATTTAAATTGAAGAAGCTTTCATAATTGTGAAACTTACGTTGCAATTGTTTAATGAAATTGCGTAACTCAACTGAACAGCGTTTATCGTTTCCGTTTTGATTATATCTAGATTTGATTGAATGTTCGCTAATCTCTTGGTGAAACATTGTTTAATAAATTGAATAAAAACACTTGGCTTGGTTTCACAAAATTTATAAAAGTTAAACTCAATGTGGTAACACCCCGAAACAATTGTCAAGTATCTATTATAAACTTTGTGAAACCAAGCCAAGTGTTTCTATTTAATATATGGATTATTTCTGATACAATGTCGTGAAACTTTGCTGATAACTTTGTTCCAACATAGATTATTGTATTCTTCTGATATTCTTGCTTTTTGTTCTTAATATATCACATCACAACGCACGCTTTTCAATTTATTCGCATCTAATTGAAACACATAACAAGTTTTAACATTTTTTAGTTTCAATGAATATTGAATCAGTTAACGCTTTTATATATGCTAAATATAGCAATATTCCAAAAAAATCCCCCTAAAAATGACAATGAATTTTTCGAAATTATATCATTATTCCGTAATAAATTGAGTTAGATATAAAATAAAATCATTGCTAGAAATATAATACAATAATGAGAAAAGCGCGTGAAATGAAATTCAAAGAAATACAGTATTATTTCAAAAAACTCTTTGGAATTTTTTTTCGAGAAATTGTAATTAAATTAGCTGAATCCTCAGCTAAAAAGATGAGGATTCAATGTTGCGGTATGTTTTATGTTTGCGCATCTTAGTCCACAGGAAAAATTGAAAATATCGAAAATACTTATGGATATTAAGTATTCAAGAAGTACACAACTTTTCCAGATAACTAGACTTAATGAAGTGTAAATTTGAAAAAGAAAAATAACATTCTTCTACTGATTATAAATATTTATTTCATAAATCTCCTTCACAATTTTTAATAGATACATAAACTTATGGTTTTCATTGAAATGGCTGCATTTCATTCTTTTATATTATGTCTTTTTGGAGACCCTGATTTTTAAGAGGACGAAGGGATGATAGCTCTGAAAAAGGGATGACATTTTTCCCAATAGCATATAATTTCCACAATGTCCATATAATTTGGAGGACTTTATTTCAGTTTATAGATTCTCAAAATCTAGAAATTTTTCTAGAAATAAGAACATTATGAAATTGTGTGTTATATCTAATTGATCTGAAAAATATGGTAATGTATTCGAATTTTACCATTACTTTTAATTTTTTTGTTCATTAATTTTCATAGTTTTTCGGCAGAGTGTGGCCAATATAACTCAGAAAACTAAGATAAAAGCAAACAAATTGAACAACATAAGCCAGGAATCAACAGAAATAGAAGTGTTTAATCTACATTGAGATAATAAAAGAAATTGAATTAGTTTTTCTGGAAATTGTGCTATAAATGAAAAAATGAATTAATCAGAAATATGAAATTTGAAAGAGTTTATGTTAAATGTTGTAAGATATTTGAGACATATATATAATATATATTTTAAATCACAAATTTTACGAAATAAAGCGAAACTACCTATGCTATTTTCTCATTCTTTAATATTATCATTTAAGAGTTTTTCGACTTCGAATAAACAAAGGTAATGACCGGATAGAATGAAAGCAAACGTCGAATACATCAAAAAGGAAGACAATCTGGGCAGCTTAATCCAAACAGATTGTACGTTAGCCGTTACTAATCCTACTCCGAGTAAACCTCACTCCAGTGGATCCCAAAAGACCCCCTCCGCTGATCCTTTTCCCATCTCTCCTTTATTCCTTTATGAATTATAGATGACATTTTTCACAAGATTTAACAGTCGTTTCGTCGCGCTTCGGACTTCGAAGAAATGTCCGTTTCCGTTATTACTTTAATCATGGCGGCCATTTGGCGCGATCCATCAGAGTCCGCCCTTTGATTTATTGGGAAACTTAATCCAACGTCAGCTCGGAATCTGAAGAAACTTGAGAGCAATCAATAGAAGAACCATAATATTATGTCGAATGTATCATCGGCCAACGGAGTTTTCAATTGGCATTAGTGTAGGACATTAGTATAGAATCGCTTCGGTATTTTTCTATCATAAGTTTGTTTTCAGCTTTGAAAAGAAGTTGTGGAGACACATTAGAGGATAAAGTCTTTTTTGAAGAGCATGAGATTGTCTAAAACCTCCCACAAGGGATTAAGAACATAACAAAATTAATATTTTGTAATCGAGATATTCTTATATCTTATACTTTATGAAGAGAACAACAACATTGATAAAACTTCCCCGGTTGTGTAATTATTATTATGTTTATTATATGATACTAAAATTATCGCATTTTCAAGCATAATATAAAAGTAAAATGAATCTATTACAAAACTTCTAATACCGCTTCTTGTACTTCTAATACTGCGACTTGTTTTTGGCTGAACTTTGGAATTAAAAAATGCTATCAATTTTTCTCTATCGCTTCAAGTTTTAAAATACAGGATAAAAAGAAGAAAAGCCTAGAAACATGACAAGACTGATATTAAAAAGAAGATTAATGACTTTTTCATATATGAGGAAAAGGTGTAATAGTTCAATGGTGAATTCCATTGTGGTGTTCTTGCAGCTTTGAACAACGAAGAGAAAACGCATTAACAAGAGTTTGATTCATTGAAGATTGAAGAAAGACTAGACAAAAATAATTACTGAATGCCTTGAAAAACACTGGGATACAGGAATTTTGTTGTCTTAGATCTGCGCCTTGTTTTTGGCTAAACTTTGGTCTCTGAATTCAAAAATGTTATCAATTTTTCTCTATCGCTTCAAGTTTTAAAATACAGGATACTCTCTCTTTACTCTAAAAGACATACAAAATGGGCATACACAGAAAAATAAAGTGGGTCTACACCAAACATATTAGAATATTTCATTCATACAAAGGTTATTATAATATTAAAAGTTAAATTGTGTTTATCAAAAAAATAAAAAAAGATATTAGGGTAAAAATTTTCGCTTATAACTCTTCCTAGAATGTTCAATCTGGGAAATTCTCGCTTGATGCTCCAACAGTAGTCAGCCATCATACTGACATCCCATCTACCTTGATACCTTGTCTCCATGACCTTCAAATTTTTTTGGAATCGCTCACTCTGTTCATCACAACAGCGCCAAGATTTTCTGGAGAGTTAGCAAGATGGCCATGTAAGAAGTGCAGTTTGATACTCATGTTACAGCCAAGTTCTTGAAGCTTTCTAAGAGTTGTTGAACAATTTCGACGTAATTCTAAGCTCGTGTGTTTCCAAGAAAGTCTGTTTCCAAGTTCTGTCATTGTTTCCATGAAACGTTCATCTTTAATAAGTTACCGAATCTGTGGCACATCAAAGACACCAGTCTTTATGTTCTCATATGATCATAAGCTAGGAAATGCCGAAATGATATACTTAAAACAGTCCCTTTCAGTTGACAAAGCTTTAACACATTGCTTCATGGGACATAGTTTTATATGCAAAGGCCAAAGTATAATGTTTTTTCTATCTAAAAGTAGCTGAATTAGAATGTTTGTATCACCAGGTTTCAGGTCAGATCTTGGCGACCACTTTGACTGAACCCAATGCTTCTCACGAGCTCTGCTGTCCCACATACATAGAAAACAGGGATTCTTGGTATATCCGCGTTGCTGGCCAAGGAGGAAACAAGCCATTCGCGTTCAGTTCCCCGAAGCGTAAAAATATGCGCAACAACTGTAGAAAAAAATTGATGTTATAGAAAAAAAGTGATTGAAGTTTTGGAATCAGCATGTCAATATACCTCTAAAACAGCCTAAAAATCGAAGTCAACCGATATTATATTACAAGTTGTTCCCCAGTGAAATTTTTGTTGAATTCAGCTTAATCTTTTAATTATATCATAGTTCATGTTTGTAAAGACACAACTGCTTGTTTTATGTACTTAGATTTCAATAAAAAAGAAGAAGTCTCGTTAAAATTAGTGAGCAGTAGGAGATATCTCAATTTAAAGTAAGTTTTGAGACACAGATTTGCGTGAAAGAAAGAGCATTTGTGTTCCTTCATTTCATTCAAAGATTTAATTACGCATTTCATACTTTGCAGTCGTAGCATACACTAATACTGCAAGTTTGGTTCAAAGTTGAAAGTTTTGATAGGAATGGACGTCTCAAAAGCTATTCGACTTCATTCTTAACTTCGACATGCATGCTATGTAAATGAAATCGAATACATTACAGCATTTACGTTCGGAAAATGCAAAATCATTTATTTTCTTTCGAAGTAATTTAAGTTACGAATGACAAAATAAAGTTTTCTCACTATAATTGTCACTTGAGTTCAACAGAGCGATTTCTTTGTGGTTGTGAAATCAAATAGTTCTTTTAATGTTGCAACATAGCAAGACTTTAGAGGAGTGATAGCTCATTTGATTAAATAATATCTTTCAACAAATCTGATGCGTTTCTATCAAAATATGATTTACCTGATATTTCTCTGAACTCAATCATTAAATTATGAGGAAACTCGAAGTGAGAACGTTTTCAGAAGAGAAAATATGAAGTGTTCCAAACATATTGACTGCACTAAATTGTAGAATTGCAGTTATAATATTCTCAAATCTATAGACGTAAATCTAATTCTATATAATAGACTCAAATATTGAATCTGTGAATCTGTAAACTTGCTATCTGTTTGCCCGCATGGCTTTGATATGGAACGATTAGGAATGGGACCATTCTTACACATTACAAACAAAGTTCTGTTGTGTTCGAACGAAATGTCTTCAAAGCCTCTATGTATTCTTACTAATGTTGTCATTAGTAGGAATCTAGAAAGTTTTGAAGTCATCGATTCTTGATTGATTTATTGAATAAGACTGATGATTGCTAATAAGGATGAAACAATTGTATCTCATTGTCATTCAACAAGTTCGATGACTTCTCGAAGCGCATTTTCTGTTCACTCTCCAAACTTACAGGTTCGTTGACATTTGTGTAGACAGCTCCCTTTTGAGAGTTTTGTTTGAAATATTTCGATTAAGAATCTCAATATTGACTGGTATAGTATAAAATGACCTTCAAATATATATATATATATATATATATATATATATATATATATATATATATATATATATATATATATATATATATATATATATATATATATATATATATATATATATATATATTCAGAAAGAAATTATTGTGTTTTCTGGTTCTCAAAATTATTTATTAAACATCTTCATCACATTATGTTTCGGTCCATTTCTTGGGCCTTTTTCAAATTAAGTTTTATCAATATATTGTCATCAACTAAAAAAGAAAAAAGAAAATGACAGGCATGTATACAACATCACACGATCAAAAGCTTACCACGCAAACAAAAACAATACTCATTATTATACTATGAAACAATATTCAAATGAAGGAAGGTTTTCAAGAATTATTATACTTCTAATAGAGAATTATCTCATTTACACTCGATGCGCTAAATAAAGACTAATTTTCGTCTTTACTACCTGTTTTTTCGGTGTCACTATGCGCTAGGATGTTGTTGTAGATTTTACTGAGACATTTTATATCTACCTTGTCATTAATGGCATCAGTGTTTTCTTTATATACATCATTTCATGATATTCTCGTTTTCTCTTGTTATATTCATATTTTAGTATTTTTGTTCCGGTGACGTCGGATCTATAGTTCAATGGCTGTTCGTGTTTTCTTAATGCACCATAGATTTGTCTAAATGCTAAAATCTGAATATAACAAGAGAAAACGAGAATATCATGGAATGATGTATATAAAAAAAACCCGGATGCCATTAATGACAAGGTAGACATAAAAGGTCTTATTAAGATCTACAACAACATCCTAACGCATAGTGACACCGAAGAAACAGAGGTAGTAAAAACGAAAATTAGTCTTTGTCCGAACGTGAACGACAGCGCATCGAGTGTAAATTAAGATAATTCTCTATTAGAAGTATAATAATTTTTGAAAACCTCTCTTCATTTGAATATTGTTTCATAGTATAATAATAAGCATTGTTTTTGTTTGCGTGGTAAGTTTTTGATCGTTTGATGTTGTATACATGCCTGTCATTTTCTTTTTTCTTTTTTAGTTGATGACAATATATTGATAAAACTTAAATGGAAAAAAGCCCAAGAAATGGACCGAAACGTAATGTGATGAAGATGTTTAATAAATAATTTTGAGAACCAGAAAACCCAATAATTTATTTCTAAAAATATAAATAAAATGGTTCGAGATAGCAATATATATATATATATATATATATATATATATATATATATATATATATATATATATATATATATATATATATATATATATATTCATATAAGATACATATATAAGAACACTTGTGAGGAGATATCTATGTAATTCAGGCATTAGACCACCAGCTCTCATTTCTACAACAGATCTTGATATAGACCCTAACATGGACACACAAGCTCCAATAGTTAGATACAGATCTTTGCCTTATTTCTATTCTCTCACGGCAAAACTTTGTCACATTTTTAGTGAAATAGATGAGCTGAAAGTTGCCAAATACAACTTCATCACTGGCAAAAGTGTTTTCACAAGGCTTAAAGATAAAATACCTCCATCTCTAACATCAGACTGCATTTACAGTGTTCCTTGCTTAGATTGTGAAGGAGTATATATAGGTCAAATGTCTCAGACCATTAAAAGAAGAATAACTCTTCACAAGAGCGATGTTAGACTTCGCCCTGACAGATGTGCCTTAGCACTACATTCCTCACAACAGGGACATCGTTTTGACTTCGACAATGTAGGAATACTGGATGTAGCTGGTAGTTACCAGAAAAGGATTTTTTTGGAAATGGTCCACATTAATAATAATTCCAGTAGTATTAATAAGAAGACGGACGTTTCCAGACTTAGTTGCATTTACAGTTATTTACTCTCCAATCATTTCAGGTAACCTTCGCAACTTCGCAGACATCTCATGACTTTAATAGACTTTTATGTGTTACGTTTTCAATATGACATTTGTCACTACGGTGATATTACTCTCTCGCCTCTGTGTTTCGGTTTTCAGTGTCAGTGTCTTCTCTGTGCTCCTGTCATTTCTATTCTAATATTCACCTATCATTGTTTTTAGTTAGTACATAAGAATATTTTTTACATCTATCATTTAATTCAGCTTAATTTTCAAAAAGAGACATTCCTGTTTGATGGTTTTTGGCCATACCTTTTATACCTAGTTAGCCGTAAGTTGTAAATCATAATTTTTATCAGTGGAATTGTATAAACATCTTTTTCAGAGTCCTGATGAAGACTGTAATCACAGTCGAAATATAGACCAGGCAGACGAATTGGATAAAACCTATTCATAGTGGCCTCTTATTTTTGCCTATAACCCACAACAATTATATTTATATATATATATATATATATATATATATATATATATATATATATATATATATATATATATATATATATATATATAATATATATAGAAAATGAACACTAGAACATTAATTTGAAAAATTTAAATTAATCAAGAGAATGAAAAAACGAGTTCCTTGCAGAACGAAACATATATGCCTCGCACTTCCATCAGGTTTGGCATCGATTTCAATATTTCTCGAACATTTATCCCTTGAAGGATGATGGAGGCATCACATCGTACACATTCACATATCTAGCTCTACTATAACATTCTCTTGATTAATTTAAATTTTTCGAATGAATATTCTAGTGTTCATTTTCTCAAATATTTCATTCAGTGCCATAAGCACAACAAATTTCATTTCCTTATATATATATATATATATATATATATATATATATATATATATATATATATATATATATATATATATATATATATATATATATATATATATATATATATATATATATATATATAGTTATTTAGTTTATATCTGCCGTGGATCAAAAATTGAACGTACAGGATAAAAAAACCGAAGTTGTTATAGTGACCTACATAATAGAATTCAGGTAAACCGAATATTTTATTCAGGATTTCCTCTCGGATAAATCGGAATGAAAACAATGCCACACATAAAAATGTATGTGGCAATTTCCACAAGAACACAATATTCCTCGACATGTTTTCATTTTATCTGCGCCCGAACTCGGAGGGGTATCAGAGTAATTGATTTATACGCCGGGAGTGTAATAAATTTCATTCTCCGCCCAAAGCTACGTTTGGACTGCCCAATTCCTTGTAGATATTTACTTCAAGAAAAACGAAATTGTCATGAACGTGATGAGATTCGTAAAACAGAAATATTTTCACCAAAAATAATACAGTTATTGATATCTACAAGGCGAAATAACCTCACAAAAAAGTATGTTGATTTGAAATATCATGAAGAAAATGAGTTTGTTGAAAAAATTTTGTAGAGTTTCTTTATTTTCCTAAAAATTGAACTCCAAAAAATTTGAAGATAAACCAAATTTTACATTCAGCATGCTTCTCTGAATGCAAAAAGAATTCAATAGTTCAACAAATTCGAACAAATCAGTTCGAAATTGCAGCATTCAGAAAAGATTCAGAAATTCCACTTTTTTATACAAACCCATATCTCGCTTGGTTTTCCATTTCGCAACATTGTTCGGTTCAATTTGAGTAGTCACTTACAGGCTCTATTAAGAAATTAAGCCATGTGTTCAAATTATAATTACTACTATAGGGTGTTTTTTTAGAGTTATAGAACTTTAAGTTGGCATTACTGTTGAAGATGACGACCGATTCAACAGCTTACAAGTGATTTAATCTCAGTTTGGTTTGCCAATTCATCATGAATAGACTCACGCCTGAAAAACGCTTGCAAAGAGTGCAATTTTAATTCGAAAATAATGGTTCTGTGCGGAATACGTATCACGCATAATTTTGTTTATCAATGAAGCGCACTTCTGGTTGAATGGCTACGTCAACAAACAAAACTGCCGCATTTGGAGTGAGGATAATTTCACGTTTTCGACCTCTGAATTGGCCTCCAAGATCTTGACCGCTAGACTGCTTTCTGTGAGGCTATGTGAACTCATTGGTCTATGCGGATAAGTCACAAACGCTTGACCATTTGGAAGACAATATTCGCCGTGTTATTGCCGATATACGGCGACAAATAATGGAAAAAGTCATCGAAAATTGGACGTCCAGGTTGGACTACATCCGAGTCAGTCTTAGCGGTCATATGCCAGAAATCATATTCAAAATGTAATGCCGCAAGATTATCTTTCGAAAGAAAAAAAATTCTTGTCAATCGAATGATCCATCGTTCTTTTATGGCAATTTAAAGTTCAATACCTCTGAAAAAACACCCGTAAGTATAAAAGTAAAAGTCAAAGGCCAACAAATGGATTCAGTATTATTATGACAATATCTTCAAATCTTTTTTGAGTTTGAACACTGTATATTGATTTGAAATTTCTCGGCGAAAAATCATCCAACATCTTCGTTTTGAAATTTTCTGCTTCTTAAGCAAAAGTCGATTCTAAAGTGTTTTTTTAGGACTTTAGTCGAAAATACAAAAAACATAGAAAAAACCGTAATAGAAACTACCCCTAAAAGGTAGATTCGATGAATATTATGTATTAATTCATTTATTCACTCTGGGAAAATACGATAAAATATTGGTTATGTGAAATTGAACTAGAAACAGAAATGAAACAATTACAAAAAATGCATGTGAACAATCAAACCCTGAGGGCCAACTGAAATCAAACCTTGTTCACAAAACTAAACGAAAATTTTATAACACAAAAATTCATAAGAGAAAGAAGAAAAGAACAATCAACTGAATCAAATCAATCTTTACAGGAACATAAGTCTCAAATATTTTCTACGTGCTTCAAGTAAAGGAACGTTTATATTTAATCTGGTTGTAATCTCATGAGATATTAACTAGTTCTGAATAAACAATATCATTTCAGGAAACGTCTTTAAACGGACTCAAAATTTCTTATATAGGACACGTATCCTGGAACCTAAACGACACTAGAGAATTTTATTCTTGAAATAGCCATTTGGAATTTCTAATTACAATACTAATAATAATAATAGTTCTTTATTATATGAAAAATTCATACCAAAGTCTATTGACCTTAGGACCTTCAGCCCATTTAATATATATCGTCATTTTCAGTTTAACTAATTAGTTTAGAATAGAATATATTTATTATTTTCACGAATTATTCACACAAATTTACACAAATAAAAATAAAGTAAGTCAAATACAAATAGAAAAAAAAAATTTTTGTTGGGACGATAAACCCCAAACTCCTTAATAGTGTACGGTTCACATTGCATTAGTAGTTCATGAACCTCTCTTTTGAAGCCTTTATGACTGGAAATAACTTGTAGACGTTTGGGCAAAGCATTGAAGAGCCTGATAGCCACGAATTTCGGACCCTTCTCACGAAGTGGGGATGAATGTACTAGAAAAAAATATGGGAACACTTGTCTGGTACTATTATTATTCTTATATTTCCGAAAGTAATGATTGTTCTTGTGAAAAATATCAGCAATTTGCAAATATAAAGTCCATAGACACTGAGTTTACCATGATTTCTGAAATTACTACGGCAAGACTGTCTGTAATCGAGTTTCAATGAAGTTCTTAAAGTTCATTTTTGGCATATGAATATACTACCAAAGTGAATAGAAACTCCCCATAATTGTATTCCATATGACAATATCGAGTGATAATTAGCAAAATAAATTATCTTCAGGATATGTAAGACAACCTGGCCCTTTGCATATGCATAGTGTAACAGATTGAGTTGAGCCTCTTTCGAAGATCCATGATATGGTTATCCCATTTCAGGTGTTTATCTATAGTAATGCCCAGGAAATTCACATGATCCTTCACAGTTATTTGGTTTTCAGAACTACCAACACATTTCGGATAGTCACTCGTGGATCTATCAGTACAAAAAAACAAACTCTCTGTCTTCGAAAACTTCACCATCAATTTGTTGTAGAGCACCAGTTGGTCACTTTTTCAGTTATAAACATTGCAGAAGACAATGCAGAATTAATGGTTTTGGAATTGATTAGAAAATTTGTGTCATCTGCATACATAATTGCTTTGAAGTCATTGACGCACCAATTTACAGGCAGCGAATAAAGAATACCACAAAAAAAGAAGCCCAAGGATACTACCCTGTGGTACTCCCCTTGTAATATATAATGATTGTTTATACGAGTATTATGCTAAGTGCCTCAAGTAGCTCAGTTAGGAATTTTCTTCGTGCAATAGTTCTTGTTGTAAGTATTATGGAACATCGATAAAATATCCTCCAGTTCATCTAGTCTTGTATGGAACTTTCGGTTAAGTTTCTGAAGCCGATTTTTCATTGGTTCTATATTTGTTCTTGAATACAGCACCTCGTTACAGTGCTAGTGTAGTGGGGTGTCTGTAGGTGTCTTATTCTTGCAATGGTACGATCTCTTTGCATATTTTGCAAATTTTATAGTGCATATTTTAGTATAATTGTACATATGATTTTCTTTATTTTAACTGCACCCTTAATACTTACTCCTCAGTTTCCATACGTTGGGCATCCGAAATAATTTGCTCTTGTTATTGTTTTCTTCATTGGCTCTGAGAGAAGGTTGAAATTTAATTTATTGTCGAATTGTATTCCTAGATATTTCACGGATGATGATGGTGCTATATCGATTCCGTTTTTCGTTACTGTTTGTGAATTTAGTGTGACCTTATGGTTGAGAATAATGTATTGACAACACCTAATTAATATTTTGTGAATATTTCGAACTGAATATTACAACTAGAGTGATCGTATTCGGAAGAATTAAATGAATAATAAATTAAATGATAAAAAATTATGTAAAAATGCATTGCTTTCCAAGTTTAATGTCAAAAGGACTCCATTGTGACTTGGAGCTTTTGGCACACACCAATTCTTGTTGTCAACTTACATGGCATCGGTGAACATTTCACGTAGTATTCAAAAGAAGATGCAGCCCTCGGTAAAATCCCATTAAAAACCCTCTCTTACATATAATAAAAAACCCTCTTCATCATATTATATCTAAGCATTGCTTATTATTGCAAATCAAAACTATTTATTGATCACAAAATTTCTATTTATGTGAGCATTTATATTGGAATTCATCTCGTGAGAAACAAATTGAGTTCAGTGACTTATCCCTTTATTTTTGCATAATAGGTGCTTTCGATTTTAGCGTACTAAACGTAGGTATTTATACATAGGGTACCAAATGGGGTGATCTATTAATCCAAAATTAAACTGAACGAGCACTTGCTTCAATTCCAAATATAATTGGCATAATTCAACAAAATCCCTCTCCATGTGCAGCATTCGAAATAGGATACTTTAAAAACACTCCGAATTCGTCAACCCTTTCAAACCACGTGAGGTTATTCTAGTTCTGAATCTAATTGAAGTTAGGGGTGGATTTGACGGATCTAATGCGATTTGAAGAGACGTTGTGCACGTGACAAAGCGCCATAGTGTTCGCCTTCCAGAAATAGGACATGTAATTCTAAAGGAAGATTTCGCAGGATTGAACTTTGTCGTAAACAGATTCGTCCTGTTTAAATCGCGTTGCTCCGAGGACGATCTGTCGACTTTCACGGAGATCAATTTCAAGTTAGAGGCAATAAGAATGGGAATCGGAAGGCATTTGATATGTTTGGAGTTTAGCATATGAAATACCCGTCTTTTCAGAACCCATCAGTAACACTCTCTATAAAATTTTGGGTTACGTGAGCAGTTTCACGTAATATTCTGAAAATTCACCAGAAAAAAATGAAAAACATGAGTGGATAATTCAATTTAAATGTGAGTAACTCTTTCCGAAGGTAAATTCTCATTAAATAAAATTAAATAGTTTTTCGATTTTCACTATAATTAATTCAAAAACACAACAATATCGTTTCGCCAACACAGTGGCTTCATCAGATGTTGATGATAAACTCAGTTTAAATCAGATTCAACTCAGATAAAATCAGTTTATCATCAACATCTGATGAAGCCACTGTGTTGCGAAATAATATTGTCATATTTTTTAATTCATTATAGTGAAAATCTAAAAACTATTCAGTTTTTAATATGAATGTATATGTATGTGTGTGTTTATCACACATATGATTGTATTACATTTTATTAGTTGTGATTTCATAACACAATCTCTTTGTCTTGAAATTGAACTTTGAAATTTGAAAGTACAAAATTGAAACTTTTGTACTTTTGTTCTGCCAATTTTGTTTTTAGTATCTGATGTCTTTCCTGTTTTGTAATGAGGACATGTCCTGTAAATTAGTGTATATTTAATAAATGTAGGCACCACTTTCGATATATTCCGTAACAATTATATCTCTTGGAGGATGATGGAAACATCACATTGTACATATTCCACATATCAAGCTTATCATTAAATACGAGGGAAAAGCAGGTAATTAAATTCCGAGAAGGAATAATAGATATTCTCTGGAGAGTATTTTTGGCTCTGTTTACGTTGAGTTCAGATGGTGAATTTAATTACTCGTTGTTAATTATTAAGTATAGTTTGCTGTTAGCTTTTCCCGTTGGCTCCGCTTCAACCTCTGCAGTTCTTCGTTCGTGTTCATTTGTGTGTATTTCGATAGATTAAGCAGGCCAAGTTTCATTCAGAAAATTCGCTAATTACAAGCAGCCAAAATTTAAGCCAATTTGAGAGTATTAGAACATTTTCTTTCAGTTTTTTTTATCTATCATGAATGGTAATGAAAATTCTATGTGTATATAGGAATTTGAAGCAACGCAAATAATCTTTCCATCAGATAAACGATTACAAATTTGGCAGTCTAATTTACCTGATTCTTCATTTTTGCTATACCCGAGAACGAAGAAATATTCTCACTCATTCATATGCTATAATTAATTATTGTTATTATTCAATTCAGGATCAACAAAAAACTGAGTTTCGATCTCTTCAGGTCTGCTCTGAGAAATACACAAAATGTTGATAAGACATCGAGAGAAATGGTAGCTGTATATGAAAATATCTAACTGTTATCTGATATTAGATATTTTCAGATTCCAGATGACTTTACTAGGTTCACTTGTCTATAAACTACTCTTTTAATGGATTTTTTCAATGATTTTTCGATAGAATTTGATCTGAGTATTCAACAACAGAGGAAGATCATTTTAGCCGTATATTCTAAGACGTCCTCAGTGAATGATGATATTCTGAAACACCGAGGCAGCAATAGATGTCGTCAAACGCTGCTATGTCTCTTCTCAATCAATATTAGTTATTCATACATCCGCAGATAGTGAGGAATATGTCCTCAGCATGAATTAAATAGCTAGATATAATGGATTTATGAGATCTTGTTACTGTATGCATATTGCCTTGATTTCTTCGTCAACTACAGCTCGTTGTATATCAAAATTATCTAAGATGAATGGAAATAATAAAATAATTATTCTAAGAATTATATTTAATGCAGGCAAACTAAAATTAAGTAAAAGAAGAAACTTACGTTGAAAACCTACACATTTTTTTTTTTTTTATATAACAGCCGTTTACATATGTTTCAAGGTTATTGCCTATCGTCAGAACGGCGTAGTTCAAGTTAAAGATGAAAGTACTTGAAAAGATATATAAAAAATTAATATATAAAACACGAAACACAGTTTCGTACACGTTTTATACACCCAAAATATTTGGGAAGAGTCAGCACAACGTTGCAGACGACAACGAAATACCGTCCGGCTATTATGAGACTTTTATAACTTCTGGAACTACCCAGATAATCTTAACAATAAAATAATCATTCTAAGAATTATATTTAATGCAGGCAAACTAAAATTAAGTAAAAGAAGAAACTTACGTTGAAAACCTACACATTTTTTTTTTTTTTTTATAACAGCCGTTTACATATGTTTCAAGGTTATTGCCTATCGTCAGAACGGCGTAGTTCAAGTTAAAGATGAAAGTTCTTGAAAAGATATATAAAAAATTAATATATAAAACACGAAACACAGTTTCGTACACGTTTTATACACCCAAAACATTTGGGAAGAGTCAGCACAACGTTGCAGACGACAATGAAATACCGTCCGGCTATTATGAGACTTTTATAACTTCTGGAACTACCCAGATAATCTAAACAATAAAATAATTATTCTAAGAATTATATTTAATGCAGGCAAACTAAAATTAAGTAAAAGAAGAAACTTACGTTGAAAACCTACACATTTTTTTTTTTTTTTATATAACAGCCGTTTACATATGTTTCAAGGTTATTGCCTATCGTCAGAACGGCGTAGTTCAAGTTAAAGATGAAAGTACTTGAAAAAATATATAAAAAATTAATATATAAAACACGAAACACAGTTTCGTACACGTTTTATACACCCAAAACATTTGGGAAGAGTCAGCACAACGTTGCAGACGACAATGAAATACCGTCCGGCTATTATGAGACTTTTATAACTTCTTTTTTTTTATATATCTTTTCAAGTACTTTCATCTTTTACTTGAACTACGCCGTTCTGACGATAGGCAATAACCTTGAAACATATGTAAACGGCTGTTATATAAAAAAAAAAAAATGTGTAGGTTTTCAACGAAGTTTCTTCTTTTACTTAATGAATGGAAATACTATCGATTATGCAATTGTAGAAATAGAGTAATAATTTAGATGTGAAACATTAGTAATTGACTGTGATCCTTCTTGGTGCAACATTAACGTTTTGATGTCCTTTGTGCACAAAAAAAAAAATTGAACGGTTTGGTTTGTTGAATGCTGAAGGAGCTAATCAGAGAGGTTTAGATAAGCAATTGCATTAATGGATGTACCTAATAAACAGTTAGAAAATCAGGTTTTTGAATACTAAAATTACTTTCTGCTTGACATAGTCTTGAAAGACATCAATTTTTCATGACATTGTTCCATAAAATTCAACTAAATGAAAATTTTGGTTGACTTTTCTTATATCACCGGCTAGCTGAGCTCTAATTGCATTAGGCGCCATATTTTTATTCAGATCTCGACGAGACAAATTTAGGGTGTCAGAGTTTTATTAAAAAAAGAAAATGAGTTGAGCAAAACTCTATTATATATGTTGAGTAAATATTACTTGGCTGGATTTCACAAAAATTCTATTGGATTATTGTTTGACAATTTTTCAGGGCTGTAAACACATTTTCAAAAGCTAGACTAAATGCTGTTTTGTCTGATAACTGAGATAAAATTCTCGCTTAACTCTTGGTGAAACAAATTAATGTTTGAAATTCAGTATGAAAATTGGTATGAAAATTTTAATCAAAGTCTTTATTGGCTTTATGTTTCACAAATATATTAAATAATAAAGTATTACAACGTTGAGTCGACATGTTGTTATATTATTTTATTATTCAATGTATTTGTGAAACATTAAGCTAAGAGGTTGATTTGAATTTTCATTCGTTATTTCAACTAACATATTCATATATTTTTGCATCTACAGTTGTTATTGTCACCTAGTGAGAGACACAAAAAAGGCTGTAAATATAGAAATTGAGCACGAAGAAATTAAAAACGGACAATCTGAAGGTGTGTGGGACATTCATTATTGGCTTTTTCCTTCGGTGCGAATTAGAAATTTCCAACTAGTCTAGAAGAGCCAACATCCAGCTTTTTTCCATCCATCTATGGTTGCAACAATTCCACTGAGTTCAAATATATGAAGTGGTTATTGTGATCTTCTGGAGCATCTCTCCTTTTTCCGGCTTTTTTCTCATCTCTTCTCAGCTGGCAAAATAAGCGATACTCGTTCCTAAACAAAATCTACATTAAATAAACGGGTGATTTTTGATGAGTTAAGTTTTCAGATTGGCGGCACTGGTTGGTAATGGCATCGAAACGTCATCTGTCAAAGTGAAAAGGTTTCAGTATACTCTGCCATTTCATCGTGGAAAGACTTACAAACGATTGCAAATTGTTGAAATTTACTATCAAAATTCGTGCTCTGTGAAAAATGTGTATCGTTTGTTACGACCATATTATGGTCGTCATAATCGCCCTGGTTAATCAACAACTCGTGCTGTTATCACCGAATTTCGCACCAAGTATACATTAGACATAGTTTACAGTGGACATTAAACCATTGTCTCGCATGCGTACAGTGCGCACTGAAGATAATATTGCAGCCGTAGCGTACAGTGTTAATGAGGATCTTGAAATGTCAATTCGCCGTCATTCTCAGCAATTGGGCATGTGTTACTCAACCACATGGGAAATTTTACCTGTTGATTTGGGTTTGAAAGCCTATAAAATTCAATTTCTGCAAGAATTGAAGCCGAATGACCTACCACACCGTCTAATTCTTGGTGAATGGACCTTAGAACAGCTTAATGAAAATCCGCTGTTTTATCGAAAAATTGTTTTTAGCGATGAGGCTCATTCATTATCATTATATAATTTGACACATGAAGCCAAAAATATTTATCACTTGATGAATCTTGAAATTTGACATAGTTCAAGATTGGATGTAGTAAAAGTGAATGAAGCTGTTTTTGTGAAGAATGCGTTAGAAGTACATCAACACAATTAGAATAAACATTACTCAATATAACACTTGGCATACACACACGTAGCATAGTATCTCTATGGTCAAACTGTAGGTGATTTTTGTTTATGGGCATCAATGATTGAATGGCAATGAAGAAAACTTCGAAATGCTTCAGTTGTATATTTATTCATAATTTGTAAAGTCCAATTTGCTCGAAAGCAAAACTAAAACCAAAGAAGATGATATAAAAGTATAGTTCTTCCCAAAATAATCCTAATAATTAAGTTGCAACTTGAAAATTAAATAAATTATAGTTCAGTTGTTCAGTTGGACTTCCGAAAATGGATTTACACACCAAAACAATTGCCAAGTAATTAAAACTAATCAATGCAACTAAGCCATTGTATTAATAAAATTTTTATCAAACCATATTTTACCATGATATCAGCTAAGCACAAATCAAGTAAATGATGGTCGAATTTCGACCCCTCATGATGAAAAAACTACAATTTCGATTTTACTTCTTCAGTTCAAAATGAAGGCATTTACAATTATGTGGATTTCTTTGAATTATTTTCTATAATAGATTTAAATTTAAGGAAAATGGTGAGGTAGGTATAAAAATCATATTTAAAATGACAAGATATTTCGAAATTTAAAACTCATTACGGCTAAGATTAATCAAACTTGGTATTTCAATATAAATAGGGTCCATCATAGTAATAAAAGTTTTTCCATCACCGAGGGAGACGAGTCTCAAGCGCACTCATATTTATAATAGGACCGAAATGCGCACTGAAGCAATGTATATATTTTCGAAAGTAGTCCATTGGGACCAAAACAGCATTCGACGGAAATTCATTAACATAATCGCGAAAATACACAGTGCTACCTTGTAGAAATTCCCGAATATTCCAACGTTAAAGTACACCTGAGAGAACTGCTTTATCTTTCATATATATTCAAATGTTTCATTCCGTTTCTGTTATAGGGAATTTTTGTATAATATTGCGGTTAATTCATTTTATTTCTTTTTATATATCAATATGTTCAGTAATGATAAGAGTTTTGGAGTTTCTTCTTCAATTTATAGAAGAAGAGTTTACTGGTTTTGTTGTTAACTGCTCACTTGGTGTTCTAAATTTCTCTTCGAAAATTTCAATATTATTTTCACTTAGTACCTGTTTTTCTGTGGTTCGTTCCTCCTCGCTACCTAAACTTACACTTTTGAAAATATCGAATGATAGTTTATCATTCAAACCTAAATGAATATTATGTGAAAGACGTGAATTTTCAAATCTATTGATTTGTAATGATTGTACGAAAATTGAATTTGGAATCTTTATTTTACTTTTTGAGAAACTTAACGTTAGTTTTTGTATCACAAATTTTTTCTTTATATTTGAAATCTGTAACATTCTTCGAACTAATGTATTCATCCATTCAGTTCCATTATTCTTTCGCGTAGGTATTTCATTATTTCCATACTCATCACTTTGACATTTGAGGCTATTTTGCATAGAAACTTCTTAACGTGCTGTTTATTATCAAATTATCACTCAAACATAATGAAAGCTATTTTGAATAACTTTCTACATTTTCAATTCAATAAGTCGAAATTTAATCAAGTTCAAACGAAATAATGGCTGCAAGAACCAATATTCAAGAAACAATAACGCTTGGAACATATTATTTCATGAGTATTTCAACTTTTTGAAGGTTTTCGACAAATTATATCAGCTTTCTATAAAAAAAAATGTGAACTGTTCATAAAAATCAACAATATCTAAATATTCTGTCATTTCACAACCTAGATTTTTTTCGATAGTTTTGTCTATCGATCAACAAAATGCAATGATATATAAACGAAGAAAATTATATTTTTCACTTTATTTAACAGTAGCTCGACTTTTTCAAGTTCTGGACAAATAATTCTAGTTTTTAATAGTAAGAAATATAAACTACTCATAAAAATCAAAACGTCCAAATATACTCATTTTTCAAGACCTAGATTTCGTTTGATGATTTGGTCTATCAATAGGCAAATAAAATGGTACATAAACGAAAAGAATGATATTCTCGGGTGTGTTATCATCCAAGTCCGGGTCTCAATACATACTTAAGAGTACTTTTAATACTTTTAAGAGTAGCTCGAAGTTTTCGACAAATAATCCTAGTTTTCAATAGTAAAAAATCTAAACGATTCATAAAAACCAGCAACGTTTAAATTTACACCCCTTTCAAGACATATATTTCGTTTGATAATTTGGTCTATCGATAAGCAAATGAACTGGTGCATAAACGAAGATAAATATATTTTCGACTCTGTTATTATCTAAGTCCAGGATCCAATAAATACTTAAACCTAATTTGAATTCTCTTCGTTAAAGACAACAGATAATAAATATGTCTCTCAATGAACCGTCGAGAACCTTCATTTTTCCTTTTACAGGAGCTCGACTTTTTCAAGTTTTGGACAAATAATCCTAGTTTTCACTTTTAGGAAATGTAATCTATTCATAAAAACCAACAACGTCCAAATTTACACCTCTTTACAAGACCTAGATTTCGTGTGATAATTTGGACTATCAATAAGCAAAATGAACTAGTACATAAACGAAGAGAATTATATTTTCGACTCTGTTATCATCCAAGTCTGGGTCTCAATACACACTTAAACCCCGAAATCCGAGTTGAAGTGGTGCTAAAACAACGGGGCAGCAGCAACTAATTTGAATGCTCCCCGACGAAAAGACAATAGAACAGATACTAAATAAGAAGTCTCTTCATGAAGACCGTCGAGAACCACCATTACCGGTTATAATGGGACCTAAAGTCGCATTAGCCGCGGGGGAATAACCCTACGCCGCCGCCTGTATTGTCTAAGATCCCGCAGCTCTCTATCTCTCGTGCAATCCTGGACGAATACAGCGGTCTCTTCATTAGCGGTTTTCATCCCCGAATGCCCTTCTATTGTATTAACCGTAAAAGCTTGTCACTTGCAAATATCTATGAACAAACAGGAAAACGGACAAGATAGGAGGACTATTGTGGGACGATATCCGCGTAATTTTGAGGGGTTCCGTGAGAAAGAGATTGTTTTAGAAGCGGCGCGTGGCATGTTCATAATAATTAATCTTCAAGGACCCTCCGACTAGACGATAAAACAGCTTGCACAATCAAGTAAACCTTTGAAGATTTGCTGGAATGACGTCAGAGAAAATTATCCACTCAGCGAAATAATAACAATAATATAATAGCGAAATATAACATAATAATAATAATAATATCATAGTTATTTTCAAACATTCCTTACGTTGTAGGTACTATTACATTTATTCAATTGACACAGTATTTACAACTGAGAATGCTCACAAAAGTATTGCTTGAATTTTATGACGTATGCACAAAACTATACAAGGACATTTGAAGAAGAAATATTATGACCTTCAAAATATTAATGTTTCGAGATAATAGGTCAATTGAAAAGTCCCCGGCCTGACACATAGATGGCGTTACTAAAATTAAATCCATATGTTTTTTAGTTAGCCTTAACCCTCAAAAGCGTGTATAAATTTGACAGCTGTCGGATCATTAGTTTGTGAATTGTAGCATTTTGAGTGAAGCAACTTTTGTTATTGTGAGAAAATGCTCAAATTGCTTTTTGAATGGAAAAAATACAGTTGAAGCAAAAACTTGTCTTGATGCCGAGTTTCGGGACACTGCCCCAGGAAAATCAACCATCAAGAATTGGCATGATAAGTTTAGACGTGGTGAAATGAACACCGAAGACGGTGAACGCAGTGGACGCCCAAAAGATGTTGTTACCGACGAAAACATTCAAAAAAACCACAAAATGATTTTGAATGACCGTAAATTGAAATTGAATGAAATGAATGTTATGAATTGAATGTTATGGCGTCTGTATTTTGAGATGCGCATGGAATAAATTTCATTGCTACGTTGAAAAACGAAGGACCATCAACAGCGACTATTACATAGCGTTATTGGACCGTTTAAAGGACGAAATCGCCGAAAACCGACCGCATTTGAATTAACAGTGAGGTATCTTGATTTCTTTCTCAGTTTGACTTCTGAGAGATTTGTTGTCTTGATTATTATCATGATTGAATATTTGGATATTCATATTATAGATTTAGATTATTATATTTCATGTTTTTTATTATTAATAATATATTATTATTAACTATTAATAATTAAAGATATACATATTATTATATTGTATATTTATGTTGCTATTATTGATAGATTTAGTAACCATATTTATTCATTATGTATTTTACTGTAATTGAAAATATATGCTCATTATTATTATTATTATACCATATCCATATAATAATATAGTTCATAAGTGTATAAGGAAGTTTCGGACTTCAATTGTGACTATAAGATTCAATTCAATATTATCAAATTATTGAAATTCAAATTCCTGAAAAAGTTGTTCAGCACATCTATCTCGATAAGAGGTTATCAACCCGAAACATATGTCGAGTCTACCGCAAAGTTTTTGTGTGGAATGTATCCAAGAGTTTCGGATTATACGAGTATCATATTTTTCGTGATAGAACACAATATTATTTATTCAGAGTTGAAAAATTGACTCTTGCGTTATTTTCTTTTGATATAAAATACAAACGTTTAGTACAGAATGATAATCAAGCGACTTATTTCTTATTAGGCATCCAAGCTGCGGAAAATAAAATGGAATGACTTAACATGTATAATTCATTCGCAGCACGAAAAAGACAATCTAATTAACACAATTAAAGTGCAAGAAGTTATTCAATATAACTAACTTGCATTCTTTATCTCACTCTGCGTAGAGTATTCCCCCTGAACGTGTTCTGAGTGCGGAATACTGAAGACGAACTGAATATTGAACCGAACATCGCCTTGTTGCAGAAATTAAATTCTTTAGTTCAAAGAAACACTACCACGTGAAAATACTTGAATACTTCTCAGACCATTTTGAAGAGAATTTCAGTGAATACTGTGAATTATGTTAATAAACGTAGCTTTGTTCGTAAATTTTTGAGATTTGTATGTTTCTAAAATATAAAAACCTATATCAAATTTATATTCTTGGAAAAATTTTATACCTCAAGAAAATTCTCGAGTCGCAAAATTTAGTATATCAATTATTAAGCTTCAATTCATGATCGAATATTTTGCTTTAAGCATCGTCTAATCAGAGAGTAGAATAATTTATGTGCATTCTATTACTCAATAGAATAGTTATACACGCAAAGCACAAATAGAGCCACTTAAGGATTATATAGATGAAATATCGAACATATTTTAATAATAAAAATAATAATAATTACAATTAATTACCCAATTACAGGAAAATTAATAATGAACAAATATGGTTACTAAAAACATCAATAACATAATAGATATTGAATACAATATTGAAAAATATTTATAATATTAAAAAACATTATCGAATATAATAATCTGAATCTATATTGTCAATATCTAAATATTCAATTATTCGACTGAATTTCTAAATAATGAGTAATAACAAGAAAACAAATCACTCAGAACTCAAACCGGATGAAATCAAGATACCTCACTGGTTAAATGCACATTAATGATAGGAAGAAGTGAGTCCCAGTGCAAATCAGAGCATTTTGATACCTGGTTTGCAATAGAACTGCAAAGCTAAGCGCCGATTGCGAAAGATGATTGGTTCTGTGGGTTTTTGAGTAAAATGTCTGACTTATTCTAGTACACCTCTGAGGAACGAAGAAATTAAGTTTACCCAGAAGCTCAGAACAGTCGAGATTATCATTGAGCAAATTGAATAAAAATTTCAATGCATTCAAACTTCTCCTGGTGTGGAGGCTCCTAGTGTCAAACCTCGACAGCAAACGTGGATAATCACAACACCTAGGTGGATATACACTCTCGAAATGAGAGCCATTTCAAAAGCTTCCTCCGCAGTGCCTCAAGGCGGTTTATGTGACAATTATATATTGGTCGCCGAAAAAGACAGCCATACTCAAGCTTGCTTCTCACTAGGGCATTAAATAAATAGACCAGTGTTGAGGAATTCGAAAACAATCTGGCATTGCGGAAGATCAAACCATAAACTTTGCTACATGATAAATTAATTGGTTGATATGAGGTACGAATGAGAATTTTCGATCAAATACTAGGCGGAGATACTTAGCCTCCAGAAGTCGAGTCAGATTATCACCTTCCATGTTGTAATCGAATGATATCACATGTCTCTTTCTAGTAAAACTCACCACATTACATTTCATGAAATTCAAGTGTTTACAGTTATTATTACACCACAGGCTGATATCATGCAGGTCACTTTGTAGTCTCGGATTATAATCCGCATAAGCCACCTTCACCCAGTTCACCATCTCTAAGAGATCGTTCAAAAACAGCACATATAGTACTGGTCCAATATTGGATCCTGCGGCACGCCAGGGAGTTTACGAAACTCAACAGTAGACTAAGGAAAAATATCACGAACGAAAGGTTCACATATAATACAGGCCATAGAACACATAAGCACTTGTACCACCAACTAGCTATGTTTCAACAAAGAAAGTGTTTTTATTCAGTATCAAAAGATACTCTTGGCAACACTGCAAAAATTATCACTATATTCAGAAGAGACTCGAATGGTCAACAATGTTACAAGGCGACTGATAAGCAATCGTTATTCGATCAATGGTAATTAAAAGACCGCTATAACAATCTGCAATGAACGGACTTTCGGCAATAAAGCCAGATTGAGCAATTTATGGTACAATCTTCTTCGTGTGATGGTCGCTAATGGATGATGGAAATCTTTACAATTCGAATTTTATTGCTGTTGTCCAGATGTTTTTAGAATACTTTATTTAAAGGTGTTTTATCCATATATGAGCTACTTAGTTCATTTACAGACATAATTGTGAAATTCTCTTATTTGTTTGTTCATTACAGTTTGAAGTGAAAAATTAACTGATATATTATTACGATTGAATAGAAAATATTCTCCAAAAATTACCCATAAATGCTTAAATAGCAAATTAATAAACCTATAACGCTGATAAGTTCAAAATCTTATCCAATAGTCCAACTTATTTCCATATTCCATGTGCGATATCGATTTTCTTCAAAACCTAGAAGAATCGAATAAATCGGCATATTGTGGTCATCAAAGATTTCGAAAACGTCTACAATCGCTGCTATCAATAATATATACATACCAGGTGGTTTCTAATAGAGGCTAGTTGACTCTCAGATGCACTATGATGAGTTAGAAATTACTATAAAATAACGATAGTTGGCTGCCCGTCTTTTGGCTTCTGATGAGGACATCCCTTCATTTTTTTCGATCAGTATTGAGTGAGTATTTTTCATAATCAACAACATTTTCGTATTTTTGTGAACAAAATTTTTGATTGATTCCTAAATGACAAGATTTTTATTCTGAGTTGAATACATAATCTTTACTAGATTATGGTATTCCACAGGGTCCCTTTCAAGGTACACTTTACTTCATCAGTCATGTAGAGCAGCTAATCTTCAAAAAAAGTGACGTTACACAAACTACAAAAATAACTATCTCGCAACAGATTGAGTGTCGAGATGTTTTTAGATGTATATAACTTATTTTCATTATCAGCATCACCTAATGGTAATGGAAAGAAGTCACTCTTGTTGATCTCTTTCAAAATGGAGTAGAAATTATTTGAGGTGAAACTGATTGATTATTCGCTGATATCTTGGTGAAATATTGTCCAATAAATCGAATAAATAACACTTGACTTAGTTTCACGAAACTTTCATTGAATTATTGTTTGACAATTATTTCGAGGTGTTACCCTATTGAAAGACTACTTTTTTCTGTCTTTCGATACAGCTTTTGAAGATGAATATTGAAAATTGTCAAGCAATCATTCAATGAAATTTTTATGAAACCAAGGCAAGTATTTATTCAATATACGAGTATATAAACATTTCAGTAGTGTTTAGTTTGAAGTTCTCAGAAAATTAATGTGAATAGTTCAAAAATCTCAAATCCATATGAGTATATATATATATATATATATATATATATATATATATATATATATATATATATATATATGCTGTTCGAATTAATTGAGACAAACATTTTTTTTCTTAGTTTGAATTACTGAAGAAAGTTTGTGAGTACCAGGGTGGCCCAAACACCCTCACACCTGCTCGTTTACTACCTGAGGTGACGTGAGGGTTCGAGCATGACCATCATTTACATTCTGACCGGTTTTACCTCGCCAGCAATTCAGTTGTGAGCCTACCGGTGCGACAGTCGGTGGTTTCAATTTTGATACGTGCTGTATTGTCTTGTCCAAAAATAGATATCACTCCGAGGAACCGATCCAAAATTATTGCGCTTAATGAACACACATCAATGTCTGTAAGAGATATAGATGAAGCTGTTGTTGTGGGAAAGTCCAGCGTTTCGAGAATTTCCAAAACATTTGAAGAAAGTGGTCATCGTCTCCAAAAAGAAAAGGAAACTGTGGCCGGAAACACAAAACTGCTCCAAGAACAGACCAATTGTCGATAAAAAATAGCAAAATTAATTCGAGAAAGACGAGCACTGATATTCGAAGGGATTTAATTTTATTCTGGTGTGGAGGTGATCACCTCAACTGTGCGAAAATGACTGCTGGAGGTTGGCCGTAAGGCAAGAAGACCAAGGAGAAAGCAACTGCTTACCCAGAAAATGATGAAGAAACGTTTGGCATGGGCCAAAAAGTACCATGCGTGGACTGTGGAAGACCGAAAGAAGGTGATTTTTAATGATAAGACACATTTGCTTGTACAAGGGTACAAATCAAGTGTTGGTACACGAAGTGATGGGGAAACTTTGCGGCCTTATCACATCCAGAAAACAGTAAAACATTCTTCGAAAAAAATGGTTTTGGGGTTTTTCACAACCAATGGCACTGGACGATTAGCTCCTATAACATGGATGATGAATTCAGTGAAATATATGGAAATATTGCGCACCAGGATTGTCCTATTCATGGAAACGTTTAATGGAACATTTCAGCACGACCTGGCTCCCTGCCACAATTCCCAAACAAGTGCATTCCTTTATGCGTGAAAATGAAATAAAAGTACTCGATTGGCCGGGGAATTCACCTGATCTCAATCCCATTGAGAATATATGGAATATTTTAAAGAAACGACTGGCAAAAATGGATTGCACTATAAAAAAAAAAATGATTATATGTGCAATTCAGGTGTGATTTCATGATGACGAATTGAAGAAAATCTGCGCTACGCTAATGGAATCGATGCCTAGATGAGTTCAAGAAGTTATTTCTGCGAAATAACTTGAAGTTATGAAGTATGTCGAGGACATACTTTCATATAAATATAAAGAATTCAGTTATTTTGTATGTATTGACTCCATTAAAAGATAAGATTTTAGGAAAACATTGTTTTTTATCCTTTGTCCCAATTAATTCGGACAGCATAGATATATATATATATATATATATATATATATATATATATATATATATATATATATATATATATATATATATGGAGCGAGGAGAAAATAAAAACGTTTTCATAGAACATAAAGCAGGTACTCGGTTTAGTGAAAGTTCACTGTATGTACGTAGATTTAGTAAAACGGTTTGTCAACGCAGTCACTTGTATATTGGTCCAAGAACGTATAATGAAATACCTCTGGACTTAAGAAATACTTCTAATTTAAAAAAGTTCAAAACTTAAACAAAAAATTCGATTAAAACAAGAGTAGACAGACATATCCATAAACTGATGGAAATAGCAATTGGTTAACGGGATGAGCGTAAAAATATTTTATATGAAATTTTTTACCTAAATTAAATTGTATGTATTGAATTGTATTTAGATCTGAATGCAATATTTTTCAAGTTAAGTTCACCACAGGCCCTGGTCTTTGTGAGCTAACCATTTATGGTATATTTTTGTTTTTATTCGGGAAATGTTATTATCTAATACCCATTAAATTGAAATCATTTCTAAATATTATTGTATCCATCGATAATTCTTGAATAAAAATATTATTATTATTATTATTATTATTATATATATTAATGAGATTGAATTCTCGCTTAACTCTTGGTGAAACATAATTGAATATTAAAATAAATTAAACTCTTGGCTTAATGTTTCACGATTTATTTAACAATATGTATAGTCAACATGTTTCGAGCGTTAGCTTATTTTCAAGACTAAACTACTATAAGAGACGTACAACAAATTTATATCCACAAAATGGATATGAGTAGGGAGGATAATTGAAAATCTAATTGTTCATTTACAATTTCTTCTTTTCTCTTCCAAGAACTGCTAATTTCAATTGCTTCCAGAAGGTCTAAACGTTTACCTTTATTACCTGAGTGTAGGCATTTAGTTTTATCAGAATCTATGAAGTGATTAGAGCTAATACAATGTTCTGAGAATCCAGTTTTATTAACATTGTACAAAATCGACCTTTTATGTTCATCAACCCGAGTTTTTATTTTTCTACCTGTTTGGCCGATATAAAATGCTGGACATTCATTACAAAAAATCTTATAAATACCGCTTTTGTCTTCGACATTTGTCTTTTCTTTATTATTTACTAAAAGTGACTTAATATTCCTTTTGTTTGTACAAATGGTTTTAATTTCTCTCTTCTTTAATCTTTCGCAAATTTTTTCACTCAGATGAGGTATAAAATTAATAAAATGATATTTTTGTTCGTTTTTAATAATTTGAGATGGATAAATTGAATCTAAAAGAATTTTTTGTTGTTTTTTTCTTATGAGATTATCTATTATATTTTCGTCGTAACCGTTATTTTTCGCTAAAAGTTTCAAAGTTTTCACTTCTTTGTTGAAATTTTCTTCGGAAGAGGGATAGTCGTGAGTCTATGTATAAAAGAATAAAAAGAGCTGAGTTTAATGTTAAGCGGTTGACTGCTATCTTTAGGAATTAGGGTATCTGTGCATGTAGGTTTTCTGTATATATCAAATGTTAGAGAATCATCTTTCCTAGTAATGGTCAAATCTAAAAAGTTTAATGTTTTTTGGTCATTTTCTATTTCTTTTGTGAATTTAATGGATGTATAAAATGAGTTGATATATTTTAAAAAGTTATCCAATTGTCTGTCGGACCCACTCACCATTATCCATTATCTACTAAAGTTTTACTAAGTTTTCCATTATCTACTAAAAGTGACACTGAAAATATTTCCTTTCGCTTTCATACTAGAGTAAAAAATTTTACAGATATTATTTTTGAGGAAGATCAATTAAATTTACTAAATAAAGGCCTTAAATATTGCCCTAAATCGAACTGTAGTAATAATGATAGAAAACTTTTAGCGGTCAACACCGAATTGGCTTTAAATTCAACATCTATGAACAATTTAAACTTAGAAAAAACTATTTGCGCTAATATCATATCAAAACCTCTAATTAAAAAACAATTCAATGAATTTAATACCATCAAAAAACTTAAATCGAAAATTTCAGATAAAGAGTTAAGAATATGTAAAGCGGACAAAGGAAACACTGTAACCATTATGAACAAACAGTTATATATAGAAAAATCGGAAAATTTGTTTGATTCCTCAAATTTTGAAATACTCAAAACTGACCCCACAAATAAATTTCAGGTAGAAGTAAAATCACTTATCAATAACTGCAATAGTATCTTCCAAGACACTAACAAATCATTTCTGTCAATTATGAATCCGCACATACCCAGCTTATACACTCTACCTAAAATACACAAAAACGATTGCCCAATGCGTCCAATTGTTTCATATATCAATGCACCAGCTTATAAAATTTGTAAATATCTCAACTCAAAATTACCATCATTAATTAAATTCAACCCGGTTCACAGTATAAAAAACTCCATCGAACTTATCAATCAATTGAAAACTTTAAAAATTCCCATTAAAGCAAAATTGATCTCTTTTGACGTAACAAATTTGTTTCCTTCTATACCCAATGCAGAAATAAAAAATATTATTAACAGCACTTTAGATCTCAACAATGATCTTTCACAAGTAATTAAAAAAGAAACAATGTCAGCATTGTCCTTGTGTTTGAAGCAAAGTTATTTCAAATTCAATAACACGGTTTATCAACAGTTGGACGGGCTACCTATGGGTTCACCTTTATCACCCCTACTGAGTGAAATTTTTATGAATAGTTTAGAGAAAAAAATTTTCAGCTCTAACATCACGCTAACAAAAAACGTTTTTCTTTGGAGACGGTATGTGGATGATGTTTTCTGTATCTGGAGTGGGTCCGACAGACAATTGGATAACTTTTTAAAATATATCAACTCATTTTATACATCCATTAAATTCACAAAAGAAATAGAAAATGACCAAAAAACATTAAACTTTTTAGATTTGACCATTACTAGGAAAGATGATTCTCTAACATTTGATATATACAGAAAACCTACATGCACAGATACCCTAATTCCTAAAGATAGCAGTCAACCGCTTAACATTAAACTCAGCTCTTTTTATTCTTTTATACATAGACTCACGACTATCCCTCTTCCGAAGAAAATTTCAACAAAGAAGTGAAAACTTTGAAACTTTTAGCGAAAAATAACGGTTACGACGAAAATATAATAGATAATCTCATAAGAAAAAAACAACAAAAAATTCTTTTAGATTCAATTTATCCATCTCAAATTATTAAAAACGAACAAAAATATCATTTTATTAATTTTATACCTCATCTGAGTGAAAAAATTTGCGAAAGATTAAAGAAGAGAGAAATTAAAACCATTTGTACAAACAAAAGGAATATTAAGTCACTTTTAGTAAATAATAAAGAAAAGACAAATGTTGAAGACAAAAGCGGTATTTATAAGATTTTTTGTAATGAATGTCCAGCATTTTATATCGGCCAAACAGGTAGAAAAATAAAAACTCGGGTTGATGAACATAAAAGGTCGATTTTGTACAATGTTAATAAAACTGGATTCTCAGAACATTGTATTAGCTCTAATCACTTCATAGATTCTGATAAAACTAAATGCCTACACTCAGGTAATAAAGGTAAACGTTTAGACCTTCTGAAAGCAATTGAAATTAGCAGTTCTTGGAAGAGAAAAGAAGAAATTGTAAATGAACAATTAGATTTTCAACTATCCTTCCTACTCATATCCATTTTGTAGATATTAATTTGTTGTACGTCTCTTATAGTAGTTTAGTCTTTAAAATGAGCTAACGCTTGAAACATGTTGACTATACATATTGTTAAATAAATCGTGAAACATTAAGCCAAGAGTTTAATTTATTTTAATATTATATATATATATATATATATATATATATATATATATATATATATATATATATATATATATATATATATATATATATATATATATAGATTTCGATCTGGATGTAGAATGTTGCTTGCAGTGTTGGAGTACGTACGTCCTCGAGTTGATATCTAGATTCAAATGATTCAATTTCCTCAGACAACATCTAAAAATGCTTCAGATTATATCCAATAACCGCATTCTATTCATGAGCAACTCCGATGGGAATCGTATATCACACCAAACTTGACGTTTCGGTGAAAGCTAACTTTAATCACCCCTGTCCTAATAGACAAGTTCGGAATTGAATCTCTAACTTTGGCGAGATAGGAAAGATGGTGGAACACAGCACTCCATATATTTTTTCCGTCGAAAATCAAACTTTACGTGAGGTTTCGAAATGCGGGGATGGTATAGCATCCACAGGAGCGAAGGCGAAAAAAAGCTATTAAATCAACCCCAACATATCTCGACTCATTTTGACGAAAGTTTCGAAACTCTATTTCTTCGAACATCGTCGAGAATCTCCTTAATTTTCGGCATCGAACTTGTTTACTTCTGTTTACTGAATTCAATTCGCTGAAGTGTGAATGGGGCTGAAATTTCGAATTATTTTCCAAGAGATACAATACTATCTTTGATATGGGCTGAAACTTACGCTGTGAAAATTTTGAAGACAAACAAGTGTTCAAACGCGATGAAATATTTTCAAATTTGTTTTCTTTGGTTTAGAACAGAAAGAATTTATTCTTGCAATGGTGAACTCTACTCTGGATAATAATAATAACATAATCTCATAATGTTAGGACTTGGTTTGGTACACTAAAAACAATTTATTTGCCTGATTTATGCTTGTAGATTCTGCCCATCTTCCATAGTCGAAGAGCTGATTTGAAAAATAACCAATCTATTTTTTTGTAATATTCTGCCCAAAAAAAGGAGAAATTCAAAGCTGCTCATATTATTTTGTCGATTATAATTTCTGTGTTTACTGAAATACTTGTCAAGTATCAATTTTTTCAGGTAACCTCAACTTGATATATCATTGATTATCTGACAGAATACAGCAAGTGATAATTGGTCACATATTTGAGATTGGGGTACCGCAAGGATTTGTGTTGGGTCCAGTGCTGTTTTGTTATATATAAAAGGCTCGCAAAAAGTGTAGAACATCATTATCTGCAGAAGATAAAATGACGTACAAGTATTCTATGATGCTTTTAATGATATTAATGATGTTCTAAATTCTATTTACTCAAAACGAATGAGAATGTTCAATGGATTGCCTGTGATAATTCAAATTCAAAAAATATGAGAAATTTAAGAACTTATTATATCAATTCACCTTTGAAAGATTTGTAATGATTCATTGTTTTATTTTTAATTATACTAAATGAACTGAGTTCAATTACATTCTAATATTTTTGAAATAATTTTCATCAGTTCATTTAATCAACGATATAGTTGATAAACTCAATATTTTTTTCGGGTTTTCATGTGTATTTTAGTTAAATAAGGTTAGAAAATAGGAATTCTGGATTTTTCTTCAGTTCGCTGATGCATTTTGCAGAAATCACGATACTTTGGAATACAGGAAGTTTTATCGGCTCGTTGGGCCGAGAGTCAATTTCGGTGGGATGTGAGGTGAATAAAATGGAGGCCTCGACTTTTTCCATCATCCTTTACAAATACTCTGTCATTGGGGATTTTTAAATTTCCAGTAGCTCGAACGTGGCATTCATCACTTGATCGCTTTGCCGAATTTCATCGCTTAGAGGAATTTTAGGGAAATAAGATCGAGTGCTTCCCTCAAATTTATCGGGAAACATAATTTGAATGCCTGTTTTAATATATTACTTGCGCTGAGTTATTTGCCACCCAACGTATTAAGAAGATCGAAAGTTTAGTGTGGGGTGACTTATTTTGGAGAGAAAGTTCATCTTCATTTCGTGGTGAGGAAATATTGGAGGAAAATTTTTACATCAATTGATGAAAAATAGCATTAATACTAATTTTGGTTGGGGAGATGCGAAAATTCAGTCATAAATCATTTCAAGTTGGGTGATGTCTAACTGAAATAGTTTTTTGATGAATATTTGTCTTCGAATCAAGAATAAACGTTTTTCTCCTTCAATTTGCTGCGGAAACCAATATGAGAGAAAATAAAACAATTTTAAAGTACCGTGTATCATTTCGACAATTTCCGCATTATCGAATGTGATTAGATTAGAATAAAGAATAAGAAAAATACTTTGAAAAAAGTTTTTTCTCAGGAAAGACAAAACATTCGTTTTTTTGGAATATGGAAGGTTGTTTTTTCTCTCCTTTTTCTGGCATACAGACGAGGTTGAGAAGTAGCCAGTAGTTCACTTTTGAGTTTTTTTTGAGCTTGTTACTTTTCTACTTATATGCAGAATCATCATCATCACTAACTCTACAACCCTGGGTTGGTCTGTCGTAATTCGCCCCTTCAGACGACTTGATCATGGCAGGAGTTTCAAGTTACATTTCTTGTTGTCAATTTCATCTATTGAAATTCGGTCCAGCTTGATTATTTTGCAGGTTAGTGACAAGATTGTTTTCACGATGTTGAGTTGCTACCTCTGCTACCAATCTCTCCTATTCGGAAGACGTTTTAACCTATAACACAGGGTTGGTAACTACAGATGAGTATGTGACTGAAGAGTATTAAGCTGATAAGATATTAAAATTCAATGTCATGAAATTTGAAGATGTTTGGAGACCGCTGACTGCTTTAAGTTTATGTGTCCAAAAGCGACGACTGAAAGTGTTTAGTCATACCATATAGGTAACTAATTTTCCAAGCCAAATCCCTATATGTTGATAAGAACAGAGAGTATGATTTGGATATGTTGATATAACAAGGTTCATTTTGATATGATATCGTATGCAATCTACACTGGATAATTTGACACCTTCAAGAAATATTTTTCAAAATAGCAGTTCGCACAATAACTCAAAAGATTTTGAAGAGTGAAAATTTCCTGCCAATTCAGCTTGAAATTCAGGCAAGTTTTATAATCAATTCAGTAATCACAGATTAACATGACATATCAATTAAAATACGAGTAGGTAATACATAGAATAAAAAGCAAAATGAACTAAATTAAAAATTAAACCACTTGACTTAAGTTTCACTGAATATATAATTACAAACTCTTTTTTCGTTTCGGGTGGTTAACCCATTTTCAAGAGTATACAATATTACTGAGTATATTATAGTATATTATTAAGAATATTTGATTAATATTTTTTATTCTTGATAATGGGTTAGCCACCCGAAACATATGTAGAGTTTGTGATAATATATTCAGTGAAACTGAAGTCAAGTGGTTTAATTTTTAATTGATTTTAACATAATATTTCACCAAGAGATGAGCGAAACCTCCGTGTCATTCAGCAAAATGAACTGAATGTTCAATTTTATTTAGAAGGTTAAACATAATACTGATTCTGTTCTTTTATTCTTAGAGATGAAAATGAAATAATTTCGAAGATTGAAAACAAAAGTGATAAAAGAAGGAATTCGGAAGTAGACTTCACAAAGGATAGTTACCTTAATTATTCAACAGAAAAATCCTTTCAGGCTGAAGACAATTAAGTTGTCATTTTAGGCGGAAGTTTCCTCGGTGACCAAGTCTAGAATAAATTTCACAAAATGGGTTATTTCAAGAAAGTGCCTTAGGTGGTTTTAATCTTGCAATTTGCTCTCCCGCGGACAATTTAAAATTCCGAGGGAGTTTCAAAAAGAGTTCTGATGATGAATTGCACGTCAGACTTTAATAAAAGACATTAGACATTCGCAACGGCGAGTTGAAAAATGCCGTTCGGAAATTCTGGAGATGCAGCGGGAAAATTACGTTTCATTACAATGGATCATTGAATACAGTCGTGAAACCATTTCCTCAAGTTTCAGCTTCTGTTGGTGTCACTTCCACGAATATTGAGTTGCTTGAAACAATCCTCGAGCAGCTGGCAACAAACTGAAAACTGAATAATACTTTTTATTTTTGCTGAACTGTATTCTCGAAGGAGTTATTATATTCACAACCAAACTCATCTTTGACTATTTAGGACTGCTGGGTCCAGTTATGAATACTAAATCTTATAAATGAAAGACTCGTTTCATTAGAAGGATAACAGGAATAACCAATGCGTTCCTCTAAAAATAGAATTCAATTTTTTTTTTAATAACAACTTCAAACTAATCTATTACTTGAACACATCCCTAAAAATAGAAAACCGACATTTAAAGTTTATAATTCCTTCCCTCCTAATTTAATCTCACTACTCTTGACAACTACTCAAATATTTTACTTTTCTATCGTAATTCTATTTGACATTTGAATCTAATTAATTATTATCAATCAAAATGAAAGATAGAGTAGAATTATAGAATTATTTCCATAGTACACTACGCAATATTCAATTTAAAAAATACTGCGGTGTGTTTTCTTACACACACACACATATATATATACATATATATATATATATATATATATATATATATATATATATATATATATATATACATATAGAATATAAATACATAAATATTCGAATTCCTGAAAGTTTTCTTTTCTTTCAAACCTCGTTCTTCTTAGCGATAATAAAAAGTAGAAATTGAAATACATTTTTCAAAACAATATATTTTTTCGAATGACAATATATATTCCCTGTTATTGGAATTTATTAGATTCAAAATCCATTTTAAGATAGTATCGAATAAAGGTGATGATTGTTTACTCTGAAATATTTTTTTGCAAAATTAATATTATTTTACCAAACATATGATGGCTAAAATTACCAATTAGTGTTGATGAATAAAAATTATCATACAATTCAATTAATTTTTTCAAACAGTTAGAAAAATCTATCAAGGTGAGGAGTAATTTTACAATCTTTGAGTGTAAATCTTACTTGAATGATAATTATATGGAACTTAATGTTCAAACAGATTGGAAATTTTCTTCTGCAAGCTATCAAAATTTACAAACATTGTTTGTATTTTCATTTTATATATTTTATTGTGAAATTACAAAAAATTTTGTAATTTGAGTTGTTAGAAAAACATTACAATTTTAGAAAGCTTTTCATTATTTTCTCTGAAGTTATGTATAATTTTACCAAGCAGATTGCCAATTTTCTTCTTCAAGCTATTGAAATTTTAAAACATTGCTTGTGTTTCGATATACTCGAAAATTACAAGAAAATATTTTAAATTGGAGTAACAATGAAACCATCGGAAATTTCAAATTTTTCTAATTAATTTTATTACTTCGACTGTAAAATTATACATTGTATTGATACAATCCACTGTATAATAATTACTGAAATAATTTGTTTGATTTAAAACCAAACGTACCAGATTCATCATCTTTACAATAAATCTTTGAATAAAATTACATAACTATATAGTAAATTTAAAAAGCAAGTTTTTTATTATCACTTTATGAATTTCATAAAATGTTTCGTAATTTTATCGAACTGAATTGACAAACTTGCATCATTTTCTTGAGTAAATTTACTAAATTGTTTCGCGTTCTCAAACATTTTTGTTGAAATTACCAGAGAGATTTTTAACAGTGTAGTTTGTGGGAAAGTATTGAAATTCAATACTTCATTATCAAAACTTCAAATTGCGTCGTTTGTCCATTTTCAGTCTTCGTAGGTGGAATGGATTTTTAGTGAGTTTTTAAGAAATTTTTTTTAGGAAAAACTGTACACATATTTTCTTTCACGAGTTTTGACATAGCTATATTTTGTAGCGAAGTATTACAAAAATAATTTGATTCTTCTTTCATCTCTTTTGAAACTTGAATACTGTCTCAGACATTCAAGAAGCACGTACTGTTAAATCATTACATATATATATATATATATATATATATATATATATATATATATATATATATATATATATATATATATAGTGGGTTGCAAATTAATAGGGACAGTCACATTTTCTATCATATTTTTTCTTTAGACGCGTTTGACTGCTATTTCAAGTGGCGTAAGTGGTCCTGGAATGTATTTTTACGTTCACAGCGTTCACAGCACCTCTACAAATCAACTTGAAAGTAAATTTCAAGTGTTACGGGATTTGTTTATTTTGTAAAAATATTTTATTATCAGGAGAGACGCACAGTCCTTCACACGTGTAAAAGTGAAATACGTAAATAATTATTTTTAAAAGTTATTTTGTGATTTAGTGACATAATTATTGACTGAAGTAAGTATTACTTTATTGTTATTAAATTTAAAGTATTATGAGGCTGATTTTAGGATGAAAATAATTTATTTTTTATTTTTACAGCTTTTACTATGGGTCGAGGGGTAGATTTATCTCCAAGAAAAAAGTCTGAGGTTAAAACCCTTCTTTTGCACACAAGTCATTCCCAGAGGAAGATAGCAGAACTGGCTGGAGTTTCCAAGTCTGTAGTGAATAAAATAAAAATAAATCTGGATCAAGATCAGCCACTTTCGCCCAAAAGAAAAGGCAAATGCGGAAGAAAACGGATTACAACACCACGGTCCGATAGGAAAATACGGGATATCTGTTTGCAAAATAGGAAGAAAAGTGCTGGATTGTTAACAGAGATGGTACAGGAGTCTGGAATACAAGTTTCTAAGAGAACTGTACAGCGAAGGTTGGCAGAGGAAGGCCTGACCGGTCATCGTCCAGCTAAAAAACCGCGACTGACAGAGGCGATGAAGAAGAAACGACTTGCTTGGGCTCGTGAACACCGTCTGATGAGTGTTGAAGACTGGAGCAAGGTCAGTTTTGATGTCAATTTATATTTCATATTAATGTTGTGATATATTAATTAAAAACATTTTCATAAAAGTTATAAATACTTTTTTTCAGGTGTGTTTCTCAGACGAATCAACTTTTGAGATTCTAGCCGATAAGAGCAATTTTGTCAGGCGGCGCCCAGGCGAGAAATTTCACCCTGACTGCATTGTGGAACGCGTTAAACACCCTGTTAAAGTTATGGTATGGTCTGTCATAAGCGCTAAAGGGGTTGGGCGTCTCTACATTGTCCAGGGAACCATGAGACAGGACCAATACAAGCAGGTCCTAGACACTCGCTTGTTGCCGCAACTCCGGGAATGGTTCCCAGAGGGGAGGAATTCATGTTTATGCATGACTCAGCACCATGCCATAAAGCAAGGAGTGTGACGAAATTTTTAGCAGACCACAATATACCAGTTTTACCTTGGCCTGGCAATTCTCCAGACATGAACCCCATAGAAAACTTATGGAAAATTACCAAGGCGGATATTGCCAAGGAAATGATAACCACCAAGGTAAAACTGATCGAAAAATTAATAAATGTGTGGCACCACAACCCTAAAATAAAGGATAGTGTCGAACAGTGCATAGAAAGCATGCCAAGGCGGATCGAAGCACTCATTCAGGCTAAAGGAAATGTGACAAAATATTAGCAATATCTCATTGCCATTTTCATACTACCTGCTAATATTTTTTAATTACCTAAAGATTATTATTTTTTTGTTTAAACTACTTATAACATATGTGTTATAACTACTTATTTTGCGACTGTCCCTATTAATTTGGCAACCCACTGTATATATATATATATATATATATATATATATATATATATATATATATATATATATAACATGTAGCCTGTTCCATAGGATGGATTGAAGCAAAGAATATTTTGTGCATAGGACTCATGCATTTTCTCATTTCATCCAAAATTTCACCGTCAAGCTTCTTCCTCAGGAACTAATGTCTATGGCATTAATCCGGCTCGGAGGACCAAAATATTACAGCAAGCTATTTCACTCGATATCAAATTGTTAGGATTGAATAATACTAATTGAGTTCTCATAATTAGCTGGCACAAGGTAGTAATCTGTCTTTGAAGGGATTCTGGTTTATTCAACGAAATATTCTTAATTTATAACAAGAAATTGCTGTTTTAAAATAAGAATAGTTTTCCATTCTAACACCTTCTTGAACGAATATTGTTGTAGTTTAACTAACTCAATAACAGATTGTGAAATGCATCACACATCTTCAATTCTAAAATCGTCCTCCAAGTTCGACTTTATGATATCAGCGCTGTAGATGAATTAAAGAAGATTTTATTCAGCTTCGAATGCGTGGCCAATACAGTTAGGTTCGTCTTTTGCAGAGCAATGTTACTTTTTCCGTTGGCCGACGAAAAACTTGCATTATTGGAATTTATTATAAGTTCAAAAACCCTGGCGAAGTTTTCGTTGTCGTCCCGATTTCATCTGGTCGTCTATTAGCGTTTTTCTGGCCGATTGTCAGGTCGAAGTGATGAATTGCGCCGATTGTATGCTTTTAATATTCAAGTGTATCATTAACGATGAGAATACGAGTCTCGAATTGAATAACTCACAGGTGGCTTGATGATTTTTGATTAGTTTTTTCGGCGGTTTGTAAGGGCTATCTTTAGTTTGCGTTTCCGTTTCCTCTTTTTAAGCCATATTATTATTAATTTCGCCCATTATTTGAAATGAATTGAAATTGGATGAGAAATGTGTTTCTCATTCGAAGTTTCCATTACTTACATTTTATTCAGAAATTTATACTTTATTTCAGTTTTGATTCGAGCAAAATCTGTTCTTCTTGTCTGAATTTATATTATCAGAACGACTGATTCTTTCCAAGTATGACATCTTAGAATCATTAAAATTGACAGTTAACTACCCAATTACAGAAAAATACATAATGAATAAAGAAATACAAAATAGGTGACCAAAAATGATGGAAACAAGTGAATACCAGTGCAAATCACTGCAGCTTGATGCCTGATTTGGAATAAAACATGCAAAGGTGAGCACCGATTGTGAGAGAAGATTGGTTCTGTGGGTTTTAAAGTAAAATGTCTGACTTGCTGTAGTACACCTCTGAGCAAAAAAGAAATTAAATTTACCCAGAAGCTCAGGACACTCCAGATTACCATTGAATGTAATGAAATAAATCAACCGAGATTTCTATTGGAAATATTTTGCGTAGGTATTTACCTGACTCAAATCTGCTATTGCTTCAAACAGAACCCAATTTATATATCCAGTTTGCTGAACGATCTAGACGAATCTAGACCGAATGACTGCTGCGCTCTTATCGAATCATACTTGTCAGGTAGATCACAGGCTGTATATTTCAACAATAAGTGGTCTGACCACCAAAATGTTTCATTGGGTGTATCTCAGGAATCTGTCCTTGGTCCTTTGTTATTTCTTGTTTTTATAAACGATCTTCCTCTTTATCTAGAGACGTTTTTCGTGTGAAGAGTGTGAAGGAACGGGATTTCATGGGGAATGCTGGATTTTTAGGAATGACGGTTTTGAGGTGGGAGGCACATACTGAATGTCTAGCACGAAAATTGTGCAATAGTATATATTTGCTTAGAAGCTTATCAGGTATATTATCCTCCAGTATCCTAAGAGTGGCTTGCTAGGCATTAATAGAAGCAAGAATGAGATATGGCATTCTGGCATGGGGCACATGTGCATCGCAAGCCAGAATATTTGCTCCCCAGAGGAGAGCAGTAAGAACTATCTCTTCTGTTCAATATCGTGACGACTGTAGAAGTGCTTTCAGCAAATATAAAATTCTTACCTTTTTATGTCTGTATATTTTTGAGGCGCTGATGTTCGCTCATGGTCTCGTTAGGGAAGGTCGCTCGGGTGCGGATTGCCATCGGTATTCCCCCCGAGATAGATACTGCCTGAGGCCAAGTTTTTGTAGGCTCACAAAATCTCAGAAAGGGCCTTTCTACTTTTCAATAATATTATTCAACAAGTTACTAAATTATGTTCGGATCTTGCCGTCTCCTCAATTTGAAAGGACCATAAAAGCCTTTTTACTTGACCTTTACATAACAAAAGCCTTTTTGTTGTGTTTCCGAACACAGTTGTTTGTTTCCTATGATTTGTTTGTTTATATTGTGTGTTTCTTGTATTCTATATAAGTCCATTTTATTTATGATTATATGGTGGTAGATGTGTAATATATTTATAATTTTATATTGTTGTTTTCAACTTTCTAATTTTTTTTTTCATGACAATTTTAAACACTATGTTGTAACACATGCAATAAACTATCTATCTATCTAGTGAATCTTCCGGGAAATATCTGGGCATAAAATCCATAGTTTCATATGCGTTCATCGTTTCCACCAACGCAATATACGAAGAAGTAATTTCCTTCCATCGCGACACAAAGATTTGTTCCATGATCTTTTTCAATAATTTCTTTTTGCGGCGCATTGCTCAGAATCGCGTATAACCGAATGCAGCCGATCACTGCAAATTTATATCCAACGCAGGAATTTAATGTAAACGGAATGCGGTCTTCGCTAAATGAAAAACAAATGCCGTGTCTTAATGGACACAATAAGATGGTACTTTGAACCAGACAACTTCTTATAGTTTCGACTTCTTCACAGCAAGTAAGTTATAATTTATAGGAACGTCACTGGCAATGAAATTAAACATTGGGATATATTTCTTAGTTCTTTTGACGGTGAGTTTTTCTGGTTTCGTGGCAGTTGGCTGGCCTGGAATAGGGCTATATTAGGTAATTTATTTGACGCGGTCTGACAGCTCAATACGAGACTTGGAAGTTATTCTTCAGGTAATTCAACGGAGTGAAAGGATTTCTTATATGTTGAATAAAGAAAACATATTATAATGGACTGACTAACCAGGTCAAATACGATAATTCGCAAAAGTATTTACAAATAGTGTCAATATGAAAGTGAAGAGCAATATCAGTATTAATTCTTCTGATGAATACCTCCAATCAACATTTTTACTCTTCTACTTCCAAAAATAGGCATCCTAAGTCTAAATATATACGAGGTCAGTTCAAAAGAAAAGGCAAATTTTGAATTTTTGGAGACTGCGCATTCGATTATCGAATTTTTCTCATGTTTGTACAAATACATTTCTCATATGTTGACATTATTAGCCATTTTGGATTAGTAGTTTTTTTTCGACAAGTGAAAAGGTTGGCACATGTTTGTGTGTCCTTCGATTTTTTATGTTCAAAAAAATGGATCAAAGAATCTGTATTAAATTATGTTTTAAAAATGGAATAATGTGCTACAACGTACTTGAAATGTTAACTGTGACATCCAGCAAGTCTACTTTTTGTCAAAAAAGTGTGTATAAGTGGTAAAAGCGCTTTATAGAAGACCGAGAAGATGATGATAATGAGCGTCCTGGACTTGCATCCACTTCAACAAACGAAGAAAATATCGAAAGAGTATCGAAATTGGTTTTGTAAACCATATATATATATATATATATATATATATATATATATATATATATATATATATATATATATATATATATATATATATATATATATATATATATATATATATATATATATATATATATATATATATATATATATATATACGATATGATGGCTATATATAGATATTGATTTCTTCTTTTTCAAATAAACCTGATTGTCTAATTTTATGAATATTGTGTAAAATGTTAAAATTCGAATCCAAAGTATGATTTTTTGTTGACGAATGGTTTGAAGAATTATAATTACTTTTATTATATGTAAAACTGTATTTATGTTCATTAATTCTTGTACCGAAATTACTACTACTTGTTTTGCCTATATATGTATGTAACTGAACATGTTCCAAAATTTAACTGATAAATGAATTTTTTGTCTTTTTGAATTTTCTTTATTATTTTTGACATGTTTAGAAAGCTTATTGTTTGTTTTGAAAGTAATATTGAGGCTGTGACTACGTAAAAATGGTTTGATACGTAGATTAGAAGATAAATACCCTGATTTTACTTAATTTGAAAGGTACCTCAAGTTTCCATTGAAAAATAGTCTTCAATATTTTTTTGTACAATTGCAAGCTTATTAAGGTCATGGATAAGACGCTGCTGCACTCCATGCGTAGATACAAGTTTGGTGTTTTTCTTATTTATTTATTAATTTTTTTATTTATTTATTTATTTATTCATTTAACAAAAACTGTTTTGCATAACCAATCCTCATTACAAGCAGGAAAGACAACAAATACTAAAACAAAATTGGAAGTACAAAAGTTCAACAGTCCCAATTTTGTACTTTCAAATTTTAACGTTCAATTTTAAAAGAAAGAGTTCGTGATATGAAATCACAACTGATAAAATGAGATACAATTATAGGAATTAAAAAATTAAATTCTGACCAAACTTATACATACTAATAAAGATAAACACACATGCATATACATTGACGTATTAACACTATACACAATTACAAGTATATGCCTGAATATGAATCCTGTACGTGAATAAACATTCATGATTGTTCTAGCACAGATAATGCCCATCAAGAAAACTTACAGAACAGTTGAAAATATCCACCTTGGCTCCCAAAATAATACATTGTTCACACATCGTGTGCAATGGAGAAACTTTCCAGCAGCTGAAACATTCGTTTTAGCTGTTGGAAGGTAGAACGTGAGTTCGCTTCTGGAAGAAACTCTTGAAACAATAAAGTTAAGCTTTTGCAATAATTCCTGATATTTCACTTTATTGTTAATTATTTTATGCAAGAAGATTATTGCACAGCATTTCCTTCGCGCACTGAGTGTGTCCACATTATGTCGATTTGTAGGTGTTTCATGTTGTATGCCTATAGGTGGATATTTTCCATCAATTCTGAAGCTCAAATGCTCCAGGAACTTTCGTCGAATAGACTCCAGTTGATCAATATGTAACTGATAACCAGGATTCCAGACTGTTGATCCGTATTCAAGTTTAGATCTTACGAAATTGCAATAAAATGATTTCAGAGTTGATATATTGCTAAATTCCTTACACATGCGAATAATTAGACCATATACTCTACAGGCAGCGGTTACTGTACCATTGATATGTGGCACAAAAATTAGTTGAGTGTTTTGGATATAATATCCATAATTTTTTTTTTTTCAAAAATCACTGAATGGTTATCCAGGTAAACGACTTTCGAATCCATTTGGGACTTATTTCAAAAAATATCCATTCAGTGGCTGCATATTTATTGACATTCGTTCAAAACATTCCAACTATATATAACGAAAGGTCATGTTTCAGTGCATTAGCGCGTTGCCGAGGTTATAAAACAACTCGAAATTTCTAATTGGCAGGTAATAATGGCCAAAATGGTATCCCTACAAAATAAAAACAGTTCGGATTAAACAACAATAGGCACTATTTACATAGCCATATAGTATGCCAGAACGACAAAAATTATGGACGAAATTCGTAACGAATTATCAGACCCACCAGTCATGTATTGTATACTAGTATATATATATGGACGTGAATGCGTTATGGATGTGCATTGGAAAGGTAGTAACGTGACCGCGGAAAATCCAATTTATTCACCCTGATGAAAATTACATTACCTTCAATTAGACTGTGTACATTTTCGGTTTGAATTTAATCTGCTTTTGGTCGATAGATGGGCATTACGCATAATTACAGTGGGGGAGATGCAATTTTAACATAACGAATTTGTGTTTTTATGTCGGTGAATATTCAATGGCGTAATTGAATTCAAGTGTGACGAATAATGACGGACAAAGCGGTTGGGGCTACTTCCGCACTGACATTATATTGAAAATGTTCTCCCTTGTCCCAACGTAATGTATTTATAGGGACATCTATGGTTCATTCAAATAATGATAATATAATAATAGTAAACAAGCGATGGGACTTTGATGTTGGATTCTTGAAGTAACATTTGTTAGGAAATTATTTTGCTCCCTAAATTCTTATTCGCTGCTGTTGATTTTGATTTTTGAGCTCAATCAGAATTGAACAGTTGTTTATTAGCAGGTGAGGTTTCTTTGGACAGTGAAATCAAAATGTCACATTTAGTATGATACTCACTTCAAACGGAGTAAGAGTTTACAAAACATATTCGTAGAATATTTTCTCGAATATTTTGTATCCGGTACATCTCTTTGCGCCCAGCAACAGGCAGCTAACAGTGTTGCATTCTTCCTGATTTATCTTTTTCAAACTCGAAATGTCTTGGTTAGAACGAACTATATGTTCAACGCTCACGTACCTTAGATTTTGTGTGAAAAGGTCCGAATGAAAATGAAGAAAATCCATAACGTTTTTTGTGTCTCCTGTCTGTTGGCAATGACTATATTTCGCTGCAGTGCTTATATTCTGTTTCCAATATAAGACGCAAAAACTTTGTGTAGCGTTGAAATACAGATAATTGGACGATATTTGACAGTGTTCTGTTCGTCTTGCAAATCTTTTGGTGGAAGGTTTGTAACATACTGTGTAGGGAAAACTGGCATAACCTCTCGTGAGTGCACCACAATTTTTTAAGACCTTAGTTATATAGGCCGTCTGGTCATGGTGCTTTGAGCTCCCTTAAAGGAATTGGATGTTAATTCTCATGGTTGGAGATCGTTTTATCTCATTGTACGTGTTGACATGCTTGTTCTCTTCCTCTATCCATCGTGCATCACGATTTGAAAGGGCAGATGATGCCAACTGTTCATTCCCGGAATGCCCAATGGATTCTTTGGTAGGGTACTTTTCGTTGTACGTTTGGACTGAAGTGATTACGTGGATCTCACAGACAACACATTATCCTTCTATTCCTTCCATTGTACCTTTTCAGAATACCTGCGTAAACAGATAGTTTTTGCCGAAAGATGTCAAAACATTAATGGCTGTTGATGTTTTCATTATCATGACGAGGATGATTTTGATTTGTCGTCATAATGGATGCAACGTTCTTCTTGAGTTTCTTTGGTCAACTCTTCTCTCTAACCTCCGCTGCCAGAATGTTACGGGATTTTCTATTTTTGATTGCATATTTCCTTTCTCATTGATAGTTTGGCTTACATACACTATATTGCTGAGACTGCTTCACAGAAGATGACTGTATGTAGAGACTTCGAAAATATAACTCGGGATAACGCTTGCATTAAGTGGTTAAACACTCTGGCCCAGTTTGCTCGAAGAACAGAACTTGGCAACACCGGCCTGCTAATGGATCCTGTTGAAGCTCGAGCATTGTTGAAGCTGATTCAAACTGTTGGTGTTCTTCAGGCAATTCGTAGCTTGCTGCTATTGTTGGTTGTCTCAATTCGGGCTATTGCCCAAATTGGTTATTATCATGTTATTATTATTATCCCCGATTTAAATCCTTACGTCTTTCACACTCCCTCACACGGAAACTTTCATTCATTACAGACATTATATATCAGAGGGAGGAAGCTCTGTGTAGACCCTCTCCAAATTATCAGGCCCACGACGGTGGTTCCATGGCGGAAATCTTCACTTCGTGGCGTTGATTTCCGTTATTTCCTAAAAACTTCCAGAGAGTCCTTGTTGTGGCAAGTAACACCGATTTACTTTTATTACTTATATAGATGTTTGCCAAGTCCTAGTTCTCTGAGGTTTTTTAGGAGCTTTCTTGGGATTATACCAGTGGATCGTGAAATAATTGGAACAGCCTTGACCACGTTCATGTTTCACTCTCTCTGCCCTCGCAATTCTCAATTAGGTTGTTCGCATTTGTAATGGCCACCTCGATAAATATAGTTTCCTTCGCTTCGTTGTCAACCAGGATCGAGTCAGGCCTATTGTGTGTTTGGGCAGTCAATATAATGTGGTCCCAGTAGAGTCTGAACTGGTAATTCTTCTAAATTGGCTCCGGAATGTACTTGTAGTAAGGCAAGTTTTTCTTTTCAATTTTCAATTGCAAGTTTTCTTTCAGTGGAAGATTCAATTTTAAAGCCAGTTCTTGATGCACAATATTTACTACGGTGTCATGTCTCTCTCTATATTCCGTTGCTGCGCATATTTGATATCTCCCTGTTATATGTTGGATTGTCGTCCCTCACTATTGAATCTTTAACGATGTGTTTCAGGTAATTACGTGTTGGAATTACCTGGTCTTGAATAGCAAGGAGTGCGCCTTCAGTTACGGAAAACATTCTGCATGGGACCAACTAGTAGTTCGACGCTTCCCTATCGACATTTTCCTTGGTGGTCTCATTAACGTGCCGTCCTTGCAGGGGTTCTTCTTTCCATCTCGGTAGCTTCTCGTTGTTCGATTGATGATAACTTGTAACTTGACCTTCACTCAGTTATTATTTTTATTATTGTCCGAAAATCAGTGACCTATGCAGCTTCATAGCTACATGAACCTACAGACAATTCTGAGCGGCCCAAGAAAACGATGGGAATTGAACCCTCCAGCGTTAGTAAGCCGAAGGCTTTGTAGAGTCACTGTACCATTCATCTATTGAGCCTCCAAAATTACCTCTATTTGAATAATAAACATATTATATCTAATCTCATATATCTAATCTATATATCTAATCTCATTATTTACAAATCCTATCACTCTCAGAAATTCTTCTTTCGAAAATCATTCATTAGATTCAGATTATTCCATGCAAAGTTATAATTATCGAGTTATATAATATTCGAGTTATTCTAACAAATAAAAAATGTGTAGACCTATTATATATTCCACACGAATTAAATTACTAATTACTTTTCAGTTCAATCACACGAATGGTGACATTACCGCCATAATTTACTTTTTTCTTCCGGGTTAATTAAACTTTCTGTTGATTCGAAATTCGTGTGTAAATACTGGCCATGATTCCAAATAGAATGTACTGGTTAATTCCCTTCAGTATATTTGCTTTATACATTTCGATTAATGCAGTTCATTAATTCGAGCCAATGAATTCGCTTAGCCAAACTCCATTACTTCTGGAGAGCGCCATTCGGGTGGGTTATAGATTCAGTAGGGGCGAGCGATATTTGCCAGAGAAATAGATTACATCAAACATGCCAAATGATTAGTTTAACGCATATAGACGACATTAAATAGAATGGGGAATATTAGGCAAATATCCACGTATGGCAAACTATTATAACTCTTCCCAGAATGTATAGCCGGAAACTGTTTGAACATCGGAAACTGCAGTGATGATTTTGTCTCATGGATTCAATTTCGTCATTTCAAAACATCAGTTGATAATTTCTTAAAAATTATGGAAATAATTTATATAAATATATCGAATGCTTTTCTATATTCAGTTCCAAGAGGTCATTCGCCACAACAACCATATGCATTGTATGATCACATATCGTATATAGGTGATCACTAATACATATACAGTAAAAGATCCTTATTCGCGCTTTCTTTATTCGCGTTTTCACTATTCGCGGATTGAAACAATGCAAACAAATCTCCATATTCGCGGCAATAGATTTTTTTATTCGCGGAAGTAATAGCTCTTTTTTGTATCTGGTTCCAGATTTTTTTTGTTTCGCAAGTTGAAACTTATTTAAAAAAAAAGAATACTATGACTGAGATTGAATTCTCGCTTAACTCTTGGTGAAACATAATTGAATATTAAATTAAATTCTTGGTTTAATGTTTCACGATTTATTTAACAATATGAATAGTCAACATGTTTCGAGCGTTAGCTCATTTTCAAGACTGAACTACTATAAGGAACGTACAACAAATTTATATCGATACAATGAATGTGAGTAGGGAGGATAATTGAAAATCTACTTGTTCATTTACGGTTTCTTCTTTTTTCTTTCAAAAAACTCCTTATTTCAATTGCTTCCAAAAGGTCTAAGCGTTTCCCTTTATTACCTGCGTGTAGGCATTTGGTTTTCTCAAAGTTTATGAAGTGATTAGAGTTAATGCAATGTTCTGAAAATCCGGTTTTATTAACATTATACAAAATCGACCGTTTATGTTCGTCAACCCGAGTTTTTATTTTTCTACCTGTTTGGCCGATATAAAACGCTGGACATTTATTACAATTATTGCTACATTATTACAATACATTGTTACAATTATTGTTACAATACATTGTAATGAATTTCCAGCGTTTTATATCGGCCAAACAGGTAGAAAAATAAAAACTCGGGTTGACGAACATAAAAGGTCGATTTTGTATAATGTTTTAAAAAACCGGAATTTCAGAACATTGCATTAACTCTAATCACTTCATAGACTTTGAGAAAACCAAATGCCTACACGCAGGTAATAAAGGGAAACGTTTGGACCTTTTGGAAGCAATTGAAATAAGCAGTTCTTGAAAGAAAAAGGAAGAATTCGTAAATGAACAATTAGATTTTCAATTATCCTCCCTACTCACATCCATTTTGTAGATATAAATTTGTTGTATGTTTCTTATAGTAGTTTAGTCTTGAAAATGAGCTAACGCTCCAAACATGTTAACTATTCATATTGTGAAATAAATTGTGAAACATTAAGCCAAGAGTTTGATTTAATTTAATATTAATTTAATAAAAATAATATAGACTTTGAGCAGATCTAGTTTCGGATAATGCACCAGGTCAACCTCGCGAACTTGAAATTATGCATCCAAATGGAAAGTGACATTTTTTCCTCCCAACGTGACGGCTTGTTTAAACCTATGGAGCAAGAGATATTCCAGGTCTTGAAGCTCTATTACTTTAGACGAACCTTCAAAATCATATTGGAGGATGTGTAATGGGATTTTGATATGAATGTTATGGAATGCTTGGACCATTTTGACATAGCAAAATGCACAGTAAACATAAAGGAATCATTGGAAGAACTGAAGCCATACACATAGAACTCATGCTGGAAAACTGTAGCCTACTCTGACTGCAGAAAATGGCGAAGAATCTGTGCACATTCAGACTTTAACTGCCAACATAGCTGAAATTGCCAATGCAATAGGACGAGATGGGTTTGAACGTTCAGATGTTGCTACAATCGCAAGATGTAGATTCGACTGAAAACGACTTGGAGGAAATCATAAAATCACAGACTATTGGGAAGTGGCTTCCCAATAGGCTGAAAGAGAGCGCGGGAAACGTGACATTTAATTTGAAAATTTTTAGTGAATTTCCAAAAAGGGCTAATGACCATTGTGATTTCATTTATGAAAATTGATCCATCTATGGAACGAAGTCTTATTTTAAAAACAAATTGCTAAAGCCATTGCTTAATATCAGTCTGAATCGAAGGAACCTTTAAAAACTGCCAAGCAAGAAAAAATTACAAAATTCTTTTTAATTTTGTCACCCATTCATTCCATTCCATATTCACGGTTTATGTATTCGCGGCATATTTTCGGAACGTATACCCCGCGAATGAAGAGCTTTTATTGTATACCATTATTATCACTTTGAGAACAGGGCCGTATAAAGGGGGGATAGTAGGGAGGGCTTCTACTCGAAAAACAAGCTCATATACGTCAAGATTTCAATAAGTGCAATGGCGGAAAAATCAATTGGCCTACCATATCCAGGTGCCTGGTTATAAAAATTTGATTCTATAACCTAAGCACGGAAGTGAGGCCATACTAGATAAGCCACCCCAGTATTTTTTGTTCACAGCCGTCTAAGAAGCTGCTTAAGAATCTCTAGAGTGCCTACAATATTCATGTATAGTGTTCTTGTAGAGATACATAATAATGATAACAATTATTTCGGAGTCAATTTTTGAGAAAACATTCTGTTTCGACTATTCTGGGATCCCACTATCTTGAATGATCAAACAGTTCTCCATAATAGGCTTGGTTGATAGAAAAGCAAGGCAAACTACTTCAATCGAGATGGCACTTCCAAATGCAAACAATCTAGTAGAGAATAATGCCGATGAAATATCTCAAAAGTCATCAAGACTCTTCCAATCATCTTAGAGTCCAACTGTTATAATGTCTTGAAATATTCTGTCAAACATCCGAAGACTAGAACTCAGCGAATATCTCCATAAATAATTGTGAAAATTGGAACTTTTTGCCACAGTAAGGACTGTTAAGAGGTTTCTGAAACATAATGAAAATCAACGCCACGAAGACCGTCGCCGTAAAGATCGTTGCCATGGGTACCGTCGCCACGGGCATGCAAACTTGAAAAGAGATTAATCCCTCGGATAAATAATATCTGGGTTAGTGAAAGTTCCCTTATGAGCTAGTGTGAAAGCCGTAAAGCTTCAAATCACTAGATAATTACAAGAAATTGAACAATATTAGAATTGTGTTGGGCAAGTAGTCATAGATAATACAATATATCAGTAGTACTATTGCACACTATAGTAACATTCCGTTTTTAGTTCAGACTTTATAAATTTCCTACCGTAGCATGACCAAAGCATTTCAACAGGTAAGGTAGTTCCGCGATATGAAATATTTTTGTATATAAATAGAACTAGATACATGATTTATGATTAATGTGACTTATGCAAACGAATAATACGCTCCCATATCAGACGTAGTAGATTCTTAAATTTAATGATGGCATAGAAACTTTTATTCAGTTTTTCATTTACACAATCATCATGTAAGGATAATCTGAGATCTGAAACTAACCAAATTCCCAGAAAAGTTTACGTAATTCGATAGAATAAATTTTCAAATTGGACGTTTCATTATTTACAATATTTGAATGTTTCAAAAATAGAAATTGTTTTAGTGGTGTTAGATATTAGGTTATAAGATTGACACAACTTTTAAAATTCTCAATAAGAGCATGCATTTCTTCCAGATTCCCTCAAGGTTCCGATATAGCTTCTATAGCTATTATATTATTAAGTCAATATATAACGTCTCATACGTAAATGGATGAGATGAAATCAGTGACTCCGTTTCGAAATTATACCCAAATACACCACAGTTTTATGAACATCAATCAATTCAGTATGAACATCTATGTTTTCATATAACGGGTGTTTTTTTTTAGAGGTATAGAATTTTAAGTTGGCATTACTGTTGAAGATGACGACCGATTGAACAGCTGAGAAGTGATTTATTCTCAGTTTGGTTTGGCAATTTATCATGAACAGACTCACGCCTGAACAACGCTTGCAAATAGGTCAATTTCATTTCGAAAATAATGGTTCTGTGCGGAATACGTATCGCGCGAATTTTGTTCAGCGATGAAGCGCACTTCTGGTTGAATGGCTACGTCAACAAACAAAACTGCCGCATTTGGAGTGAAGATAATCCACAAGTGTATGTCAAAACACCGTTATATCCAGAAAAACTGACTGTTTGGTGCGCTTAATGGCTGGTGGAATCATTGGTACGTACTTCTTCAAAAACGATGATGGCCAGATCGTTACAGTCAATGGTGATCGGTATGGAGCCATGATTACCAACTTTTTCATTCCTGAATTGAACAACCTTGATGTCCAGGAGCTGTGGTTTCAACAAGACGGCGCAACATGTCACACAGCTCGTGCCACAATCGATTTATTGACAGACACGTTTGGTGACCGCCTAATTTCACGTTTTGGACCTGTGAATTGGCGTCCAAGATCTTGTGATTTAACACCGCTAGACTACTTCCTGTGAGGCTATGTAAAGTCATTGGTCTATGCGGATAAGCCACAAACACTTGACCATTTGGAAGACAATAGTCGCCGTGTTATTGCCGATATACGGCCACAAATGTTGGAAAAGATCATCGAAAATTGGACGTCCAGATTGAACTACATCCGAGCCAGTCGTGGCGGTCATATGCCAGAAATCATATTTGAAATGTAATGCCACAACATTATCTTTCGAATAAAAACATTCTTGTCAATCGAATGATCCATCGCTGTTTTATTGCAATTTGAAGTTCTATGCTTCTAAAAAAACACCTTTTATATAGCTTCGTCGGTATTTCATTCTAATTGCAACTAACAATTTCTTATGAATAAACAGAGATGTAAAGACAGAGAATGAACAGCCCATTCAATAAATACTTTATTTCTCAGGTAAGAATGTGAACAATCTCATTGTTTCTGGTACAACTACCTTTCCTAGAAAACACAAGCAGCTTACTAACACAGAAGCCCTCAACCTAGTGCTCTAAATTAGATGCCTAATTACCACGATGTTGTATTTCCATCGAGCTAAGGATGTAAAATATTTGGATGCCGAGTCTAACCCACACAGTCATTGTATTTAACTACCGGCTAAATTATTGTATTACTTATAACGCTCACGTTTACGGCCTACAATTTTATGTATAATCGATCGTATCGACCGCCATCCGAATGGTTAATAAACAACCAGATATACGGTCAACTGGTGTCTGCAGCCGTTCCAAAGACGATTTTATGTAAAATACACGACTGAAGAAACTCCGTCCATATTTAGCTTAGTGAAATACTGTCATTGTTCTTGCGATTTCTGTGGGAAAGTATAAAATATGATTATTTGCTCTATGCCAATAAATGCAGTCGAAATGTTTGTTTGTTAGTATCAAATAAATGTTGAAATTTACGAGTAGGTTGTTTTACGACTTCTACAAAAGTGAAGATTCTTTGGACCATTGGAGGTCACAGTTGAATTTTGGTGATAATAAAAATTTTATTAAAATTTAATGATTACAAAAACAAAATTTTTTTAAAGACAACAAAAAAGCATGTGAGAAAAGAAGCTGCTGTGTTGATCTAGCAAAATTATTCGATCAAAAATAACAAAAATATATTTTAAAAGACTTTTGAAAAAAGAGTAATGATTTCCGAAAAATTTGATGGCCTTTTGTGAATGTTTTTACTAGGAAATAATGAAAATTCTGGTCGAATTCAATTGTGCATGAAGAAAGATGATTAGATTTTCTAGATTTGCATCAACCTTTGTGACCAAAAGTGCTTTCAATTTCGAAAAACTGCAGTTGGTAACTTGTCCTAATTTTGCTGACATTTCTGTTTTGTAAGATGGATGTTTTTTGTTCTTTTATTCTTTTACAGATGATTCTTTCAGTTTGTTATATATAAAACTTATCCGCATATTTCAACTTATGTTTGTTAATTTTTTATAATTACCTAACTAGCTGACATGGCAAAAATTATTCGCTGTATATTTTGTTTCCTGAATATTTTTGAAAATCTCACTTAAAAATAGTTTTTCTATTAATGGAAATCAATTAAAATCAGTAGCAATACGAATTATTCTATATTTTAAACCGTTTAAAAAACAAGTACTAAAAATGATGCATTTTTAACGTTTGATTATCGACATTTTCTGATCAATAACAATATATACGGCGATAAACCTCTAAACACACATGAAAACACGAAAACTATCGCTTTGCAGCTACGAAAAATAGGTGATAGAATATTAAATAATGGGAATCTATCCATATTGTAAATTTTCTTGACAATATGGATAGATGATGGCATCAAATGCCATCTACTGCTGGCAGAAAAAATTGACGTTACCCTCTCAATTTGTTGTCAATATATTGCAGATTTCTCAGTCTTCTGTCTCATGCCACTCACTTTTCATATTAGGAGTTCTTTAAATATTTTCTGTTTGATATTGCGGAATTTTCTTTCATAAATCTTGTCCTGGCAATAAAGAACAAAAAGAGAAACAATTACCGAATTTGGTGCAGTATTTAGGAAGCTAATCACATATTCATTATATCTATATGAGTATGTACCTAATCAAGGACTCCAAATTTCTGCTATTTATACTGACAGTTTTGAAATTGTGCTTCTTCAATTCATTGCAAATCTTGCCCCTTAATAATTGAACAGAATTAGTTGAGAAGACTTTTTCCCAGCTTCTGGGTCAATGTTTGCATTTATATTTCTGAGGAACAAGTACTCTTGTCTTCTAAATATTAGTTTTTCATTTAAATATACGACAAAAGCTTTGTACCACGTTCTCAACTCATACTTTATGGCATTTCTGAAGAATATTTTGTAGAGAGCTATGAAAATAACAGTTTGTTATGAAAATTGAAAGCAATCAAAATATCATATTATGATTGACTTTTTTTTGTTTTTATTATATCTGTATTATTTGCGAATTGATTTTAATGCTTTCTTCGATATTAGATTCTTCTAAATCATACACATTTCACAAGTAGGCCTTTTTGTCATTGGAATGATATTTTATGAATGTGAAATTTAATAGTAAATACTAAATAGTGTAATAGTACTCTTCGAATAGTTAGAATTTTTGTGAGCTCAAATTTTTTTTTTCAATTAATAATTCAAACAGTTACGAAAACAACTTTTTTTTTAATTTAAACATTTTCGTTCATGAAATAATCCAAATCTGAAACACTGTTTTCGTTTCTTATTTTTTTTATTTCATTTTATTCTTATTTTTTTGAAAAATTTACATATACCTAGTAAAACACGTGAACGTTCTGAGAAAATTTCTATCAATGAAGAACATAGATTCCAAATTGATTTTTATTATTTTTGCTGGCACTGTATAAAGTAGATATTCGATTCCTTCGTGATGAAAGGAATCGAAAATTCTCTCCTCTAAATTATCGACATGTGTTTTGATGAGTTTCTGGGGTGCAAATGGAAATTTTATCTTGAAATATCACCGAAATTGAAACCACTTGTATAATATGTCAAAAAATTCTGTATCATCTCATTTTATTACTGAGTATATTTTGTTACACTCATAGAATCGTGGGGGAGTACGATGCACTTCATTAGTATCAGACAGAACACACTGTAAATATTAACATATCCCTTTTGGAGTACATTAATTACGTCAAGTTGATGGCTTCATTTGTTAATCAATTGGGGGAAAGAATCATGAAGCAAATCACGTCAATCTAAGTGGGTAATTGGTGATTGATGATTGCACGCTTTCGTGTCACTTTTATTAATTACTCTTCAGTGACATTTCTATAGGATGATTAAGTATGGCACACTCGGATCGAATAGATAAACATGCTCTCTACCCATTATTATCTGTTTGTTTTAGGATGAGGCGCGCGATAAATTTCGAAAAGGCAGCGATTTCCCAGATAATTCTACTAAATACATACTTAATCACTTCAGCAGCTTACTTGGAACGAGATCCAACATCTACTTTGTATGTGTTAAGAGGCCGAAACAAGAGTGACTGAAGTTTCTAAACTTTGTTCCGTTTTTGATCTTCCTCGATGGATCACGAGTGTCAGCGTGGGTTGTGGATTTCGTAAGTAGATAAATGTGTAAATGTAGCAACTGTGTTCGTTACTTTCATCAGGATTTTCACATGAATTTTAACAGCGATGTAACCCTTTTTCATGTCGTATCAATGATGAAAAATGTCACTTATATATATGAAAGAGTAACTTCTATTTTGATATGAAATAACTGCCTGTTATTTCCTTATATGAAGCTTTCATTATTCATAATAATAATATTAATAATAATAATATCAATAAGTCCTTTTTTTCAACAGGTACAATACCAAATTACAGAAAATAATAACATAATATTGAATAATAACTTAACAAATTAAATGAGAGAGATATAACAAAAATCTCAATCTAATCTGAAAAAAAAACTGAAAAAGTAACTAATAACTGAATAAAACAATTAAAAGAAATATTACAAAGAACTCAATCTAAATCAATTCATTTTGATCACTTAACACCTACTAATAACTTCTATGGAGTCAAAGTGAATGTCACAATTATTGGTAACTCTATTGAATGTAGACTCCATAAACCAAAAGAAGGATTGTATTAGCGAGTTGGTCCTTGGAGTCTCTAGGTGGAATAATTCTGTAGTACGAGAATTCTACCTAGGAACACGAAATTTCAAAGCAGTCACGAGAGGAGGACAATGAATACTATCGTGCACTAATTTGTACAATAATTTTGGTGATAAAGTTCCTCTCCTGCCTGCAATGTGATTAAACAAAATCGACTGAATAATTTGTTATGATTGACTCCTCTCTGTAGATAAACTTTATCCACCCTCTGAGCTAACAATTTCAAGAACCTTCTCTGAATAGCCGCAAGATGGCGTTGATGGCAAATGTAAATAGGATACCAGATGATGCTCCAACTTGCTACGGATTAAGGCTTTAGATACTCCTATGAATGTTGAAGAATTATTGAAACATTTGCCATTGCGTATAACGAATCCATATATTTTCGAGATAGATGAAATAAGTTGGGTAATGTGTGGAATGAATAGAAGTTTCTGATCGAAGACTATACCAAAAGCTCTTACCTTATCAGAACGAGAAAGAACCTGAATACCGACGCTCTTCATCATTCCACTATGAATATGAACATCGTAAATGCTTTCAGTTTAAAATATTGAATTTATCAATTGTTTTTCTATAATAGTTTTATCACTAAGAAAGCAATATGATGGCAATATAGTAAAAAAATTAATAGTTGTTAGAAATGTATTGTTTAAAATAAACTTCTTCTATATATTTACATGAGTACTAACAATTCTGCTTGCGTACTTACAAAGTTAAAAAAATTAAATATAATAGCACACGCCAAAAAAAATCTCATTAAAAAAATTGTAAAAAACTGATAAGCTAAAAAATTACTTGTTATCATTGCGTGTATTGCGCCACTAAAGATATGATGGCAAAAAACCTGAGAATAAGACAGAGTGCATCAATAGAGATATTTCTGCAATTAATGAATGGTTATGTGACAATAGCTTATCCCTAAATGTGCAAAAATCTAACTTCATAGTTTTGGGTACAAGTAGAACCTTTGAAATTAATAAAAATGGGCATATATAAATATTAATGAACAAAAAATTGGAAGGGTAGAAACAATAAAATAATTAGGTATTAAATTTAATTAAACTCTTGGCTTAATGTTTAACGATTTATTTAACAATATGAATAGTCAACATGTTTCGAGCGTTAGCTCATTTTCAAGACCCTTTCAGTCTTGAAAATGAGCTAACGCTCGAAACATGTTGACCATTCATATTGTTAAATAAATCGTGAAACATTAAGCCAAGAGTTTAATTTATTTTGATATTCAATTATGTTTCACCAAGAGTTAAGCGAGAATTCAATCTCAGTGAAAATAATTAAGCATTATGTTAGACGAAAAATTGTGTTTCAATGATCATGTTGATTTCATATCATCTAAAATCTCTAAACGATCAATTTTTTTGGAAGAATATGAAAAAATCGGTCGACATATGTGAAATTATTGTTGTTGAAATGCCACATTTTGAATATTGCTCCTGTTTGTTATTCGTTTTGAATAAAGAAAAAATTCAACAATTACAAAAGTTACAGAATAGAGCTATGCGAACAATTTTAAAGTGCAATAGGATTACCCCCGTTAAAATCATGCTGAACTCTTTGGAAGTAATGTTTGTTAAACAAAGAATACCCTTTGCGTCATATATATTCATATTGAAAATCAAAAATCAGTTGCTTCCATGTAATGCAATAATAAATGTAACATATATCAGTGATGTGCATGGGTAAAATACTAGAAATACTCATAAATACTTTTCATATCCAAAAGTTGTAAGCTATCTAAATCAAAAAATAGCATACACTATGACGTATTTAATGGGTTTCAATAATATACCAAGTATATTGAAAACTACTACTAGTATTAAGATATTCAAGCGTGATCTTAGAACGTATATTTCAAATAATAAGATAGATATGTAATTCAAAATTGACAGTTCAAAATAAAATGACACGGAGGTTTCGCTTATCTCTTGGTGAAACATTATGTTAAAAACAATAAATTAAAACTTAACACACTTGACTAAGTACATAGACTAAGAGTATACAATATCAATCATGTAATAATGGGTTGACCACCCGAATCACATGTGGAGTTTTTAATATATTCAGTGAAACTTAAGTCAAGTGTGTTAATTTTCAATTCATTAAGTTCAAAATGTGTAAATTTTTTGTATAGCTTCAGCTAAATAAATATTATTATTGTTATTATTATTATTATTATTATTATAAACTTACTTACTAACTCACTTTTTTATAGCTGCCGATCACATAGTCTTAGCTAACTATAAACTATTGTACCCCCTAAAATGTAATAAATGTATTTCCTTTCATTAATTTTTTCACATTTTGGGAGGAACAAATTTCTTCAGTAAGTGTGACTACAAGATGACTGTGACTAGAATCATTAAATTTATATACATTAAGGAATCATTTCAGTATCTCTTTATTCAACTTCGATTTTTAATATCACTGCTAATCCAGCCGATCGTAAAGCTTAAGCGAATTCACAATCAAACTCCCATCTACAATTAAAAAGCTTCGTAATTCCAAACTAAGAGGATACTTGCGTCAAAGTTGGAAGTTGGCGATTGTAATAGATCCGCCTGTGCCGGAACACCGTTCGCAAATTATAATCACATCTTCAATTGGATCGTAATTACCGCTAATTTCCTCGTACCTAAGTCGCAGGAACATCTGGAATGACTGGCTATGACACTTTCCTTTCGTAATGTATATATGATTACGGTTAAACTAAGGGAGGCGCTGACGTTTTAACTGGAGGGCCTATTGTTTCAATTAGTGGAAATGTCTCTATGCAGTGTGTTTGTGTCATTCTAGACGAGTTACGTGCTTCCTGCGACTGGCGATTATGATGGAATTGATGAAAGTTGGAATATGGGCGGATAGATGGCGATTTTAACGGCAATGGTTATGACGACGTTTGAGCTGTTTAAAAATGTCAGTTTTGGTTCAAAGTTATATTTTGTGTTGTGAGGAATACAAATTTTGAGGAAATCTTATATTTCATGATCACAAAAAATGTTTTCACTGAACTGCTCTATTTGATTATCTATGAGTGTATACATATATAACAAACCATTTTTCTTTCCTCGTCTTCCAACTGAAATTTCCACTACTCAGAGGAAATATTGTAGTAACAATTTTTTATTCGCTTCGTATTTGCTTTTTTATTCATTTTATAGTTACACCCTTTTGATAACCAAATTAAAATCAGATTTAATATAATAAATAACAAGGTAACCTAACCAATTCTCAATATATTATAGAACCAATCTTCTCTCGCAATCGACGCTTAGCTTTGCATGTTCTGCAAACCAGGCATCAAGCTACTTCGATTTGCACTGGGACTCACTTTTTTCTATCATTAATGTGTACTTAAATCTTAACAGTGAGGTATCTTGATTTCTTCCGGTTTAAGTTCTGAGTGATTTGTTTTCTTTATTGTTATTATAATTGAACATTTAGATATTGACATTATATATTTAGATTATTATATTTGATAATGTTTTTTATTATTATAATTATTTATAATAATAAAAATTATGTTGCTATTGAGATTTTTAGTAACCATATTTATTCATTATGTATTTTCCTGTAATTGGTTAGTTACCTGTTGGAAATATATGCTTATTATTATTATTATCATTAAAATATATATTAAATTGTTTCAAAAAATTTGACAATTTTTATAAAATAGAATTTTTTGTGAGAAGTCAATGTCATTCATTCTTTTTATTCAAACATTTCGACTTTCCATCATCTTTAAACTACTTTACTTTACTTACTTGATTCATATTGATCTTTCTCAAGAGTTTTGTCTGTTCTAAGGAGTCATCGTAATATTCAAGAATTAGTCACAATTCTCGAACAGAGAGATGTGAAAATCTAGAAAACAATGTTTCATTTACCATTTCATTATTGAAATTGAGTAAAATCAAGTGAACAGCTATAAACATTTAAACTTTATGAAGAGTAGGTATATAGAAAACTGAAATTCAGTATATGAGAAATATATTTCTATAGTTTGGAAAGAATTTATAAAAACTGCGTGAAGAGAAATACCACCACACCGTCAAACAACTGCCTGGTGTAAAACATTTTCACTAACTTATAACACGAAAAACAATCATTTAACAGAGAAAAAAGACGCAGAAAAAGTCCCATAATGAAGTTAGAGAAGAATATAGAAGAGATTATCTGAGACAACAAAATTTTTCACGCGTTTTTCTTACACTATTTCTTAGTTTTCTATATGCTTGATTTGTTGAAAATAAGTGGAAACGTTGAAGTATACAAATGTATAACAAAATTTCAATCATACGAATATTGGTCTATTTCCATCATGAAAATGAAAACCGGGATGTATAAAATAACAGTAGTTATGTCTATATACGTAAATTGTATTTTGCTGATTGATTTTGTGCTGCTATGATTATAATTTTTGTGTTGTTCTCTTCTCTCACTGAAGTATTAATGTAATACAAACACTGAGAATGATTCACATTCCAAATAAAGGCCTTAATGATTCGTAAGTGTTTGAGAAGTGAATATTAGTGCAATGATCTGGACGAGGTTCTGACTTGAAGTGCTCATTCATATGGTGAGTAGCAAACTCTAGATAAAATCCTTTTGTTTCTTGACATCACTGTCGACATAAATTTTGAGATTGTTTATTTTCTCTCTGTCAACCACGCCTCTGGTATCTGCTGTAGAATTCGATCTAATTCGAAAGACAGCAAATTCGAAAAAAATTGACTTGAGATTTTGCTGAAATTTGTTGCCCCTAGGTAATACTAAAATAATGCATTCAAATTGCTAAGCTCTCTTACTAGTCTTGTCCTTTATGACCACGTCAATTCCACAATCTCTATTCCCAAAAAATTGAAAATTAGGATGGGAAATCTACCTAAGTTAGACGTTTCTCAATATATGGCCAAGTACTCAACCATCAAATCTGAGTGTCGAATAAAACAGTCATTTTTGCTGATAAACAAATTTCGGGAAGTTATTTCAATGAAGGTAATTCATAGATACAGTTGTTGTATAAAGAATATATTCGTATTCTCCCAACTATTAATACTACATGTATCTTGAGACTTGTGGAATCCATCTCAAAATCTGTTAATTCGTAAAGAGATGGCTACGTGCCATGATTAATCCTTTTGTTGTCTTCCAACTCGAATTTATGGCTCGACAAGTACACAGAAAGCAGTTCACTCAAACGGAAATACACAGAATGCTGGAATTAACAGAACCTGGGAATTCTCACTGTTAGCGTTAATTGCATTTTATAGATATAAGTTGACGAATTAGAACTAACGAAAGTTCAAAGTATTCTCCATTAAAAAAAAACTAGAAACAATCAAATTTAAAAAAATTCACATCTTTACATTCATTTCTGAATATTCAAAAAACTCTTGGAGAAATGTTTGATGTTAAAAACTGATTGAACATAAATTTTAAACGATATTTTCATCACACTGGCCTCAGAACAAGAAGCTTCAATTAAAGTTTCATTTCATAGTGAATTTGGATAATTGAAATGCCGCCTCTTTTCGAAAAAAAGAAGAGTATTTTATTTTTCTGAAATCAATTTCATTAGATTACACAAAATCTTCCATATTTTTAAAAATTGGTTATGTATTATGTATGTTAGATGTACATAATACATCTGTACATCTATACATTTGTACATCTATACAGATGTACATATATATCTATACAATGTTATAATACGAGATTCAAAACAGACTTTATCCTTGGAAAATGTAACACCACACAAAAGCTCAAATCTATTTTGTATAAAGGTTTAATTGAATTTAATGGACTTTCCTGCAGATATAAAAAACTGTGAAAGTTTAAAAGTATTTGAAAGACTTTTGAGAGCGTTCATCTCAACCAAATGCAATACAGTTTAAAGTCACTTTAATTCAATTGGGCTTTGTTTCTGCTAGTACTTTAATTGATGTTATCATGTAATATTAGTTAGGTGCTAAGTATAACGTTTTTGTTTTTCTACTATATTATGTTATTTACATATATTGGTACTTTACTTAATTCACAGTATTCAACTTTTCACTATTTTAATTTTTAATTAACTTTTATTACTATATTTTGTAATATGATGTAGCAATTCTGCTAAATAAATACATTATTATTATTATTATTACATATCTATCTCATTACCTTGAATTGGCTATTTCAATTTACGCTAAAATATCTTGACATATGTACTTGTTTTCAGAAAACTTGATAAATTAAATTAAACATTGAATCCTACAATATTGTTCTTTCAGATTTGAAAGACTACATTAAATTTCTTGAATTTCTTATCACATTACGTAGAAGCAACTGATTTTTAATTTTAAATATAAATATATTTGAAACAAAAAGTATTCTCTGTTTAACAAACATTACTTCCACTTCCAAGTTCAGCTTATTTTCGACTGAGATATAACTATTGCACTTTAAAATTGTAACCTCAAGTCCAAGTCTGTAATTTTTGTAATTGTGGAGTTTTTTGTTTAGTCAAACATATTAACAAAGTGGAGCAATATTCAAAATGTGGCAATATTGCTGATTTGAATAACAATAACTTCACATATGTGGACAGATTTTTACCTATTCTAACCAAAAATTTATTTTTTCAGAGTTTCTAAATGATATGAATTTCTCATCTTTCATAATACCTAAATATTCTACTGTTTTTACTTTACCAATTTTCTGTTCATCAACCTTCATAATTATAACTTCATTTGTGTTGATCTTCAGGATCTTACTTTAGACAGATCTATGAATTTAGACTTCGTAGAAGTTGGGATAAGCCATAAACTTTTGTCATATAACGATTCATTAATTGCATAAATGTGTCTATTAATTCACTCTGTCAGATTCTTAATAACTTTGCCAAATAATAAAGCATAGTATCATAAGCGAATAAACGTTTGAAGCATTTTTTCACATGAGATACAATATCGTTTATATATAAGGAGAATAACAACGGACCTAGGACAGTTCCTTGTGGTACGCCTACATCAACTTCCGTGCTATCCGACAACATGTCGGATGTAGATATCACTCATATTAAATAGCCAATTAATCATTACCATCGTATAATATATTCACGAACTCACTGTTTCATATATTACTTGAAGTATATTTATAGTCTACCATAAATCATTATTATTGTATCTATGACCTCCTCAAGGTGTGGCATATCAGCTTGTGGTACACTAATTTTATCGTAATTGTGCAGAACTAACATTAAAATTAGAATCATTTCCTCAGATTTATCGCTTTCTTTGAATATAATTGCTGATATTAAATTCCACTTGCACAATTATCCCGTTTAATTCAAGATTCCCGTAATAACCTCTTGGGAGTTGTCCAACTAAAATGAGCTTCTGTAACTTTAACTGTTTTTCAACTGAAGAATGTGCATATGAAACATTCTCGCTGTTTTTCTCATCATGCTAAGTTTAGCACCTAACCGACTATGACGGCTAAAACTGGTGCCTAAGAGATTAGGGGGTAAAGGGGGACGGGACACGCGTCGGGACGCTTCAGTTTATGTCGTTGAGGCGCCCACCGACGACGTTGTCGTTCGGACCACACGCATACATCATTTTCGGTCGAGATGATGCCCATTTGTTATTGTCATTCTATCACTGTTCAACCGGTTTATGAATTTTTGTAGTTGCCAAATGTGATACATGTTTTGGTTCAAGGTTATTTCGAGCTCTTTATTTTCTTTTAATGAGTTGCTATTATTAAGCAAAGAGAATATTTTAGGAACTAAAGAATCTTCCAATCGTAGAACTGGACGTCATAATTGACAGCTTTACGAATTCAAATGAATACGATGAGAAAATGTCAAGTACCTACGTGTTTTGGCAGATTTTCAGAAAAAAAAAAATATATATATATATATATATATATATATATATATATATAAAATATATATATATATATATATATATATATATATATAATATTATGATATATATATAGAAGTATATATATATATATAATATAGTATATAAATAAGGTTTCAGTAAAACTTAAATCGAAACACCACATCGATCTGAACTTGGAGCATAACACAGACAGACTTTCAATACAAAGACACTGTCTGTCATTGTCATTAGAAAGTTTAGAAATTCATTATTACCATTTGGACTTCATTGAAAAATTAAATTAGATAAATTCGAACATTCGATTTTGTTTTTCTCTTTGATTCTTATGATGAACTGGATTAATATTTACGAAAGTAATTGTTCATTACATTCATCCAACTTCCTGAAAGTAAAACGTATCAATAATGAAATCTGAACTAAAAACTAAGAAGTTATTCTTCTTATCATTAATCGATTGGTATTTAAGAAAAAGATTAAATAATAAGGCCATTTCTCAGGTATATCCTAAAGTAACAGATAGTTATAAAAAAATTAAGAACATTAACGTATTTAGGCAACCCTGTATCAAAAATCTCGAAGTTTTTGTCAGATAGAAATTTAACGATAGCTTTCAAAACCCCGAATACATTAGTTAGGCGTCATCAGAAATGCGAAAGATAAAATTTCGCGTGATGATAAATCGGGTATCTGTTAGTTGATTTGAGGTACTTGTCCCAAACTATATGTTGGTCGAACTGGCAGGAATTTCAGACTTACAACATCTGAACAACAAAGATGCTTTGCAAAAAATAAAAATGATTCTACGTATGCAACACATCTTTTAGAAGAGAACCATCTTCGACAACAACTTCAAAATATTGCATACGGAACGAAAAGGTTATAAACTAACTCTGTTAGACGCCATGGAAATTAGTAAAAGGAAGAAATCGAATAGTTTATTAAATGATCAAGTTTTAATCAATAATTCTCCTTTATCAAAATTATTCCAGTAGAAGGCAATCGAAGGTATTCTATGGTCATCCCCCACAATTCACAAGAAATATGTTCTATAGTCATTCCCCTACAAACGAAGAACAGCGTTCTATGGTCATTTCCAGACATTTCAGGATAAATACAACCAGTCCACAATGTAATAGCTCAGTTTATCATCAACAGCTGATGAAGCCATTGAATATTGTGTTTGATTTAATTATAGTGAAAATCAGAAAACTACTCAGTGTTATATAAATTATATTATTCTTTTTTGTTGTGTGGTACAAAATCAATATATTCACATAAAAATTATTAATGACACTAAAAAGGAAGATATAGTACCTATATCACTTCAATGGATTTAAAAATCGATTGAACTGATGAAATCGAAAAACATAATGTGGATCTACTTTCTTTTCCAAAAATTATCATAGGTATACATAAAAATTAATAAATATCTTTTAACTTCTCAAAAAGAATTTCAATTGCTTTCTGCCAATTGCTTTCTCTGGGAGATGCCTCAAACGAACGACTTGTGGAAAAACATCCTCATCAAATACTGGAAAATCACCAAATGTAGTTTCATTTTCAGATTCTCTATAATCAATTACCGATGTTGATCTGAAAGTGATAATTCACAATACTTATATAACTTCGATATTTTCTTGTGATTTTTTGATAGCATGCAAACTATCTCATAAATTTGATAGTCTTAACTTTCGGAACATACTGTAGTTCTACTTTCATTTTCTTCCATGCCACCATCATGTTCAAAAACACATTGTTTACTAACCATTCCGCATCAACTACAGAAAAAAAGGACGACTATTCTTTTATGATCTTTAGATAATAAATTTGTGAAATTGAGTAATGTATCATTCAATGACAGTTTTCTCATTTACAAAATGTCTTGCAGGCGCATAGATTCACTTCCTTAACTGCTACTTCTGCCTGCAGAAGCAATTGAAACTGACGTAGTTCGCATATACGTTGTGCTTCAGTACTTTATTATAGTTTATTCATCATTCACCATAATACTTTCTGATTAAGTAATTCCGATAATAATTTCAAATTAGCAGCTATATCCAATGGTGATTGCTTCTGGCTTTTCTTGTATTTTACTGATGCCAAATCCTGTATTAATATACACCCAGAAGGGAAAATAAGGTGAAAAGAGTGAAATTGAAGTCTGAGGTAGAGATAGACATGACAAGAATAAAGAGTAATCACCTTCACCCTTAACACTCAACCTTCTTTTCAAATGAATAAATCTAAAATGCCAAATAAAAGTGAAAAATTATAGTCTGATTTAGAAATAAATGATACCATTAGCTATTCGAGTAGTTCCAACAAGTAATAAGGTTATATATAAATAACAGTTACAAATCTCGAAAGTCGACCGCACATATCAATTAAATAGAAACACAGAAATATCAGTGTGAATCAATTTATTAATTATTTATCATGTAACAAGATCACATATTTAGTAGTGGGTATTTACACATACCTCCTCAAAGTATTGATTGATCTTTCTCATAAAATTCTCAGTTTTACATCACTGTTATACGGTACTACTGAAGGTGCATTAATATTGGTGTATTTAATGAACTTCTTCCATAAATTTCATGAAATAAAGCCCATTCATTAGAACGTAACAAAATGAGAGCCAGATTATCACAAATGCTCATACAGATATCAACATTCCATCAAGGGATAAAGTTAGAGATCATTTGAATTAATATGTTCATAAATTTATGTCTATACTCAAATGTATCCCAAAATTGTAAATATACGGAGGTGGAGTTAAAATTTTCTGGCCTAACCAAGAGATGGCGCTACTAGGTCTACTTTTGCGCTTGTATGTAAAGCTTATCCCAATCGCTACGTTCGTTTACGTTTGAGAGCACGTTGCGTGAGACGCTTTCGTTGTTTTCATGAAAATGAAAATGAAAATTTGAGAATCGTGCTGTCATCAAACACTTCTATTTGAAAGGTTTTACACCAAAACAATGCAAAGTATGCAAGATGGGTGCCGCGTTTGCTAACGCTCGACCAAAAACTGATTCGAAAAAACATTTGTACCTAACATTTGGAGCTGTATAGGCATAATCCAATGGAATTTTTGCGTCGATTCATAACTGTTGATGATACTTGGGTTCACCACTACTCTCCTAAAACTGAAGAACAGTCAAAACAGTTGGTTAGAAAGGGGGAACCAACCAAAGACGGCAAAAACAATTTTATCGGCAAACAATGTTATGACTACTGTTTTTTGGGATGCGAGGGGAATTATATATATTGGTTATCTTGAAAAGGGTGAGACTATCATTGGTCAATACTACGCAGACTTATTGCAACGTTTGAAGGACGAGGAACAAATTAAACGATCTCATTTGACGAAGAAAAATTTTTGTTTCATCTCGAAAACGCAACAGCGCATTCGTCGATTGTTGTCATGTCCAATTGAAGTATGAATTGAAGTATGAATTGTTGCCACATCCTCCCTACTCTCCAGACTTAGTCCCGAGCTACTATTACCTGTTTCCTAACCTCAAAAAATGGCTTGGCGGTAAAAGATTGGATAAGAACGAAGGAGTTATCGAAACTATGAGTCAGTATTTTGAGGAACTTGACGAATCTACGTTTAAAACGGGTATAACTAAATTAGAACACCGTTATGAGAAATGTATCAGTGTTGATGGAGATTACGTTGAAAAATAAAGCAAAAGAAATTTAAAACGTCGTTTTTTTTGGCACACCGGAAACTTTTCACCCCACCCTCGTAGACTCTATCTTCACATACAGTAATGTGCAGGTGTAACTATCAAAAACAATAGAGGAACATCTTCAAAATAATCCTTGCTATCAAATTTTCCCTGAGGTAACTGCAGATAATATTACAATTGATTAAATAAAAAGGTTTTGTAATGAATATTTTTAGTAGAGAATAGTTTAAAAGCAGTTTATTCGTGAATTCAAATTCTGAAGTTGAAGCATAAAACTATTCCAAATTGCAAAATCAAGACCTTGAAAGCATAGATACTGTAATTGGATTGTATGTAAGAGAAATGTATTTGTCTTTGAAAACACCTTATATAGTCCGACGATATACTTGAAATACTGTAACATAATTTCTAAATAAGGATAAGAAACATTTTCCTTATTCACCATTTCAATCGATTTGGCCTTGCTGGATCATTTATTCCTTTATAGCTTGTGTTAGAGAAGAAATTAACGAGCTTCTAAGAAGTAAGTTTGAATTTCATAATTACCCAACGGATATATCGATGAGTGAACAGTCTCGATCCTTGTTGATGGATCTTTTCTGAAAATCGTTTACAATGTTATTTCAATCAAATTTTTTCTGCCATTAGTGGTAAGTATCGATCCAAATCTAACATTGAATTCACATTAATATTGATTGAAGATTCACTGAAATTTCAAGATATATTCGAAAAATCATCTCAATTCATTTTCAATGACTGAGATTGAATTCTCGCTTAACTCTTGGTGAAACATAATTGAATATTAAAATAAATAAAACTCTTGGCTTAATGTTTCACGATTTATTTAACAATATGAATAGTCAACATGTTTCGAGCGTTAGCTCATTTTCAGTCTTGAAAATGACCTAACGCTCGAAACATGTTAACTATTCATATTGTTGAATAAATCGTGAAACATTAAGCCAAGAGTTTAATTTATTTTAATATCAATTCATTTTGCATAAATTATGGAAACAATATGTCATATAACACATGGGCCATTTTAAATACTTCGGAGAAGTTATACAGTCCTCAGGTTTAAACCAAATCGCTAATGAACAGAGAATTACCAAGCTCCAAAGGGTCTACAAACTAACATGGGCGTACTATAACAAAAAGTGCATTTCGAGAGGCGCCAAATTGAGGCATTATAACACAACGATTCTCCAAAAGCAATCTACGCATCTCAAACAATGGTTATTGACGGTCATTCAAGAATGAGAGAATTAGAGAAAGAAGAACGGAAAATTATCAGAAAGATTTACGGGCCAATCAATAGAAACGGCATTTAATGAAAAGGCCTCAGATTGAACTTTATCAAAAGACACATACGATAACGGAAGAAACCCGAAAACGACGAACAACGTTCTATGCACATGTCTACAGAATGAACCAGTCCAGAATACCGAACAAACTACTCGATATAATAGGCATAATGACAGAAATTGAAAATCACTAAAATATATTTATTGGATAAAACTTGAAACTTAGAATATAAAATACGCATTGGATTTTTATTGAGAGTATATATTTAGTTTTCTGAAATGAAACTTCAAAATAAGGCATTTCGCCATGATATCTTGTACACCAATCAGAGCGCCTGACGTCACCTTTGAGTAAACACGCACCAACGTCATCTCGTATTGTTAACTTCCACTACGACTGTGTTTTTATTTATTAATTGTAATATTAAATTCCACTATTTGAGTGTGAATGTTATTAAAATCGAATATAAAATAACACAAGTCATGGATCAAGGATTTACTAAGGCAAACAGCGCTAATTTGCCTAGAATCGAATTAAGTCCTAATAATTGCGAATTCAAGTTCAATCGCTCACCTCATGGCGAACAATCCATATAATTATAATAATATAACACATGAAATCCTGTTGGCGCATAAACAAGTGGATAAACTGAAAAACCTCAACTCCAAGACATTATTTATTCTTTTTTAATCGTTAAATAAACAAAATAAAGCACGAAAACGTACATATACTCAACAGAACAAAATTTCATGAACGATATGTCATACGTCAGCCGTCTCGTTGCTTACTTGATTGATTCTCTTCATTTCTTTCGCCATTAGTGTTCTAACATAAGCATGCTTGGAAAGATTAATAACCGGCTATCATATCTTTGAACAACAATCCTTCAAAGATCGCTGCCGCATATACTGGTAATTTGTAATTTGGCCTCTTGTAATGAATGCGGACCGTCAGCTAAGAATAAATCGTTGTCATCTCAGTGATCTCTAAAGCAGCTCAAGAACTTTGGGAACGAATGAATATATTTGCAAATCTCTCCGACCGGATGAAAGCTGCAATTTGTGAATAACTTGAATCAGGCGCGTATCTTGAAGCGCTTGAATAAAGAATCAAAATATTCACGTCAATACATACACACATTAAGAATTTTGATACTTATTGAATTGAAGCAGAAACAGAAGAACTGAGTTTGAGAAAACGTTTTCTCTTTTCATTCCTTTTATACCAGGGGTGTCCAACTTGAAAGGTCTCAAGGACTATAACAGAAACCTTAAAATAGTTGCGGGTCCTAAAGTAATAAATTGATATTTTTCAAATAACAATGAGAAATAATGTAAGATACAAAATGATTCGAAGAAAAAAGTAGTATATAATATTTTGTTTATTTCCGCAACTATAATTTCCACATATAGAAAAATATTAGCAACATTTTTTTAGAACTAAAACAAATATTGCAATGAGAATGATTTGAAATGAAAAAGTATTTAATATGAACACTGTAGTCAGCTGAAACCACCAACAAACAAATAGTAATAATAATAATGGTAATGAGTCTTTATTCTCAACAGGTATAAACCGTGTTTCAGAAAATGATTACATAAAGGTAAGTAATAGTAACTAATAATAAATTTACATGGAATGGAACATAGAATTCAATCTAATTCAATTGATTTCATTCAATTTTACTTGATTATATAATTCTGCCATAATAATAATCGCTGCCATCATCGAGTCAACTTGATGTCACATTCATTATCGAGTGCATTAAATGTAGACTTGGTCCTTGGAGTCTTTTCTCTGCTACCCTGCAATGACAATAACTTTATCAACTCAATAATTCGTCATGATTGACTCCTCTCTGTGGATAAACTTTATTCTCCCTTCAAACTGTGAATTTCAAGAACCTTCTCTGAATGGCCTCAAGATGGCGTTGATAGCAAGTGTAAATAGGATGCCAGATCATGCTGCCATACTCCAACTTGCTACGGATTAGAGCATTAAATAGTCTCATAAATGTTGAAGACTGATTGAAATACTCGCCCTTGCGGATGACAAATCCATATATTATCGAGGCAGATGAAATAAGTTGAGTGATGTGTGGAATGAGTGAGAGTTTCTGATCGTACACTGTACCAAGATCTCTCACCCTCTCAGAAAGTCAAGGAACCTAAAAACCGAATGTCCACCTTCAGTTCAGTTATAGACAATCCCACCAGAAGAAGTAAGGCAGAATCAGTTGTGGTATTTCAAAATTTCAATGTATAGTGCACACTTTCACATATATAATTTACGCCGACTATTGATATCATTTTCTGTACAAATTCTAGAAAGTTTAGATATATCTCTTACAGAAATTAGACAAGATACTTCCACTTGTCTGACCATTAGAAATGAGTCAACTTGAAGATCACATAGCTCAGAGTTAGGTTGATCTTCAATGGTAACCCCTAGACGATTATCATAAAACACCATGCTCTTGACACTTTCGATTTCCACTAACCACGTATTAAAACTTGTTCAAATTGTGAAATACAAATTGGAACCTCAATATATTTGAATTATTTTCCCAGTTAAAGACCGCTAGGGAAGTGTGTTATTTTTTTTTCTGAGGCATGTACATTTCTGCTCAATCCAAAAGCAATTTATATTCACAATGACATATGAAACTGCCTGGTTTCTTTCTTGTAAACTCAAGGTTAAAACTGTTGTTACTCAAGATCACAGTTGAGGTGATTGTTCAAATCTGTGAGGAAAGCTAACTGCCTTGAAAAGCCTGTATCTTGAAACATCACTTCCAGTTAATTTGTGCCAGATGGAAAATTTATCGAAGAGAGTAGGGCTTTTCTTCCTGAATTTTTGTCTTAAACCTTCCGTGGATCACAATATACGGCATAATTATTGGTGTTGCACGTATGAGTCCATAAAACAATCGAGTCCAGCTCTGTACATAACATTCCAGTTAAAAGAATGCTTTCAATTAGTATAGATTCTTATCTGGATTGAGCTGTTAATTATAGTTCGCAATTAGCTCCAAAATAATATTCATGTGCCTACCACTGATGCGATTTATTTAATTAGGTCTTCAATCCGTCCGTTAATACCTTTAAATGAAAAAATAACCATCCATTTAAATTATATCTTAATATCTTTCTCTGGGTATCTTTCTCTGGGGACAGGCAATAGGGACCCGCGTATTCTAAAAAGAGTTCATGTGGAATGCAATAATAAATCATTAGCAACCTGATTTCCATTTCAATTTATCGTTCCAATATAATAATATGGCTCTAAATTGTTAATTCTGAGTGTTATTCATTCATTAATATATGAGTGATAGCTCCGAGTACTAATTGATATGTATTGTATAATTGTATGGTAAATTATGCAATATGCGTTTGAAATTTCACATCAGTAGTAATATTTGTTGAGCCAAAATTTACGAATTAGCCAGATGAATAATAACAAAAGTTATAATCAATATTTATTCGAAATCATTTTTTTCGAATGAAACATTGATCAGAGATGAGTAATGAATTTGGACAAATAATTATACCTTGGCAATAATAGTACCAAGAAAATGTAATGTCACATTAGTGAAATATAAATATTCGTCAAAATTGATGACATTCTAATTATTGGTGTTTCCGTAGAAATTGTAGCCATTCAGAACCTTTTGAAGTCGAAAATAATAGATCTGTTGATGGACAAACGATAGATCTGTCGAGCGTAGCATTGAGGAAGACCCGAATGAGTCCATCCGCCATCGAGCACAGGAATTGGATCTGTGTCCATCCACTTTATGGAAGATTTTGCGGAAGGATCTTGATTTGCGTGCTTACAGAATCCAACTCGTGCAAGAATTGAAGCTAAATGATCATCGAGAGAGGCGTAGATTCGTCGAATGGGCCGAAAACGAGATTGCCGTTGTTCCCGATTTTCATGAGCGAATTTTTTTAGCGATGAAGCGCACTTCTGGTTGAATGGCTACGTCAACAAACAAAACTGCCGCATTTGGAGTGAAGATAATCCTCAAGTGTATGTCAAACACCCTTACATCCAGAAAAACTGACTGTTTGGTGCTCTTTATCGGCTGATGAACGTTAGAAACGTTCAGAAACGTTACAGTCAATGGTGATCGGTATAGAGCCATGATTACTAACTTTTTCATTCCTGAATTGAACAACCATGATGTCCAGGAACTGTGGTTTCAACAAGACGGCGCAACATGTCACACAGCTCGTGCCACAAACGATTTATTGAGAGACTCGTTTGGTGACCGCCTAATTTCACGTTTTGGGCCTGGGAATTGGCCTCCAAGATCTTGTGATTTAACACCGCTAGACTAGTTTCTGTGGGGCTATGTAAAGTCATTGGTCTATGCGGATAAGATACAAACGCTTGACCAATTGGAAGACAATATTCGCCGTATTATTGCCGATATACGGCCACAAATGTTGGAAAAAGTCATCGAAAATTGGACGTCCAAATTGGACTACATCCGAGCCAGCCGTGGCGATCGTATGCCAGAAATCGAATTTAAAATGTAATGCCACAAGGTTATCTTTCGAATAAAAAAAAATTCTTGTCAATCGAATGATCCATTGTTGTTTTATTGCAATTTAAATTCTATACCTCTAAACACCCGTTATATGTTGAGTAATGTTGTATACTCTTGATAATAAGTTAACCACCCGAAACATATGTACAATTTTTAAAATATTTAGTGAAACTTAACCCAAGTGAGTAAATTTTAATTTATTATGTAGAACTAGAATATGAAAGTTACTGAATTTCTATTGGTCTTTAATCTGCATAAAAAAATTTCAACGTCAAGACATTATCCATTTTCAATTCCGCAATTGTAGATGCGAAGTCATAATGAAATCCGTGACATCAAGACTGAATCAGCTTCGTTTCAGTTGAATCAACCAATACTAGACATGATTACATCAAGAGAAATGAGCCGGGGGAATTCCTTCGTGCTCCTTGGTTGTCTCATCTGGAATTCATGAACAGCCGTGCTGACTGTCTCATTCGCTCTACTCCGCTTTCTTTCTCAAGCAAAGATGATCCTTGGGAATTCAACAAATGATAATGAGATTTCGTCCTCTACTTCATCTAGTGTGAACTAAGTAGATCACTTATTGATTAAGCTTATACGTTTTCAGTATATTTTGTTACAATGTTAGAATTTTATTAATAATTTTACAGTAAAAGAAGAAAGTTGCGAAACTTTTGGGCCTCAAACGAGTCATTTAAATATTTCCGTAAAGTGTACTTCGAGTCTAGTGTTCCTTATAAAATATTTTGATAAAAAATAGAAACCAAATAATTAAATAAATAATTTTATTGAAATTTAAAGACATTTTTATTGAACCCAAGAAATTAGTATTTTGAGGATCTTGACGAATCTGCGTTTAAAACTGGTAGAGCTAAATTAGAACACCGTTATGAGAAATGTATGAGTGTTGATGGAGATAAAAATACCAACAAATTCAAAATTATTGTCTTGAGATGTCGTTAATCTGTTCCCAAGTGTGCCACCGAACGATGTATTAAATTGATAGAAAAGTCACTCAATAATAACTTTGTAGATCGAATAATGCAGTCAGACATTCTTTCGCTTTTGGAATTATGTCTAGAACAAAATTATTTCAGTTTTATCAGATTTTTAGCAGTACTGAAGATTTGATAATGATAAATCTGCTTAGTCCCTTATATGCTGACATATTAATGGACAATTTAGAGCATACTATCCACGACCATCCGTTGAGCCACCGTTTTCTATATTGGTTCAGATATGTTGACGATATTATTTGTTGCTTTACAGGTTCGAAAAGACAACTTCATTCTTTTCAAAATTTCATTAACTCAATACACCCCAAAATAAAATTTACATTAAAAGAAGAACTTGATAACTCAATTAATTTCTTAGACCTAACAATTAAAAAATTAGATAATGAAATTATTACCATTCTCTATTTTACCATTACATACGGATACACTAATTCATAATAGTTCGGTTCACCCCATACAACTAAAAATGTCATCATTTAATAGTATGGTTCATAGACTTATTAACCTGCCGCTTTCGAATGGTGATTTCAACAAAGAGAAAAGCTTAATTGTGCAAATAGCCTCAATCAATGAATACAAACCAGAAATAATAACCAATTTGTTAAACAAAAAACTTTTCAAAAGAGCGGTTCCAAAAGTTTATCCTCTTATTAAAGAAAAGTCAATATTTAGGGTTTTAACATATATGGGGACTAGTTTAAAAGTAAAATCACTTTTAGCAGGCTATAAGATTAATATTTCTTTTCGGACCACTAATAATATTGGTCATAGAATGGGGTATGAAAAAGTGCATGAACGAATTAATTAGTGCCTTCTTCAGTTTTCGAACAATATGAACAATATGTTAGAAGGTTTTTTAGACCGCAATAATTATTGATTGACTCGTTATAGTCAATATAGACTATATAGTTATGATTGACTCGTCTTTGTGGATAAACTTCATCCTCTCTCCAAAATAAGAATTTCAAGAACCTTCTCTGAATGTCCTCAAGATGACGTTGATGGCAAGTGTATATAGGTTGTCACGTCATGCTGTCATACTCTAACTTGCTACGAATTAGGGCATTAAATAGTCCTATGAATGTTGAGGAATAATTGAAATATTTTACATTGCGTATAACGAATTCATATATTTTCGAGGCAGATGAAGTAAGTTGTTGGGAGATGTGTGGAATGAAGAAAAGCTTCTGATCGAAGACTACACCAAGATCTCTCACTTTATCAGAACGAGAAAGATCCTGACCACCGACGCTATAATCACACTCAATTCGATCTCTTTACCCTGTGAAAGAGACAACATTACACTTTGACACATTCAAACTCAAATCATTGTCCTCACACCAACTAGCAAATGTTCCAGCGCGAGCTGAAGTTGAACACAGTTGTCCTGAGATCTAATTTCATGATATAGTTTCAAATCGTCCGCGAACATCAAATGTGGGTAGTGAATATTATCCATCAGATCATTTACGAACAGAATAAATAACAGTGGTCTAAAATTAGACCCTTGAGGGTATATACACATACCTACATACATACATATATTCTCACATATACATACATGTATACACAAAAAATTATACTAGTTATACACATCTACATACAACCTTTCATGCACAATAATACACACATATATGAATGCTATTACGATGATTATCAGTTCTTAGAAATCTTGACTTAATATCGGTAACAGAAGAGTATGAAGTATATCCACCTTGACTCCCAAAATATCAGACTGTTCACACATCGTGTGCAATGGAGAAAATCATCAGTTCAAATAATATTTTATCGTTTAATGTCAATTATTGTAAATTAAAAATAATAATTTCAAATTACATTAAAGAGTCTAAGTCATAATTATATGTCAACTTAAATTTTATAAATCATAACTTAAATGCAATATGCAATACATTAGATTTTTTGTTATTTATGAAATAAAATAATTTTTCAAATATTTCATCATGCCAAAAGTTCTGAAACGCTTGACTCCTATGACTTTGAATAGGGCATCATCGCAGATCGCATACTGCTTATTTTTAGGGTCATACAGGTCCTTTTTCTTGATAATAGACCACATCTTTTTGACAACCTCGTGCCTAGTCATAGATTCCTGACCAACCAGCGCAGCTTACTCTTTTGAAAGTGTTAAAGGCTTGGTGTAGCCACCACCTCCACGCTTGGCGCCACCACCTTTCTTTCCCTTTTTGTTCTTCTTCCAATCTTCATCAGAGTCTGAGTCTGATCCTTTCTTCTTTTTGGGGGGAAGTTTCCTGGTTTTCAATGATTCAGATTTTTTAGGAGAGTATTCCTCTTCGGAATCTCCGTCTTCTGAAGGATAGCTAGCTTCTGAATCTTCAAAACTTTTTTTGGATTTCTTGGGTGCAGGTTTTTTCCAACTGAACTTCGTTTCTTTTTTTTTGTCAGAGTCAGAGTGCTCCTCTTCTTCATCCTCTGCTTCTTCTCACCCTCATCATCATCTTCTTCTTTGACGTCGTTATTCTTTCAACAAACTGCATTACTAAAGCATTTATTTTTTTTTGTACTTTGAAGATTGCAATCTAGCTTTTCTTCAAGCTCTTGCCTTGTTGGCAGAAGTAAGAGACAAATCCGCATCCTTGAGGATTGCGGCTATTTCTTTTCGGAGATTTTCTTTGGATATGTCAGCCATGTCGATGAAGAGAGACAAGAGAACAAAATTTTTAATTATTTTATGCAAGAAGAATTTTGCATAGCAATTCCTTCAAGCATTGAGGGTGTCCACTTTATGTCAACTTTATGTTTGTTTCATTATTCAAAAATATAAGCTGATTGTTCAAGCTCCAAAAGCAGTCGAATGATAATTTTCTAACTGTGGGTTCCAACGATCTGGAATGCGTTTCTTTCAATTAATTACAATCAACTCATTCTTCTCGGCGATTATCAACGCCTCACGTATAATTCCATCTTGCGCCCTGCCGAATTCCAATTCCAACGTTTAAGATACACCGCTCTTCACCCTCCATCGGCGGATATATTAAATTCTCCGAGTTTTTCAATTAACGGACATCGTCTCGCCCACGTGACAAGTTTGACAGATGCCGAGTACGCCGTTGTCCGGCAAATTGATGAGAGACGGGGGCAGTCAGGATCAACAATTAAACCATAGAGAATCCAGCCTCGTAACATCGAGAGTAAAACGCAGAGACGAGCACCTTTCATCCACTTGTCAAGATTCGAATTTGTCTTCCACCCACTTGATTTTCCAGTTGTACCTGCGCGTCATGCCTCCAGTCTCATTATTCATGTGTCGGGTACACAGAGCGGAATGATATGCGTGCGACCCCGCCCGCGTTTGCGTTTCTTGTTACACGTTTTGGCGGCAGATGTTGATCATGTGCGTTTGGTAATTACCCCATTGCAATATTCTTACAAGTAGCTCTGCTGTATTTAGTTTCATTGTTAGAATATGTCATCCAATTTATTCAGAAATAATGCCGCAGGATATTAATAATGGAAATATGAGAGAATATATCAGAACAACATATGTATGTGTGTACATAAAGTAAAGAGTAATTTCATTATATAGAAAAAAAAACAAAATTTTTATATCAATGCGAGTCAAACGCTAAAAAATGTTGATCTTTTGAAGTTTAGTCGCATTGATTTTTCGTCGATTCTTTGCTTCAGCCATGACGTCATTGACATTTTTTTAAATTGCAACGCTACTTTCGATAGTGCCATTTGAAAAAGCATATTTTTCTCCACTCATCATATCAAAAGTTTTGTCATGTGACATAAGAAAAGTTTCGGGAGAATCAATGATTTATTGATTTCAAGTTTACTCAGTTTACTCGGGTAATTGAACAAATTGATCAACTAAGGGTGTAACGTTTCAAAAAACCTTACAATGGTTGGAGAGATGATTGTTAAGACCGAGTGGCATGAAATAATCGAAGTTCGAAATGCACCGATGAAAGTACGCTGTATATTCCGGTTATAAATTCATTCCTTCCGATATTGGATTATCGTGTCGAATATTACTACTGATAAGTAAGGTTTTTCTTAGTTGTGAACTCAATATCATTCATCTTATATCTTTATCTCACACAAAAAAAGTTAAGTTCAATGGTGTTCTTTCGGACAGTATTGTGGTTGATTTTGGCGTACCTCAGGGTACGATCTTAGGTCCACTGATATTCTCCTTATACATTAATGATATTGTTTTTCGTTTAAAAATCCTCTATACGAACGTTCGCAGATGATACAATCATTTATGTCAATGGTAAAAATATCCAGACTATGACAGAATGGATCAAAGGAGACTTGGCAGCAATAAATGAATGGCTAAGCTATAACAGTTTATCGCTGAATGTAACAAATTCAAAATTTATAGTTTTTGGTACAAGTAAAATTCTTAAGGTAAATAGTAACGAAAATATAAGTATTAAAATTGAAAACCAAATTGAAAGGGCAAAACTTGTTAAATACTTAGACGTTATGTTAGATGAGAAATTGAGTTTCAGTGATCATGTCGACTTCATATCGTCTAAAATCTCCAAGAAAATCAACTTTCTCAAAAGAATTGGAAAAAATCTGACGACATACATATATGAAGTTATTGCTCTTAAAGTCAATAATAATGCCACACTTCGAATATTGTTCCACTCTGTTATTGGGATTGAGTAAAGAAAAAACTCAACTGCTACAAAAGTTACAGATGTATTGTATTATCGTAAAAGGATATTTTACTGTTTTTGTTACCTTGCTGTTCAAAAAAATTGAAAATGAAATGCGTCTTTCTGTTACTGGGAGAATTGAAATTTTGATAATGATTGGATACGGTGATATAGTACGAACAATAGAAGAAGTAATTGAATTGTTTAAAACTGAATACCCATCAGCAGTAAGCAAAGTTAACATAAAGTTTCGAAACTCTGGTAGTGTTGATCTTCCTAAAGCTAGGCGTCCTGAAATCATAGAATAGTGAAACGTTTGAAAATTAATTTAAATTTCGAATATTTTATTACCAATGGAGAAAAATCCACACCACAGCCTAAAAAACGTTAGCCAAAATCAAGACGTAACGGTTACAACTACTCTTTAAGTTTTAAAATTGGAAAAGTAACATCCCTACAAGATGACTCTAACCAAGAACTTACTTATGATCCAGACCGACGGATGCAGTTCTGATAAACATTTTTTGAAAATATTTTGTTATCATATTACAGACTCTCCAATTTTATTCATTATTATATCAGTACAAGTATTTCACGTGATGCTGCATCTGTTCGTTACAACATTCTCAATCTTTACCAAATCGAAATTAGCCAATGTACAATTGAAAAAAATTTTTGTTCATTACCAGTACAGTTATCATATTTCAATTTCAAGTTGAAAAATTCGTTAGGCAAGTCTATTTTACCCCATTAACCATCCAACACCGGAATTCTTCAACGTCTTCTATTTTTCCCTATCTCCCGGTGTTTATCCAGCCAAGTCGGAGGCATCCTGGTTTTAATTAAATTCTAATTATATCAGGATTGAATTCCGTGTCTCTTAAAGGTAAATAAGGACTGCGTGAGCTTCAATTTCATTTCGTTTAAAAGCGTAAACTTTGAGGAAATCGGAGTATGCACGAGATAATGAACTTGATTTATTTGACACTCTGTCCAGTGTATATGACTTATATTGTTTAAAGAGATTAGAAGATGTAAATTAGGTGATTCTGACTACATAGACGACATTTATTCAGTGAACAAAGTTTATTATGTATATTAAATATATTATACATTTCTCTTTCATAGCTGAAATATATTCTGGGGTGATTCAATCTTTTTGTTTGATTGAAATTCTATCATGGTGACAGGTGAGAGTCTATTGTAATTATTGTAAAATATCAAGGAGGTTTTCTACGGATGCATCAACTATTTATGTTTTTTCAAATAGTCAAGTCGTAAACAGATGACGAGAATAGGTGACTACGGGGTTCCCCAAGGTAACATATTGGGAGCATTGCTATTTTTATCATACATCATTGATATCACATCTTATCATAGCTCGGTTTTTGTGGATCTCTTCTCTATGATTCTCTCCTGAATTCTATTCTATCTTATGACTCTCTATCGGATGATTCTCTGCTATCATTATCTCATTACGATTTAAATCCTGCCATCAGTTGAATCTATGAATTCAACTTCGATATTTTTGTGACTTTTAATCAATTTATTCATTACATTGTTGTTTTTTTCGCCACAGAAAGGAATAAATTGATTGTGATTATAGCGTCGGTTCTCTCTCGTTCAGATAAGGCGAGAGATCTTGGTGTAGTCTTCGACCAGAGAAGCTTTTCTTTGTCCCACACATCACCCAACTTATTTCATCTGCTGGGAAAATATATGGATTCGTTATACGTAATGGCAAATATTTTAATAATTCTTCTATATTCATAGGACTATTCAATACACTAATCCGTAGCAAGTTGGAGTATGGCAGCACGATCTGGCAATCCATTTACACTTGCCATCAACGCCATCTTGAGGCTATTCAGAGAAGGTTCTTGAAATTCTTAGTTTGGAGGGAGGATAAAGTTTATCCACAGAGAGGAGTCAATCATAACGAATTATTGAGTAGATTTAGTTTTATCTCATTGCAGAGCAGGAGAGAAACTTTATCACTTAAATTTTTGTACAAATTACTACACAATAGTATTGATTGTCCACCTATCTTGTCCGCTTTGAAATTTCGTGTTCCTAGGCAAAATTCTCGTAATACAAAATTATTCCACCTAGAGACTCCGAGGACCAACTCCGTAATGCAATCCCCCATTTGGTTCATGGAGTCTACATTCAATAGAGTTGCCAATAATTGTGACATTCACTTTGACTCCATGGAATTTATTATCAGGAGTTATGTGAACAAAAAATTGATTGAAATGAATTGATTTAGATTGATTTATTTGTAATATCTCATTGAATGCTCTAATGTAGTTATAAGTTACTATTTTTTTTCAAATTAGATTGAGCTCTTTGTTAAATCTTTTTTTTAATCATTTAGTTGAATCTTTTTTCTAATTATTCAGTTATTATTTACTTATGTATTCAATATTGCTATTATTTTCTCTAATTGGGTGTTATACCTGTTGAGAATAAAGAACTTATTATTATTATTATAAAGTATTATACGCTGGAAAACTGTTATATTTAAGCTCCCAGTCGAAAAGTAATATAATTCGAGTTATAATTAAACAACGAATTGTTTCAGAACATCAATGTTGGTATCAGTTTTTTTACATTTTCTAAATCCCTCTCAGCAATTTCAAGTTATCTTTCTTTTGACTTGAAAAACTTTATAAATCATTTTGTTAAAGCAACGTGCTATTTTTCTTCGAATTTGTTACAATATGTAAGCAGAATAACCTAAAGAAATTGAATAACTCGTTTTTTGAAGGACCAAATCCCAAATTTATTGCCTCCAAATGAACTATCATCGGGCTTGAAGGCGTCGATATAGAATCCATTGGTGTACCAGGTGAACGAGATCAACACGACAGGACCCCACACATATATTTCACATTAGAAGTCATTATACAAGAAGTAAATTCGGAAATATTTGCCCTCAGTTATGTGGCTTGATCTATTACTCTACTAAGGCGTATTTAAGATTCCTCCGTTCAAATCTATTCAATAATAGCCCTATAAAATTTTAATGGCCCAGCAGACGATTTATAGCACCACGATTCTCAAATCAATTCGAAATAAAGCGAATGATATTAACTGTTAATAATAATTTTTTCGTGGGTTATTGTATTTCGGTCGGTTTGAATTAATAATCTGAAGAATAGATAAATTATAGTGAACGGCAGAGTTAGACCACTTCTGAATAATCGTGAAAATGAAAAAACATTGAAATACCAATATTTGGACAAGGAGGGAGCAGAAAATTGTTAAATTACTGGTGAAAAACTAAATTGAATTAAAATTAATATAAATTAAAAATTAACACAGTTGACTTAAGTTTCACTGAATATATTAAAAACTCTACAAATGTTTCGTGTGGTTAACCCATTATCAAAAATATACAATGTTACCAGTAATTATATCACCAATAATATCAGTAATATTGTAATCTCTTGATAATGGGTTAACCATCCGAAACATATGAAGAGTTTTTAATATATTCGGTGAAACTTAAGTCAAGTGTGTTAATTTTTAATTTATAGTTTTTAACATAATGTTTCACCAAGAGATAAGAGAAACCTACGTGTCTTTTTTATTATTTTATTGGTGTTTCATATGATTTTCATATAATTTTTTGATTTAAATTATTAATTCAAAATTTTCAATCACAGAAGCATTAAAAAGAATTCAAACGATTGTTTCAGTTGTTTTTGGAACTGCTGAAAACTACGAAAACATAGTTCGAAACACTTGTTGATACAAGTCTCACTAACTTTGGAATCTTTTATAATGAGTTTATTTTATGTTGTTTGTTTATTATCATTTGTCTACTCAATTGTTCTTGATCTTCTTCCAGTAAATTAAAACTCAAAAAACTGTCGAAGCATCACCTTTTATGACTTTTATTTCCATTCTCTTCTGTGAGATATTCTGATTCATTCTATAAAAGGTTTTTATCAGATCAAGACAGAGAGCTGCTCTAACAGAATTTCTAATGATAGCCTTCAAAAAAACTGCACAGAAAGCATGGTATACAATATTTATTTCCTGTTGATTCTTCTTCCCTGTAACCACACCTAGTATTGTTCAACTAGTGTGTTATAAACATCGACAAAATTGATAGATTTATCATTTTTTTATTTTCTGAAATATCTTGTTTTTATCTGAAGGAGAGTATAGTTGTCACAACTGTTCTTGTAACATTTTTTATAAATTTGTTCAACCCATTATTCTTCAAGAGGTTATGGATAGTTTCCTGTTTTTATTATGCGAGAATTCAATTGATATCATAATCTTGATTGATGTGTTGTTGTTGAGTTTCGATGTAATTTATTTTCGGAGCAATTGTAAAATGCAGGCATTTTTAATGTAGTGAATGCAGTAAACGAAATCATATGAAAACATACTTCAGTCTGACCTGAAAATGGTATAAAAAGCTATATACTTACACATTTAACGTCCGATCTCGTTCGTGTTTTATGACATTGACAAAGCGATTTGCTCGAAATTCATTTATAACCTTTCGAATTTCTATTCGGAAAATTTGCTCATTTGCACTTACTCGCACTGCCACTTGCGGAACATGCAACCAAGTTTATGACGTCATCCATCTCAACCAGAAAATGCTAGAGCAATTCGGTTGGAAAATAAGTTCAGAGTTGCAATTTCGCTCAGAACGATAACATTCATGCTAGCCTGGAATTCAATATTTCCAGACGCATAAAAATTTTATTTCTATTAGACCAAGTCGAGCAGTCGTATTATCTCAACCGCTGACCAGATAACCATAAAATTGATTTCAGTTTGATACCATTATTCCCGATCTCCCGAGTCCTTCATTCTTTTGAATCTAATATATAAAATTTATACTATCAGTTTGTCTCTCGTGTAGACTTTCCATAAATGAAAGCTGGGGCTTTTTCTTTTCCACGAATTCAATTACTTTCTTTAGATTCTTTTCATATGAGCTTTAAATCTCTCAGATGAAAGAAAAGAGTTCTAAGACGCAGATGGAAGTACAATTTATATTTCTCTGATTGGCAATCTTCGGAACTGTTCTGGAAGAATTACGGAAATCCATCTAGAAGATGAATAATATCAATATCTACATAAGAATACATATAATTTCAATATCTACATAAAGAATATTGAAAGTGATTTCTACATTAATTGGAAGCGTAAGACAGTTAACTGTTTCGTACTACAAGGCACTCATCAAATACGTCACGTTTACCAAATGAAAGGCAACGACTTCAATCCTCACATACCCTCTTATCGGTTGTGAAACAGAAATATACAGTAATGCATAGATTAAAGTACATCTAAGAAATAAATTCAATGGACGATGAATCTACTCTGTGATATTTCATATTTAAATGAGAGGTAATAATAAAAACTTGTCTAAAAATCACTGACTGAACAATTCTTTATTCTTTTATTCTTCATAGAAGAATAAAGAATTGTTCAGTCAGTGATTTTTAGACAAGTTTTCATTATTACCTCTCATTTACATCTAAGAAAGGTTTACAAGATGATCGTCAATGAATATCTAATATTAAACGAACTGTTCGCCTCTCTGAAATGAAACACACTGTAGGATATTACAGTTCAGATAGCTATATACAAGACTGTAACACACATTTATAACACAGTTTCTAGGAACACTGTTCTCAATTTTAGGGAATACAAAACGTGAGTTACTCAATTTTCGACTTGGAACATCAATGTGAGTCGTTAAATCAAATCTGTCGACATATATTCTAAAAAACATAGTTGATTAGTATGATGAGATAGTGTTGACTCATTATTTAACAGTCAATGCATTCACATGTCTCCAGAAATTCTTCAAGAGTCCTGCCAAAAACAACCACCGATGATCCATCGGCAAATAGTCCTGCCAAAGATCGGGACAACTTAGCAAGCAGAGTTTTTTGAATAATGTGAATAAAATAGGTCGAAATACAGAACTTTGAGGATATCTAATGGATATAATAGTTAATTCCATATATTTTCCTCCATTTGAAAAGAAAACGATTGAATTTTTACGACTTTCAGAAAGTAAACGATACAATCTCATTTTGTCAAAAGCAGCGGCGTACATTGGAGAAATGGTTTAGGTGTTGATGGTTGAAATATTCAGCTATAAAAAGGTAATCAACTTTCAAAAACGACTAATATCCACCAAAGAACTTACATTATGGAATCAAGGAAATTATTGGCAGAGTTATTCCTGATTTAAAACGATATATGACGAGAATCAGAAACGTTGGTTTCATTTACAATACAAGAAAGTTATTTTTTCCGTTTTCACTTCAGAACTTTTATCGCCGACGTGTTTAAACGGATCTTTCCTTTTGTTCCCATCTGAAATATAAACTCCAACAATTGGTTCACCAACAATAAAAAAACTGTAATTAGATTGTCCCAGTGTTTCCGCAATGACACGGAGCAACGTCTAGTTATAAGTTGACTAAAAGTTGGGAAAAGTTTTGTTGGTTAAAGTTTTAGCAAAATGTGTGGATTCCAATAAAACTCTCTGGCGGTATGAGAAACTTTCGACAAGCATTAGGGAACGTATCAAGTGGTACAGCAATATGACAAGAACTAGTGCCAATTTTACTACTTCATTTTACTTTATAGCATGCAATTATTCTGGAAGTGGAATGCTAAGTAAGAATGGTATATGTAGGGCAAGAAACCGTCTTGAATGTTATTCAAGTTCCTTTATCCCCATATATTTCTATTCTTGAATATGGCATACTATAACAGTTGCTTTTAACATTTCCCATCTCCAGTTTCCCAAATAGCTAACCAAATTTTCAATTACTATAAATAATAATAATATAATAATAACAGAAAATTTCAATTACTATAATATTACACAGGTGTTCATTTTACAACTGTAAGCATTAGAATCTTTTTTCTAGGATTACTTTATTGTTCAATTAGTTGTAAAATATCTCATAATTCATTCGAATTAAAAATCAGTTTGAAGCTCAAATTATTCTACTGTAACATTTAGGTACAATACATAAATATAATTTTTTTCTGTTATAATTATAATTATATTAAAAAATATAATTACATATTTCCAAGATTAATCTACTTCATTAAAATTATTTAATAGTGTTGGCGTTTACTTGATGTAAATCCATTATAATTGAATATAAACTTAAATATAAACAAACACACGAACTTATGATTTACACTTTATAATCATAATAATAATAATAATCATAATAAAGTGTAAAACATAAGTTCATGTATTTGAATTTAAGTTTATATTCATTAAAATTATTTAATTTCTATGTATGCATTATATGTTAATAATATGCCGATGACACTTTGTTGGTAGCAAATGAAAAAACAGTATAAAAATGCACTAACTGATTCATCGTCCATTGAATTTACAAGAAATGATGTACGAAACAAACAAATGATTTTCAAAGAGGTGATTAAAATCGAACCCTAATAATTGTCAATACATTATTTACAACCATAAGATCACACAAATGAATATAGCACCATCATCATCCTTTAAATATCTGGGAGTACTGTTCCGCAATAAATTAAATTTCCACCTTCACACACAGTTAATGAAGAAGAAAACAATAACAGAACAAAACATTCTAGATGCCTAACGTATGGAAATAGATGGATAAATATTCAGGATGCAGTTTAAATATACTTAACCATATGTAGACTTATTACTAGAATATGCACACACAATCTAAGCAAATTGCAAAATATTGTCGCTTAAGAATATAGAGGTAACAGCGAGATCAGCTCTGCGTACCATTACAAGAATAAGACGCCCACTAAACAGACTACACACCCACTGAAGAGACTACATAATCCTAACATCTAACGAGCTGTATACAAGAACAAATATAGAACCAATAAAAAATCATGTTCCATATAAAATATTTACCAATAAAAACATTTTCATACAAGACTGAACAAACTGAAGGATATTCTACCGATGTTCCATAATACCTACAACAGAAACTATGTACGATGAAATTCCCAACTGGGGTTCTACTTGAAGCACTATGTTATGAACTAATTAACCAAAATTACAATAACACTTTATATTAAATAGGCTGAGGACCTAAGGTCAAAAGCTATTATCAAATATTCTTCTTCTTCCTTCGATTTTGGCCGACTATGGACCCCGTGAAATAACTTTTCATGAATATTTTTCTCCATTCTTTATTTTCCTCCAATACTCCTTCATTCGTTCCCCATGTTTTTTTTTCTTGTGTCCGTTTTGCTCCAGTCGTCCTTTTTTCCGTTTTTTGAAAACCCCCGAATCCCTTGATCTTCTTCCTGAATTCTTCTCTCCTCTTCACATCCTCTTCATCGATTTCCATCTCTTCCATGTCTTTTCTGACCTCCTTGATCCATGTTATCTGAGTCTTGGGGTTTCTGTCGAAGTAATTGAATAGTCTCTTGGTCAGTCTTCCTTCATTCATCCTTCTAATGTGTCCATAAAAAGTCTTCTTCTCCTCATTGTGTCAGTTATCTTCTTTGTCTTTGTGTAGATCTCTCTATTGCTTCTCAGTTTCCATTTTCCATCTTCATACTTTGGTCCCAGGATCTTCCGTATAGTTTTTCTTTCTTTTTTTCCCACCTCTTTTAACTGTCTAGCCGTATTCAGTGCAAGACATTCTGAGGCATAAAGACCCTTTGGCTTCATAACTGTATTGTAGTGTCTTAGCTTTGCATTAATAGATATGGACTTCTTATTGTATATATTTTTTGTCAACTGGAATGCTAATTCCATTTTTCTTGCTCTTTGATGGATAGCTTCTTTATCAAGGGCGTTTGATTGAATTAACTCTCCAAGATATTTGAACTTGTTAACCCCCGTAATTTTCCCATGTTTTGTTGAAATCTGTCTTGGTGTATATTTTTCATTGGTCATATATTCTGTCTTTTCATATGATATTTGCAGTCCAGCCTTTTCCGCTTTCTCTTTCAGTATATCTATCTGTCTTCTTGCATCTTCTAGGTTTTCTGAAAGTATTTCTAGATCGTCCGCAAAAGCTAGACAGTCAATTTCAAGGTTATCCTTCTTTCTTCCAATTTTTACTTCAAGAATTCCTTCCTCTTCCATTCTTTTCCTCAACTCTCTTACTATCTTCTCCAGCACACAGTTGAGGAGCAATGGGAGAGCCCATCTCCTTGTCTTACTCCTGTTTTTATTTCAGAGGATTCCGATATAATATAAATAATAATAATATTATTAAATATTACTATTTTCATTTATTATTTCTGTCAATTTGTAAAAAGTCGTCAAATGCTTGTTGATTATCAACTCAAAACTACTCGATGTATCAAATTTCCAATCTAGTTTTAACTGCATGTGCTCTAGTTTGAGCTAACATCATTTGAAATCAACTTATATCATTGTTTTCAATTTTTTAACATTTATTATTTCTATCAATCTATTCATTTTTGATAAACAAAGTAACCTGAACATGCGGCCTTTATATTCTGTGTTCTCTTCATTCGCCAAGCTTTTTCAGTGGTGACATCTACTTAGAACATAATGAATAAATTTACAAAATTGTCAAATTTCATCCTTCGACGAAAAAAATCAAACAATTTCACCAAACAGCCATGTTTGAAATTATTTGATGCTCAAAAAGCTTGAGTGAGAACATCAAACCCCATGAAGATGATATGACCTCTTCAGACTGAGGGCTTATCAATAGAAAGTTCACAAAAGGCCAAGCAGAGAAAATATTCACTGCGTATTACTAAGAATGAATTTTATTAAAAGCGGTTTGAACAAGGTACTTTGTCCTCGAGTGCAAATTATATTTATAATATTGTGAGTATAGGTTGAAAAGTAATCGTTCCACACTCCAGTTACTGAAACTTCATACATAGTAAATATCGAAATAGCTCTAGTGGCACGTAATTTATTATTGCCTCTTGAAATATATTATTATTTTGATTCCACTTCAACAGAATGTCCACTTCAACTCAAAATGATCAACAGCTGAAATAATTACGGTACGTTTAATATTGATGATACGTAGACAAGGTCTAGATTATTTGCTAGACAAGAGTTCCTGTATTCATGTCTGCTTTTCACTACGATCAGTAAATACTGCATTTTATAATGAAAACAGGTACAGCAACCTGAGTTCCATTATACAAGACGTTGTAAATGGACAATTGTTTTTACAAATATTTTTAGCGAAATTTTGAAATGAATGGAAGCTCGAAAGTGTCAGGTTGTATCGATATCTATTCAACAGGATGGAGATAAATAGATGAACCCTATGTAGTTATGTTAATCGTGACGTCTTTCAATGGGTTACCGATTTCTTCAGACGCTTACTGAATATGATTTAACCATATGAATGATGTTAATCAAATTTCATTAAATCATAGTCTGTTGAAGTCGGTAACCCAACAGAACGCATGAAATATACAATATAAGTGTAAATCTTCTTTGTTGAACGACCTATTTATTTATCTACTGGACATATTCATCATTTTCATGAACTTCTTCCTGGCCACAACTATTTGATTCTTTCTACAGAGGAATGGAAAAAATACCACATAGATATATTGGTAGCTAGAAACTTCAAGACGATTTTACTTGGACAGATTCAGTGTAAGATAGAGTTCAATCTGTGAAATGATATATTTTAAGTTAAATTGTCCATAAACATTTAGTCATATTGTTTCATTTCTGAAATGCAAAGTACCTGTCACTATGTTATTAAGAATTGTTGAAGCCAATATTTCATGAAATCTATAATTTCTTTTTACATTTGTTAGTTGTATCCCAAATATTGTAATATTCTGGCTACAATGTCAATGTTGGGTGGTCTTTATTTGTAATGAAGACGTTTATGCTGGCAATCATATGATAGCCTTCAATTTTGCATCTATCATTCTCCTCTATCTTCTATGTCTTGTATGTCAATACCCTTTTAAAATATATTAATGTCGTTAAGAAGACTTCATATTGGTGATATGTCCCAACTTCAAATACTTCTCCCCCAGGAATAAAATATATTGTTATCATAATTTTTCATCTAAGAAAAGAAATCAAATTGGAGTGTTTAGGTTATGCTATATTAAACAATTACAAAATTGGCAATACCCCAATAGCAAGTATCTAAAACACAATGATTCTTCAAAGTATTTCCTATCATCAAGAATATAAATATCCACCTGAAGCAGATACTGAACTTGTGTTTATCTCTAATAGATAAAAAGAACAAGAGATCCAAACTATTAATTTTTTCAATAACCAAAGTGATTATTTTTCTTCTTATACAGAAGAAACCAGTTGCTAAAAAATGATTGCTTTATACAAAAAGCAATAATTCCTTCGAAATTTCGAACAAATTTACAGTTCTTAACGAAACTTCAATCACAAATAAAACTTTAATAAGAAAAATTGCAAAGATAATCATTGGATTCATTAAACCAGCATTTTTCTCACTCATTCATCGTCCTTTTGCCACCTATTTCTTCGAGAATAGGAAGCAATGTCATATGTCATAGAGAATAAAGTCCGCCATTTGTTCCCGCTCATGCACGGATATTCTAGTGGCATTTCCACGAACCTAATAACATTCTGGGCTGCACATGCCACACAATATGTGTACAAAGTGTCTTCGCAGCGTGGTTTGCAATAAGTACCTAATACAAACAATGTGTTATTCTCGGCAGATGCTGAAGTGCATTATATAGCGACGAAGAGTTACTATACTTGGTATTCAGGAATGGACGCGTTCCTTGTTACCTGGAGCATGCCTGAGTTGGGGAACGTACGTGAGGTCACTTGGACCGTTAAAAATGGCCGTGGATTGAAACAAACTGCCTTACGAATACTTGTTTAAAAAAATATCAACGAGCCATCTTTTGCAACTACACATCCCTTCTCTGCCTTCTTCAGGTGAAATGTGCTGACAGGTAGTCACTTGAGCCATTCATTTGTTTAATTAACTGTGCTTTATACTGATGCCGAATGAAAATCTTAACGAGCGTGGTTAGTTCGAAAATGAAGAGAAATTTGCTTGTTCTTCAAGATTTATTCATAAATTCAACCGCCCATTTTACACTTGCTGCGTAAGTATATGAATAATTGTATAATATATAAGAATATGTTCTCGAAAGTTTCTTTGTCTATTGATTTTGACTGAAAATTGGTATTCTTACAATAACAGATCTTATAATGGAAAAATTTCATTTTTAGTTGACTTCTTTTCACAAATTGTAGCTTTAAACTTTTTATCAAAACTTTTAGATAAAGCGTAGCGAAGTCTTTCTTTCTAGAATATTTTGACAAATTCTTCAAAAGAACATTATAAAAATTACTCAAAATCTCATCCGACATTTTCGAGTGATTTATTTCATTCCTCTCAATCTGAAGGGTTTTGTTATGTCTCAGATCAAGATGTATAACATCAATCACTTGAAAATGCCAAATGAGATTTAAATGAAACGTAGTGAACATTCACATTATCTTCCACAAAAAAGCTTATAAAAAATTATAAGCAGCCGTGGACACATGTTTCGAGCTTATTGGCTTTCCTCAGAATGGCGTAGTCAAGTTCAAGTTGTACGAATCTGGAGATGAAAAAACAAGAAAAATGGACACTCTTCCAACGGAAGTCGACACATTTAAGGCCTAAATATATATACACTTTACTTAAACAAATATTCAATATATTATTGAAATTGCACATAAAATACAAAATGAGATTCAATAAATTCCAAAATAACAACTCACAAAATTGTACTCAGGATTTTTTTAATGCAATCAGCATAAGAATATTGAGAGAAAACGAATAACTTATTATAACCATACAAGCATATTGAAAATAACAATAAGAGTCATTACAATTTCAGTTTCATAGACGCAAAAATCAGGAAAAACCGGAAATGTACAAACTATAGGAAAAATTCATGTTGAATTTACATAAATTTAGTTTAATCAACACCCCCCAAAGTACAAGTCAAAATAAAACGATATATCATTCCAAATTAATAAAATTCTTCTTGAAATTTTAGCCTTAGAGGTTCTTTGAATATTAATGAAAGCAGTTATTTTTCTCATAAGTACAAAACAAATTTTCTGAAAATATATACAATCGCAGTTATTTTTTTTAAACAAAAAACAAATTTATTGATGAAATGTACAAATCATGCTGTAAAAAATTCGGAATAGTTTGCTGGAACATCAATATAATGAAATACTGGTGTAAAATATGTTTATGCTGAAAAAGTTTCAATTTCAACATGTTGTTTTTAATTTTATCTATTGTGTATTTTTGACTCTGTTATTTAGAATATGAACAGCAATAACTGAAACGATACAGAGGGAAATATACTAAAAGCAATTCGTATTTCAATTTTCATAAATCTCTGAAACAAAAAATTATCAAATTTAAATATTTGCCCTACTAAAAGTCAGAACTTTGTGTTTTATTAAATACTTCATAAGAATTTGCAATTGAGAATTTCATTACTTTATTATTTGTGGCATTTTAGCTGACTCTCGGCGTTTGTTCCTCTAATTCGCAATAACTCAGAAAGTTGTATAAAGGCCTTTGCTCAGAGGTAAAATTGAAAATGTTTTTTACAACTCCGATGGTGAAGTATTAAAGTAATAAGTTCTCTTGGCAGGACCGCGCTGGGGGTTTCGAATTGTTTCTCTGTGGTAGAGGGTACATAGTTTAATGAAGAAAACGCGGCAACTGAAGTGGAATCGCACTACAAAGAAGCAATTAACAAAGAAGTAATATCTAGTAAAGAACCGCAACTGCTGAAAACTTTAACTCGAGAATGACCGTTTTTATGCCCCAACTTTATTATGCTTTCTCTATGTTCTCCTATTAGCTCAGCTTCAGAATCGATAAAAGGAAATAGACTCTTAAGGGATGGAAATTCACAAAACGACAGCAGAATTCTAAGAGATACGTCATCTTTGTCTGCGATTTGATTCGAATAATAATTCAAAAATACTCGCAATTCATGTACTTTTGAAAAGGTTCAGTCTGAATATATCAACATAGATATTCAATAATCATAATAAAACAATTGTTAAACTGATTTACACATATATTAAAAAGAATACTGCATGACGTACGTTTCGATGAGATTCACCTTTTTCAAATGCTACGTGCAGACTAATGACAATTTCTCGAATACATACAATATATAAACTTAAATACAGAGAAAACAGGTAGATAACAGGTGGAAGGGATGAATTCATACTGAACTACTATATAGTAAACTAAGTAATTTTGAAAAGATTGAGAAGGGGGCTTGAGGTATGATCGATTTGGCTGTTCAAAAGGTTGCCAGAATATTTGTATTTATTAATTTGAAGTGATTCTAACAAATTAAGCTTCATTCCCTTGTTTGCGGTATTCAAAATTTCAAAATCGGAATTGAATATATGATTTTCATTAATCAAATGATTTGCATAATGAGAATCTTCTGATTATCAAAGCTACGTTTATGTTCCGAAATTCTTATTTGAAAACTTCTAAACGTTCTACCAATATAAAACTTATCACAACTACCACAGTTAATTTAATATACACCGGATTTTTTATTTTTGTTGACTTTAGATTTGTTATTTTTGATATGTTTTCCTAAGTTATTTTCAATACGGTAAGCAATGTGGATGTTATACTTAAAAAGAAGAGATTTGAGTTTTTCACTGGACTTACCGATGTATGTAAGACTGTTATAGTTGATATTGTTTTTGACTAGGGGATAAACCAAACCAATCGCCTTTTTGAAGTTTTTCTTTAATATCATATTATCTATTATTTCAGGATTATAATTATTATTCACGGCCGTGAAGCCGTGAAAACATATCAAAAATAACAAATCTAAAGTCAACAAAAATAAAAAATCCGGTGTATATAAAATTAACTGTGGTAGTTGTGATAAGTTTTATATTGGTAGAACGTTTAGAAGTTTTCAAATAAGAATTTCGGAACATAAACGTAGCTTTGATAATCAGAAGACAGATTCTCATTATGCAAATCATTTGATTAATGAAAATCATATATTCAATTCCGATTTTGAAATTTTGAATACCGCAAACAAGGGAATGAAGCTTAATTTATTAGAATCACTTCAAATTAATAAATACAAATATTCTGGCAACCTTTTGAACAGCCAAATCGATCATACCTCAAGCCCCCTTCTCAATCTTTTCAAAATTACTTAGTTTACTATATAGTAGTTCAGTATGAATTCATCCCTTCCACCTGTTATCTACCTGTTTTCTCTGTATTTAAGTTTATATATTGTATGTATTCGAGAAATTGTCATTAGTCTGCACGTAGCATTTGAAAAAGGTGAATCTCATCGAAACGTACGTCATGCAGTATTATTTTTAATATATGTGTAAATCAGTTTAACAATTGTTTTATTATGTTTATCGATTTACATCAAGTATCGACCTCATCAATTATTTATTCAATAATCTATTGTCAAAATGAAAAAAGAAAAGTGTGATATCTTTTGTTATAGTTCGCATTTTCTTTATGAAAAATGTTGGCAAAAATTTTAACAGTCCCTAATGTTTGAAAATAAAAAAAACATTCGCAAAATTTGTATGGTTCTGTTTCTTCATAACTGCACTTTTGGATAATATTCATCTATGGATTATTTATTTTTTTATTTATTTACTTATTTACAAATACACCACTCAACAGCTTGGGCCAATTACTGAGTGGGAAAATACAATATAGTTTACAACTTAAAAAAAAATTAACTAGAAATAATATTAATAATGTACAAAAAATACACCTGAACGAAAGCTCTGTGGGCAAGCTGACATTGAAGCTCACCCATAAGATGTAGGAAAAACTAATATTTGCAAAACTTATAACTAAAACTAAAAATCAGTCAGGCGAGAGCTCGTCTGATATCACTAGGCATGCATGCAAATATGTCGATGACGTCATGAGAAGACTCAAAGTCACCACAAATTTTATGAAGTGGTGAAAAAGCCAGAACATTATTACGAGCCAGAGGTGGATGAAAAATGTTCATATTTCTACAAGACATTCTCGGAACACGGAAATTTATGAGGGAGGGAAGCAAAGAACAATAAATAGAAAACCTTATCAGCTTGTATAGGAAAATTATTCCCAAATATTTCCTACGTGTTTCAAGTGATGAAACATTAAATCTTGTAATAAGTAACTCCTGACTTTTTTTGATAGTGTTGGCGTTTACTTGATGTAAATCCATTATAATTGAATATAAACTTAAATTCAAGCAGTTGAACTTATGATTTACACTTTATTGACTAAATAGCATCACGCGTTTCGTCGTTACAAACGACTTCTTCAGATTATTATGTATTATTCTGTAAGCATCTGAAGAAGTCGTTTGTAACGACGAAACGCGTCATGCTATGTAATCAATAAAGTGTAAATCATAAGTTCAAGTGTTTGAATTTAAGTTTATATTCAATTCATGATTTATACCTCGTTCTGGATACACACCGTCGCAGCAAAACCATAAATATTTCAAAAATCGTCTTTGCACGGATTCAAGATTCCTTATATTACACAAGTATCCTGGATTCCAAACGACACTAGCATATTCTAGTTTTGAACGTATTAAGGTATTGTATAGGAGCATAGTTGATTCAGATTGAGAAAGCCATTTAGAATTTCTTATTACAGAAAAAGTTGGACATTGCTTTGAGTAATGATGGAGAAGTTTGGTGAGATGATACCATGATTATGCAAATGATTTCTAGAATGAGTACACAGAGAATTAATAACAGATTTCAAGAGTCTGAAAGGAAAAAGTTGAAAGAAGCTAACCATATACTCATCAAGATCATATATAAATAACTAAAGCCTATAGAATGTCTCGAACCAGACAAAAAAGATAAATATGAGCAGGGTCAATTTAATTTTGAACAAGGGATAATTTGAAACAAAATTGACAATAGCTTATAATTAAAATGGAGCTAATATATAAATATCAGTGGACTGCGTTGAGTGAAGGATCTAAGCTAAGACAAGACTTCCGAAATTAATTTTTTTTTTGAAACTCATGACTGATAGGAATTTCTCTTTCGTGATCTTCCATTTCGAGCTATAAATTACCTACTAGTAATGGGTGTTTTTTTTAGAGGTATAGAACTCAAAATTGCAATAAAACAACGATGGATCATTCGATTGACAAGAATTTCTTTTTATTCGAAAGATAATCTTCTGGCATCACATTCTAAGTATGATTTCTGGCATATGAACGCCACGGCTGGCTCGGATGTAGTCCAATCTGGACGTCCAATTTTCGATGAATTTTTCCAACATTTGTGGCCGTATATCGGCAATAACACGGCGAATATTGTCTTCCAAATGGTAAAGCGTTTGTGGCTTATCCGCATGGACCAATGACTTTACATAGCCCCACAGAAAGTAGTCTATCGGTGATAAATCACAAGATCTTGGAGGTCGATTCACAGGTCCAAAACGTGAAATTAGGCGGTCACCAAACGTGTCTTTCAATAAATCGATTGTGGCACGAGCTGTGTGACATGTTGCGCCGTCTTGTTGAAACCACAGCTCCTGGATATCATGGTTGCCCAATTCAGGAATAAAAAAGTTAGTAATCATGGCTCTATACCGATCACCATTGACTGTAGCGTTCTGGCCATCATCGTCCTAGAAGTAGTACGGACCAATGATTTCCCTAGCCCATAAAGCGCACCAAAAAGTTAGTTTTTCTGGATGTAACGTTGTTTTGACGTACACTTGCGGATACACAGATGTAGCCATTGAACCAGAAATTAGTTAAACAAAATTAGTGCGCGATAGGTATTCCGCACAGAACCATTATTTTCGAAAAGAAATTTCACTATTTGCAAGCGTTGTTCAGGCGTGAGTGTATTCATGAGGAATTGCCAAACCAAACTGAGAATAAATCACTTCTCAGCTGTTGAATCGGTCGCCATCTTCAATAGTAATGCCAACTTAAAGTTCTATACCTCTTAAAAAAACACCCTTTATGTAGTTATAATCTAGTGGAATAATATAAGGACACTTTAGATAACATTCAGTAAAAACCAGAAGCAAAACAAACAATAGACTTTAAAATGAATTGAAACATAATTATTGTTATAATTTCTTGATTGGTTGCAGATTTAATCATGACACATTTTCCAGAAAATGAGCGATTCTCAAAAAGAAGATCAAAATATTCAACTCGACCTTGTTTAATGACAGAAAAAAAGGAAAACAACTTAAACTGAACTTAAGACAAAAATGAAACCATTTAGTTGAATATATTCTTTTAAATACCTACGTGAAAAACAATATGTGGCAATGAAGACTTTCATTTACTTCACATTTTGATGATTTCAAGAAGTGAACTGTGATGAAATAGAGAACTTTATACTCAGGAATAATCGATACCATGCGATTTAATTTGGGAAACCAATATATTAGAAAATTTCATTGAAGTCAAATAAATATACTTTAAGTTTGAAGTTTGTTAAAGTGTATATCCTTATCAAACTTGCAAACGAGGAAGTTTAATATCGATAGCAGAATTTCCGCCAAAACATTACGTTATTCTACTTGAGCTTATATTAAGCTTTCATATAATCCAGGATATATAATTGAATATCAGCTTTTGTACTTAACTTTCCTGTGTATCACATATCAGTATGTCTACAGCGTGTTTACTAATTCGAAAACTGAACTTTAGAGTGAACTTCAATGTCTCTAGACAAGTTATCTGCATTCAATAATATTTAATCATTGTAAGGAATATAACTAAATGAAATAACTTATATAAAGAAGGACAATGATTTAGAGGCTCATTGAAAAAAATTATTACAGATATGTTTATCTTAAAACGAACAGAGAATTTCCAGAATTTTCAATAAATATTGATACTTGAATATAAACTGATATTCAAACATTTGAACTTTTGATTTACACTTTTATTAATAACATAACATGACGCGTTTCGTCGTTACAAACGACTTCTTCAGGTGCTTCTAATTATACAGCTTGTTCACTAATTCGAAAACTGAACTTAAAGCCCTCGACCGGTAAACTCTAAATTGCGTTTCGTCAATAGATGGCGATACCGATATCGTTTTGAAATTGTCTGATATAATGTATAAAGTGTGTTGCCTACCCCGCATAATTCGATATTCAAATTTCAACATTAAATAATTCGCCATCTGTCGAAGAGAAGTATAAGTGTACTTTGTTAATTTGGTGATAATCTGTAACAAAACTGCAATTACGTTCAGTTTATTTATTGGAAATTTTCGCGGGTATTCAAAGTCGACAATTCACTTTTGTGAACGAACGAATATCAAAACGAATAATATCCTAAATTTTTTTTTTGGGAACACCTTGCAATTATCTCCATATCACAAATTGTGTTTATCAATACATTCATTTTATTTTTATAGAGCATTTGTTTACCCATTAGTTTTATCACAGTTCATTATCGTTTTAGGAATGTAACTTTAAATTTTCAGAGTGGGCCGAGATAGAAAAGCCGATGTCATGAAATTGCTGGAAATGAACAACACTTAAAGAGTGAACTTCAATGTCTCTAGACAAGATATTCGCTTTTAACAATATTTAATCATTGTAAGCAATATAACTAAATGAAAAAATCTTATATAAATCATTAAACGATTTTTCTGATACTTGATGCAAATCTAAATACATAATTTGAATAAAACTAAGTAGTTTTCTGATTTTCAATATAATTAATTCAAAAACATGACAATATTGTTTCGTCAACACAGTGGCTTCATCAGATGTTGATGATAAACTGATTAGTTTATCACCAACATCTGATGAAACCACTGTGTTGGCGAAAAAATATTGTCATGTTTTTCAATTTATTATAGTAAAAATCAGAGAACTACCTCGTTTTATTCAAATGAAAGCTTATACAAAGAAAGATTATGATTTAATAGGCTCATTGAAAAAAAATTATTACAGATTTGTTCATCTTAAAACAGAGAATTTCCAGAATTTTCAATAAATATTGATATTTCTTAAAATATAACGCACCATATTCATATGTCTCTTTGAATTGTCGAAAGATCGCTGCACAAAACTGGAATCATAACCGTTGACTTTTGAGCAAAAAAATCCCATTATTTCACCATTTTCCGTGCGTGAATCCCTTGGTAAAAATGAGACTAAATTTCAACAAATTTATATCCTTTATCAACGAAAAAGTCCTCCTACTGTCAACCAACTCATATGACAATTGGCAGGAACGTATCATTCATAAATTCGCGAAAGGCAACACATGTGGAATACGAATTTTCCCTGCCTGTTAAAAAAAATGATGGATGAGTGAGAGGAAAGCGTGCGAGACGTCAGGAAAATTTTGATCACGAACTGCTGGCATTCGGAGGCATCAAACTAATAATGAGAAATTGGGTCACGTGTGGCTGAAAATATGGATTGCCATTGAAAGATATCAGAAAAATGAAAGCACGTTCATTTTATAAGAAAACCCCCTACAACTCCAGAATTATCGGAAATATCTAAACGTATTGAAGATAGTGTGTTAGAAGCTTGAGGAGGAAATTTATAAGCTAACCAGATGGAAGATACCTGAACGATAATATGATGAAAGCCGTATTTCCATGCTGATAAGTGGTTACCCGATTTTATGCAATTGGATTTTCATCAAAATGAAGAAATTCAAACAATAAATACTATTTTCTTATTTCTGGTGCACAGTTACACACTAACGTCATTATACATAATAGTTTTTGTATACCTTATTCAACAGAAATAATCATCATTCATTAGTATAAAAAATGGTAATATACCTCTTTTTCATATTGATTTCAACAAAAATCAGTGAGCAACTCCTTGAGAACAATGATTATGATCCAGTCATCAATTTGGAGTTTAGAAAACTTAGTTGCTGAATAAAAGAGAGAGGCAGAAAGTTTATCAACAGTCCTTTGTGCTAAACAAAGAGAACACGAATTTTCCAAACACTTTCTAGACCGCGGGCATAATTTTCCAGATACAGATATTCAAAGGTATTACATACAACTTCAAAAAGCGAAAAGCTATATATTTTAGATTCCATAGAAATCCGAAAACACAGTAAAGATAGAACCATTAATTTTTCAATGATCAAATGAATATAAAGGTTTTACTACTCTATAAAGCTCTGTGAAGAAGAAGAATAATAACGGGTGTTGTTTTTAGAGGTATCGAACTTCAAATTGCAATAAAACAACGATGGATCATTCGATTGACAAGAATTTCATCTTCAACAGTAATGCCAACTTAAAGCTCTATACCACTAAAAAAACACCCGTTATCGCCACAGAGAAGATCTCTAAAAAGTTAAGAAAGTTAACCATAGGTACTTTGTTAGTATAAGTTAACATGGTAACAATGTTAACATAAGTTAACTTTGTGCTTTTTTCATAATTCTCATAATTCCAATTTTCGTTATTCATGTGCTTGAAAATATGGAACAACTACGAAACTTCAGTCGCAAAGTAATAGAATATAGTAAAAAAAAACAAAGTGTATTTTGCTCTATAATATTATGCAATATTTATCATAAAATAATGGACGAATCTAATCAATAAATATATTGATACTCCTTTTATTGATTACACTTTTCCACGTATGATCTTCACATTTACTTTCAGAAAAACTTTAAGACAAGTAAGTTTTAATTTTTGTTTTCTATAGATTCCAAAATGAAAATTTTTTCAATAAATTCAAAAAATCCAGGTCTTTTGATAACAGTAAGATTTGAAAAATTGCCCTAACTAAATGATGAAAAACCTGAAATTAATAAACAAAATACAATTAAAAATACGTTATGAATTATGAAACTTATAAATATTTCATGATGGTTTTATCAAAATATTTTCAATATTCAATAGATTCATGATATTTTGTGATAATACATAATATTATAGCGAAAAATACACTTTTTTTCTTATGCGTATTATTAGAATTTATATTCAAACAATCCTAATTTCTTTTTCAATATACTTGAAAACGTAGTAATACTATGAAACTGCAATAGAAAAATAATGAATATAGTCATAAAGAACGAAGTGTATATAACAAAATATTTCAATTTCGACAGTCTCAACATAAAATTATGTAAACATTACTCATTATTTGAAAATTATATTTGTTGTGGTAAACCGAATTCATATTCTTTTTTTTTCAGAAAAGAATAGTTCTATTTTTAATTATCTAAATAAAATTGCTACTTCATAATACTAAATAACCAAAATCCAAATTATCATAATCGTTTAATACATCCCATACTCATTAAGGAATTTCGGAACATATTTTACAAATTTTCGAAAAATTTAAAAATCTGAACAGCCCCTGCAATCGTAAATTCATTTTAAAATCGTCCAGAACATAAAACACAGTCTGCAATATCATTCGAAGGATCGCGTATTGTCTAGTCGAACAATGTTGCCGGCGATAAAAAATTCGACTGAAAAATCATTAAAAATGAATATTTAACCTTCAAATGTGTCCCATACATTTCCTCACATTCCAGGTTTTTATATAAAATTCTGTCAACGTCGCAAAACAATCACATGAGTTGCATCGAAGTTTAGAATTAGATATTTGAAAGAAACGAAATCACTGAAATGATTTGAATTTGACGATTGAATCGAGCGACAGGAAGCGATCGGCTCTGCTCGGGAACGTTCGTTTTAGGTTGGAATTGTTTGAATTATTGGATAAACTCAACACATATCGAAATTCGAAACCTACATTAATTATAGGGATTATCATATTCTTTATTTTTCACATAGATTTTGATTAATAAAAGCGTTTCGAAACGAATATTCCGACGGAAAAAAAAAGACTCAAAGTTCATTAGCAAACCGAAACCTTTTATGTTAAAACGATTTTATTTTTTCGAATGTAAAGTTTTCGAATGATCATTTTTAACTGATTTGGTAAGGTTTTGTTCAAAATTAAGATTTCGTCTGAAGAAAAGATAAAGATATTCCTATTCAAAAAAAAATAGGAAAGTATTGTAAAGAAGAAAATATATAATTCTCTTTTACGATTAACGATGAAATAATCCCATATTCTAATTTTTTCAATCAAATAAATTTAATGCTAAAATTATTAAATCAATGAAAACCCATCACCCAGAAGTTAATGAAACAAAATTCATTAGAAAATTAATTTATCATAATTAAAAAAAGATATTATGAATATCTCATCATGAAGACAAAATATTTCATTTTGAATAATTTAAACATTGAATTATATTTTTGTAACCATTAATCATAAGTTACAAAAATTTTAAATTATCAGTTTAAAATTCATTCATTTAATTTTTTGGGAATAGAATGTTTGATATTTATTTAAAATATTATTGCTACTTGTGTTAATAAACAAGATCAAAATTATCATATATCTCATACACAGTACTCATTTTGTACTTGTTTAATTTTCAAATATCTTCCAGACTTTTTTAAAACATTTGGAAAATCTGAATAAGGAGCAACTGTAAATTCATTCTAAAAATCATCCGCAGAAGAGAAACGCAATCTGCAGTTTTCCTCAACGATCGCATGTAAACATCCAGTCGAACTATGTTGCCGGAGATAAGAAATTTTTACAAAAAAGTCATTAAAAATGGATATTTAACCTTCAAATGTACTCAACTATTTTCTCAAATTCAAGGTTTTGACGTGAAAATCTGACAACGTCACAAAACAATCACATGCGAGTGACAACGAAGGTTTTAGAATTTGATGTTTGAAAGAAACGAAAACTTTTCTGATAGAAGTGAAATGTTTTGTTTGAAGATTGAATCGGGTGGGCTGGAAGCGATCGGCTCAGCTTCGGGTATTCGTTTTAGGTTGAAATTGTTTGAATTATTGGATGAACTGAACAATTATCGAAACCTTCATTAATTATAGGAATTATCATATTCTTTATTATCCACACATATTTGGATTATTCAAACTGATTGGATATGAATATTTCGACGTAAATAAAAAAATTTACAGTTAATTTAGCGACCGCAATGCTTTTATTTTGAAAAGATTTTATTTTTTCGAATGATCATTTTGATAAGATTAGTTTAGGTTATGTTCAAAATTAACATTTCGTGTGAAGAAAACAAACTATTCCTGTAGAAAGAAACATAGAAGCGTATTGAAAAGTATAAAATATATAATTGTTTATTACGAATAAAGACAAAATAATAACATGTTAAAATTTTTTTCAATTAACTAAAATTAATATTGAAATTCATAAACAATGAAGAAGCCGAAGTTAATGGAGCGTAATTCAGTAAAAAGTTAATTTAGCATAATTAAAAACAAAGATATTATAAATATCTCATCATGTAGTCAAAATATTAAATTTGAATAAATTCAACATTAAATTATAGTAAACATTATTCATAAGTTACTAATATTAATTTGTAACTTAATTTGTAAATTTCAGTTTTTCATTTTTTTGGGAATAGAATGTTTCATATTAATTCAAAATATTATTGCTACTCGTATCTACTAATAAACAAGATCAAAATTATCATATATCATTTCATACACCGTATTGAGGAATTTTCAAATATATTTTACAATTTTTTTAAACAACCAGCAATCGTAAATTCATCTCGAAATTCTCCAGAAGAGAAAACGCAGTCTGCAGTTTCATTCCAACGATCGCTGTAAATGTCCAGTTAAACAATGATGCCGGCTATAAAAAAATTGTACTGAAAAGTCATTCAAAATGGATATTTAACCTTCAAATGTATACATATTCTGAAATTCCAGGTTTTAACGTGAAAATCTGTCAACGTCGCAAAACAATGACATGCGAGTAGCAACGAAGATAGATTTTGATGTTTGAAAGAAACGGAAGCACTGAAATGATTTGAAGATTGAATCGGTCGGGCTGGATGCGATCGGCTCTGCTCGAGAGTGTTCGATTGAGGTTGGAATTGTTTGAATTATTGGATAAACTTAACATAATTGTATCGAAAACTACATTAATTATAAGTAAAGCTCGGAAAAATCCAACCGAAAAAGCCAAAAATATAAATGTATCACAAATTGACAAAAAATGCAAAGATTTTAGAAAAAATGCAAGAAATGATGTTTATTATAATGTTGAATAATACTATCATTTCATTATTTTACTATGGTAGGGAGTGGGGGCGGGATTTAATAATTAGGTATTCATCGAAAATTTATATTAAGTATCAGACATTTTCATTTATAGAAGTTCAGTTAGCAGGTTGAAATAATGACCTTTCTGACCTTTTAGGTATTTTTCTAACATATTGTTGTAAATCTTCTATTATCTGTTATAACATTTTCAATTCTATTTCTGTAATTGTTTCTGATCCTACCTAAGTCTTTCTTCATTCTTACGTGTCCAGATTATGTATAAGCATTTGTGATTTGTATATTCAATCAGTTGTCCCATATGAAAAATATCGAATAAAACAAAAAATATTGTTTTACAACGACATAAATCAATTCTATTTTCGAAAGAGTGTCTAATTGATATTACGAACAGTTGTTTCACAAAAGAATCGACTTCTACGACATAAACATCGCATTCAAAATGTCACAACTGAAACATAACTTAGAAAACACGACGGAAAGGAAACATTCATGGTATAAATTCAAATGATGATACACAGAGAGACAGCAGAGACCACTACGAACTACGATTCGTGGAGCATCGGTATTTTCTAGCCACGTTTAATTTAGTGCTCGGCCAGGGGTAATATATGAAGTGCTGAAGGTGACTTTTCACATGTTACAACTGAATAACCAGTCGCTTGTCACCGGTTAACAAATGCCTTCGGATTTTACCTTGTTCCTTAAATATCCGTCCTGTTTTTTACTGAATGTTTTGCCTAAGTTGGTGAACAATGGCGGTCATTTATTCCCATGAACGAATGATGTTAAATATTGTTACTATTCAGATATAACTAGAGATACCGTGTTTTTCCCTACTCTAAATGAATTTTAGTCGAGAAATATTCATTACAATGTCAAGATGAAATTACAGTTTCAAGATTCACAAGTCATTCAATACTAGTAGTTGTGTAGACAGCTCCCTGAGAGTTTTATTTGAAATATTTCGATATTTCGATTAAGAGTCTCAGTATTTACTAGTATTGAATTACCTGTGAATCTTTGAACTAGCTACACTTTTGGCCGCCTGGGCGTGATCTGGAGCGATTAGGCATGGGATCATTCGTACACATTTCAGACAATTTTCTGTTGTGTTCGAATGAAATATCTACAAAGCCTTCCACTCGCACTCTTGTTGTCATGAGTAGGAATCTTGAACGCTAGGGAGTGTTTATACGTTCTTTCGCCGGTAGAGGGAGCCTACGTGAGTATTTTACTCTGTAGAATCTCTCTTAATTTGGTATAGGACCTATGTTCGTTTTGGAAGTTATCGATTCTTGATTGATAGATTAAATATGGACTGATGATTCATAATAATGATGAAACAATTGTATCCTATTATCATTCAACAAGGTCGATGAATTTTTCGAAACGCTCTCAATATTCACTCTCGAAAGTGATGGGTTCGTTCTCGTTGACAACATTTGTGTAGACAGCTCCTTGAGAGTTTTATTTGAAATATTTCGATATTTCGATTAAGAGTCTCAGTATTTACTAGTATTGAATTACCTGTGAATCTTTGAACTAGCTACACTTTTGCCCGCCTGTTCGTGATCTGGAGCGATTAGGCATGGGATCATTCGTACACATTTCAGACAATTTTCTATTGTGTTCGAATGAAATATCTACAAAGCCTTCCACCCGCACTCTTGTTGTCATGAGTAGGAATCTTGAACGCTAGGGAGTGTTTATACGCCCTTTCGCCGATAGAGGGAGCCTACGTGAGTATTTCACTCTGTAGAATCTCTCTTAATTTGGTATAGGACCTATGTTCGTTTTGGAAGTCATCGATTCTTGATTGATAGATTAAATATGGACTGATGATTCATAATAATGATGAAACAATTGAATCATATTATCATTCAACAAGATCGATGAATTTCTCGAAACGCTCTCAATATTCACTCTCGAAAGTGATGGGTTTGTTCTCGTTGACAACATTTGTGTAGACAGCTCCCTGAGAGTTTTATTTGAAATATTTCGATATTTCGATTAAGAGTCTCAGTATTTACTATATATATATATATATATATATATATATATATATATATATATATATATATATATATATATATATATATATATATATATATATATATATATATATATATATATATATATATATATATATATACATATAGATAGAGATAGAGAGACACATTCTCTTCTGAGAGAGAATCTAATAATCTAATAATAATATTGCACGATAAGTTACTAACTCAAAAGAATATTGAATTATTTGATGATTTAAAAACATGTAAATTCACTTTATCCCTTTTCCATCGAAAAAAGTTTTATTTTCCAACCAACCACTGCCCAATTGACCAAAAGGTTTGCATTTTCATTGATGTTTTCAGGAACAAATAAAAATTAAAACATTTTCATTGGAAATATTGCGTCCGGTCGGGACACAGAACTGCCTTCAATGTATTCAAGCCCGTACAAAATTGAAAACGGAAATTGCAGACCTAGTGGACTGCGGTCGCCTTTTTTTCGAATTAAAATGGAATGTGCACCGGTACGTGTCAAAATCTCTGAGCGATCCAACAGTGCGTGCAAAATGTGCACATACACGCATTCCCGCTACCCCCTCGTTCGGAGGCACAACCCCAGGCACACATCCGATGTATTTCATATTAAATCTGCGACTGGCAACCACTGCCGTCTCGATTTTCGTTTATTTAATGGGAAAATGAATTGCGGCCAATATCAATTATGTAAATTTCAATAGAGCTTCCAGTTCATTTTGACTAGCTCGGTGGAAATGATTGGAAAAATAACTTGTGGTGTTGGAAAATTAGAGTCAAAGGAAATTTGGGAATCATATTGAATCGTCCGTTTGTTTATTGAACTGAATATTTTTCACAGGCTACTCAACTCGGTGTAAACGCTGCTTTCAATTACATATATCGATAGTTAACGAGTTTGAATAAAAAATATTGTTTACGCAACAGTAACAAATTATAGGTTAAATTGTTGTTCGAATTATTTTCTGTTTGCGATTTCCAGTTCAATTGGAACCCGCCATCAAGGGCTACTATATTAAGTATGAACTCTGTATATCCTCACAGTTATTCTCTCATATGACCTCTGAATCAGCGGTTCTCAACCAGTGGTCAGCGGACCATCAGTTGTCCTGCTTGCAATGGTCGGAAAAAACATCACAAAATTGGAAAACATTGCATTTTATATAAGTTTTCTCATAAAAAGGATAAAAAAATGATCTTGTGTTTAGGGCAAATCAACCACTAAAAATTATTCGAAACTAAATTACTACATCTATAATTTGAAAATAAAAGATTCTTGCAGTCGAATAATAATCTTGTGATAAATGTATCAGAAACTTTACATATTTTTCAGGTGGTTAACAAGAGTATATAATGTTACTTATGATATCATTGTACACTCTTGATGGGTTAACCACCCGGAACATATGTAAAGTTTTTAATATATTTAGTGAAACTTAAGCCAAGTGTATTGATTTCAATTTATCGTTAATGTTTACCAAGAGATAAACGAATCCACCATGTCATTTAATTATATAATAGGTTCCATTTATGGAGAAAACCCTAATAATAACTTATATTACGTCAAGGAATCAGTGATCCATAGTAAAACAAAGATTTTGTCAAGTGGTCCCTCACCACTAAAAGGTTGAGTACCACTGCTCAAATATTGGAGACATACACAGACACGAATATCTAATTTGAGGTTCGAATCCAGATGTCTAGTGCGACATTGTTCTACAATAACAACAATTCATTAGCATTCAATTTAACAAGTTTGAATTCTATTACACATGTTATATCTTCATTTCCTAGTTTATAATTTGTATTTCTTACCAGTCGGTTCAACTGCAAGATGGATGATTGTTTGACATGCTTCCTGTGATATAAAATGATGCTTCGTTCTTGGAAATTTAGTATATGTTTTTGTTTTGTGTTAATATATTATTATATTAGGTAGTGTAATACCGATAATGAGAGAAAAATAGTGCAAATAAAAAACCTATTTACCGAAATTTTATTTGTTCATCAAATTTTTCTGTTCGTCATATTCTTTCTTGAAAGATAGGCAAGTGTTGGTACTGTATGATACTATCTGAGTATACTACATCATTGTTTGCTATCGAGGTTTGACACTAGGAGCCTATACACCAGGAGAAGTTTGAATGCATTGAAATTTTTATTCGATTTGCTCAATGATAATCTCGACTGTCCTGATCTTCTGGGTAAACTTAATTTCTTCGTTCCTCAGAGGTGTACTAGAATAAGCCAGACATTTTACTCAAAAACCCACAGAACCAATCTTCTCTCGCAATCGCCGCTTAGCTTTGTATGTTCTACTGCAAAACACATATCAAGCTGCTGTGATTTTCACTGGGACTCACTTGTTTCTATCGTAAATATGTACTTTAAATCTTAACAGTGAGGTATCTTGATGTCTTCCCAATGGAGTTCAGAGTGATTTGTTTTCTTGATTATTATTATAATTGAACATTTAGATATTGACATTTTAGATTTAGATCATTATATTTGATAATGTTTTTTATTATTATAATTATTTCATAATGTTTTATATCTATGTTGTTATTGATATTTTTAGTAACCATATTTATTCAATATGTATTTTCCTGTAATTGGGTAGTTACCTGTTGAAAATATATGCTTATTATTATATATTATGACATTTCAACAGATTATATAAAGAATTAGTCACTTTTTCTTATTTCTGACTTCCATTATTTCTGTTTTTTAATTTCAACTCCTTTTGTTGTTTGACTTTTAATATAATGTATTTTGAGATACCATTTCATTATGGTTCAATTTTGGCTGAGTGATATTTACACAGCCTGTAGATCCGATTGAAAATTTACATAAACAAAGAACTAAATTAAAAATCATCAAAAGACGGCGAGCTTTCTGCTCGGTGATCGGTAATCCTTAGATCTCGGGCTCCTAAATAAATTCAAACTAGTGACAAGAGCGGCGCATGCTATTATATTCCTTTTTCTACCTCAGATTAGATTGACTTCGGCCGTCTCTTAATTGATCCTTAGATAAACAGAGAAGCAGCAGCAACCTTCTCAATACACCCCATCGATAAGATGGTTCTGTCGATGGAAACTGCTCACGTCAGCCAAGTTTCTTTTTAGTCATTCGACAGACCACACACTCAACCACCAAGTGCGGCTCTTTTTATCGTATTCCATCTGCTTTCGACGATTGTATGTTTTTTTCCGATGAATTAATTTCTCCTGAATTGATTGGAGTTAATTTATATTGGTTTTTTCCTCTTTCGCTCTTATTCGGTAGCGAATGTTACAATTTTTGTACCTAACTGCTGTGAACAGACGATGAATATTTAACTAACCTGAGGTTAAGTGTGAAATTCGGATATTTTTGACATATCTACTGTAAGAAAAGTGAAAGATATAAGTGTATATATATATATATATATATATATATATATATATATATATATATATATATATATATATATATATATATATATATATATATATATATATATATATATATATATATATATATAAAGAGAATAAATAAAATATAAGAGAACAAACAAAAGACGAAAAGGACTAAGCAAACACTAAGCACAATTTAAGCATTACCTTACATCATTTTGAAAGCGGAAATAAAGATATTTATAAATCCATTAATAACTCAAGAACTTCACTTGTGTTTCAGAAGTGCTCCTAAGTTACTTTCCTTCTTAATCGATTTTGTCATGCTATAATTTGATATTCATGTTCTCTGAAAAATGTAATCTATACTCAGATCATAATTTGCACCGTTAACATTGTTAATTTCTCCAAAATATGTGAAAGGAAAAATCACCAAAAATCCTGTTTATCGGATGTTAGACGATTTCATTTTGACAAATTACTTAGGACCTGTTGATGCGGAAAATGCACCTACACACTTTTACTCCAATTCTACTTCAATATTCAGCCGCTAGAAAACCTCAGCTCATAAATCACTCGTGTCACGTTGATTGATTATCAGAAAACTAATTTCTATTCTATCGTTTCTAACTGACTAAACTGACGTTTCCCACGTAGAAGAAAAATATTTTGCTTATTACACGTAAAACGTAATAGTTGAGTGAAGCCAGGATTATATTATTTCCAATTTTTAGTTTATTAGACGTCTAGTCGTTTCACTATAATATATATATAATATATATATATATATATATATATATATATATATATATATATATATATATATATATATATATATATATATGTATTGAGAAACATTCCTCACATTGTAAAATTACATTCTTATTAAATTAAATTAAACTCTTGACTTAATGTTTCACGATTATATTTAACAATATGAATTTGTCGACATGTTTCGAGCGTGAGCTCATTTTCAAGACTAAAATACAGTAAGAAACGAACAAAAGATTTATATCTATACAATGGATGTAAGGAGGGGGGATAATTGAAAATCTAAGTGTTAATTTACGATGTCTTCTTTTTTCTTCCAAGAACTGCATATTTCAATTGCCTCTTAATTGCCTCTTAGGTCTAATAAAGGGAAACGATTAGACCTTTTAGAGGTAGTTGAAATATGCAGTTCTTGGAAGAAAAAAGAAGACATCGTAAATGAACACTAAGATTTTCAATTATCCCCCCTCCTTACATCCATTGTATAGATATAAATTTGCTATTCGTTCCTTACTGTATTTTAGTATTGAAAATACGCTCGAAACATGTTGACAAATTCATATTGATAAATATAATCGTGAAACATTAAGCTAGGAGTTTAATTTAATTTAATATTTAATGATGTTTCATCAAGAGTTAAGCGAGGATTCAATCTCAGTCATTAAAATTACATTCATTCAATTGATCCAATAATTACAACTAAGAAGAATGCTCACAACTGAATTCAGTTTTGAGTCTGATCTTCCATTCAGCCCTCGAACAAAAATTTTGTTCAAGTTTACGTTTATATTCACAATATACAACTAAAAATAAATTACCGTAAAAATATTGAACATTTGGGACAATTTTATAGGAGGAGGGTTAATCGTAGTGAAAAAACAAACAAATATATGATACAAAAAATTGATTCATGCATTATTGCCTACATTCGAATCATCAAAGTACTTTGCCACACTATAGTATGCCTTTGTTAACATCAAGTACTTGACTAAACAAATGAGCTTTCAGTAATTTCAAATTTGACGGTATATGGTTGAATATTTTATTACTCTGGTAATAGAGTGAGTGCTCAAATTTAGCTGCTTTGTGCTTAGGCTTAAGCAGCATATCACTGTTCCTTGTTGAATACTCATGATTACTATTCAATTTGATAAACCTATCTTCATTTTATTTAACATAAAGTGAACATCTTTAAATATTCAAACATGGAAAGGTGAGTATGTTATTATTAATTAGAAATAAGTACCACATCCCTGTTCCTTGTTGAATACTCATGATTACGTTTCAATTTAATGAACACATCTTCATTTTCTTTAAAAAGGTAGGTAGGGTGAGAATGCAATTATTAATGAAGATAGATTCAAAAGATATTCGTTGATCAATATTGAATATAAATCGAAGTATTCGCTTCTGTGTAATAAACACCCTATTTATTTTTGTAGAGCATCCCCACAACAGAATATTATAATTTAGACGACTATATACAAGACTGTAATACACATTCATAACACAGTTTCTAGGTACAATGTTTTTATTTCTGGACATTGCAAAAATTGAGTTATTCAATTGTTTACATAAAACATCAATATGTGTTGTCCATCTCAAATTTCTGTCTACATATATTCCAAGTAACTTGGGATGTTACACTAAGATTTCACTTGGTGCGACACTCTGTAAGAAAATAATATTTTGAAAGCAATTAGGTTAGAGAAAACAACATAAATATCTCTACAAAATAATAAGAATGATCCATTTGTTACGAGAATAAAGTTTCTACGACTGTTACTATGAATATAGTGAAGAACTTGATTTTGTAGTGTAATATATTCAGACAAAACAAATTTTAAATTACATTTATAATAGTTAAAGGTGAATAAAAGTAAAGTACATCCAGGCATTCGAGAATTGAAAATCCAACCATCATAAAATGTGTTTTAAGTTGATTTTTACGTAATCTTGGGTTATTCTTTGTTTCAATATGAAATATTGTATTTAAAGCATTGTTTTTCTTATGAATAATATCTGCATAAATTTGTTTGAATAATTTTTATACTTCTCTCGTCCCTTTCAAATCTCTCGTATCTGCTAACTTCATACAATTTTAGGGCTTCTCTCTCCAGCGTTGCCTCTTCTACGTCTTTTTACGTGGAAATGCGTATTTTTGGTCATTCCTGCAAATCAACGACCTTCAGTCGTAGAGACAACGTATTTTCTCTTCACTTAAAGACACTCTCACCTCCGATGCGGAACAAATCATGTGCCGCGAACTCCAAGCAACGTTTCCTTTCGTAGTAGACTCTGCTCCACATAAGAAATAAGAAGTTCCGTAGACAGAGGCGCTATTGTATAATATAATTTCTGACAGGCTCAATTTCGTAGTAAATTGTGACTGCGAGTTATGTGAGTTTCACAAACGAAAAAAAAGTGTAACTTAACCTGATCATATCTTGATAGTGTTTTACCTTGTTTGAGTAGGGGACGCTACGCTATCATTTCAAGGATAAAATATTTGTCAATACAGCTTCAAGGATGAAATACTACGCTGTGAAAACAGCTATTCCTCCTGGATAATCTGTATAAATTGTATAGCAAAATATTCGTTTCATTCAGTTTCATCGGACCTAAATTATTCATTTCGCTCAAAAATTCAAATACTTAGATCTGAGAACCAAAATTTTTACTGATTTTCTGATATGACCAAAGACTTATTCAAAATCCTAATTTGCACATTTGTCTTTCGCATATATTTCTATGTTCTATCTGAAGATTTATACTTGTCATGTTTATATGTTTTTAGAGTTACATTTTGCTATACCTCTAACGAGATAATTAAATTAGCACTCAAATAAACGGTTACAGTTTTTCTTCCTCACGCAAGAAAAAGCTATAACTGTTCATAACAATACATCTCATTCCATTTCTTCTCAACTTTTGTCTTAAAAGGAAAAAATTATTCATAACATTGAAGGGCTTGGTTAACAAGTGTTGAAACAGAGCAGAATGTGTGAAGTAGAATAAATATGATACGAAAAGTAAGAAATAAGATATAAATGGAATTATTGAGTATATATTTATGTTGAAAATGTGGCTTGTTCAAATACTTATTCAAATCTGAAAAAACTATTCATGAGTTACTTAAAAAAGTAGTTCACATTGATCTGAACAGCTGAATTTTGATTGATAATTGATTGATAACCGCTCTATTATATTCTACTTTTTCTTGCAAATTCAAATCAATTTTTTTGGTGATTGAGGAAAATTTCGAAATACCAAATTTAAAAGGAAGTGAATCAACCGAAATATGCGAATTCAACTCAAATTGTAGACATTATGCATCATTGACGTTGAATTGTAATCTGGGCAACATAATGAAGGTATCGCATGACGAGTCAAATGTATATCCATTCCATAAAGTTTAATTTTTTCTCTGCAGTAATGGGCAAATTTTATTCGAAGGAACCATGTTGCGCTCTTCGTGAGCAAAATGGGAGGTGCAATCCAATTAACGACCTGAATGCTGGTATTAATGTTAAAACGTGGATCCGATATATCATCGAAATCGCAAGCTACGTCTTCTTTAGCAGTGGCAGTTGGAACTATATACGGAACTTGCCGAAGGTAAAGGTATAAAATTTAGTTTTTCAGACTTGGATCTTCAGATGGTTGCATTATACATATTTCTGATTCAATTTTTGACAAAACTACAACTGGTTGCGAAACATCTATAAGTATTCTTGAGAGTTCGATTTGAGTGAAATGTGTTTACTACTCTATTGGCAGTTTGTTAGGAAACATTTAATCCAATATTGCATTCAATAATCTATTTAATAATATATTAAAATAGTCGAAACTCCTCCAAGATTTGGCAAATAATATTTGTTGTTTACTGTGCAACACTGACAATTTCATTAGAAATTATCACTTGTAAGTATTAAAATATATATTATATACTTATTCGTTTCTTATTTGTTGTCACATAATAATAATATAATTAGTCAAATGATGTATTTATGGAAACATTTTCCAATGCTATTATGAAGACGATCTTGATTTCAAATCAATCAAAATAATCATTCAATCTCTAAGATTATATTTCAAATAAATAAAATGCATATAATTTAAATATTAATGGCTTTTTCACCAAATACTGTATTTCTCTGTCGATATTCACTTGAAATGTTCAAATATTGCGTAATCAACTTAATTATAGGAATATGAGATTTTTATGATTGTAACGTTATAAAGGGTGATTTTTTAAGAATTAAGATTTTAAGGTTGGCGGCAGTGGTTGGTAATGGCATCCAAACGTCATATGTCACAGTGAAAAGTTTTCAGTATACTCCACCAATTCATCATGAAAAGACTTACAAACGAGCAACAATTGAAAATTGCTGCAATTTACTATCAAAGTTGGTGCTCTGTGAAAAATGTGTATCGTTTGTTACGACCATAATCGACATGGTGAATCAACAATTCGTGCTGTTATCACCAAATTTCGCACCAAGTTTACTTTGTTGGACATTAAACTATTGTCTCGCATGCGTACACTGCGTACTGAAGAGAATATTGCAGTACTGCGTTAATGAGGATCGTGAAATGTCAATTTGTCGCAGTTCTCAGCAATTGGCCATGTGTCAAATTGGACCTTCGAATGGACCATTTGATACCGAGTCGAGGACATCATTTACATGATGTTACCTTTAAAATGTGAATAGTAAAGGCCAAATTGAGTGTTTTATTCGATTTCAAAAAAACTACACTTATAGTTACGAGCAGTTACGAACAAAGTTATAATTGAAATGTGATTGCCAACGTTTCCATATAGGTACCAGAAGAAGTCGAACATATATTGTGAAATCTGGATTCATATGAAAACGGAGAACCACAGAAGTTGAAACGTGGAATTCAATAAAGGGTCACAGATTACAATGCAATTATCAACGAAATTTCAAATATGAAATTACTTATGGCTGTGGAATAGCTGATAGCAAGATAAAAGAACAATCGAAACATAGTACTAAGTTTGGAAAAAAGATTGAAAATGAGAAGCCAAGTTAGTTTTCTGGAATGGTTTGAGAGAAAAATATAGTTTTTTGAATTTTTAAATAATGAATATGTAGAGAAGTTTGAATTGGGCAATTTGCATATTTTGGAGCTGACCAGTTTTGGAAAATTAAAAAAGAGAAATTATTATATCTCATATATTATTATTATTACCTTACACAGTTTGAATTAATTATTATTATTATACAATTATCATTATCATTATTGAGTATTTTTTGTTTCATTATCATTATCTCCTGTAGAAGATGTATTATCATGTCCCTCTTATTATTATTATTATTATTATTATTATTATTATTATTATTATTATTATTATTATTATTATTATTATTATTATTATTATTATTATTATTATTATTATTATTATTATTATTATTATTATTATTATTATTATTATTATTATTCTCCAGTTATTCTCAGCTCCGGCATTGGTTTGAAAGTTGAATTGCGGGGCTAAACCTAAGCAACTCAACAATCTGTCTGTTACTTTATCGTTCCAGGAATTTCCTGACTATGTGACATGTGTTCAGCACCACAGCTTTTTGCATCTTTATATACAGCCTCGGGTTTATAAGTTTATGTACGCCGTATCTATATCCCACATACTAAGAATCTCACACTTCAGGCCCGTATATTCACTGATTTTTTCTAGAATGGTTAGAAGTTAGGAGTTTTAGATACCGCTATGTCTATCAGGTCCAAATGAAGTATGTTTGGTATTATTATATATCGTGTGGTCTGCAATGATAGTTCTATGATAATATATTTTCTAGTTGCTACCGGCTGTAGTTTGTATTTATAGTAAGGTGTTATATCTTTTGTCAACAGTCTGGTTTTCACAGCTAGCGTTTGATGAACTATGCAATCTACTTGGTTGTGCCTATGAGTGTAGTCGTTTTGAGCTAGAGATGTGCAGGCTCCAGTGATGTGTTGAATGTTTTCAGTCTTTTCCTGGCATTTTTTGCATTTTTCGTCAACTACAGTTGGGTCTTTTATAATGCATTTCTTGTAGTTGTTGGTATAAATCACCTGATCCTGGATAGCTCGCATGAATCCTGCAGTTTCTGGGAACAGATCACCAATCTTGAGCCAAGGGTTCGATTTCGTTTTATCGACATTCGGCCTTTCAAGATCCCGAGTATGCCTTTCATGCAGGACCCTGCTTTTCCACAGGTTTCTTTTTTCCTATGAAGTTTGAATGCATTTATTTTGCTGCGGAAGTAGACTGTATCATTATTATTATAAATAAAGTAGATTGAATGTTTGCTGATCTCTTGGTGAAACGTTGTTCAATATATTAAATAGAAACTTTTGGCTCCATTTCACAAAATGTATACTAAATGGTGTTACCCATTTTCAGAAGTTTCCAGATTTTCTGAGAATTGTTTCTGAAAAAGTTCAGAAACAATTGTCATGTGTCTATTATAAATTTTGTGAAACCTAGCCAAATATTTTTATTTAATTTATTATCATTATTATTATGGGACTATTCCGCAATACCAGAATCATTGAACTTGAAACCATAATTTTGAGGCGTTTTCTTTTTAGCCTCGCTAAAAAGTTGAAGTCGATACTGACTCAAAATCATTTCAACTCCTCTTTCATGTATCGTATTATGAGCAAAGCGAAATAATTTCTTGTAAGCTCAGTGAGTGGCTCTTATTCACCGAACGCATCAACTAAACTCGCATTTATTCAAAGAAGAACCTATAAAATGTCAATTCCTGTCGACGCTCCAGCTGTGTTCTCGGATTTTCACGTGATACGCCACAATGACCATCACCACAATTTAACCATGTTAATTTTAGTGACAGAATAATTCGTGATGTTTCGAAACAAAACACGTTCCGGAGGAATACCATAAAATAATTTAAGTTTTGTCGTTATGAGTACTTTAATTGCAATTTAATTTATTATAGCCATATAACTTCTCTGCAAACAACTGGGTGGCATGAAATTTCGAATTGGGCTATAATTCGTACCGAAAATGAGTGGCTATAAAGGCACAGCGCCGACGCATGATTTTAATAACTGTGGCCGTTTTGAATCACCTGTAAAACGGTAAAAATTTACATCAAAGAGTTTCCCTGAGTTCGACAAAGTGATGAATAAGGTGCATGTTTAAATGCTGGTTTTATACGTGTATTCTTGAAACATTTTCGTGAAAACCCCTAGTTTATCATATTCAGGGTAGATATAAACATAATATCAGTTAATACACGTATCGCATGTTATAGTTGAATCTAAAATTGAGACCAATTAAAGAATCATTCATCCTAGTTGAACACTACTATCTCAAGCTTCACTATCAAGCGCTTCTTCCAATATTCAATAATTTTTCAGTGTGTGATTTTAAAAAGCTTCTATGACATTTCACAAAAAACACGAATTTTCTAAATTAAAAGCCCAACCGCCAACGGTTGATTCTTTTTTTCAAATCAACCAACTTTTTTTCAAATCAGACTATTGATCACTTCCGTAAGTTTGGCACTGCGCTTTCATCTGCGATTGATGCTCTATCTTATCTCAATCGGCAAATGAATACACCGAATTGCAACTGAAGGTATATAAAAAGTACAAAACGCAGGATCAGAGACAACTTATTCCACCGAAAATGATCGTAGGTCCTGCGATGTCCAAGCAAGGAATCATTAGGTCTTACTTTCTTGTAAATTCTTGGAGATTAACGGTTACAGTCAATACAGAGCCTTAAACGGAATCTTGGTACTTAAACTGGACCAAAAGTACTCTGGTTATAACTTAAGTTGATCTCTAGGACAAGCGACCAAGTGGCATCCAAGTGGTCTTGAATTAACCCTTATGGACTTAATGTTATGGAGTTATATTGAATCTGTATCGATTATCACGTATCGGAATAACGAGGAATTTTTGGGATTGAGTAACAAGTATCGTAATTGGGTTATATTATTTGATGATATTAATATTAACTTTTACTTTTCACTTTATCCCATCACCTACTACAAAATACTCTCTCTTAAGACTTTTTGTATTATAACGATTATTTTTAACGGGTACCTAACTCTTTTCCGATCTCATACATATTGAGTACCATGTATGTGCCTTTAGCATAACATTAAAAATTCAAGACAAGCAGTGAATATAAATTTGAATAATGAATATCATATATTCCTAAACAGAGCGGAACGAATTCGCAAGATAGTCGTAAGATAAAGGCTTTTTCATTTCATCCTGATTCCTGATATACGTCAGCATATTATGTCCAAATGATATGTTCGAATGAATTAAGGAGATACGTAATTCACTCTACGAAAAATCTAAAAGGTATCCACCTTATAAACATGTCAGAATCAAGTTGAAAATGATATTTTAAATTACGTCGTCATTTCATCGATCTCCAGCGACGAACTTGGTGGAACATTTTTACAAAGTAGGTATAACTGGGTGATTGGAAACAGAAATTTCAGAGAATTCATTTAATTCACTCGACATTGCTACGTTTCATGCTGCTATTACATTATGAAGAAATAATTCACCTAATTTGGAACACGCAATGAGTTATTAAATAAAAACAAAAACACTTCGCTCTGTTTCACAAAATTTATAATAAATACTTGACAATTGTTTCGGGGTGTTACCCAATTCTCAAAAGTTAAACCAGACATATTTTTCGACCAACACTCTTATATACCTATACATCGCTCCTGCAATAGACTTAAAGCTGATATCGATGTCTCCAAAGTAGAGGGCCACGTCAATATACAGGTAAAACTATTAAATTTAATCTAAGAATTATCCAAAATCAAAGGTCATAAATTAAAGAATTGGGGCAAGTAACAATAGTGATAAATTGATCATTTAATATTGGTTTTTTCCTTCGGTGCGATCCCAAATTTTCACTTGTTCTAGAAGGTCCAGAGTGTTACCTTTCATCTATTGGAGCAGCAATTTGAATGTATACACCAATATAATCACAGTCAATTCGGTCTCTTTTCCTGTGAAAGAGACAACATTATACTTTGACACATTCAAATTCAAATAATTGTCCTCACACCAAGTACCAACATGGTCCAGATGGAGTTTAACACAGTTGTCCTGTGATCTAACTTCATGATATAGTTTCAAATCGTCTGAGAACATCAAATGTGGAGAGTGATCCCTCAGATCATTTACGAACGGAATAAATAAGAGTGGTTCAATATTAGACCCTTGAGATATTCCAGAGTTTGGTATCAACTCAGAAGACTGTATACCCTGCAGTTGTACGAATTAACGTCGGTAAACCAGGTAAGAATGAAAAAGGTTGGTGATGCTATCAGAGAATCAAAATTTGTTGCGGATTTTCTGCACCAGAAACGTACAAGCAACTTTATCAAATGCTTTCTGAAGATCTGTGTAAATCTCATCAACTTGACCTGTGTAGTCGAGTACTTCAGAAATACTGAGAAATACTGAGTACTGAGAAAACAGCATTAGATTGCTTGAACAAGATCTCATTGACATGATTCCATGTTGCTCAATCTTGATGCTTTTCTGACGGCTGGATATATAGCATTATAGACTAAAATTTTGAATAGTTTTGGAAAAATTTGATAACATGGATATTGGCCTGTAGTTGTTTACAAAAGAAGCATCACTTTTTTTCAAGATCGGTACTATCTTGGCTGATTTCCATATTTTAGGAAAAGTGGCTTTGCTTATTATCAGAATAAATATATGTGTTAATGGATCCGAAAGTGCATAAATACAATCTTTCACAATAGAACTTGGTATTTCATCAGGACCACACGTAAGTTTATTAGAGAGTTTCTTGACGGCAATAATGATTTGATTTCGAGTTATTGAACTCGAAATATCGCGTCATGACCATCTGAATGGTTCACCTTACATGAATTCTTGTTCAAAGATGTATCATATACCGAACTGAAATATTCAGCAAAGGTGTACGCTCAACATCTCGCGAAAACACATATAATAAGATGATCTGCAAGAAATTGAAAAATTGAGCCATTGACAATAGCTAAATTTCTTCCACTTACTGTCAAGTGCTATCTTCTTCGTTCTTCAAAACTTTCTTATTGTATCTTTAGATTAGGCCAAAACCAAGTCCATTATTTGGGTCTATCAGTTTTTCAATTTATTTTGAAAAATTAATGATATTCGCATGAAAATGTATCTAGTTTTCTATCGATAGACAAAACGCTGAAAAATATTTATCCAAGAAGCTCTGGAAAAATCTAGAAACCATTACCTATATCATTTCGTTTATTTCATTTCAGATACTTTTATTACCGGGAAGAATTAGACTAGTAGTTTAGTCAGTGGGAAAATTAGACTCCACTCTTTTCATGAGCTTCGATGAGAATGCATCAGGGCCTATGAAAGCTTTTCTATTTCATTTCACGCGTGGCTGAGCGGAATTACACACAATAAGAAAATTCGGAATCCCGGTAATAACTTTCGCAAAGTATTTCCTCCGTAGAAATTCGGAGAACCTTGAATAGCTTTTGTGTAATACACTGTTAAGTGTGCTGATGAAGCTCTCAAGAGCGTCTTCGTGTGTAATTACCACACAATATTACCTCATACTCGCTCTGCTAACTGCATTCTGGAACGCACATTGTAAAATGAATCCGTAAGGCCGTCGTCATAGAATCAGGGTGGCGCTATGTAAGGCTGCACATACACTACGGGTTGTTGACACTACTTACAACTAGTAGTAGCCGGAGTTGTGTCGAGGAACTGTCGAAGTAACGGGCGTTTTTATTAGAGGTATAGAACTTTAAGTTGGCATTACTGTTGAAGAAGGAGACCGATTTAACAGCTGAGAAGTGATTTATTCTCAGTTTGATTTAGCAATTCATTATGAATAGACTCATGCCTGAACAACGCTTGCAAATAGTGCAATTTCATTTCGAAAATAATGGTTGTGTGCGGAATAGGTATCGCGCGAAATTTTGTTTAGCGATGAAGCGCACTTTTGGTTGAATGGCTACGTCAACAAACAAAACTGCCGCATTTGGAGTGAAGATAATCCTCAAGTGTACGATGATGGCCAGAACGTTACAGTCAATGGTGATCGTTATAGAGCCATGATTACAATTTTTTACAAATGTCACACAGCTCGTGCCACAATCGATTTATTGAAAGACACGTTTGGTGACCGCCTAATTTCACGTTTTGGACCTGTGAATTGGCCTCCAAGATCTTGTGATTTAACACCGCTAGACTACTTTCTGTGGGGCTATTCTAAGCTATTGTTCTATGCGGATAAGCCATAAACGCTTGGCCATTTGGAAGACAATATTCGCCGTCTTATTGTCGATATACGGCCACAAATGTTGGAAAAAGTCATCGAAAATTGGACGTCCAGATTGGACTACATCCGAGCCAGGTCATATGCCAGAAATAATATTCAAAATGTAATGCCACAAGATCATCTTTGGAATAAAAAAATTATTGTCAATCGAATGATCCATCGTTGTTTTATTGCAATTTAAAGTTCTATACTTTAAAAAAAACACCCTTTAGAAACTGAAAGTAAAAAATAACATCAAATTATATACCCCTAAGTACGGCACTCATTTAGCCGATCTCTTGAATTTGTTGTCATTTCTATAAGTGATTTTCGATAAAGATTTGAGATAACCCCACAAAAGTAAGTGCATAGGAATGAATCAAAACCACATAGAGGCCAGCTTATAGCGACTGACTTAAAAATCAACTTTGGTTATAACCAGAGTATTTTCCTCCGTTTTGGTTTCACAAAATTATATAAGACGTATAACGTTGTGTATTTATTGTAAACGTACATCTCCTTATGATCTTATGACTCCTAGCTTGGGCATCGTAGCTCTTACGATCTCATTGGACGAAATAAGTGGTCTCTGATGCTTGCGTTATGTACTTTTACATCCCATCAGCTGCAGTTCTGCTTATTTACTAGCCAAATAAGATTAGATGGAGATCAACCGCAGATAAGAGCGAAATGTCAAACGAAGAGAAACGATGAATAGTCTGGTTTGAATAGTTCAGTCCATGATTGGTGGTCTGAGGTTTTCAACTTCAAAAATTCGTGTATTATCTTAAATGTCATGGAAACTTCCAGCGCAGAGGAATCATATGAAAACAGTTTTCTTGTGCAAACTAATTTTCTAATACTATTTTCCAAAAACACGAATGGTTTTACGTATGAGGACAACGAAAACATAGTAACGTAGTTTGAGTGAACTTTTGTCCATATAGGACTGCTACTCACACCGTTATATGGGTAAAACGAAGCTAGCCTAGCACTCTTCAACTACTCTTCAACAATAAGAGTTACAGTGATGAGCTTACCGTTGATTTTTAGGTCACAGTATATCTAGCATAAGACATACTTAGGTTAAAGTTTAGATCGATATTTTCCGATCGATATTTCACTTCGACTAGTGATGACCACAATACCGGTGATAAACGACCGGCGACAGCGATTTAAAAGCTAACATTTTTTGTACCAGTGACTTAAATTACGGTTTAGATCGCTGTTTTTGTTTCAGTATAACAACTGCTATCACAAGCATTCATAAATTCCACAGTGGCTGAAATTTCCAATCAGCTGATATATAATTATCCCCCATCACTAGTTTCAGCAGAGTGCAAACTCTTCACTCGACGAAACCTATCATTCTGTTATATCGACGTCTTGGAAGTTACATTCTCAAAACAGTTGAAACAGTTGAAAAATTATTTTTCAAAGTCCCACCATTTTTGACCAAAAAATTTCTCAACAATAAAGATTACTTGAATCCTTTTAGAACTAGCTTTAAACATAATGAATGCATCAACCTCTAATCCTTAATAACATTATGTAAAAAAATATTGTAACGAATTTAGTGGTAATTTTGGTCTAACAAACGCAATTTATTATAAACTACTCGAACTGAATGAGCTGAAAAGTTCAGTTGTCAATAATAAAGTTGTGAAAAACCCCACTGAAGGGATCTACTCCTCAAATGAAACAGGAGAAAATAAACATAAGATCAGTCAGAAATGGGTTTCTTTTCATGTTGTGTGTATGTCCCTCTTTATGTTACCCGAAGCTCTTTGAACACGGAGAAATGTTCCTAAGATCTGGAGAGTTATTGAATTAGTATAATGCAATTGCATTCTCGTTTTATAAGCTCGTCTCTTCAATCCACACGCCGCTCTACGGAGTAATTTTTACACAGAATCTCATTTCATACCTCATTTAATAAATAGCATAATGAAAATTCTCCAAACCACTCAGTTTCTAATGTTAAGGTTCCGAGGATATGGGAGAGGAAATTAGGTTAAGAGCCGCAATTTTAATTCTCTTCTAGAGGTTTACACAATGGACGGGACATTTTCTACTAGAAATTCTGTCGATGAAAAACGTACCTAATGTAGTGATGAAAATTCTGTATACAAATAAGGCCCGATATGTTAGTACAACTGGGATTATTGATACAATAAATGAAAAATTGTGTTTTTATCTATATAAAGAAATATAGAGGTTTATAATATAAATATGGGCTTATTCTGCCCCTATGGGCAGAATAAGTTCATCATTGATCTAAAAAGTACATCAGCTTATTTTGTATCTGCCACGACCGATTCTAAACAGGCCATGAAATGAGTAAAGCAACAGTGGCACAGATGGTCTATTCGGATTTTACACCCCGCCATTAGTTTAGTTTGTATAATAATGCAAATAACTCGCTTCTCAAAACTTTCTCACTTTTGAGTTAATAATTTGAGCTTTTAATGTAAATAATATATTTTTCAATTGTGTATAGTGTAATACGTGTATTTCTGCTGATAATATGTTGCTATCACAACATCAAACTATAAAAACAAAGTGTTTTGTGCACTTACCGATTTCAGTGAAACGAAATCAATTTTGTGTTGTTTCGTAGTTGAATATTTGACGGTTTAAGTATTAATCCTCTATTCACCAATTTAGTATAGTGTAATATAGGTGTTAATGATGATGGTTTATGGATACCAAACATCAAATTATAAAAACGAAGTGCTTTGTGTGTACCGATTTCATCGAATCGAAATCAAATTTGTGTTCAATTAATACAATTCAGACATCTGATTTTTAATGACAATTGTAAAAATAAAGCAGCAAAAAAAAATAGTATAAAGAAACAAATATAATTCACTACTTGTGTTTTGGACTTGGTGTTTTTGTACTTCAAAAGAGCCTTTGAAACAGTAGACATTGAAATCTTACTGAAAAAGTTAGATAATATAGGCTTACGGAATAAAGTACGGAACTGGTTCAGGTCATATATGTCTAACAGAGTACAGAGAGTACTGTATAAAAACTGCGTGTCTGAGATATTAAGTATAAATCACGGTGTACCACAGGGAACAGTTTTGGGTCCGTTACTATTTTTAATATATATTAATGACATAGTACGGGTAGCAGCAAAATCTAAAATAACTTTGTTTGCTGATGATACGATGATGTATATAGTGGGGGAAGATTTACATCAAATGATATCGGATATGAACATTGAACTGAACAAGTTATTCGCGTGGCTGTGTGATAATAGATGAGTTTGAATGCAGGAAAATCAAAATTTAGAGTATTCGTCAAGAAATCACGAATGATAAATATGCAGGTTGATAATATATATATTTCTATAAACGGAGAAGCCATTGTTCACGATGAACATATCAAATACTTGGGTACAATTTTGGATTCGAATTTAAACTTTCACGCACACTCAGATTATATAACGAGAAAATTTTCGAAAAAAGTAGGATTCTTATCACGAATCGGCAAATCTTTGTCTATGAGTACAAAGTTGTCACTCTATAAAGCCATTGCACTTCCTCATTTACAATTCTGTTGTACCTTATTGTTTAATTGTCCTCAATATCAAATAAGTCGATTAGAAAAAATACAAAATAGGGCTATGAGATCCATATTAAAATGTAATACATATACACCTGTCAAATCCATGCTTAATGTGTTAAATATGTTATCTGTTAGCCAAAGAGTTGTGTTTAATGTACAAGTGTTCATTTTTAAACTGAAAAGAAATATGTTACCAACCTACATTAGTGATAGAGTTAGATTATTTACAGATGTACATAATTATAATACGAGATTCAGAACAGACTTTATCCTTGGAAAATGTAACACTTCACAAAAGCTAAAATCTATTTTGTATAAAGGTTTAATTGAATTTAATGGACTTCCTGCAGATATAAAAAACTGTGAAAGTTTAAAAGTATTTAAAAGACTTTTGAGAGCGTTCATCTCAACCAAATGCAATACAGTTTAAAGTCACTTTAATTCCATTGGACTTTGTTTCTGCTAGTACTTTAATTGATGTTTATCATGTTATAATATTAGTTAGGTGCTAAGTATAACGTTTTTGTTTTTCTACGAGGTATATTATGTTATTTACATATATTGGTACTTTACTTAATTGACAGTATTTTCAATTTTCAATTAACTTTTTATTACTATATTTTGTAATATGATGTAGCAATTCTGCTTAATAAATACATTATTATTATTATTATTACTTGAGCCAGTTTTTATATTATAATTGTTCAAAAAATGAATAGATGAAAATGTCACTTCAATTTTCATATATTTGTTTTCGTTCAATTGTTTCTGCAATATTCAATTTTTGAATTTTTTCAGTTCAAGATTTTAGTGATTTATTCCTTGTAAAAACTTCAGTTTTTATTTAATATTGTGTTATTTCTCTTCCGGTTTGTTTCAGATTTCGAAAAAAAGTTTAGACAATGGAAGTCCGACACTCTTTTGTTCAAAATAAAATAGTTTGCTCATATTTTCAAAAGTTTCGTTTCGCAAATTGAAAACTAAACCTCTAGGAAGGTCATAGTACCCCACGACATTTCGAATTGAATATACCAGCACAGATCAACTAATAGATATATTCAGGAAATTGCAGACCATAAATATAAGGAACGTAGCGGAACACACCTCCGCATTTAGTGTAATTTTAGAGTATGTTCAAGTAAATTTGTCGTACAAGAATATCGTTCCATCCTCGGCGTTGTACTCCTCGTATACAGTGATGTACGAGAATGCATCAACTATTTCCCGTACCGTCTCAAAAAGGTGCTGTAAAAATCGTTAACTTCGAGGCATTATTTGTTTAACAAAATAACAAAACACGAAACAATGGGCGTTGGTGAAAGGTTGATGTCGAAAACAATTCGAGAAGAACATCGCCACCTTTATCAAGATTAATCTGAATACACAACGGTGCATTGTTGCCAGACCGTTATCGATCAGTAAGATCACATATCGTGAAGTTTATCATCTTGCAGACTAATCTGATATATGACTTATATTGAAAATAGACATAGAGATAATAATTTCAATTTCGGAAGCTGAAAATTTAAATTTTTATCAACAGAGCTTAAAATGGAAAAATTCTCCTTTTATTTGATATTTCACTATAATTATAACCATTGCAAAGTGGGTTGATGGACGAAGAAGCCTCTAAGTAACTGCCCTATTTATTTCAGGTTTCTGTTGACAATTAATTTCCATTGTCTAGGTTTTTGTTCAGGATTTCATAATCTTTATCAGAACACAACAATAATATTATAATATTGTTATATTAGTAAAACTGATATTTCGAGAAGTTACATTCGAGAGAACAGATATTCAATACGAATTTTATCGGAAAAAGTTGATAATAGTTTGACTTTTAGCGCACTATGACCCCTAAACATTTCGATTAATTTTATACGGAAATTATTGACCGAACTTCAGGTGTTTTGTTTATTATTGCAATTACTCAATTAAAAATTGAGGTTACGATCTGTAATTCTCAGGTCGATCTAAAAATTTTGCAGGAACGCTGAAAGTAATTTTCGAATCCTTCCCTTTTTTCAATCTAAAATAATTGTATCTAATTTTGATTTTGTATTCTAATTAAAATAATTGAATGATTCTTGAATATATAATTTCAATAAGAAACAACCTTTAATGTTTGTGTTGTTAATGTGTTAAATCTTAATTGATCCTCATTTCGACAAGTTGAAATAAGTTGACAAAACAAATGAATAACCACGGGGTTTACTTATTTGTTTTATTTCAGCCAAATGGAGAGGTTCATATAAGTAACCGACTTGTCATATTCGAAGCATTTTTCATATTGCAGTATCATGATCAAAATAATAAAAAAAAACGAAACGCAGACAAGAAAAGAAATTGTACACTTATGCTATCCTGCTACTTCATCCATTCATCCCCCAAGTCCTTATCAATCATCATTTTAGAGTCACTCTTCAGCATTATCTTTGTAAAAATGAACAAAGATAATTCAAAATTGATAGCAAAATTCAAACATTTTAGTTGTCGTTACTTTTCGTTACAGAAATTGTATGTTCATCAAAACTTCGAGAAAAATTATTTCTTCTGGTAAACAGCATCTGAATCATGAGAAAGAAAAAAAAACAATTTAATAAAAAATTAAAAACATGGGTCTTCAGCCTTTTTTTCAAAACGGTCATTCTATTCAACATCTGCAAATTTGACTGTTTTTGTTGTGAAAAGGTGAAAATGCACATCCTTCAATATTGTGACCCCGTTTTTTGATAGAGATTTATATTTATATATATATATATATATATATATATATATATATATATATATATATATATATATATATATATATATATATATATATCTAAGGAAATGAAATTTTTTTGTGCTTATGGCACTGAATGAATTATTTAAGAAGATGAACACTAGAACATTCATTTGAAAAATTCAAATCAATCAAGATAATGTTATAGTAGAGCTAGATATGTGAACGTGTACGATGTGATGTCTCCATTATCCTTCAAGGGATAAATGTTAGAGAAATATTGAAATCGATGCCACACAATTTTAATGATAAATTTCAATATTTCTGTAACATTTATCCCTTGAAGGATAATGGAGACATCACATCGTACACGTTCACATATCTAGCTCTACTATAACATCCTCTTGATTAATTTGAATTTTTCAAATGAATGTTCTAGTGTTCATCTTCTTAAATATTTCATTCAGTGCCATAAGCACAAAAAAATTTCATTTCCTTAAAAATATCGCCGAATTGGCCCCTGAAATACGGGAATAAGAGCGAGCGTACTACTAACGCAACCTATTGACATTTGATAACATATATTTGTCAAATAGACATTGCAATTTAGTAGATACCTACGGGTATAGAAGATATGTGAAATTTCGATGCTTGGTGTGTCTGTAATCTGAAAGCGGTGTTTTCTACTGATTTCTATAGATGGAATTGTGGAGTATTCATTACTCTACGATCTTCCACTTGAAGTCACAAGGAGATTCTTGGAGGTTGCAATCGTTGCCTCACTTCGATGGACGTGGTGCGACTGACGAGTTCGTTGCAGAACGAAACATATATGTCTTGCACTTCCATCAGGTGTGGCATCGATTTCAATATTTCTCTAACATTTATCCCTTGAAGGATAATGGAGACATCACATCGTACACGTTCACATATCTAGCTCTACTATAACATTCTCTTGTATCTAATGTTCTAGTGTTCATCTTCTTATATATATATATATATAGAGATTTACCTCATCGTAAAAAATAATCAGTCAAATTAATTAGGTACTTTCAAAGTGTGGACGAAGCTCTAATGTTTTTTTCTGCGATCTTTTGCTAAAAAGAACGATTTTAAATCCACGCATATATTTGTATAATAACTACATATATATATATATATATATATATATATATATATATATATATATATATATATATATATATATATATATATAGTTGTTAATAGTTTTCGGTATTTACCTGAGATTTACGTTGCTTGTTTATTTGTAACAGCGTAAATCGTATATATATAGCGTACAGCGTATATATATAGTTGTTGATATTTTTCGGTATTTACCTGAGATTTACGTTGCTTGTTTATTTGTAACAGTGTAAAAAAAAGTATTAACTCCTTTTTCAGCCTGACAAACCTTGTTCTTAATATATATGTATATATATATATATATATATATATATATATATATATATATATATATATATATATATATATATATATATATATATATATATATATATATATATATATATATATATATATATATATATATATATATAGTTGAATGTTTAACGACTGTAGATATGTAATTTCAGTGTTTAATTGGGATTGCAGTCTAGGACAGGAAAATCAGTTACCTCTTTAGTATTTTCCAAGCTTTCGAATATGTTTATTTTCTTCTTCAGGGCTAAAATAGTACAAAAATTAACAGTTTATATAGCAGGGCACTATGAAAAGTTTTTTCTTACAATTACTGTGAAGTTAGTCCGAAAGTACATTAGTTTTTTGAATTTTGAAAATAAGTACAATGCATTGGGTTGGAATATTACTGCATCGACTATTACGACTACCCAACACGTAGAATGCAGTAATATTCCAACCCAATGCATTTGGGGACACTTGTACTTATTTTCAAAATTCAAAAAACTAATGTACTTTCGGACTAACTTCACAGTAATTGTAAGAAAAAACTTTTTATAATGTCTTGCTATATAATATAATATATATATATATATATATATATATATATATATATATATATATATATATATATATATATATATATATATATATATATATATATATATATATATATATATATATATATATATATATATATATATATATATATATATATATATAAGAGCTACAAGGTGAGATCCTTTGTATACAAATTCTGTACAAGTCGAGATCCGTTTGGTAAGGTGAGATCCGATTTCGGATCTCACCTTGTTTAACGTGTATATCGTCTTGGGTGTGGATAATTTGGCCCAATTAACCGATTTCCAGATTTTCGGTCGGATCTCGTCTTTCAGCCAAATATCACATTATATACAACTTTAGTTCACCAACCTTCCTATAGGGGGCCGATCTGCCATTGTATAAAAGTTTGATAAATAACGCAAAGTAGAGATCCAAAGGTTTGGCAACATGCACGTCTTGGACTGCTTGTCGTTATCTGTAATATGAAACTATCGCGTTGTACTGTATCTCGGCGTTACGTTTGGATTCGGTGTTTAGGTATGAAAACAAATGGATTTTGATGGTTTATCGAAAGTAATATATTATAATGTAAATATTATCGATTCATGAAGAAGAATATCTACTCGTTAGGGTTTCAGAACTTATTCATTCAGAATACATTTATTTGGACAGAATTAGAGTTCATTTTTATTTGAATTACTTTTGGATTTAAACTTTTTCTACGACTCCGAAAAATATGAATGAGGGGTCATTGGATTCGGAAGAGTATGTAGCATCATTAATTTCATTAGATCATTTCAGAAAGAATCAAAAGAAATAAAAATTCTTCTCGAAACAACTCATTTTACGAAACTGTTGGAACGAAATTCGTTATTTTTCCATTGAGATGAGAATAAGTTAGTAATGGTTAATACTAGTTAATACAAATATATTCGATAAAAAATATTACGTCAATTTCTATAAGATAATAAAAGTCCGGTAAGTAATAAGTGTGATGAATCTACTAATAGAATATAATAATAGTATATACTCTTCCGAATCCATTGTCCCCTCGTCATAGATGAATAAACAAATAATTAATGGTGTAGTGACTCTAAAACGCTTTCGGCTCTTTGGAGCTGGTGGGTTCTATTCCCATCATGATCTTGGGCCGTTTGGGAACGGCGTTAAATTGCAGGTGCAACTTTCGCACAAGCAGAGAGTGCCTCTGAAATAATAACTAACATTCTTCAAAATTAAGTGAAATTGTTTTCATTGGTTTTGCATATGTTTCCTAACTATTTTTTCTTACATGAGCATGAGTATTACAAGTGCGAAAATGTTAAATGAAACTTTTACGCTTTTTTTCCTTTTTGGAGCTATTTTCGAAAAGTTTCCGAAAAACTTCTTGTTGGAAAAATTCTTCCGATCACTTCGTTATAAATGATTTTCTTTGGTTGAAATCCAGATTGAATTTCGGATATTCAACCTGAGTAAATTATTCATGACAAGTGATAAATAACAATTTTCACATATCCTAAATCTCTTTTGAAAACCTTCAATTATAGAGACAGAAAAGGGAAAAATTTCAATTTACTTCATGTTCAAGTAAAACGAAACTCTTAATCTACTGATGCAGAATCGATAGAAAAACCGCGATAACAATTTTTGACTACGGAATATTGTCCGCTTATCTATTCATAAGATGCCTGAATATTTTCAAGTTTAATTTTTCTATGTTGAAGTAGTTTAACTACTTGATATTCAATTATAGCAAGTGTAGAGATAGCCAACCTTGCGCAATCCATAGATCCTATATTCGTCTGTATTTTTAACTCAAAGGGAAAAAATTGGAAGAAAGTCCTGAAGTTTATAGAGACCCGGAAGTATGTCTTTTTAAGTTTCATATGGAACAGTCCAAACTCCATATGTGGTGAACATTGAGAAACATATTGTTGTTTGGATAAGATATTCCTTTATTGTATACATTGATAAGCCATTATGGACTTAATACTTTATATTGGCGAGTATGAGTATTACGTTAAAATATGAAATGCCTAGACGAGCTGTATCGAAATGCTAAAAATGTAGTGTTCTGCTTATGTTGCAGAACAAGAAGGTCGTATCAATTTCAAATTGAAGTAATTTATGTCTCGACATGTTAGAAGGTTAATATGTTTTAATGAATAAATTTTGAATTGGAATGCCTTTTCGATTATAACATAGATTCCTTATTCGACAACAAATTATACCGCCATATCGTGGTTTTTACATTTTTATGAGGTGTGTTATAGTAAAAAAATATCTCTTCAATATTTTACTTTTACTATATTGATAAGCACATGTGAGTTATCGCAAACATATCCCTCAATACAGCAGTGTGTAGTTATTGAATTGGAGAGAATGAACCCCAAACAAAATAGAAGCCACCAACAGAATACGTGTAAGATAAGTGTATCAGAGAATATGACTTTGAAATACAAACCAAGCATACAATATAAAATATAAAATGAAACTTTCCAGAAACAGTAGAATCCGATAAAACAATCGATATTTGTCAACGATACATAATGCAAATATTTCTGAGTAGCATTTATAAACAAGGTGATTCAGTAAAGTATTCAGATCAATACAACCTAAATCTTTAATAGATTCTCATACAGTGTAAGTCGAAATGTGAATATTTTTGTATTCATTTTTAGAGAATCTTGTTGCTCATGGAAGTTCTTGATGTTATACACGAGAAATGACATTAGTGCCGAAATTTAAAGCGCTCATTTTAAATATACATGTTCAGAACATATTTAGAATAATTGGCAATTCGAATATTCACGCTGAAATTATTTCATATTCCGCGAAACAATTACATATATAAGGAATTAGGTACTTATATAATTTTCCACAGTTTATTTCTATAAGTGCAATAGTTGACATTTACCTCAGAAATAATGCAGAACAACGGGTCGAGTATTTCTTATTTGAACAGACAGAAGACACTCATTTGAAATATAGTTTTTTGTCGAATAGATGACAAAAATTTTAACCATAAGGTGCATAAAATCCTGACAAATAACGATAGCTGAAAGAAATAAATTTCCATTGTCTTTCATTTCCTGTTGTCTCTGATGTGGGAAGAAAAACATTTCGTGAAATGGCTAGCTATTATAGAATGCAAGATTTCCATATTCACGAAAAAATTTGCAGGTATCAGATGAACTGCTGTTTTCTTAAGGTGTGTGAGCAGACATATATCATTAGATTGGTCAGAATCTAAATGTTTACTCTGCTAAAATGCAACAGCATAATACGGTAGGTCAATCGATATTTGTGAATCCATATCAAGTAATGGTGATATTTCAGAATAGTATTTATATATCAAATATCAGTTTAGTTATCAGATCTGATAATACAACTTTCAGCTGACTAAGATTCTCTTACAGTGCGAGTCGAAAGATCAATATTCTTGTATTGATTTTTCAGAGCATTTTATTGCTCATGAAATGAAATAGCGTGAATTTCTGGAATTCTCAATGTTATACAGAAGATATCATGTTAGTATCAAACTTTTTGGTCCTTATTTCGAAAATACATTCATAACATATTTCGAAAAATTTTACACTTTGAATATTCACGCTCAAATGAAAATTGATCTGTCACAAAACACCTACATATAGGTATGAGGAATTATATCATATTCGACAATATAATATGATATAATTATTCATTCATGTTCTCATTGATTTGTCTGTTTAGGTGGATCTATATTTTTATTGATCTGCCTGTTTAGGTAGATATATGTTCTTATTGATCAACTGACCAGCTGGATGTATATTTCTATTGATCTGGCAATAAATGACGATGAAATAAGTGCAATAGTTGACCTCAAAAATAATACAGAACAACGTGTGAATTATTTCTTATATTGAAAACGTCTTCAAGACATACAGGTCTCTGTTAACAAATGTTTGAAATGTGGTTTTCTGTAGAAAGGATGATAAAAATTTCACCTATATGGTGCAAAAACTTCTGATAAGTAACAAAGCACGAAAGAAATATAGTTACCAATTTCGAATGTTCTTCATTTCCTGGTGCCCCTGATCTGGCAAGAAACAAACGTTTCGTAAAATGGCTATAGATTGAAGAATGCGTTGTTTTCAATAACTATTAAGTTTCGTGTACTTGCTGAAATTGTGTAAACAAATGTCTTTGAATGACGGTAAGGTACTATGATAAATAGGTTCATACATAATTTCACCGCTCAAATTTTGGAATTTCAAATACACTGAAATGATATCTAAATATTCTCCCTGGAATTAATTTTTCGCTCAGATCGCTATGATCGATTTCGAAACATTGAAATAATCACGCAGTATATTATTAAAAGATTTTCTTTAGGATTATTGTTTTCAGTCGGTACAAGCAGAATGTTATAAATATAAAGACGAACTGTTGCAGCAAGTCCAAACAATTCTATCACACACAAATTAGCACTGTAGAGGAATATGACACACTTCGTATTTTATATTTATTCATTTATAATCATGACTATAATCATAATTTCACATTATTATATATTTGAATATAAACTTAAATTCGAACACTTGAACCTATAATTTACACTTTATTGACTACATAGCATGATGCGTTTCGTCGTTACAAACGACAAAAAAATGATTATTCTGTTAGTATCTGAAGGAGTCGTTTGTGACGACGAAACGCGTCATGCTATGTAGTCAATAAAGTAAATCATAAGCTCAAGTGTTTGAATTTAAGTTTATATTCAATTACAATGGATATACATCAGGTAAACGCCAATACTATTAAATATTATTATATACAATGTCCACTACATTATTATAGTGAACAATATAATTATAATTATGTAATATTTTTAAATTCATGAAATGGTATCAAATGTCGAGAGATTCCATTCAACAATCTGGAAAATAAATAATTAGAACAATTCTTTATTATCAAAAATTTATTAATGAGCATTATATTATAGGTATCATATATCATTATGAACTACTTATGTATCAATTACTATTGCTAATATAAGTGAAGGCTTCAATTTGAGCCGAATACAAACAAATGAGTTTTTGTTGAGCTTCTTTGCGATAATTTTTTTTTTCGCCTTTCAAAATTCAACCCATTTTCAGAATGTTCATTTTCACTTCTATTCCAAACCTCTCGATCGATTAAGTTCATTCAAATGCTTCATCCGCTCACATATTATTGATGTTTGTTTTGTTTCCTTATCTTGATTAACTACCGCTGACTGTTCCGAGGCTATATTCATGTGTTGTATTCCTCGGAGTTTACTAAACATACGATATATTTTCAGATTGATCATTTACCAAATCTCGTAATTAAATATTGAACCTCTCAAGAATTTTTCCTTATTCTTCCAACGTAATTCCTATTTCTATATTCATGAGTAGCCTGATGAATTATTGATACCGTTCCATAAATACGTATATAGAATGTGTGTATAAAAGCTACTTTTTTTAGCATAGAATTAACATTCACGAAGATAATATAAATGTAATTTCCCAAATTATTTCTTTTATGAATTAATTTCACTACCACTAGTCGTAATTTCTTCAGTTGATAATATTTTGTTTCAAATTTGCATTATGATATATTATATAGTGAGGCAAAATAAATTTCATTCATAAAAAAATGATAATACTTGATAAGATAAAAATTATAAAACTAATAATACTTTCTTCACATACATTACAAAATGCGTGAATGCACGAATTGTAGCATATAACTTCAAAATATAAAACAAGCATACAATATGAAATATAATATGGAACTTTCCCGAAACAGTAGAATCCGGTTTAACAATCGATACTTGTCAACGATACATAATGCAAATATTTCTGAGTAGCATTTATAAACCAGGTGATTCAGAAAAGTATTCAGATCAATACAACTCAAATCTTTAGTATCAGAGAATATGACTTCAAAATATGAACCAAGCATACAATATGAAATATAATATGAACTTTCCAGAAACAGTAGAACCCGGTTAAAAAATCGATATTTGTCAACGACACATAAGGCAAATACGTCTGAGTAGAATTTATAAACCAGGTGATTCAGTAAAGTATTCAGATCAATACAAATTAAATCTTTGATATCAGAGAATATAATTTCAAAATATGAACCAAGCATACAATATAAAATATAATATGAAACTTTCCCGAAACAGTATAATCCTGTTTAACAATGGACATTTGTCAACGATACATAATGCAAATATTTCTGAGTAGCATTTATAAGTCAGGGGATTCAGAAAGGTATTCAGATCAATACAACTCAAATCTTTAACATCAGAGAATATAATTTCAAAATATGAACCAAGCATACAATATAAAATATAATATCAAACTTTCCCGAAACAGTATAATCCTGTTTAACAATCGATATTTGTCAACGAAACATAATGCAAATATTACTGAGCAGCAAATGATTTAAATGATTATTTAAATATTCATAAAGATAAACCAGGTGATTCAGTAAAGTATTCAGATCAATACAACTTAAATCTTTAACAGATTCTCATACAGTGTGAGTTGAAATGTCAATATTTTTGATTTTCATTTTTCAGACAATGTTGTTGCTCATGGAAGGTCTTTATGTTATACACGAGAAATGATGTTAGAATCGAAATTAAGAGCCCTCATTTCGAAAATATATTGAGAACATATTCAGAATAATTGGATAATTCGAATATTCAAGCTGAAATTGATTCATATTACGCGAAACAATTACATATATAAGATAATTCTACAATTTATTTCTATAAGTGCAATAGTAGACATTGACCACAGAAATAATGCAGACCAACGGGTCAAGTATTTCTTATTTGAACAGAGACAGAAGACACTTATTTGAAATATAGTTTTCTGTCGAATAGATGACAAAAATTTTAACCATAAGGTGCATGCAATCCTGACAAGTATCGATAGCTAAAACAAATATATTTTTTGGTATGCCTGTTTTATATTAATCCTAAATTTTGATTGTCTTTCATTTCCTGCTGTCCCTGATGTGGGAAAAAAACAAACATTTCGTGAAATGTCCAGAGATTATAGAATGCAAGATTTCCATATTCACCTAAAAATTTGTAGGTATAATATGAACTGCTCTTTTCTTAGGATGAAGGCTGAGCAGACATAATATCATTATATTAGTCGGAATCTAAATGTTAACTCTGCTAAAATGAAACAGCATAATACGGTAGGTCAATCGATATTTTTGAATCCATATCAAGTAATGCAAATATTTCGGAATAGTATTTATATATCATGTGATATCAGTTAAATGATCCGATCTGATAATACAACTTTCAGCTGACCAAGAATCAAGAAATTTTACATTATGAATATTCACGCTTAAGTGAAAATTCGATTAATCTGCCAAAACACTTCTACATATTCTATGAGGAATTACAGCATATTCGACAATATAATATAATATATGATTATTTATAAATATTTTCATTGATCTCCTGGCGCCCCTGATGTGTCAAGAAACAAACGTTTGGTAAAATGGCTATAGATTAAAGAATGCGTTGATATCAATAACTATTCAGTTTCGTGTACTTGCTGAAATTGTATAAACAAATGTCTTTGAATGACGATAAGGTACTATGATAAATAGGTTCATCCATAATTTCACCGCTCAAATTTTGGAATTTCAAATACCCTGAAATAATATCTAGATATTCTCCCTGGAATTAATTTTTCGCTCAGATCGATAGGATCGATTTCGAAACATTGAAATAATCACGCAATATATTTTTTCTTCTTAGAAAGAAAAACATTTCTTTAGGAGTTATTGTTTTTAATCGGTACACGCCCAGAATGTTATTAAATGCCCAGAATGTTAAAGAGGAACTGTCGCTGTCCAAACAATTCTATCATACACAAATTAGCACTGTAGAGGAATATGAGACGCGAAATCATAATTTCACATTATTAAATATTTGAATATAAACTTAATCTCAAACACTTGAACTTATGATTTATACTTCATTGACTACATAGCATGATGCGTATCGTCGTTACAAACGACTTCTTCAGATCTGAAAAGCAAACGAAGTGTTATCAGATCTTATAAAGTGCACCAGTCACATGAAGGAAACGTACGTCTCGTAAGAAAAACTGAACCAAACGCTCACTTAATGTTTACTACCAATTCTTGCGGAATATTCTGATCGCGTTGTATCTATATGGATCCTGAAAAAAATTCCTAAAATATAATAGATGGGTAGGTTATTAATCGCGAACAAAAAATGAAAAAAATTATTTTCTGGTTGTTCTAACCTGAGAAGTTATTCTATATAATATAATATATACTGTTTGTAATATTCATAACAAATAACATTTGTTCATTCATTCAAGTTATCTATATTATAACAGTCATCAGATAATTCCAATTATTATAGCAGAAAATTCATTTTCATCAAAATAAATTATTCATTTGCTTTTCATCATTATAAATTATTTATTTGCAGTCAACTATAATTTCGTAAAACTAATGCATTCTCAAGTGAACAGTTGATTTAGACGTGTTGAAATTCCATGTCAAAACTGTCAATGAATTTGACACATTTCAAGAATTTCATATTATTATATATAATATCCACTACATTATTCCAGTGGACAATATAGTTATAATTATGCAATATTTTGAAATTCCTGAAATGTGTTCAAATCTCGAATGATTTCATTCAACAGTCTGGAAAATAATTGGAACAATTCTTTTATATCAAAAATTTATTAGTCAGCATTATACCTATATAGGTATGTATCATTATGAATTACTTCTGATCAATTACAATGGCTTATACAGATGAAGGCTTCAATTTGAATACCAATTCTGATACAAATGAGAGTGTATTATTTATTGAACTTCTATGCGATAATTTTTTTTGTACCTCTTTTAAAATTCAAACCATTTTCAGAAATTAAATTCTCACTTCTATTCCAAACCTATGGATCGATCAAGTTCATTCAAATGCTTCATCTGCTCACATATCGTTTATGTTTGTTTCGTTTCCTTATCTCCAACTTGATTAATTACCACTGACTGTTCCGAGGCTATGTTTATGTGCTGTATTCCACGAAGTTTACTAAACATACGATATTTTTTCAGAGTGATCACTTAACAAATTTCGTTATTGAATATTGAACTGCTCAAGAATTTTTCCTCGTTCTTCCAACCTAATTCCTGTTTATATATTCATGAGTAGCCTGATAAAATATTAATACCTTCTCATAAATAGGTATATAAAATGTGGTTTCCACTTTCATTTCAGCTGTTAGTATAGAATGGTACTATTGAAGCGAATAATTCATTGATGAATTATGTTATCCATTTCAAATGGAAGCTGCAGTGTAACAGAACTTCCTCCGAAATCTGTTAGTGAATGAACATTTTCATCTTGTTCAGTTTCTTTAGTAAAAATATCATCATTTCTATGTTAATCTATCTTGTGTATTTTATACTTCTGTATTTATGTAAATCTGAATTATATTCATTGGAGCAATTGCCCTCATTATTCTGTTTCTAGACCTTCATCAGGATAGTACATAATCTTCACAAAGATCTCGCTCGAAAATTCAATTTCATTCCCAAATTTTTTCTTCCTTTATTATTTTTTCCTTCAATTATTCAGTTCAATGCTCAACGTGATATTCCTCGATGAATTTTCTCACTTATATCCTGCAGAAATATTCGAGAATTCCTGCATTTTTTCGAAAAACGAAATTCTGCAAAAAAGACAAGTTCGTTGTATTTCATTTTGTAAGATATATGCCTATGCCCTCAAGAACAGAACTTGCGAGGAGAACAAGGATCACAACGCACATCTTCTACCGAAAAAAATTCGTGAAATCCACGTTATGCACGATGCACCACGCGAAGTATCAAAAATTAAATGACTAAATCTTTCACTTTTTGATTTTCCATCAGAAATAATCACAGTAATTATAGATCATCTTGTTTTGAGTTGTAAACGAAATTCTGTATAAAGTGGCAACATCGCTGGATTTCGTCTTGTACAGCGTATCTATACAAATAGTATATCGGATCTCGTCTTACTTATATTTATCATGGATCTCTACTTACCTTCATACTTGGTGTATGAAAAAAATTTCAATTTTTCTTACCCCTCGGTTGATATTATTGACCAGTACGCATCTTTAGACTATTTTGTGAAAACAATTCAAAGTCAAAGTGATTTCTACTGGTGGATCTCAGGTTGTCTATCATATGTACGGATCTCACCTTGTACTGAATACATGTATATATATATATATATATATATATATATATATATATATATATATATATATATATATATATATATATATATATATATATATATATATATATATATATTCATTTGAATATATATTAAACTCGCTCCTGGGAATTTTGTCCCATTTTGGCAACAATGTATCCGTAGCAACGAAACTCTGACTCCCAGTGGTCAAGGGATCACCAGCACCGAATTTATAGATGTGGTGCGCTTGTAAAACAATACAAATATTAAAATGCAAATTGAAATTTCGCGCTTCGAGAAGTCAGTACAAAAACTATAAATACGGGGTTGTTAAAATCAAACATGTGAGCGTACGATTTATAGGCTGTGGGGGCATTATGTTCCTACGATGTAGAAAATTTCGATACCACGACATGCATTGGTTTGATTGACTAGTATGGCATTAAAAAGAGGCTGCGTTTGAAGCCTGAGGCGTGGAACGTTAAAAGTTGCTCTTCCCCTGAATATTTAAAGTAATTTGGAGAGTTCACGACAGGATTATATGCATATTTCACAAAAATTACGTGAGATGCTTTTGCATATTCGCTGCGTCTCAGATGTTATTATTATTCTTCTATTTTCACCAACCGCAGACTAAAATTTGAATTTCAAGTATTCATAAATGAGGTGAACGAACCTGGTAAAATTACGAAAAATTCCCGATAAGTTCAATATCTCTGGATCCGATAACCTAACCTCAAAGCTAAGCGTAGAATGACTGAAACATTTTTCAAGGATTTTTTCATATAAGGAATTCAAAATTCGAATTAGTACACACTTCAGCAGACAATGGAATAGGACAAAAAATCCTCTTCAAAATGATCTAGTCCTTTGTGTATCGGCTTAGGTATTGAAAATACATGTTGGAAATTCGTTTTGACAATGGGCAACAGTGTTGACATATTGTATCTTCTCTTCTGTATTATTTCTGGTCTTTTTCTTGTTATTTGTCCTTATTTATGGCCAGTTGTGCATATGCAAGATTCTGTTTGTGTTGTGAGTGTATTGCAAAATTATTTTTATTTCATCTACTTATGTAACTTCTCCCACATACGTTCCAAATAACACTTCTGATTTCAAATACGGTCACACAATGAAAAATTTCTGGAAAAAGACAAAAAATTTTTGACGCTCAACATTTTTGATCACATAAATTGTTAACCAGAGAATAAGACGAAGTAGAGATGCTAAGTTGTTAACACAAACAGTAACAAGTGCCAATAACAACAGGTAGGTTGGGGGCTTTTCTATAACCTAGAGATATGTGTTTGAATAATTACATTTCGCCGTGACTTGATAAACACATAAAAACAAGGAAAAACATTATATAGTGTAAATAAAATAAACTAGATTAAGTCTAAGAGGATTTCAAACAGGAAAGTGAAAATAATGTATCATAATAGAACATATCAACCATCAGAATGTAAATTTCATCACTTTGGGCTAGAGAAATAGAAATAGTCCTAGAGGATTCACGGGCGGTCCCAATACTATTTTTGTCCTCAACGAAAACACAAGAACAGTTTTCTCTTATTACATAGGGATTCTTGAGGAATTTGAATAAAAATGTTCAATTTGGTCGTAATATGGTACTTACTAAGTGCAGACTAAAAGTTCTTATAAGATAGTCGTGGAAGATTTTTTGAATATTTTTCACCAGATATCCACTTGTCTTCAAAGAGTCCAGCAGTAGCCAGCTATAATTCTTGCGTTTCATTTTGCCTAATATCACTTCTCCATACTCTATATCTTGGTTCATCACCATGTTCATTAGAATACTAAATGAGAAAGGCGAAAATAACTTTTAAGTGACATGCTGAAGCCCAATTCTCTATATTGTTTCGCCAGGTTCTTCACGCATGTCTTATAGTCATAAAACTTAAGTTTGCCTAAGAAATTGGGTATTATTGGAAGTTCTTGACTACTCGGAATAGATCGATTATCTGAGGGTAAGTTAAGATATTTCAAAATGCGTTGATTCATTTGTTATAGCTGTTGTGTTGTTGAACAAAAGTAACAATCTGATATATGGTCTGTTGGTTCCTGCACGCCATTGGTACTACAAATGGCTCATAGCGAGTACCGTTATTTCTTCCTGTTAACAGCCAAGAACATATAACTATATATTTCATACCAGCTCATATCCTGGTCACCAAGGCCAGAATGAAATTCGTAACATCTTCTTAATAAAAGAGTGAAATTTCTCTATGAGACATAAAATTCAACTGTTCATCTGTTTTCTGCTTCTCAAAACTACGTTTATGTTCCGATAATATCGGATTAAACAGATTCCCATTATACCAACCATTTATAGTTCAGAGTTTGAAATATTAAATAGAGAGAATAAAGGTTCCAAGCTAAATTTTCTAGAATAATCACGTATTAATAAATTCAAAAATTCAGGACTTTTACTCAATAGCCAGTTAGAGGTTAACACTAGCCCTCTACTTAATATGTTCAATAAGAATATTCCTGTTAGCAGATCAGATTGATTACCTAAGTTTCAAATATTTATTTAATAGTGTTGGCGTTTACTTGATGTAAATCCATTATAATTGAATATAACTTAAATTCAAACACTTGAACTTATGATTTACACTTTATTGACTACATAGCATGACGCGTTCATTATTCTGTAAGCATCTGAAGAAGTCGTTTGTAACGACGAAACGCGTCATGCTATGTAGTCAATAAAGTGTAAATCATAAGTTCAAGTGTTTGAATTTAAGTTATATTCGACTACCTAAGTTTTAGTTAATTTAAATTCAATTTTATGTTTTATGTTGAAAAAATTAATAGAAAAAAATAGAAATCTTAGTTGTATATTTGTATCTTTCCTACATTTAGTTGAAATACCTGACTTAAGAAATTGATTTTTTGTGTTCATCTCCAGGTATACGATCCCTTTGTTAAATATCAGTGTATTCTATGGTCCTCATTCCAAGTTACTCATAGAACATAATACCTGTTATGTTCTGTGAGAATAGCTATAAGTACTGACTTTGTAAAATTACACATAGTATTTAATCCAGCATTTGATAAAGAAGCAGTACTTCGAAACGTCGTCAAGCGTATTTTATATTAAATTATGAAAAAATTTTAAATATTGTTTTATTATGGATATCAATTTTCTCCAAGTATCGGCCTCATCAATTATCAAATAAATAATGACTTGGATTCATACATATTCCACAAGAAAACGTTTTATTCAAATCTTCGAACAACTTATTTACGAGAAACGAGAATATGGAATAGCATCTGTGGAATGATACACACCGCAAAACGGTCGATAAAACTCGACCATTCCAATACGTAGGTACATAAAAGTGGAACGTTGATTTGTCGAGAAAAGTAACGAGGTAAACTCGGTGGCTGATTTTGACATCTTTATAAGCCGACGGGGGGTTGCGCTAACGGACACGGTCAAACGATACATTATCTTCGAAGTATGTATTTGTGCAGTTGGTACTACATACGCTGCCCACGGCCGCAAAAAACTCCACACCTGATGTGTATATTTCATGAGACCGCGGACTGCATAATGCCCTTTTCCACTGGCGGAAAAACCGCTCTTCAGGCAATTAAGCTATAAAAGTTCTCTCGTAGGACATGGAATGAAGACTTATTTGGTAGGATCATCTAGGAACGTACTAGAGTGGTTCCGATCAAAGTTGCGCCGCTATTCATGACTTGGGTACGCAATAAATTACCGACCGGTCCGGTCATTCTACGAGGTGTGCCTATTGGTAGATATAAAGAACTCACATCGTCAGACTGATTAAATTGATTTATCATCAACTGGTCTGTGGTTTATTGGGATTGTACTAATCAAAAACGATACCAATGAGTGGGAACCATCTAATTTATTTTTAAAACCTTTCGTCTACATTCTATGATATTGTTAATATTAAAATTATAAATTTCAATAAATATATAAATAGTACTTACTTTGTAGGTACTTACTTTGCTTCTCAAAATTTCGATAAAGCTAAAATTGTATATTATTATTATTATTACGATTGCTCCCCATACATTGCGATTTAATTCGCAATTGTTGGGACTTTTGCTTGATCTTTTTTGCCTCCCAAAAACGCTTCAACCTCTCTAAATGCTCTTTCTTCCGTTCATCTGTCCATTTTATTACAGGTTGACGATACGATTTTTGCTTAAACTTCACATGTGCTATTTTATAGCGACATTCAGTGCGATGTTCGAGATTTTTTATATTGATTTGTTTTAGATCTTTTTGGACCTCTTTTAGCCACTCTGTTCCTCATTTACTCTTCATAATTATATCGAGTAGTTTCTTCGGTGTTCTGGACCGTTTCATTCTGTCGACATGTGCATAGAATTTTGCTCATCGTTTTCTGATTTCTTCCATTATCGTATTTGTCTTTTGATAAAGTTTATGCTGAGGTCTTTTCATCTGATGCCGTTTCTATTGATTGGCCCGTAAATCTTTCTAAGAATTTTTCTTTCTTGTTTTTCTATTTCTCTAATCCTTGAATGACCGTCAATAACCATTATTTCAAAAGCGTATATTGCTTCTTGAAAAATCGTTGTTTTATAATGCCTCAATTTGGCGCCTATCGAAATGCACTTTTTGTTATAGTAAGCCTATGTTTAATTGTAGGCCCTTTGGAGCTTGATAATTTTCTGTTCATCAGCGAATCGGTTAAAACCTGAGGACTGTATAACTTCTCCGAGGTATTTAAAATGGCCAACTTGCAGAATTTCACTATGTTCACTATAAGAGAAGATTTATTTTATTTTTTTTTGTATATAAAGGTAAAAGGGTTATTTCTGGACCCGGCGATACTTATATAGAATTTAGGTGACAGGAATAATCGATCTGGTAGTGTTCAAGAACTGATTTATTCATAACAATTCTCGATATTTTGACACTTTTTGTGTCTTCTTCAAGAGAAAAACAGAAATTAGAGTTTATGCAACGATAATAACAGAACCAGCATTATTCAACAAATTGTCCCGTTCATTTGGACTTGTATCCTACATATTGCTGAACTCTCACAAATATAACATATATATATATATATATATATATATATATATATATATATATATATATATATATATATATATATATATATATATACAAATGTTGTGGGTTATAGGCAAAATAAGAGGCCACTATGAATATATTTTATCCAATTTGTATGCCTGGTCTATATTTCGACTGTGTTTACAGTCTTCATCAGGACTCTGAAAAAGATGTTTATACAATTGTACTAATAAAAATTATGATTTACAACTTACGGCTAACTAGGTATAAAAGCTATGGCCAAAAACCATCAAACAGAAATGTGTTTCTTGAAATAAGCTGAATTAAAGATGTAAAAATATTCTTATATACTAACTAAAACAATGATTGGTGAACAATAGAATAGAAATGACAGGAGCACAGAGAGACATTGACACTGAAAACCGACACAGAGGCGAGAGAGTAAAATCACCGTAGTAACAAATGTCATATTACACACGTAACACATAAAAGTTTATTAAAATTATGAGATGTCTGCGAAGTTGCGAAAGTTACCTAAAATGATTTGAGAGTAAAATTGTTTTCGAACTTTTGTTTCGAACTCACTGGCTCTCATAAGAACGGAGTACTAAAGTTTTAGGTGTAACAACTTGGAGACGAAAAAACAAACGAAAACTCTTCAGTTGGTTGAAAATTTTCAATTAACTGTATGACTTCTGTTTGTTGTTGTTTCGTCCATACATTTCAGAGGCTTCTTCGCCCCCTTCTTCAGTAATTTCATAAATAAAGAGGTTCACTGTTTTGAAGGAACATTCCATTATTCCGTTGTTACTTCAGGCATACCTACATGTATATGTTATATTAATGCTGAGAAGATCAGATGATTGAAAACTGATTCACCTGATGAAGGTATGGTATACTGAAACAAAGTTTAATTTGTTTCAAGGATTATAACCACATTTGATAGAAACACTAGACAGAACAGTTTGTCTATTCCAGAAACTCCTCAGTAGTGTCCGCCTTTCGCTAGAGTAATTGTACCACAAACATTTTGAAAAGCCAACCATTATCATTCAAAGACACGACATAATTGTAAAATATACTCAAGAACGCCATCTATTGAACGATGGAATACGAATGATTTGAATTAGAACAAATCATATTTTAGTTTTCATAAATGTGTTATTTCTGCTGTATTCTGTGAAAACTTCATTACGTCTAGCGTTAATTGAATATGTAAAATGAAATTTCATTGAATAAAATTCTTTTTGTTCACGCAACATCCGTTCAAATAATACATGCATGAATCATTTGCATCAGATATTATATATTTCATCATTTAAGTGACAAATTCGTGAACATGGAATAAATATCAACATTTTTTATCACACAAAGGAGCTGCCATTTTTCATATAGGTGGATACATTTTTCAAGTGTATCTTTCCGAATTATGCCGAACAACTTGGGTCCATTGAGCTGTCACGCCTGCAAAGTAGCGTTACCTATGCTTTTCTCAATAATCTGAGAATGCATATATGCCTTTTCAGCTCTCCAACAACGGCCCAGTGTGTCGTCTTTGTACCGAGAATTCCAAAATCGCCAAATTTTTAATTGTTCTTACGGTTTGCATTCAAGATGCGACCGTACATAAAACATTCCTAATTGGTACCGGTCGTAAATAATGACGTAGTCTTCAGGTTCTGCCTCGATTTTTTTAATCTGCCAATTAAATTTTCACGTCGATCTGACCCCGATTCGGTTGAGTGGGAAAGGAGAGAAACAGAAATTTATAGAGGTTTATTTATAGTGCGCTGAAGAAAGAAGGAAGATGTTTTGAGAGAAAATTTCTCTTTCCAGATTTGGACCAATGCGGTTTTAAAATTTTTCTTCGACATTTTCGATGAAGAATCTTTCAGTACATATTTCGTTCAAAGCTTCGATGAAATTCTGCAGATTTTTCTCACAGTTGAATCTTACATATCCATCGAAAATAATGTATTTTATGTTATATTTACTAGCTGGACTTGTTCTGGAAAATTCAAAATACGGAGCCATATTTTAGGTTTCACCAGTGTTTTTGATGTATAGGTATCAAGTATTTATCAATAGCAATTTATTATATATCAACATAACAAGACAAATATATCATATCATTAAGAATAATTGATTAATCACCACATAACAATACAATGTTTCGTTTTGATTATAGTATATATTTTTATGCTTCTTTCAGTATTTGAATAACATCAGAAGTAGTTTTGTTGATTTATTTATTATTTTTTCGATTATTTACAAATGAAATAATGAATTTTTATCGAATTGTGACCATATCCATAGAAAACATTATTTTACTTCTTTTTCTACATTGTTTCCTTGGTTGGAAATGTTGTTCTCGGAATTCCCATCACCAACACTTTCTTCGCCATTGGTCTGTTGACTCACGGAAAATAGCAAAAGGGGCGTTTTGTCAAAGTGGTGGGAGCATCTTCAATTTTGCTTATTTGTCCAAACTCAAAATGGTTTCATTTATGTCATAATTTTCATACAGTGTGAACGTTTTTGCGTTTGTTAAATGTTAATATGTCCTAAATTTGTTAACTTGAAATCTACTGTGGACTACGAAGTTCGGTTATGTTTTTCCTTAAGCTATTGAGTGAGTACTAATTTTCCTTTTTTGTGTATATATTTATTATTATTTATTCCTTAGTTCTTTGATATTTATATATACTTGTTGAAAAAACATAGTTAGTATGTTCATTAGTATTTTTTTCCAGGAAATTCTAGATTTCAGGATTTTCCCGATTTTATAAAACAACGAAAGCAGTGAATTTTTTTCTAATGAATTCTTCCTAGTTTTGTGATGATAATTGAAATGAAATTCAATCTTTTGTGTTTTATCATATTGAATTATCACGCAGTAACGACGAAATCCTAAAATTATTTTGCCTATTTTGTTTTCTTTTAGGTTTTATTCAGACATTTATCAATACCAACTTGTTTTGTGTTAATATGTATCAATACCTCGCATAACATTTTGAAATATATCGTTGAGAATAATTAGGTATACACCATATAATTCCGATACACTCGACCAATGTTTCCAACGACTAATTCATACTCGTAATAACGATTTTAATACATCAGTTGCATTAAGCTTGATAATGGGTCACCAGACCGCAAAATATGCGAAGCATATTAGAAAATTTTGTGAGATTTAGTAATGTCTTACATTTTTATACAGTAGTTGAGCTTAAAAGATTCTGTGATGTTTAAGCGTAAATTAGCTTAGTTCATTAAAGAAAAATCAATATTGATTTTTTAAATATATGAATTTTGTGAAAGCTGGTTCTAAATGAGCATTATTACGATTTCAAGCATTCAGTTCAGTTTCATTCACGGTTTTCAGTTTCCCTCTCAGGGAAATATTCACGTATCCCAGATATTATTGATCAGAGGAATCAAGCTCTGTGTAGGCCCCTTCCAAATTATCAGACCCGTGGCGGTGGTCCCCATGGCGGCGATCCTCATGGCAGCAGCCTTAATTACATTGGTTTTCGTCATGTCCCGAAGCCTGCCTGACAGTTCTTGCCATGGCCGATTTTTGTAAGTTTTTATTGATATAATAGCCCTAGTTTTCTGATATCTGACAACAGATTTCTTGTTATATCCTATACATCCTATACCAGTGGATGGTTTAAACACATTATATCATCCTATACCAGTGGATGGTCTTTACATTATTATTTTTATTCCTACTCCAAGTTTATCCAAGCTTGGTAAATGTTTTTATTGAACAGTCATTATTATGACGTACATCCAAATCCCTGATTCAAATACAACATTCTTCTTCAGCGGCTCTTTTCTTGAAGGTGAATCGAATCACGAAATCGTAGAATCGGGCATTCTTACAAATGAGAACTGCGATAATTAGCCGGCAATTTGAATTACGACCAGCAATACATCAGAGGGTTATAATTATTGTAATAAAGCGTTGATATATTTCTCACACTATCTTCTGAATTTAGGATTTATTATTCTTCAGATAAACTGAATTAATGGCGACTATCTCGTCTCCGAAGATCTTATCCCAGCGTCATACCAGGGTAAAAATATTAATAAGTACTTTGTGAAAATGCAATTGTAATTGTCTGGAGATAAGGCTGCCTTTATTATAGCATATGATTTGAATTATTGTCTAAGGTCTGTGCTTGTGTTCCACAAATCAATGTCGTGATTTCGAATAATCATGGGTGATTTTTAGAAAAACTTTGTTGAGTCTATTTGAATTTAATGGATATGAAAAATGTAGGTGTTCTTGAACAAAGATTATTGATATTAAGTACTTAATTGTTCTTCATTTTCTTATCTTTACCAATAGCCCTTGATTTGACTTCCTTCTGTTACTTTTCATAAATATTCATTATGAAATAGAAATACGAAAATACTTATCCAATTTCAAATAATATATAATATAAAAAAAAATTTAAACCCTACTTTTGAGATAACTTATGGATATTTACGTAGAAAAAGGAAATAGTACGAGGAGAAAAAGGAATCAATGGAACAAAGGCCTCCCATACAATATGTTATGAATTCACAACCATTGAAAATTAATATTAATCATAATAATATTAATATGATTTTTATTATATTTAATTGTTATTTATAATAATTAAATTTTCATTTATAATTAATATAAATTTATATTAGTGACTTATTAATATATTAAGTATCTAGTAATGTAGTAATTATCTATGTAGTACTATCATCTAGTCTATGTATAGATATTATATACTACCAATTAGAAATTTCATTTATTGTTAAGCATCTACCTTGATGCTTAACAATATACATTAAATATTGTTAAGCCTCATTATATTCATATATATTTCTATATGGTGTTATTGCCTGCTGATTATGTATAGTGTTTTTCAATATTTGTAGCACTAACAGGCATTTCCGATCGAAAATCTCGCCTTTATTTGACGTTTCGTTGCAAATTGCAATTTAGTCAATTTCAATTGAAAAAGTCTATAACTGCTACAAATATTAAGAAATACTATATGCATTTTTGAATCTGATACCTTCATTCGAAGGCATCGATACTAAAACCCGTTATAATCTTCATCCCTATTTGGTCTTTCTCAGTGTGTGTATAACGACTAAAGATGTAAAATGTAAAAGTGTTAGTAGAGAGAATGTTTAGTTCAACTTTAGAAAATTGGTTTGCACCAAAAAAAACTGTCAAGGAACGATATAGTTTTGTGATACTAAATCAAGGAGTTTTATTCATTATATTCTCAATATAACAATAATCGTATTTTTAAACTATTATTATCAACTATACAAATTATAGTAGTTTTTCAAGTAATCATTCTACTGCACGAAATAATTATTTTACATTTATATTCACATTTGCTGCTTATTGCATCCATTGTAATTGTAGAGCTCTTTAAGAATAAATTTGCAATGAATATATGATGAATAAAAAAATATAACAAAACAAAAAATAATACCTTCATCAAAAATAAACTCTTCTCAACTTACTCTAGAAAATCTTAACAGAAATGTTTTTAACAGTCAAGAAAATTTATCTATTTAGCAAACTCTGAGCCATATAACTACTCAAAAAAACCTAATACTTAGCTGTCTATTTGTTTTTTATATTTTAATTTTGTGCTGTGCTGCTTAAATTAATTCACTACGTAGCTCTTACGGACATTGATGATATATTTGAACAATGAGTATATTTAGACTTTTCACTTGCATTTGCACAGCAAGAAATCCTGAGTTTACCTCGTCTTTACTTTTAATTTAACCATAATTTATTGTCATAAACTAAAGAAAAATAAACAAGATCTACGTGAAGACAGGGCAAATCACAGAATGGCCAAAATTTCTTTCAATTTAAATTTTATAACAAGTTACTTCATGATGTGAGAAACGCTGGTCAAGCCAAATTCAAAAGACAAATCAGAGGGTTTATGCGAAAGGATTACTGTTGATGAATTTTCAACAGATTCTATACTGGATATTCATTTTTCTATTTTATTTCGACTTTTATTCTCATTTCTTTCTTTTTTTCTAATTTAAACTCTCTTTGTATATAGGCTAAATATGTAACAATTTGAATTGCATCAATAAATACCTTCAAACAGACAAATACTTCGCTCATTTCGTTCAATCTCCTCCTAAAAAGAATGATGCAATCAAGAATGAACACAAAATGTTCACAAAATGAAAACCTCTAAAAATAATTCACAACTGTGTGCCTGATGACACAACACCTACAGTTTAACGCCGCGCCGGTTCCGATGATATGTACATTACCCAGCATATTTCATTATTTAAACTTCTCAAATCATAGAAAACACAAACACCCATGCCTTCATTTCATAGTCAATGATATAGGAAAGCATTCAACAAATCTTCAAAGTACCAGTTTTTATTATACCTTTCGCCATTTTTCGATTTATACAAATAAAAAATTCACAATACGCAATGAAACCGAGAAATGCAAATAAGACGACGCCACTGACCTCAATTCGGGTTCCTCCAAAAAGGTGAATCCTGGGATTTATTCGATTAGAGACAGACGCGACAAGGATAGAATCGACTGAATAGAGCGGTGATTGTGAATGAACAAGCATAAAGAGCCAGTGATTGAATAGTGGCAAAAAATCATCTCGATTTGATCGGTGGCGGGGAGGCGGTGGCGTTTGGGCACAGGAAAGCGGGATTATTTTCTTTTCGATCTCGCCGGGCACAATTCCTGGTGGGATACTTCCAATAGGAAATTTTCGACATTGTTCGTTTTGTAGGGATTTTCTTTTGTGCTCATGTGGAATATTAAAGTGAATCCCTGATATCACACTCTAAGTATGTATGTGATTGAAATTATTTGATTGCTACGTCTTTCACACTCTCATGTCAATAATGAACATATTATTATCAGTTTCGATATACTCGTATTATCTACCGGTGTTCGAAATTTAGATTTTCAAAATTCGAATCTTTATTTTTTCAAGGAACAATATTTATTAGAATACAACAACAACTGTAAGAAGCTTCTTTCAATTACACTGAGGAACAGCAATTTTGTGTTCTTAGATCTGTGACTTGTTTTTGGTCTCTGAATTCAAGAATGTTATCAATTTTTCTCTATCGCGTCAAGTTTTTCAACTACAGGATATCCTCTTTTTAGCCTAAAAGTCATACAAAATGGGCAAACAGATGGAAATAAAGTGGGCACTAACCAAACGTATTTGAATATTTTATTCATAAAAAGGTTATTTCAATATTAAAAGTTAAATTGTGTTTATACAAAACATAATAAAAATATTAAGGTAATAACTTTCGCTTATAACTTTTCCTAGAATGTTCAATCTGGGGAAATTCTCGTTTGATGCTCCTACAGTAGTCAGCCATCATACTGATATCCCATCTACCTTGATACCTTGCCTCCAGGACCATCAAATCTGGGTGGCATCTCTCACCCCATTCATCACTAACAGCGCCAAGATTTTCTAGAAAGTTAGCAAGATGACTATGTATGAAATACAGTTTGATACTGTGTTACAGCCAAGCTTTTCAAAACTTTCTAAGAATTGTTGAACAATTTCAACGTAATTCTGGGTTCGTGTGTTTCCAAGAAAGTCCAAGTTGCTGTCAGTAACATTGTATACTCTGGATAATGGGTTAACCACCCGAAACATATGTAGAGTTCTTAATATATTCAGTCAAACTTAAGTCAAGTATGTCAATTTTAATTTATTGTTTCAGCAACGTCCGTGTCATTTATATATACTTACACTTCTTATGCATTTCTGAACATTTATAGAGCACATATTTCATTATATCCTTCAACCCTTTCATTCATACTCGTTCAAATTTGTCCTTTATTGCTTACCTTATATATTTATTATGAAGACAATTAGTATGAGAAAATTATATTTAAATCACCCATGAAATTGTTACGGATAGTTAAGGATGAAATTAAATTACACGGAGGTTACCTCTTTGGCAAAACATTATGTTAAAAACATTGTAACATTGAAACCTTGTAACATCAGTAATATTGTATACTTTGATAATAGGTTATGTAGAGTTTTTAATATATTTAGTGAAACTTAAGCTAAATGTGTTAATTTCAATTTATATAATGAAATTAATCCTAAGAACATCATTAGTATCTAAATTGTGAATGTTTGAAACTGAAAATCGATGAAAATCTACAAGCAGCCCTAGTTTAATGTGAAAAACATTTCATAATTCGTTAGAGAGAAAAATTTATTCTAATGTCGTTTTGTTGTAATAAATATTCTCCGAAATTAGGTTTTCTGTAAGCTTGAATATTTATTCAATGTTGCTAACGATATATTCTGAAACAATTTATAAATGCAAGCTAATCTCGAAATGAAATTTTACAGCTATCATAAAGCGGAAAAATTATGACAGCATATTTAGAAATTAAAAACACTACTCTTAGGCTAATGTGCCAAAAACATTTGACATTGGTTCGGTATTTTACTGGTAGGTTGCAACATGAAGTGACGAAAGGGTTACTAAGAATAGGCAGGGCTAACCTTTATTCAGATAGATCATAATTCACTCTCTGTCTATCTCAAAAAATGAATATAAGTCAATAACTTTACGTATTACTTTATAAGTAATAAGATTATTCATATCTAATAACTTCAAATGATAGTAGTTCAGTGTAAAATTCAATCCTAACAGTACTTCATTTTTACCTACCTCTAAAATATCGAGAGCTACAAGTTAAATTAGGCTGATAAAGTACCATTCTAACTTCATTTTATCAATGAACGAATGATAGAAATTACAGCTCAAAAAATGTAACGACCCAGTAAATTGACTCACTGTGTATCTTTCCAAATTAAATTCGAAATGATAATTTCTAATGTATTCAACATGGCAATAAGATAATGATGAAATGAAATGAGAACTTCTATGTCATAGAATATTGTGAAAGAGGAATCAGACGTACTACTAGGTACAAGTGCAAGAACAAGCGTTTGAAAATAATGAACAAGAGAGAAAATTGTTCAAGTTCAATAGCTTGAATGGATAAAAATACAGAAGAGTTGATTTTTATTGGCCATTTGCATGCTTTCTTCATTGTGAAGAAGAACAATTAGTCTATGTCATGAATTTCAATCAGGAAATCATGCTCCCTTTTGAATTGTTGTATTTATTCTTAAAGGCAATCCTTCTCGTTGAAGTTCGATTATTTGTGTTATTAAACAATTAGATAAGATCGCTATTTTCAATGGAATACTCTTTCAACAATTCCATTTTGAAAAATCAAACATATATTAAGTGAATATAAATTTAAATTCAAACGCTTGAACTTTTATTTGAGTAAAAAAAGCATGACAGCTCGTGAAACAATGGACATGTTGAAGGATGAATTTGGTGAGCAGTTTATCTCTTGAAATGGCCATGTGAATTGGCCGCCAAGATCATGCGATTTGACGCCTCTGGATTATTTCTTGTGGGGTTATGTAAAGTCTTTAGTGTATGTGGACACGATTGAAGCCTTACAGGATAACATTACATACGTAATTCGTGGGATACAGGCCGAAACGCTCGAAAAAGTGACGCAAAATTGGACCTTCCGAATGGACCATTTGATACGGAGCCACGGACAACATTTACATGAAGTTATCTTTAAAATGTGAATGACGAAGGCCAACTTATCAATTGCAATAAAAACTTTGAATATATGATGCAAATTGAGTGTTTTATTCGATTTAAAAAAAACTACTCTTAGAAAATCACCCATTAGTTAAGTAATAATACCCTGCACAGGTAAAATTAAAAACAAAATATTATCAGTTAACTTCGCACAAAGGTATTAGTGCAATATTATTCGAATGTTGAGTGCTGAGTTCCAGAACAAACCTCAAATTCACTGGACTTATCGCTTGAGCTCCTACTCATGGGCAGTTGTAAAACCTGATAACTAGTAAATAGAAAAATCTTTTTTACCGGAATCTCTCTGACATCTATGTATTCTTCCAACCCGTGGTTCAAACCACATATGAATTAGACACTATTTAATAATAAATATCCGTTCATTCAAATGAAACATATAATTTAGAAATATTTCCTCTAACTGAATGACTGTAGTTAAATTCGAAAAGAACGTAACCTGCGGCATTCCACATAATGTAGACTGTATGTTGCATTTGCTTCGGTCGTACAACCTGGCTTCCAGATAAGTATTTATGTATTCATACTTCGCAACATTTCAACCGTCTTTCGTATATTTCTGACAAGTAAATCGTTCCTACTATGCTAAGCAGGGTTGCCAAATATGTTCGAGGAATTCTTCATTATTAATTCCTCCAATAACCCCAATATAAATGTATATATAAAATAAAAATAATATAGTTTGTTTTCTTGACTTCACCTTATTTTTTACATTAACGGAAAAGTATAGGCATTTCATAATTTTCAGATTTTCTTTTGACGGTTTCACGTTTTTATGGCCATCTGTCATAAAAAATTAAGAACTGAAAACGTTTTATTTATAATTTAAATAACACTAAGTAGTTTTCTGATTTTCACTATAATTAATTCAAAACGCGACGATATTGTTTCGCCAACACAGTGGCATCATCAGATGTTGATGATAAACTGAGCTATTACATTGTCGACTGCTTGTATTTATCCTGAAGTGTGTGGAAATGGCGACAAAACACTATTCTTCTTTTGCAGGGGATGACTATAGAACATATTTCTTCTGAATTGTGGTGGATATAATACTTTTCTTCGATTGCATTTTACTGGAATAAATTTAACAAAGGAGAATTATTGATTAAAATTTGTTCATTCAATAAACTATTTGATTTCTTCCTCTTATTAATTACATGGTTTCTAATAAGGTTAGTTTATAACCTTTACGTTCCGTGTGCAATATTTTAAAGTTGTTGTCGAAGACATAGTTATCTTCTAGAAGATGTGTTGCATACGTAGAATCGGTTGAATTTTTTGCAAAGCATCTTTGGTGTTCAGATATTCTATGTAGGAAATTCCTGCCAGTTTGATCAACATATACTTCAGGACAAGTACCGCAACTCAACTCATAAATACCCGATTTATCATCAGACGAAATTTTATCTTTCGCATTTCCGATGTGTCTACCCACGATAATCGGGGTTTTGAAAGTTATCGTTAAATTTCTATTAGATGAAAACTTCGAGATTCTTGAGACAGGGTTGCCTAAATACGTTAATGTTTTGAAAAATTTATGACTATTTGTTACTTTAGGATATACTTGAGCCTTATTATATAATCTTTTTCAATTTTATCGACGAAACAATGATGATGTCCATTGTTTTATGCGATATGTTTAATGATATTCAATTCTTTAGTGTAATTATCTGCTGATAAAGGCATATTAATCAATCTGTGTATCATACTGTTGTACGTCGCTGATCGGCCCAATCGATTAATGACGTTTTATTTAATTGAATCCATCATGAGTTTATTGTTTATTATTTATAAGTTTATTCATTTATCTATGAATTGAGTTTCATTCAAGAAGAAAATTGAGAGAAATCAAATTCAGTCAAAAATTTGTTGTACCAAATTTGAAACACGGAAATAATAAATAATTAATAATAAAAATAATACAACTTTTCATTTTTAATTCGATTTCAATCATCTCTGCAATGAAGAGGTGTACGATAATTTTCTTAATTAAATTGATTTAATACGATAAAATGTTAAGAATATAATTCGAAATCAAAGTCATCTTGATATAGTTATGCACTTAACAATGTTTAATGTAAACAGTTAAACTTGTCACTTTTTCGATAGGTTGTTTTTGTTTACCATAGCTACGCTGGAGGTTGAAGGTTTATTGCCAAAAGAACCATAGAAATTTCAGAATAATCAACAACTAAACCTAGCAAGAAACATGAAATACACTACCACACAATGTTCAAGTGGTCGAAAGCCATGTTTATAATGAAGAACTCGTGAAATATAAAGAAGCATCAGAACTTATTGTGCAAAGGGGTACTGTTACAATTTCATATGAGAATTATCTTCATACTTCAGACTATTTCCAGGAATTCAACACTGTGAAACACTTAACTATCTACATTCTCATGAGTCAAATTTCATTAGCTCAATATTGTTTTCAGATATTCCGAAGGTGCGTAAATAATAAAGCTGATTTCTTCTTTCCAGAAATGCTACATATACTCATGAACCAAAGCCACTTTTTCTTCAACAAAGTAGAAAACCTGAAATTTCGTGAAAATTTGTCCAAGCTGGCATCCTTGCTAGTGGATCCGTTTGGATATGGGTGCGTTTTATCAACAGTTTTCGTGAATTTCATAACGAGAAAAATATTGCGATACGGAAGGGGACCGTAAATTCGAATGCTACGAATTTGTATTCATGCGAACGCAAAGAGCGGGCGGTACATTGTGGTCTTGCCTTTTTACGGAAAACGTTCGGTATTTTACGACATGTATTATCGCATGCGGCCGGTGCAAGCGCAGGAATAATCGCAAATTATTAGCCAGCGAAACGAAATTTGCGAATTCCTACAGGAATGGAACGATATTTCAAACGGCAGAGATATCCCTACGTAAAGGGAGGTTAAACATAATCCGTTAGTATATCCGTATACAAATTTGAAAATTCTAGGTGTTTCCAGATAATCGGACAAAAAGGTTACAGAGTTTGATTCAGATAAACCAGCAGAACGCGGATTTTTCACTTGGTCACGCAGTAAATTCCATTGACCACGGGGGTAGTTTTATGGGTTATAAGCGTGTGACAAAGAGTGTCCGTGTTGATTCCATATCGGCCAATGTTTTGAAAGGAATTAGTGGAATTATTGGCCAGCACTTTGCATATCATGAAGATAGGTTTATTAAATTGAATAGTAATTATGAGTATTCAACAATGAACAGTTATGTGCTACTTATTCCTATGCATAAAACAGCTATATTTGAGCACTCTGTCTATTATCAGGTTATTAAAATTTTCAACTATTTACCATCGAATTTTAAAATACTGAAAGCTCATTTGTTTTAGAGGAGAGTTAAATCTCTGCTCTTATCAAAGGCGTACTATAATGTGGCAGAGTACTTCGATGATTCGAATGTAGGCAATAATGTATGAATCAATTTTTTGTATCATATGTTTGTATATTTTTTAACACAAATGTTCTTCACCATGTGAAATTGTCTAATGTTTAATATTTCCGAGGTAATTTTTTTCTTTTCTTTTCAAATAAAGTTGTATATTATTGTAAATATAAGTTTAACCAATATTTTTGTTTGAACCAATATTTTTGCTCGAGGGCTGAATGGAAGATCAGACTCAAAACTGAATTCAATCCTTTTGAGAGCATTCTTCCTAGTTGTAATTATTGTATCAATTGAAATGAATGTAATTTCACAATGTAAGGAATTTTTCTAAATAAATCTATTTTATTATTATATTATTATCATAAAGGTCCAAAAACCAAAGTGGCTTCAATAAATAAAACAAAAACATCTGTTGCTCTACTCATAATAAAAAAGCACAAATAAGAACATAATAATATTATGACTATACAAAAATTTTTTTGTTAATCTACAAAAACATTAACATTTCTACGGGAAACTGTGCTCCTCTTGGTAGTCCAGTCTCACCGCAAGGTGCCTCAAAATCTCCGGTGAGCCGCCATTTCAAAATCCTGACTACGCTACTGTCCTAATACCAACCCCTCGTACAACATAGCATGTTACTTCATACCTCTACCTTGTATATATTCTGCAAGCTAATTAAAATGAAGAATAACCTATTTTATTTCTTAGATATAATGCTAAGGAAGTGAGAAATGATCCCTAGAGTATATGGGAAAAAATTTTCAAAATAAATTTCACAGATAAACGATATGAAAAAAAATTAAACTAACACTTATCAAAAATCTAACCTATTCTTCAATATTCAAAACAAAACCCAATATTTAATTACCTAAAAATAAATTCTGTATTGTAATACAAAGTGCCTGTTCTTTCAGTTTGTTAATGTTCTTTGTTTACAAATTTGCCACATTTTCACATCCATTATCTACGTCGCGCTATATCTTCAAACCCTTTTCAGAAAATGAAAAAGTTATAGAGTAAGTGAAATTGTAAAGACCCAAATCTAAAATCTAAGACCCACATCTGGCCGAAACAGCTTCATTGAAAGGATACCACTCTCTAGTACCTAATCGTTGTACTACATAGTCAATAAGCCGATAATTAGAAGTCTGAACTTTGATTGCATCAAGGAATTAGTATGAAACTAACAGAAACTACTGAATTAATTTGAAAAATCAGAACTTATTATAGGAACATCCATACCAAATAAATATAATATTTATCGTATAATATATTTTACTATTATTATCTGTTATTATCGAATGAATATGCACATGGGTCCCTGGTGTGTCTATGATCTGAGATACGTTTTCTCTTGATTCTTATAGATGGGATTGTTAAGTTCATTACTTCATTAATTGATTCATTACTTGACTGTTCTTCACTTGGACTCATAAGAAAATGATTGGCGATTGAAATCGTTGCCGCACTTCGATTGACGCGGTGCAACTGACGAGTTCCTTGTAGAACAAAACGGCTGCTTTGCACTTCCATCAGGTGTGACATCGATTTCAACATTTCTCTAACATTTATTTCTTTGAAGGATAATGTAGGTTCAAATGGTATACGTTAACATAGCTAGCTCTACATAACATTCTTTTGATTAATTTAAAGTTTTTTCATGAATGTTCTAGCAGTCATTTTCTTATATTATATATATATATATATATATATATATATATATATATACATATATAAAGTATAAACAACAGTCAAAGATATCTGTATAACCCACAATTGGAAGCAGCCTTTCGTTTTATCGATAGCTTTTTCTTTTGTTTTATTTGAATAAATATAGAGAATACTCGAAATAAGCAGTTATTGCAGATTGGAAATCTGCAGATTTGCGTCTGGAATTGGTATCCAGAAATACCCTACTACATCACAAACAATGTCGATGAATATACACTTTTACCCTCAGGTTCAACTGAACGGGAATTGTTGAAGTTTCATGAAAGAAAAGATGAGAAATAGTTCCGCCGAATTGACCGTAGTGAAGAAAGATCCTATCTCCATTTCGGCCTTTTGTATACGGCAATTTCTTCGGCGTATTATGGAACGATGTCGAGAGCCCATCTTGGATACGAGCATGAATCTTATCAGAAAATCGAGATCCCAGATAGCCGCAGGCCAAACAGGATTGCATTTCGTAGTCCCCATCACGCTTTCTTATTATAATCATTAGCACCGTGTTCCAGTTTCAGATTTAGCACACCCTTTATGCCAGCTGGAGGATCTGAGGATCCGGAACACCCTTATTTTTCTCTGAAAGGATAAACTTTTCGGTCCTTTCATTTAATGAAACGGCAAGTGATAGGTCGCTCGCTCTTCATCAGGACGTTTGTACGATTCGTATAAGTGTGATTTGATAGCGAGAAGTGTTCTATTCACAAGAGAAAGATAATTTCTCAGGCGGGAAATGAGCTTTTCGCCGTACTGTAAACGTGTGGAGCTCCAATTTTCCGTTTCGTATGAGCAACTATTGAAGGTATAATTATTTCAGCCATTCATTCACCCTCACTTTATGATATTCTGAGTTGATATGAAATACCACTAATTTTATTGAAATGAAACTTATATAGACATGCGTTTAATCCCCTAATATAAGTATTTTAAGAAGTGCTATTGTAGAACTTTTTTTCAGGAAAGTGAAAATTCTGAAACTAATGAATTCAAGGAGGTTTCATTGTTCAGCATACCAGTATAGCTCAATATGGCTTCAGAAGAAATGGTTCAACAACCAATAATATGTCGCTGATATGTCCAATCTGGTGAAGGTGCAACTTGATGGAGATTGTTACGTTGTGGCGATATTTTTTGACCTCCGAAAGATATTTCTGTCATTTCTCTTTCGAACTATTGTGATTTGTGACTGTGTAGGATTTGTCTAAACTGGCTGAAGGTATGCTTGATAATGCAGGGTTGGTAGTGCTGTTTTTGGAGATTATAACAGATCTGTGGTTATTCCTCAGGGATCTACACATGGACAGCTGTTGTTCTCTCTCGTCTTCGGATTTTCTCAATGTTCTGCCAAACTTTATCGATTCAGACCAGACTAGGCTGTTTCTGATGATGATGATGCAGTTTTGTGATCAATGGAATGTTTTGGAGGCCAGAGAGTACTGAGCGAATATCGAAAGTATTATAATATAGAGATAAATAGGTTGATTTTGTATAACTATAAAGCATCCTCTCGTGATAATATGGCGCGACACTCATATTCGATTGTAAAATATTTGGGATTACTCATTTAATCTGTCATTATGTGTTCGATTTCTGGATATTACCCAAAAATATATGAACAGTTTGTGTAAAAAAAATTGAATTCAGCCAGGAGTTTTTGAAGTCCTGTTCTTGAAATGAAAGCATTCCAGCAATTCAGATTGCAACAAAAGACCATTCCAATTCTAAAAGAATATTACTCGCAGTAGCATTGACGACAATGGTATTTATTGAAGATCATAATATATAGAATGCTTTCATTTTCTGTTTAAGGTGACAACGAGCAGATATTTTCTAAATATGATGAAAATAATAGGCTTTATTTCCCTACAGGTAAAAATATCTTGTCACAGGAAATTTGCGAATATTTACTGTAACTAGGTTACAGGGATTTCCTACAGAACTAGTGTCCACGCATAATCATACAAAACAAAAATAGTTAACGAACGAATTATTGAAATAAAGCACGTTAAAATATATTCATTCTATAATACACCATACATCAAAATTCGCTATAATCAAAATTGTCCATATAACAAAATATTACTAATACTATATCCTGCTAATCGAAGCAAATGAGCTAATAATTAAATAAAGACTTAAATGAAATATTACAAAGAACTCAATCTGAATCAATTAATTTTAGTCAATTTCCATTGTTCACACCATTCCTAATAATAACTTCTATGGAGTCAAAGTGAATGTCACAATTATTGGCAACTCTATTGAATGTAGACACCATAAAACAAATGGGGTATTGTATTAGCGAGTTGGTCCTTGAAGTCTCTAGTTGGATTAATTCTGTGGTACAAGAATTTTACCTATATAGGAACACGAAATTTCAAATCGGACAAAAGAGGAGAACAATCAATACTGTTGTACAGTAATTTGTACAAACATTTTAGTGATGAAGCTTCTCTCCTGCCCTGCAATAAGATTAAACTAAACCGACTCAATAATTCGTTATGATTGACTCCTCTCTTTGGATAAACTTCATCCTCCTCAAAACTAAGAATTTCAAGAACCTTCTCTGAATGGCCTCAAGATGGCGTTGATGGCAAGTGTAAATAGGATTCCAGATCATACTGCCATACTCCAACTTGCTACGGATCAGGGAATTAAATAGTCCTATGACTTTTACATTTACCTACATTAATATTAAGTTGATTAAGAACATACCAATCCAAGTTGAGGCCGTCTCATGCTGATCACAGACCTCACATGTTTCAAATTTTGGGATATATTTCTGAATCATAAGTACAACATCAGGTCACGAACTACAGAAATATCCATCAAATCATTTACAAAGATAAAATGTAAACATCGTAAAATAATGATTACTTAAAGAGTTATGAAAGAGTGATTGAGATGAAATACATAATACTATGCATCTAATTCTTTCATCGGTTTTCAATAATACTACATTCATTCTCAACAGATATACATCCAATTACAGGAGAAAAATAACAATAACAAATAATAATAAATTTTAAAAAATTTGAAAAAAAGAGTATAAGCGAATATATACAACGAAATTAAAATTAAAATAAATTGAAATAGTAATAAATAATAACCAAATGGAACAAACTAAAAATGAAATATTATCTATAACAAAGTAACACGTAGTGGACATGAGTTGATGAAATACAGTTGATGAAGTTAACGATAATTACATTGAAACCAATTGCAATGGTAATATACGGTTACCAAATCAAACAAACTAAAGTTAAAATTTAAATATTACGTCATATGTAGACAACAGAAGTTAATGGAAATATCACGACATCGCATTGCGCTGTTCTGAGTGGCTTGTCAAAATAACTGATTATAAATTTATAAAATATATTAATGATAAATGTAACTTAGAGTTGTCTAATTAGTTAGCACAGAGCATTTTATAAAAAACCATTATCAGTTAAATACATTACAAAATTAACACTTGGCTTAAGTTTCACTAAATATATTAAAACCTCTACATCTCTTTCGGGTGGTTAACCCATTATCAAGAGTATACAATGTTACTGAACATATGTAGAGTTTTTCCAGAAACATATGTAGAGTTTTTAATAAATTCAGTGAAACTTGAGCAAAGTGTGTTAATTTTAATTTATTGTTTTTAGCATAATGTTTCACGAAGAGATAAGCGATGCCTTCGTGTCATTTATCAGTTAAATAATTCATCAACCAAAATCCCACCCACTAGAATACTTCGAGCAGCGTTGTTCAATATATCGTTCAAATTCACAACTTCCTTCACACTTGGAAAAACAAATCCCTAAATTCAAACTTCAACATCGTCAATCTTGATATTTCTGCCTAAACAAATTACCCTTATTTAATGAACAGAGTGATTGATGAAAATGTAGAATATAACATGTTTCCTCTAACGATGGCTAGCTACTCTATAATTAATGGTTTCAGTAAAAGAATCGTATCGCACAAAAAGTGATCCCCATTCTACGGCAAGACGGCTTCAGTTGCATTTACGTTTTCAGTGTCATTTATCCTTATTCCTTATATAAATGTTACTCAGTTCGGATGTTATTGTTCCGCTTTTTACTACCGCAGACCGCCAGGTTAAAATCATTTCCCAAACTGAGCGTACGATCGGTAAAGAAATCAGAAGTCGTATAATAAATAAGAATATGTTCACCATAAAAGCATTGGAGCTTTGGACATGAATAGACATTGATTTATGGATTTTTTGTTTGCCATTTCGAATTCATTGCAAGTCTTTGAGGTACAGCAAATAGAGTTTTGGGACAGATGTTCAACTTGTAACTTATTAGCGCTTGATGAGTAACAAAAAGTGGAGGAAAGAAGTCATTATCTACATGTTAATACGAGAAGAGAAAAGTCTCTACCACTTTTCAAGAAAATTAGAAATTTGCGGTAACAAATGAACTTGAAATTTGACACAGTTGAATTTTTTCATAGTGATAATATTTTTCCATATAAAATGCATCAAAAAACATTGAATTATTTGAAACACAACATGCACAAAAAGACATACCATACTTACTCTCTTATTTCCATCTCCAAATGTCGTGTTATGTCGTTCTCCACAAAATATAATTTGATAAATTTCAACTATGAAATTGGTGATAATAATTTGGGAAGGCATAATATTTATTGACCTTGGCGTAACCTTTGATTCTCAACTAACTTTCGTACCAATGCTACAGTAACCGCTGCCTGTAGAGTATATGGTTTCATTATTCGCGTTGGAAAGGAATGTATCAATATATCTACTCTGAAAACATTGTATTGTGCTTTCGTAAGATCCAAACTCGAATACGGATCAACAGTCTGGAATCCAGGTTTTCAGTTACACAACGATCAACTGGAGTCTATACAACGAAAGTTCCTGAAATTTTTGAGCTTCAGAATTGATGGAATATATCCACCTATAGGCATACAACATGAAACGCTTACAAGTCGTCATAATGTGGACACACTCAGTGCGCGAAGGAAATGCCATGCAATAATCTTCTTGCATAAAATAATTAACAATAAAGTGAAATGTCAGGAATTATTGCAAAAGCTAATTTTATTGTTCCAAGAGTTTCTTCCAGAAGCGCATTCACGTTCTACCCTCCAGCAGCTAGAACGAATGTTCTAAAATTTTCTCCATTGCACACGATGTGTGAACAATGTAATATTTTGGGAGCTAAGGTGGATATTTTCAACTGTTCTGTTACTGATATTAAGGCAAGTTTCCTTGATATACATAATCTCTGATAGAACAATCATTTATATATATTCACGAACAGAATTTATATTCACTCATATAATTATGTGTGTATAAGTGTTAATATGTGAATGTATATGTATTTGTGTGTTTAAATTTATATGTATGTATAAGTCAGCATTTAAGTTTTTTTTTATTCCTATAATTATTATATTTCATTTTACAGTTGTGATTCATATCAAAAACTCTTTCTTTTAAAATTGATTAAAAACTTTAAAGTACAAAAATTAAGCTTTTTTACTACCAATTTTGTTTTTTGTATCTGTTGTGTTTCCTGTTTTATAATTAGGATCTGTCCTGCAAAACAGTGTACGTAAAATAAAAAATAAATAAATTCATTTCTAAGATCTCTTATTTTTCGTATGAGATGTTAACTTTCTGATTGTTAGTTTTGGTGGTGGTGAAAATCTGACAACCTTCAAATATAAACCTGACTGCTAGGGTTTATAGGCTTGAAATAGTTGTGGATTTATTTACTTTATCCCGATTATGAAAAGAAGCATCTCAATTACTAATAGACACTTGCATTCGTAGATATCCAAATATTCACCAAAAAACCTAGAGAAACAACTAGAGACCTTAACAAAAAATAGGTTTGAAGACATCGGCAAACGTATCAGAAATTTTAGCAAAATACTCTAGGTACAAATTATGTGTATTACAATATGTGAGTATCCTGCTGCTGGACAAACGGCTATTGTAATCAACTTGAAGCAGATCACATTATACAATGTAGTGGCACCATGGAATTCAACAGAAAAAACAACAGTTAATGACTTGCACAACCATGCTAAGTGGTATCAAACCCAATGTTCTCTAACATTATCCTTTACAGGACCGTAAAAATGCTACATGCTTTCATAATCATACAACTAGCAACACTATATGATTGGTTCAAATACTTTTGATTTTTTGAATGAATGTCATTGTTTTCTTTTTATATGTAGGTACGTAATTTTGAAAAATTTTATTTTACGGCAGCTTACTCCAAAAAACGTAATTTTTTTCAATATTTTTCATTTATAGTACAAAACATGTTTAGTAATCAATTTATTTACATTTGAAAGCACATATATGAAATAACTTGAAAAAATTTCAGGAATGGCTGCTGAAACTCGTCTGAATCGGAGATGAATGACATCATTTCTTGGAAAAGAATTATCTGAAAGCAAAAAACAAAACGGTTTCATGTTCTGTATCAAATTGGCTATGGTCTCAAGCAAATGAAACATTTTTAATGAAAAAATACAAAATGGCGGACTTTTGAATTTTTTTACCTTTTTTTTCGCTTTTAATTGTTTATAACTTTTTTAAATAATAATGAATTTTGCTGGTTCTGCTTAGGGTTGAGGCCATAGCCAGACATCTAAAGAGTAAAATGCCGTTTGGTTCATATCGATACCTGCAATAGGTTTGAAATGAGCGTGTAATTCATGCGAAAAAACGTGGTTTGGAGAATAATCAGTTCAAAGTTTTTATTCGTGAAAAATCGTAAAAAAGGTGAATTTTACTCACATATCCATTCCAGCTTCATACACAACTCCTTCCCGGTTTTCGTAAGCATCAATCTGAAGAATTCTTGCATTTATCAAAGCAGTTCAACAAAATAACAAGACAATAACAATAGAACAAATAACAAAACAATAAGAAGACCCGAAGGCATGCAGCAGCTGCCGTACCGAAGGCGGATTTACTACAGCGCTCTCTAATCTTTTATTCCTGCTTCTCGGTCTTGCTGACCTTCGAGACTAATTCTATACTATTTCTACGAGTATATAGTAGCAATTAATGAAAAAAAAATTCTATTTTTTCAAAATTGTTTGGAGTAAGCTGGCCTGAAAGGTTTTATATTTCAAATTTAATATGCTATTGACGTTTTGCCACTGTTCAACGCATTATTTTCACATCCATGACATAAATTCCTTTTTAAATGTAAAAATTATCTGTTTTGTGAAAGTAGTGTTTGAAGAATGTCGAGATTCACCATTCATAATCATTATTATAAATAATTTTTCATGAATTCCGAGTATATCTCAATACTTACATAATATACATTCAAGTATATCAGACCAGGAAATTTATTACTTATGAAATACGTGCATAACCATATTATGTTATATACATATTTATATGCGCTTTATATATATATATATATATATATATATATATATATATATATATATATATATATATATATATATATATATATATATATATATATATATATATATATATATATATATATATATATATATATATATATATATATATATATATATATATATATATATATATATATATATATATATATATATATATATATATATATATATATATATATATATATATATATATATATATATAAATTCCAATTCTTATATCATAGTTACCTTACAGTTTTTCTATGTTTATCGTAGATTATTGATTTCGCCATAAATTCAGTTTTAGAGGCAGAAGAATGATAAATTTCACGACTGATTTCTATAGTGATATTACATGGATGGAATGAGACATAAATTTCCTGTCTGGTGGATACGAATATACGTATAAAATTGAATTCATACCAAATTTTGAAGAACATTCAATAACGTATATATTTCTGAATCCATGAGAACGATAACATCGCTCTAGGAAAATAGAAAAATATAGGAAAAATTAACTTATTTATGCTGTATTTCACCATTTCACAAAAACTTCAAAATTATAAGTATTCTCACTTCAAACTAGAAAATGGAGATGAGGTTTTTATTTTAACAAAGTTTTGACTTATTTCAAAATTAGTTAACAACTATACTAATAAATTCTATGAATAAAAGTTCTGCAAAGAAGTCTTTACTCTTTACCCAGGAGCAAGAGAAGTGCAGACACCTAAATTCATCTGAATAATACAGAATATTTTCATGACCAACATGAAGTCTAACAACACTCAGGGCTTCACCAGGGTGTCAAATTTCATCCAAATTTACGAAGAGAGGGCTATGGACAAGAGAGGACTAGGACAATGTTTCGGGAAAATCAGGACTACGATATTAATTCATTACCACTTTTGCTACAGTGGCAGCACTATAATAATAATAATAATAAGTTTATTGTCATTATAAAGAGTAGTTTACAAATGTCAACTAATTTCAATTATTCTATGACAAAAAAAACCATAAGATGCAACCAATATAAAAACAATGATAGTATTTAACAAAGAGACAATACGATTATCAAACTAAACATATCATAAATTGGACAGTTCCCAAAATAAAAGCATCGAAACCACAAAGCCAGCGGTTGTCTGCGGTCTACTCATCAAAAATACAAGTTCAAACGCTATGAAAAAAAGTAAGTCCAGCCAGAAACACAAAAAAAACAGATAATAATAATAATAACGGACAGAATCAATTCAAATTGAAAATATTCTTATGGCCTGGTTGTGAAGTTTAACAAAAATAATAACACCATGCTGTCAAATTTATCAATTCTCAGAATATGATGACGCATTTGTGAAAAATGGTTCATAGTATACGCATTATGTTTGAAAAAGCATTGTCACTGCGAAAGAAGTCACTTTTTTCAATGAAATGTATCGATTTCCTATAATTTTTAACCAGCTACCTAATTTAAATAGTAGCAATTTGAAATCTGCCCCAGAAAGTGTTTGAAGATAACAACATCTGATCTGACTATGATTTTTTTTACTTTAATCTTCCATAGTATGACGAAAGTGATTCAGCTCAGTTGAAAGTCAACTAATTCAGAGCTGACTGAACATATTGTGAACTGATTAACACGAGAAGAAAGTAGATAAAACTTCAAATAAACTACTACTTCTTTCCCACAAAAAATACAAAAGACCACCGAAAGATTTTCATAGGACGATCAAAAGATCTTCTCAATATAAATTCACACAAACGTGAGTCAAACTACTTTCAAGATGTATAAAAATTCACTTGAATAAATTCAAATCAATTACTCTTCCAGAGATAGACTTTCGGAAGCAATATAAGTTAGCTGAGTGTTGAAACTCATAACTCTATAAAAGTCCAAGAAAACTCCATTTTAATAATGTAGATCAAGATGGATGGATTTTTTCCAAAGAAGCCTTTGCGATCGAGAATCCTGGCCCGAATGACAATTATAAATTTTAATCGGTGTCTAGATACTTCTTTGAAGTCAAGTTCGCTACTTTTTAATTGCAAGCGGATGAATTATGAAAATTAAAACTTTAAATTGCAGTAGGGGCCATTGAATTTCCTTTGCTTTGTAGATGAATGTCAGGAGCGTATCGTATCAGGATTGGACGCTTTATTTACTGTATATTTTGTATTTAATTTTCCGAATATTGGAAAAACGTTGAACAATTTCAGGGTTTCAAGTGTTCAAGACATATTCATCAGGAAATATGAGTTTTACCTTCTCTCTTATTGCATTAATAATCCCAAATATTTCCCAGATATGAAATTATCTTGGAAATATACTCCTAAAGGAATAATTTCAAAATACGTTAAGTAAGTCAATGTAGGTTAAGAGTTTTTATAATATTAAATACGACAATAACTAACATATCATGTTGCACTCAGTAAATTCCTGAGGATTGCTGACAATCGTAAACAGACGATGTCATATACATCTAGTTCTTTGAAGCCTTCGACACTCTCGACCATGGTGTTTTGCTGAAGGAACTGCTCACCTTCTGGTTCTTGAATTCACTCATTAAACTTATCCAATTTTACCTAATGGGTAGAAAGCAATATGTTTTCAGCAAAAAGTATGAGTGAGTTGATTACCATGCCTTTTGTGAATTTCTTCAAGGTTCAATCCTTGGTCCTTTGCTATTCACAATTTTTATCAATGATACAATTGAAGTCATAGATGGTTTGAGATTTTCCATTATCCAGCATTTCTGACAGCTAACCCATTGGCAGAAACATGCGTTTTACTGTTTATTAATATTATTTCAACAAAATAACTATTAAGTTCACTGAGTTTTCGCTGCTCTCTTGGTGAAACATTGTTTGATATATTGAATAAATCTTATCATCTCCAGTCTGTTATGTCGATATAGACAAAATATAGTTTAGTAAATTTAAACTATGGAATTATTATTAATATTTTGCGAAGACCTAAATCTTTTGTTAACTTTGGGGTAACTTTTGGTCCTCAATTGCCTTTTGTACCTCATATTAATGCTTCAGGTACTACTGCCTCTAGTGTTAACAGTTTCAGTTTTCTCATAGGTGAAGAATTTGCGAACATATCAAGTCTGAGGATATTGTATTCTGCTTGCAGAAGATCTGAACTTGAACACGGTCAACAGTTTGGACTCCTGGTTATCAGTTACATAATGATAACTTGTAGTCTCTTCAACGAAGGTTCTTGAAAGTGTTGAACTTAATAATAGATTCAATGATCGACATAATGTAGACATCCTCAGTGCTAGAAGAAATCAAGGAATTACTATTCAATGAGTTTCTTCTCTTCAATTAATTAACAACAGAGTAAAATGAAAGGAGTTATTGTGTAAGGTTCAATTTATTGTAAATGGAGTCCTTTCCAGAAGTGAAGTCATTTTATATGTTTGTATTTTGAGTTACTATTTGTATTTTCTCTCAGAAACTCCTTCCCATTGAACTTTTGTATTTTATATGATTATTTTCACCTATAACGCTCTTTTTGATTGGAATATTTTCATTTCAGTTCACGTTTCATTGCAGATTGCAAACTTTTTTGCGATTTGCAAAAAACATTTTAACATTAAATCCAATTAACAATATATTTTCCAATTATAACAAGCTCACACACAGCAGAATCATCGATTGAAAATTCCATAAAAATTCATCTAACCATCCCGACCCCAAATATAAATTGAAAGTTCAAAAATTCAAAACTCCAATATGTTACTGCCAAAACAAAGCGCAATAAATTCGAAACAGTATTCGAAAGTATTATAGAGTTCAAGCTTCCCGAAACGAATTAGATTATCTACCAACCAGCAATGCGTAGCCACAATTCATAATCTGAGCCATAAATTCGAAACAGATAAACTCTTATTTATTGCGGTGTCTAATCCGAAGCATCGCGTCAAACAATAGAACCGCACACCAGCTCACTTCTGCTAGTTTTTCTCAGAACGAATTTGATATTTTTCGTTAGAAATGGAGGTACCGAGCCGAGAAAGGGGTGCGAAATTTGGGGATTGAACAGGGAAGGTCTGGATAGATTGGGGCGCTACGAACATAACATTGTTTCGTATACCACTTTCGAACGTTTTTTCTGAACAAAGAGCTGTTTCTCATGAACAAATTATAGGCAGCTACCTCTCCTGCATCTTTTTTGAACTTTAAAAGTATGTCGACAAATTGGTCCAAGTTTGACATTATTCATCTCCTGGAAACAGAAAATGAGAATTATAATAATAATAAAAATAAGTTCTTTATTCTCAACAGGTATAACACCCAATTACAGAAAATAATAACAATGTTGTATACTAACTGAATAATCAAAATGAAAAAGATATAACAAAGAGCTCAATCTAATCTAAAAAATATAGTAACTAATTAGACAATCTAACATTATAGAATGTAGACTCTATTAACCAAATGAGGGATTGTATAGGTGAGTTGGTCCTCGGAGTCTCTAGGTGGAATAATTCTGTATTACGAGAATTTCGCCCAGGAACACGAAATTTCAAAGCGGACAAGAGAGAAGGACAATCAATACTATTGTGCAGTAATTTGTACAAAAATTTGAATGATAAAGTTTCTGTTTTGTTCTGCAATGAGGTTAAACTAAATTCACTCAATAATTCGTTATCTTCAAGAAGACTTGCCTCAAGATGGCGTTTATGGCAAGTGTAAATGAGATGCCAGATCATGCTGCCATACTCCCACTTGCTACGGATTATGGTGTCCCATGAATGTAGAGGAATTATTGAAATATTTGCCAGTGCGTATAACCAATCCATATATTTTCGCAGCAGATGAAATAACGTGGGTGATGTGTGGGACAAAGGAAAGCTTCTGGTCGAAAACTACACCAAGATCTCTCACGTTATCAGAACGAGAAAGAACCTGACCAACGACGCTGTAATCACAGTCAATTCGGTCTCTTTTCCTTGTGAAATAAACAACATTACACTTTGACAAAGTCAAACTCAAATAATTGACCTCACACAAACTAGCAACATAGTCCAGTGCGAGCTGAAGTTGAACACAGTTGTTCTGTGATCTAATTTCATGATCTAGTCATCAAATCGTCTGCGAACATCAAATTTGGAGTGTGAATATTATCCATAAGATCATTTACGAACAGAAAAAATAACAGTGGCCCAAGATTAAACCCTTGAGGTATTCCAAAAGTATGTATGAACTGAGACGACTGTATACCCTGAGATCATAATTAACCTATATGAGATCACACGGGATTGAAACGGATATATGTGAAAGATATTGATATATTTTGATATATGATATATGTGAAAGATGTTTCAGATATTCAAGTTTGCCAAAGATGTATGTTACAAGCCTTCCTCAGGCATAAATCTCCTGGAATCAGAACAGCGAAAATTCATCCCAATTTTAAGTCTTACGGCTTTCTCACTCCTTTAAACATTTAAATTCCTTATGAAGATATTCGTGGAGTTCTTCGATAACATGATCGCTACAGGTAGTTAACTGATTTTAAATTTGAAGATGAAAATATGAAAAAATTCAAGTATTTGTGAGTATGTATTTAAGTACTCATTTTCAAGGTATTGGACCAGCAAGTGAGTATGTCGATCTGAAAATTCAAAGGTTCGATGAATTCTTATTCATCTATCATTCTATTTTAGTGTTGGCATATGGGACTCTCAAATAGTAGGTAATGTTAAGATTGGAAAAGTACAAAATTTCGTTAAAAATTTAACGGAATAATGAAAAATAAATATCTTGGGAAAATACCACCAGAACCTAGAAGCCACACAAACCAACTAATAGATCATTTCACTGAAAATCCACTCAATTTACTATATTGAAACGTGAGTTGACCAAACGGCCTAATATAAAGTTTCGATTTCAATTGATCATAATGATGAAATAAGCTCAAATCATAATTGATTAGATAGAAAATAATTTGAAGAAGTAAATATAAAACATTAGGCATAAAAAAACAACAAAAATCTTCAAAATCTTAAGTATTTGAATAATAAAAAGCATATATTTCAACCAGGTAGGTAGTTAACCTAATTACAGGAAAGTATATAATGAATAATGAAATACTTGGTGACTAATAATATCAATAATAACATAGATATACAATATTAAAAAATAAATAGTTATAATATAAAACATTATCAAATATAATAATCAAAATCTTTAATATCAATATCTATATGTTGAATTATTCAACTGAATCTCTAAATAATGAATAATAACCAAACAAGATAATAAATCTCTCAGAAGTCAAAACGGAAGAAACCAAGATATCTCAACGGTTAAGTACTGTGTGTTTGATGCATAGTATGTGACATCTAGAAAAATACGCCCTCTCAGATTTTACAATTCAAAGAAAAATAACGGGAAATGGTGTGTTAGCGGAAGAAAAACAATATTTTCAACAAAACTCGGAACTTTCTTCTGAAAATTAGCAGCTCAGTTCTTTGCTGTGTACAAATTATTGACAGTAATTTACATATAAATATAACATCATGATGACATCTTAACCAACCAAGGAAAGAATATTACACTGGAAGATAAGAAAACAATGCCACTATTTTTAATACTTATTGAAAATCTTCTGTGCCTGAAGAATCTTCTTTGATATTCATATATGTGGTTAAACATTTTTAATTCGTGACAGGTTGAAGAATTTGGCCTAATATTTTCAACGATTATATAACGATTTGTATTATTTTTATATATATGTATATATATATTATATATATATATATATATATATATATATATATATATATATATATTATTTTGAAAGTTTTTAGTAATAACAGGCTTTTTTTGATATGAAAAAGTTTATTTTTGTTGACGTTTCGTTGTTATATTACAACTTTGTCAAAACTAATGAATAATTGAATTTATGAGTTACTATAGATATCAAATGTCAAACTTATGTTTTAGAAAAATCAAATTAGTTTTTTTGTATCTTCACTCATTGATTTTCATTATCAGAGGAATAAATGAGAAAATCAATGGGTGAAGATACAAAAAAACTAATTTGATTTTTCTAAAGAATAAGTTTGACATTTGATATCTATAGTAACTCATAAATTCAATTATTCATTAGTTTTGACAAAGTTGTAATATAACAACGAAACGTCAACAAAAATAAACTTTTTCATATCAAAAAAAGCCGGTTATTGCTAAAAACTTTCAAAATAAAATATCTTAAACAGGCAATAAATCAATTTCAAGAAATATATATATATATATATATATATATATATATATATATATATATATATATATATATATATATATATATATATATATATATATATATATATATATATATATATATATATATATATATATATATATATATATATATATATATATATTTTAAAAGTTATTAGCAATAACAGGCTTTTTTGAAATATATATATATATATTAAAGGCCTCGGTTTCCCAAGATTTGATCTCTAGTACATACCTGTGCAGAATAGAAACACTAGGGAGAATATCTACGTGAGGAGCATGCTATTCCACCGAGGGGCGGAAGAAGAAAACCGGGAACCCCACAACGAACACACTTTGTGTGCATGTGTGAATTTCGTAGAAAGTCAATATCTTGCTACTTACAATAGAAGACCACACTCGGGAGAATCCTTAATTGGATTTCATTAAATCCCAGGAAAGAAGGGAGAATAATCCCCGAAATCTGCTGAAGCATTTATTTTCTCCAGAATTCTTCGATGATAACCGAATCCACTCGGTTGGATGCAATCGTCAATTAATTGCGGCCTATCGATCCATATTTCTAAGGCGGTTTTTCAATCTTGGGAAAACCAGTGTGAGTTCCAATCGCCGACAAATTATTTCTAATTGTTTTCATCCCGATTTATAGGAGAGTCGGTTGGAATTTTATAAGGAGAGGTTTTCGTCTTTACAGCTCGATAAATGGATTTTATTTCGATAACATCGACTTATTGATATAAGTATTTCTATAAAGAAATGTGAAATGAAAATTTAAATTGAAGTTAAATTTCTGGTTGATTATAGCGTCGGTTGTCAGGTTCTTTCTCATTCTGATAAGATGAGAGATCTTTGTGTAGTCTTCGATCAAAAGCTTTCCTTCATTCCACACATCACCCAACTTAGTTCATCTGCCTCGAAAATATATCGTTTCGTTATACGCAATGGCAAATATTTCAATAATTCCTCAACATTCATACGACTATTTAATACCTCAATCCGTAGCAAGTTGAAGTATGGCAGCATGATCTGGCATCCTATTTTCACTTGCCATCAACGCCATCTTGGTGCCATTCAGGAAAGGTTTTTGAAATTCTTAGTTTGGAGGCAACATAAAGTTTATCCACGGAGAGGGGTCAATCATAACGAATTATTGAGTCGATTTAGTTTAATCTCATTGTATAACAGGAGACAAACTTTATCACCCAAATTTTTGTACAAATTACAAATTGCACAACAGTATAGATTATCCTCCTCTCTTGTCCGCTTTGAAATTTAGTGTTCCTAGGCAAAATTATCGTACAACAGAAATTATTCCATCTAGAGACTCCAAGGACCAACTCGCTAATACAATCCCCCATTTGGTTTATGGAGTCTACATTCAATCGAGTTGTCAATAATTGTGACATTCACTTTGATATGATTCCTAATAATAGAACTTATTATTAGGAATTATGTGAACAAAGGAACTTGACTAAAATGAATTTATTTAGAGTGAGTTCTTTGTAATATTTCATTAAATGCTATTATTCAGTTATTAGTAACTATTTTAGATTTTTAGATTGAATTAGTTCTTTGTTATATTTCTTTCAATTTACTTATTTAGTTATTATTCAAAATTGTGCTATTATTTTCTGTAAGTGGGTATTATACCTGTTGAGAATGAAGAACTTATTATTATTATATTATTATTATGTGGCCATAAGCCCATAAGGTGCAAATAACATAATTATGAAAACTCACAGAACGAATATATGAATGCCTCCATAATACCATGTGGAAAAGTAATAATCTAGAAAGAGAAGATCAAAAATATATGAAGCTATAAAATCGACCTTGAATCAGTGGTGAGTAGTGGAGGTGATTTGTGGAATTAGTGCTGGGTAATGGGTAAGGGGTATTAGGTGGCACAAATCACCCCCACTACGCACCACTGATTCAAGGTCGACTCCACCCATTACCTCCCTCCGCACTCAAGGTCTTTCAAGGTCAAGGTCACTCGGTATCGTGCAGACCCATTCTATCACTACTATAACGTAACAATAAAAAATTCATTTATTTTGATGATGCTAACTTCTGAGATAATCTAAACTACAACACTTCAAGCAAGTTAGCAACATTTAAGATATTTTTGACAGTTAGTCCAACCTAATGTAGAAACAACAAATTTTCAATGAATATAATCCGGAAAATTTTGGCCCCAAATTGTGTTGTTTCTTTTTGCTGATAAGCAAAAAAAAAAAACATTTAGCACTCATGAGGTAGCTAAATAGGCCAGAATAGGTTTGTTATTTGTTCCCCATTTCTCAATTGATATTGCAAATTTTAAGCAACTGAAAAATCCTCTTCAACAAATATTCCATATAATTTAACGTATTCAATAATGAAATTAGTATAATGCTCGCTTAGACACATTCGATATTTGCTACATATCATGCATTGTTCGTTGGTACAGTTAAATAGATCGAAGAGATGTCATTGCAATTATCGATTATCTCTCTATGATAATTGAATTGCGAATCCAATCATGATTTTTGATGAACGCCATGTACATTTGTTAATTAATCATTTCATATGCACACATATGTCTATAAAATAAATTAGCAATTAGTAAATGTAGTTACATTGAATGACAGATTATCATTTTATTGTTGCCATTCGAAACTGAAACACGCAATTAATTTTTTATGATTGTTTGAATTTTTCGTCTCATATCATTAATTTTTATGAAGTTAGCATTATGAGTGGTCGCTCAGTGGTCCAAATTCGCCAATAATTCATTTAATTTTAAAGTTTGAACTTTATTAGGGTATCTTTTTTTGAAGATAATAAACACCTCTACGTAATCTTTGCTTCAAGCGTTCGGTGTATTTTGCTAGTCTTAAAAAGTTATCAACTCTATTTTTTTCAATTAGCTTTTTCTAAAACCAAAGAGAATATAATCAAATATGTCTGATACAGAGGATATTCCAAAACGAACGCAAGATTTGATTTTTTCAATATAAAAAACACAGTTTTCAGTCTTCTGATTGTAATTTTTTTATTGAAACATATTATACATAGGATAAGGTTACACATTGAGCAAATAGCCTTCACGGTTGTGCATACACATACGCACTCGTTTGTTGAAATTTTCGAATACCATTCTGCATTAATATGACTAAATTTCGTTGATGCAACGTTGAAGCTCCACGTTTAATGCAAGCGTAGTTGTGGACTTGTTGACATAGACCTGTGATTTCAAATAACCACACAAAAAATCTGATAGTGTTAAATCACACGATTTAGGTGGCCAATTCTGATCAGCGAAAATGTCTCATGCAGTAATTGAAGTATTTCACGGGATGTTTGGTATGTGGCACCGTCTTGTTGAAACCACATATTGACCACATCATTACCATCCAATTTCGGCTTAAAGAACTGTTCTATCATGTGTCATAAATGGCGGCGAATTTGAATCTTTCGTAATTTTTGGACACCCATCAATCTGAAAAAGGGTTACACTTGAAAACGGTTAGATATTACTAACCGAAATGTCGTGTGAATTCGATTTCTGATTCAACCTTTCATACCTCCCGTTGTTGCAGTAATAATTTATTCATTTTATTATACTTTATTTGCAATTTATTTTACTTCACTTCATTTCTATTTTTCTTTTCGTAAATGACACGGAGGTTTCGCTTATATCTTGGTGAAACATTATGTTGAAAACTATAAAACTAAAAAATTAACACACTTGACTTAAGTTTCACTGAATATATTACTTAAGTCAAGTGTGTTAATTTTTTAATTTTATATTTTATTTTCTTTCCATACTTACTATAAAATTTTTTTCAGTTGAATCCGAGTAAAATTTCATCATTCAATTCTTCATTTAATAACAGCTTTGTTTCAGAATTTTAGCTTAAATTCATAAGCATTGGAAAACCGACAAAATAGTGGAGAAATGACGAGAGATTGCCAAGCTTTTTGGAGACATAACACCTTGAGATTTAGATGATATTCATCAGCTTTCCTAGTATATATAAGAAAAATTTTGAGAGTTTGAGATCTTCAATCAAATCATAGCTTCAAAATCTTGAAATGAATTTTATGCATAGATCTCTAAATTGGATTTTTATAGATACGTTTGAACTTAATGGCTTAATTTAGATTCAAAAATTTGCCAACGATTGTTTGTAAATTTTTATTCTGTTAATTTCATCGAAAATATAACAAAAAATATCAGATTTTTCATAAAATAGAGATGAAAATCAAAGAAATTAAGAATTATTTTAGACCTAACTGTGCGCAGATAATAACAGTTCAAAAAATATTTTCTCAAATTTTATTTTATTTTTGGGCGAGGCACATTCATTTTTATTTTCATTCAATATCTACTATAAATCTTTTCTCATTTTTTTTTCAGTTCACTCCGAGTAATTACATCATTGAAATCTTCATTTAATAATAGGTTTTTTTCAGAATTCAAACCTTAATTCACAAGCAATGGAAAACCGACAAAATAGTGGAGAAATTACGGGAGATTGCCAAGCTTTTAAGAGTGATAGCACCTCAAGATACCTCAGTATAAAACAAATTTTGAGAGTTTAAGATCTTTAACCAAATCATAAGTTTAAAATCTTGAAATGAAAATGAATTTTATGCATAGATGTCTAAATTGGATCTTTATAAATACGTTTCAATTTGATCGCTTAATTTAGATTCAACAATTTGCCATCGATTGTTTGTGAATCTTTGTTTCGTTAATTTGATTAAGAATAAAAAAAAATAGAGATTGAAAATAGAGATAAAAATAAGAGAACAGACAATTATTTTAGATTGATGATTGATGAGGCTGATACTTGGAGAAAATTAATATCCATAATGAAACAATATTCAGAATTTTCTTATAATTTTATAAAAATACGCGTGACGCGTTTCGAGGTACTACTTCCTTATCAAATGCTGAAATATCTTATTATTTCTTGTTGCTTTAAATAACTTGTTATATCTTGATAGAAATAACTTGTTATTTCTTGTTGCTTGAAATAACTTGTTATTTATTCTATGCTTGAAATAGCTTGTTATTTCAGCATTTGATAAAGAAGTAGTACTTCGAAACGCGTCATGCATATTTTTATTAAATTATGAGAAAATTCTAAATATTGTTTTATTATTAATTATTTTAGACCCAGTTGGGTGCAATAATTAAGGATTCACAAAAAGAATATTTATTTTTTTTGCGTGAGGCGCGCATTTTGGGAACCCCTGAAGAAAACTACAGTCCTGAAACATTCTGATGTCTCACGATAAACGTGGGGCAATTCTAGAAGGGCGAGTGCCACAGGTTGCGAGGCGCTCTACCGCGGGCCAACTCCTAGCAACTTAAGTCATCAATTTTCATGGGATTTCGGAAAAAATCGCAGAGGAAATTGGCCGACATTCTTGCCATCTGCGATCTGATGAAAATAACATTGGCAAGGAGAGCGCCGCTACTCGGGATGTGCCGATAAATAATGTTAATATCGTGTAAGACGACACTGAATGTCTTATTTTATATCTAGCTACATATCTTGATCGAACCAATTAGTCTGTGCGCGTTCCTCAACGGCATCGTTAATGAGCGTTATAGGCCTACATAATGCTGGCTATATTCCGCAATACATTAAATTTACCCATGTTTATTAGAGGGGTCTGCATACCCTGAAGATAAATGGTGAAAAAACAAGCGAAATCATTACGGATGCGTTGAAACAAGTGAATCTAAGTGAAATCATGATTTTCCACATGGCGCAAATCGGAAAATACTGAGGAGGCTTATAAACATAAAATTAAATTTTGAGTGTTTATGGCAGTTGCTTGATGTATATCTATAATAAAATCAAAATAATAAAAGAAACACTGTTTTCTAGATATGGGAGGTGTTGTTCAAAAGAAAAGATGAATTTCGAATTTTTTCGAAAATTATTCATTTATTCATCAATTCATTCTGTCCTCTCTACGTAATCCCCCTCAGATATAATGCACTTATGCCAGCGTTTCTTCCAATCCTGGAAGCACTTCGAAGCACTTTTTGGTATGGCCATCAGCTCGTTCTTCAATTCCAACTTTATTTCATCAATTGTGGCAAAACTCTCTCCATTCATTGGCCTCTTTGTTTTGGGATAGGAAAAAGTCGCAGGGAGCCAAATCTGGAGAACACAGTGGTTAAGGCAGTGGTTACGGTGTCGTTTTTGGACAAAATATCACGAACAAGCATTGATGTGTTAGCTGGTGCATTATCGTGATGAATCCATGATTTGTTTTTGTACAATTCAATCGTTTGAGCTGTATTGCTTCACGCAAACGTTGCATAACTTCTTGTAGTGTTTCTTATTAACCGTACGCCCTATTGGCAAAAACTTAAGATATACCACATCGTTAAAATCGAAGATAACAGTGAACAAACGTTCACATTTGATAAACTTAACGTGCCTTTTTCGATCGTGGCTCTTCTGGTCGTTTCCATTGGGATTATTGGGCCTTGGTTTCGATTGGGCCATAACCATATACGCACCTTCCGTCACCAGTTATTTCAACACAAATCTGGATCACCGTTGACATCATTCAACAACTTCTGAGTGACACTAATACGACGTATATTGCTTTTGCTCAAAGTTGAGCAATTCCGGAACAAACTTCCCTGCCACATATTTCACGCCCAAAACATCCGAGAAAATTGCATGGCATAAACCGATTGATATGCCACCATCCTCTGTAACTTCCCTAATAGTGATTCAACGATTTTCAAAACCATTTTCTTCACTCTTCCGATATTTTCTTCGCTTGTTGACGTGGTTGCAACTCCAGGAAGCTCATCCTTATCAACATCTTCTCGGCGTTCTGCAAAGAACTTGTACCACTCAGAAACAATTTTTTGAGACAAAGTAGACTTCCCGAATGACACCAAGCAATACCTCTTCAAAACATTGAATACTGCCAGTGATAAATTCACTTGAGCTCCCACTATCGAAGAAATAAAATAAACTCTCTCAAGTCGGCATTGTAGAGTGCGATTGTGACATGAATTTTATGCGAACAACCCAGAGATTTCTTAGTGTGTTCAAATGGTACCTTGTCATATCGTATAGATTAACTCTGAATAAATTACCCCTATTAGAGACTAACAATGAAGTATTCATGAATCTCGGAAATAATTCAGAAGTTGAGAATATTTCTGGAGAAAAAATTTTTTTTTTTTTTTTGGAACCGAAGTTCCAACTAGAAACTTCGTTAAAATTTTTTTTTTGGACGTCCTAAAACATATGCGGGAATTCAACTTACGAATATTTCACCTAAATACTCAGAATTTCTTTTCAGACGAAACAAGCAAGAACATTTTATCACAAAAAATGTTAAATGTTGAAACCATGCAACAACAACAACAAGATACGTTTATTGAGTGTTTTAATTAATTACATTTAATTTTTTCCATTGATTATACAAATTGGGAAGTTATAAGGTCTTGCGACCTTCTTCAACTCTATGCAACTTAATTATCTTTGTATAAAAAATAATAAAAACATTTTAAATTTTGTTATAGGTTATGGCCAAAGGTGCTATGGCCGACTTCTTTATTATGTGCCATTCGGTCAAATGTCAGACTTTCAATTCATCTAACATTTGATGGTAAAGGAAACCATATCAAACTTAACCCACGTAATTAACATGTAATATTCCTGAGCAATTAAAATTTGATAGATAAAGTATAGTTCATTGCTAGCTAGAAGATCACGCTCCTCAATTGTTTGTGAAGTTTGAAGATGCTGCGGCAGATTGCTCTTTCGCAGTATTTAGACGTTTCGAAAAATTGGAGCAGAGCAACTACCTGTACGCGATAACAGGGCGAATGAATGAATTGTATGTGTTGAGAAGAGTGTGGGGATCGCACCCTCTGATTCTACCTCGAAACGGATACAGTAAGTTTGCTAGATTTCGGAATTTTTTGAGCGTTTTTGTCAAATCGATATTCCAAAAGTTTGACTTTGAAAATGTTACATCCAAGTAAATGATTTCATCTTGTAGTTTGAGGTTTTCATCCCAAAGCGACAAGCGAACGTCATTTTCTGAAAATTTGGAAGATTTTGTGTAGTTGAAATGGTGGAAGAGAATACATCGGGTTTTGCTAAGGTTGGGTGTCCTTCTCCACCTGCTAGCGTTGAAACCATATGTAAGGGAGACCGGGGATCGTTGACCAACTTTTGACTTGTGCTTGTGTATTTCCGATGTTTAACTAAACCCCTGACGCTTGGTCAACACCCCATTTTCGGGGTAGGTTGACCATAAGCATGGGGTAGGTTGACCTAGGCAATAATTCGTGTAAATAAGGGGGATTAGTATAAAATAAAACAATTTTTGTTAAATGAAGTAGCTCTCGACAACTTATAGCTTGATGATCTAATTGATAACGAAGGATGACGTTTCAAAATATTACCAAGCCAATCTTCGCCTGCCATTAGTATTGAATTCCACGATTACGGTACTGTTTTATTATTTTTTAAGCTTTCAGCTTATTTTCTTCGTCATCGCTAAATATCTGCCTTTTTTTATGTAAACCGCCGTACCCAGAGTCAAATCAGCTCTCCTGAGGTTGAGATTACTTTCTAGTTTTTTCTAAGTTTCTTTGTTAGTAAACTTATAGAAAACTAGAAAGTAATCTCAACCTCGATATGTTAATCGATGCAACGTTTTGTAGGCAACTTGGTATTTCTTTTATGTGGCATTTATGCTACTATTATAGAAGATTACTTCGTGGCAAGCTTTTTCTAGGATATCTTTTGATACATCACCCTTTCAGGTTATTTTTTGTACGTCCTCATTTTCTGTAATAATACAAAACTGTGATTTAGTAAGTGAGAGAAGACCATAATAGTGTTTACATTGATAATGCACATAAACAATTAGGTATCCCACACAATTCTTTGAAATAAGTAAAAATGTTATACTTATTTTGAAGAAGTTGGTTGACTAATTAGTCTACCTACCCCGAAAAAAATTGTCAACCAACCCCTTTTGAATTTTAACTCGGTATCGTTTGCAAACTCTGGCACTAACATGGAAGATATACTGTATTATGTAGAATAAAACTATCATATTATTTATATTTGGCATAACAATGAAAGTGTTTCAAACTGTTCAATAGGCACAATAACAAAAAATTTTCGAACAAAAAAATTACTTTAAGAGACCTTAAAAATACAACATGTGATGCCATTCAAAAACTCTACAAGACTGCGGTGTCTCACTTCGCACAAGTTCGCGGACCACGGGGGTCATTGTCTTTCATGATTAGTTGATAAAATACACGTGACAGTGGCGAGTTTTTGTTTCCTAGTCTACCTGGCCCTATATCCAACCATCCCCGGCCTCCCCTGCCCTTAATTATCATAATTAATAACATTGTATGTTATTTAACATCCTATGTGAATGATTTCTTCAAATTCATTCTATTTTTCCCATCAAAACATACACATTTCGTGTACTTTTATAAATAAAATCGAAACCATTCAACCATTCAAAATATTATAGGGACGCCCATGTCTCTCTGTATAAATACACGATACAATTTACGGCATAATTGATTACAAACTGTCAATTCACCTGTGATAAATAATATGCTGAAACACGCACATTGGGAAATGTTATTTTCTATGGACAGGTGAATTGCACAGAATTTGCGCGATAAGCCGGGCAGCGAATTCGCTGTTTTGCAAATGAAGTCATTAAATTAATTCCTAAATAGAAGAATCAACAATATTCACTAGTAACCGAGCGTATTTGCATTGAATAAAATATGTTTATTACGAAATTGTCAGAAACAATTAAATTTTCAAGCGAGTGGACTTCACTCAAAATTCACTCAAGCTCTAATCCACATATCAAATTTTCAGCACGTCTTTATTTAGGTATAATAATATAACAAGGCTTTATTCTCCAGAAAAAGCACACAGGACCGAAAAATATTTCAAACATACATTGGTGTTAGCATTTAAACAGATGATGAAACAATTGTTAAGCCAAGATTTATACATATATTAAAAAGAATACTGCATGACGTACGTTTCGATTAGATTCATCTTTTTCAAATGCTACGTGCAGACTAATGACATTTCTCGAATACATAGAATAGGTAAACTTAAATTATGAATACAGAGATAACAGGTAGAAGGGATCAATTCATACTGAACTACTATATAAGAAACTAAGTAATTTTGAAAAGATTCAGAAGGGGGCTAGAGGTATGATCGCTGTGATCTTTTCATTTTGATGAGGACCGGAATTTCTTCCATACGCCTCTTCATCTCGTTTTAACCTTTTTTCTACCGCGTTTCCGAGAAGTTTTAACCTTAGCTTACTACTGACTCGGAAACGCCAGCCTCTCCTGAGGATTCAGCTAAAGTTGAGATCTCCGAAGAGCTCTCCCTTCTCTGTTTTCACATGTTTCTTTTCAACGTCTCTTGAAAATTTCAAGGATTTTTCCTTGTTCTTCTATGAAATTTATTTTCTGCTCGATCGTTGCATTTGTGCTGTTGAAATTTCTTGTCATTCTTCCCAGTATCGTGTCTAGTTCGTCTAGGTCGTTGTTTTTTGTGTTTCTTCCTCTCGATTTTTCTTCTGTCCGTTTATTTTTCTCCCATCTTTTTCTAAAGTAGTTTTCCGGAGGTGGTGGAGCATCGATCAGCTTTCGTTTCGTAGTTGGTCTGTTTCTCGGATTGTTTGGATTTTTTGTGCATCTTATGTTTGTGGAGAGGTGCTCTCCATGGCAATTAGCACATTTCTGTGCCGTTGTTCTCGGCTTTTCACATTAGTGGGTACTGTGCTCTTCTCCACATTTCATACATTTCGGCGTTTCATGGCAATTTCTCTGAGCATGGCCGAAAAGTTGACAGCGGTGGCACTGGATCACTTCTGATTTTGTTCTCAGACTTTCCACTTGTACAGAAAGTCCGCAGCAACGTTCAAGTTGGTTGTATATCGATTTGTATTTCTTCGATAACTCGATTAGAACCAGGGGGCAGGGTAGCCCTTTTTACCCTTCATCCTCGTTACTTTTAGGACTGGGTATCCCTGATCTTGTAGGTCTTTTTCTAATTCTTCTTCATTCGTTTCTGTCATTATTCCTCTGATGACTATTTTGAGGTTTTTCTCACTCTTAAGCTGATAGGTGTAGAAGTTCACATTTAGCTCTTTTAGGATTTTGAACAGGTTCTTGTAATCATCTTCTGTTCTTAGCTCTACTTGCACTCCTTGCGAGATAAGCTTAGCCTTCTTATATTGAATGCCCCTGTTTTGAATGACATTCTCAATTTTTCCCCATTTTTCCTTTTCACGTATGATCAATGGGGCTATTTTCTCAGTTTTCTTCTCTCTTTCTTGAATTTTGGTTTTTTCTCCTCTCTTCTCGCTTTTTTTGTCGTTTTCGGTCGTTAATTGGTTCTCGGTTTCCATTTGTTCTTCGTCACATCCGTCACTCAGGGCCTCGTATCGATTCCTTGTTGACGTCTGCGCTACCATTTCCCGTTTTTCGTTCTTCGTGGTTCTTCTGGGTTCCTCGAAATCGTTTTCCTGTAAAGAATTTCCAGTATTAGTTTTACTGTGCTTTACATAGTTCTCACCTGATTTCCGAGGCTTCTCCGCCGTCTCGGATTCTTCTTTCGCTTCTCCGTGCCTATTTACCTTGTATTTACCGTACCTTCTCTTGGCCGTTATCGGTGTACAGGCTTCGCAGTGCGGGGCTTTGTTCGTCGGTCGATGTTTTTGCCGCTTGCAGTCCTCTTTGTACAAATAATTTCAGGACATCATTTGTACGGAACCCAAGCTTTCTCAGGGCTGCTAGTCCGGCTCTGATCTCCGTGATAACTTCTTATACATTGTTTGCCATTTTCGCTAATTCAGTTTTCGTTTTCAGAACAAGTTCAAAAATAATCGTGTGTGTATCCGGTATGATCGATTTGGCTGTTCAAAAGGTTGCCAGAATATTTGTATTTATTAATTTGAAGTGATTTTAAGAAATTAAGCTTCATTCCCTTATTTGCGGTATTCAAAATTTCAAAATCAGAATTGAATATATGATTTTCATTAATCAATTCTTCATTCATCAATCATTATTCAATTCTGAATTTGAAATTTTGAATACCGCAAATAAGGGAATGAAGCTTAATTTGTTAGAATCACTTCAAATCAATAAATATAAATATTCTGGCAACCTTTTGAACAGCCAAATCGATCATACTACAAGCCCCCTTCTCAATATTTTCAAAATTACTTTGTTTCATATGTAGTAGTTCAGTATAAATTGACCCCTTCTATCTGTTATCTACCTGTTTTCTCTGTATCCATAATTTGAGTTTACCTATTGTATGTATTCGAGAAATGTCATTAGTCTGCACGTAGAATTTGAAAAAGGTGAATCTCATCGAAACGTACGTCATGCAGTACTCTTTTTAATTATCAGTTGCCTGATATTAATCCTGAATTTAAGTATCAATTGCCGGAAACTTATTGCAGTTGTTACCCCCTACCAGACACCCCTAAATTTTAATGAATTATAATTATACTTCTGTTATAGTCATCAGGTTCTTTCTCGTTCTGATAAGGTGAGAGATCTTGGTACAGTATTCGATAAGAAGTTGTCCTTCATTCCACACATCACCCAACTTATTTCATCCTCCTCGAAAATATATGGATTCATTATACGCAATGGCAAATATTTCAATAATTTCTCAACACTCATAGCACTATTTAATACCCTAATCCGTAGCAAGTTGGCAGCATGATCTGGCATCCTATTTACTCTTGCCATCAACGCCATCTTGAGGCAATTCAGAGAAGTTTCTTGAAATTCTTAGTTTGGAGGGAGGATAAAGTTTATCCACAGAGAGGAGTCAATCATAACGAATTATTGAGTCAGTTTAGGTTAATCCAATTTCAGAGCAGGAGACAAACTTTATCACCCAAATTTTTGTACAAATTAGTGTACAACAGTATTGATTGTCCTCCTCTCTTGTTCGGTTTGAAATTTCGTGTTCCTAGGCAAAATTCTCGTACTACACAATTATTCCACCTAGAGACTCCAAGGACCAACTCGCTAATACAATACCTCATTTCGTTTATGGAGTCTACATTCTATAGAGTTCCTAATACTTGTGACATTCACTTTGATTCCATAATAGTTATTATTAGGAGTTATGTGAACAAAGGAAATTGACTACAGTGTATTGATTTAGATTGAGTTCTTTGTAATATTTAATTAAATGATATTATTCAGTTATTAGTTACTATTTCAGTTGATAGTAGAAGCAATTTCAATAAAGTTGAATGAATATTCTCCCATCTCATGGTGAAAAATGTTCGATATTAATTGAATGACAGCGTATTTGAGAAAGAATTAACACTTCGAAACAATTGTTAAGGATAATAAATTAAAATTAAAATTAACTCACTTGGCTTAAGTTTCACTAAATATATTAAAAACTCTACATAAGTTTCGGGTGTTCAACCCATTATCAAGAGTATACAATGTTACTGAAAACACCCGAAACCCGTTGTTAACCACTCGAAACATATGTAGAGTTTTTAATATATTTAATGAAACTTAAGCCAAGTGAGTTAATTTTAATTTATTGTTTTTAACATAACGTTTCACCAAGATATAAGCGAAACCTCTGTATCATTCATTAAAATTGTTAAGTAAGCAATATAAGTCTGGGAAACTAATCCAAATGTTTTTTCTTCATTCAATTCATTGAAGAAAATCCAAAACTTCGAACAATTTCTTGTATCATAAACTGAATAGGAAATGTGCATGTCTTCAGTTTTTCAAGATAAATTGGAGGGCTTGTAGATAAACGCAGCCAAAGAAAATACACCCCATCTCGTTTTATTCGCAGAGAAGTGCGAATTTTTTCAAATTTCAAATTCACATTTATTTCAATTTAAGAGCTTATGATAAATAAACTACTATAATTTTTTTGCATAATTCAAGAAACTGATCTTTGATAATGATTGATTGATGCAACGTCAAAATAACATGGACGATATTTTATGTTTTATTTTAACATAACAAAGTAATGACAAGTGGCAAATTCCTAAATATAATCATTGACGCCTTTGCTCTTCATAAAAATAATTTTTCGAATAATGTCTTTTTATATACAATATTTCTTTTTTAGCAATTTAGACTACAACGAAATATGTAAATATACCTATAATATATGACAAATGTTGGCTACTCAATACCCGGAGTCGGCTCGATAGGGGTCGGATGCCCTGGAGTGACCAAATGTACCTACAACATCTTAAAATCGCGTTACAGAATAAAACTCTATGGTTGTGATCGTGAGAGTAACTAGCGCCCCCGGTGGGACAAAACAAAAAATTCAGATTCCCAAGCATCGCTGTATTACCGACTGCGTGAAATATTAATTGTCAGGGGAAGCATCTTTACGATATCATTCGGCGGTGAGAATGAAAAATTGCTTTTATTCGCTCCTTGTTTTTCATCTCTACTGAACTATAGAACAATGATCTTGTACTTGCCACAAACTGGATTGAACAGTTTGCAAAATTGAGAAACTAATACTATGTAATTTAGTTATGTGAAACCAATAAATCGAACCATTACTGTATTAATAAATTTGCATTGTGCACTACCTTTTATCTCCTCCGCTATATCAAGTTTTATAAACATATTTAATGCTGAAATAAAAACAATTCTATCAATTCAATGAAAATTTTCACTTTTGCTATTAATTATTAAACATATCTAAAGTTATCGAGATATAAAACAATAATTTAAATTTTCTCATATATTAAATAGTACGCATGACAAGAGTTTCGAAGTAAATCTTCCTCTTCAGACGCTAAATTTACTCTGGTGCAATTTTAAAATACAGATTCATAACTTCGTTGTAAAGAAAACCGATTCTCATTATGTCAAACACTTGATAGAGAAGAGTCACAGGTTTAGTTCCAGGTTTAATATATTGAATAGAGACACCAAGGGTTCATATTAAATTTTCTAGATTACAAAATAATAAATTCAAGAATTCTGGAATGGTATCGCCATCTATTGACGCAAGGCCATACCAAACAAAAGCCTCCCTTAATATGTTCAAGTACCCCAAGTAGCAGGTCATATAATAGAAATGATAAGTTCTTTATTCATCAACAGGTATAATACCCAATTACAAAAAATGATGACATAATGTTGAATACTAACTAAATAATCAAAATGAGAAAGATATAACAAAGATCTCAATCTAATCCAAAACAATAGTAACTAATAACTACATTATAGCATTCAATGAAATATTACAAAGAACTCAATCTAAATCAATTCATTTTAGTCAATTTTCTTTGTTCACATAACTCCTAATAATAACTTATATGGAGTCAAAGTGAATGTCACAATTATTGGCAACTCTATTGAATGTAGGCTCCATAAACCAAATCGGGGATTGTATTAGCGAGTTGGTCCTTGGAGTCTCTACGTGAAATAATTCTGTATTACAAGGATTTCGCCTAGTAACACAAAATTTCAAAGCGGAAAAGGGAGGGACAATCAATACTATCGTGCAGTAATTTGTACAAAAATATTAGTGATAAAGTTTCTCTCCTGCTCTGCAATGAGATTAAACTAAATCGACTCAATAATTCGTTATGATTGACTGCTCTCTGTGGATTAACTTTACGCCCCCTACAAACTAAGAATTTCAAGAATCTTCCCTGAATAGCCTCAAGATGGCGTTGATGGCAAGTGTAAATAGGATGCCATATCATGCTGGCATACTCCAACTTGCTACGGATTAGGGTATTAAGTAGTCCTATGAATGTTGAGGAATTATTAGAATATTTGCACTTGCGTATAACGAATTCATATATTTTCAAGGTAGATGAAATAAGTTGGTTGATGTGTGGGACGAAGGAAAACTTCTGGACCAAGACTACACCAAGATCTCTCTACTTATCATAACGAGAAAGAACCTGGCCACCGACGCTATAATCACATTCAATTCGGTCTCTCGTTCTTGTGGAAGAGACAACATTACACTTCGACACATTCAATCTCAAATAATTGTCCTCACACCAACTAGCAACATGGTCCAGCGCGAGCTGAAGTTGAAAACAGTTGTCCAATCATATGGATTATCTACCTCTTAGTGTTTATACCTACATATTATTATCTTGTTTTTTGTGTTCAAGAGTAATTTTTGATAGTTGAACCACGCTTTTTGTTGCTATATATTCATGTATTCTAGGAAATGTATAAATATTGGTATTTGTTAAATTGTACCAGTGTTAATTCAGCATCTAAGAAGAAGTTGTACTTCGAAACAAAATGCTCAATAAATGCTTATTATTCAATATATGAGAAAATTCGAATTATTGTTTCATTATGTATATTGATTTTCTGATATTTAACTTCATATTTTCTACGGGGCAATATACTGTGTTTATATTCAAGAGGTTTCTCAAATAAATTAATGAATTCACTGCTCAGGTGATTCGTCACTCGTCCAGAGTCGAACTAAACTCTCATTACATATTTACCAAAACACTGGTTGTGCTTTATTAGTGGTACAGTGCTTTTGGTGAATGAGATAAATTAGTAACACTCATATTCGTATAATTCGAAAACATATAGGCCTTAATTTTTACATACGACTATGTTAACTAAAATTCGTAAATAAAATTAAAAATACTGAAAATTCATGAGAAAATTGAAAATAAAATTTCCATAATTAAGGAATAAAATTGAAATATACGGAGTGTGTGAATATGAACATTGAACAAATGAAATATTCTACTTGCAATTGCGACCAAGGAACTGGGAGAAACAATATAAATAATTTCCCATTCACTACATATTTCTACTAACGACTACAACCTACGAGTATGATTAATAATCTGCAACAAATTATTCAATATTTATTCTCTGCAGCAAATTGAATCAACCAATTCATTATCAATGTATAACCTACTAATTAACCATAACACAACAACTGTAATTACGCTACAAGCTGACCTAGGTATCAGATACGTCTATTTGCAATAATGGCACTATTCACAATATAGTCTATACTTAATCAAATGTTACATTACTGGATCGAATTCAGTTTATTATTGATGAATGTTATCGTCCGTTTTGACTTACTTCCTCCACGAAAATGATGTGAATAGATCATCACAGGAAATAGTAAACTATTGCAGAAATGTGTTAGAAGCTTTGTGGTAAATATCACATGAAACTGAACAGCGATATATTCAAGAAGCTGGAGGGATTTGAGTATGCAAAATATGAGGACCGCATTCTGTGGACTGTTTTAAGCTCTGAAAATCTTGGTTACCTATTAATAATATGATTTGATTGATAACCTATTCAGAAAATAATATTGAATATTTTGACTTTTATCGGCAAAGTGCAGAATCTTTATTTTGTACCTCTTTGCAATAGTTTGTACCCCTTTTGAAATAAATTGCGCCAACTAATGAAGAGTGAGTTTGTGAGTTCGTTATTACAATAAAAGATGAACATTTGTCTTTGCACAATGGAATATAATTTACAATTGTATGGAATACAATTGATAAAGAATATATATTTATCTAAAATAAATTATGAATATCTATGTTCTCAAATCAACGAAAGGAAAAAAGGTTGTGTACTAAATGTAAAATTATATATCATATTTTCTATGAATATTTTTCAAAAGTGGTTTGAACTTATTGATAGATAGGGTGAGAATTTTTTGAAGTGAAGCATTGGAAAAATTCCTACACCAGTAATTCGAACCATTGTGTGAACTGCTCAAAGGCCCCCACTAGTGAAATTCACTCTAATATTATTATTTATATATTATAATAAGATTTACATCTGATATCACTGTGGTGAATACTACTACCCATAGATCTGGTTTGTTATGCGTATAATGAACAAACAAAAATATATAAACCTGGGTAGGATAGTAAGCGCAATTGTAATTATTTTTACAATTTGCTCTATAATCCGGGCGCAAAATAATTCCAACGGGTGTTTTTTTAGAGGTATTGAACTTTAAGTTGGCTTTACTGTTGAAGATGGCGACAGATTTAACAGCTGAGAAGTGATTTATTCTCAGTTTGGTTTGGCAATTCATCATGAATAGACTCACGCCTGAACACCGCTTGCAAATAGTTCAATTTTATTTCGAAAATAATGGTTCTGTGCGGAATACGTATCGCGCACTACGTCCAGTTTATCGTCGACAAAAATCGTCCATCAGAGCAGTTGATTCGATTAACCATGAAACGTTTCCGCACCATGTTTACTCTTATTGATGTCTGTCCATCTGATACTGTGTCCATCCACTTAATAGAAGATTTTGCGGAAGGATCTTGGTTTGCGTGCTTACAAAATCCAACTCTTGCAAGAATTGAAGACAAACGATCATCAAGCAAGGCGAAGATTCGTCGAATGGGCCCAAAACGAGATAGCCGTTGTTCCAGATTTTCATAAGCGAATTTTGTTTAGCGATGAAGCGTACTTCTGGTTGAATGGCTACGTCAAAAAACAAAACTGCCACATTTGGAGTGAAGATAATCCGCAAGTGTATGTCAAAACACCGTTACATCCAGAAAAACTGACTGTTTGTTGCGCTTTAAGGGCTGGTGGAATCTTTGGTCCGTACTTCTTCAAAAACGATGATGGCCAGAACGTTACAGTCGATGGTGATCAGCATAGAGTCATGATCACTAACTTTTTCATTCCTGAATTGAACAACCATGATGTCCAGGAGCTGTGGTTTCAACAAGACGGCGCAACATGTCACACAGCTCGTGCCACAATCGATTCATTGAAAGACACGTTTGGTGACCGCCTAATTTCACGTTTTGGACCTGTGAATTGGCCTCCAAGATCTCGTGATTTAACACTGCTAGACTACTTTCTGTGGAGCTATGTAAAGTCATTGGTCTATGCGGATAAGCCACAAACGCTTGACCATTTGGAAGACAATATTCACCGTGTTATTGCCGATATACGGCCACAAATGTTGGAAAAAGACATCGAAAATTGGACGTCCAGATTGGACTACATCCGAGCCAGCCGTGGCGGTCATATGCCAGAAATCATATGTCAAATGTAATGCCGCAAGATTTTCTTTCGAATAGAAAAAATTCTTGTCAATCGAATGATCCATCGTTGTTTTATTGAAATTTAAAGTTCTATACCTCTAAAAAACACCCTTTATTTACCTTCCTCTATTGTTCATTGAATTCGACATTCCAGTCCCAAGATCTAGCCAGAGCTTGATGTGGTAAATACTTGAAATACTGGAAATATATTTCATTATTTCATAATTGCAATTTATATCTCGCAAAGTAACGCAAAAGGTTGAATCATCTTTCAAGTTGAAACATCTTCCAAAAAAAGTTGATAGCATTCCAATTATTTCTACAGATACGTGTGTGATACTATTCAACATTCTCTCACATTTGATTCTCAAAAAATCTAACCCTTAGGTGTACTTTTTTCGTTATTTCTCAAGTCGTAAAGGTGCATGTAGACTTAACAATCAAACCTTCGAGAATTTCATTGTCTGAATTGCTTCAAGTTATTTCGAATAATAAGTAGATTGATGGTTATCAAGTGAATGTTATAACATGTAACATGAAATTTTCTGGCACGCATTCCCAAACAAAGTGTCTATTCATCAAACGTCACGCTATATGTATATTCGGAGATTTAATGTAGTATACGTACCTCCAGCTGCTTGCTGTTTCAAAGTGAGTAATGTCGAGATAAACTTCTTTCTCATAATTCATACCAGTTTCTTTCCCCTATTGGGAATTGGTATTCACTTTGTTGCCTCATTTGTTACAAAGTTGAACCTTCAACTTTGAGTGGTCAGCATAATTTGTTTCATTTCTCCTAACGAAAAGTCAAAATTTTGGATAAGCAGATTCATTGAATATAGTCGTTTCCCTGGAATGAGAAAAGTAGAGATAAAATTTGTCCTAAAATCAACAAAAAAAACACAAAATAAATTAAACTGAAACTGTCTGTTAATTGTTATTTTGTTCTACTTCTCAGTCTTACTCGGTTTTGAGCATCGTAAATTCATAAATTCTTGATGAGTTCCTCTTCTTGTCTATTTTCTGCCATAATTAATGATTGAGTGAGGTTTCTACGTCCACATGACCAGAGACTTTCTCAAATTTCTATATCTTTTACTAGAATGCTTTATCTCTACCTAATTTCTTAGTTGGTCTAAGATGGAATGATTTGTTTTTTTCACAGTCCAGAACACAGAATCCTTCTTTTGAATGGTTCAATATTCTGATCCATGAAACACCAAGAACATTTTACTAATCAAATTTTGGATTGGATATTTGATGGCTTTTACACTTTAGTTATTTTGGTCATGTATTATTTCACTATTGCACAACTACTCTTAATTTTTGTACTACATCCGCCCTTGTTCGATATTCTGGTGCCAAGATCTACGATGAAGGCAAGTGCCACGATGTCATTTATCATTTCTACTGCTGTTTTATCGTTATTTTGGAGATGAATAATGTTCATTTCAATTGATTATTTATACTGGGCCATAAATATCATTAGGAATATTTATTTATGAAATCAAGCTCCAGTAAATGACCTCCATGGCAAAAGGGATACATGAGCACATCTAGGAGAAACTCCAACCTCTTTTTATAATTGATGCTGGGTTTCGTTAATAGGCATTTCAAATTCCTCCTGCGAATCTTGGGTGGTTGATAAAGAATCAAGTGACGTTAAATCATATCTTCCAGAGCTCCAATTTTGTTAACGAGATAGGAGACGACCAAGAAACATCTAATGCATTAATTGAATCATTTCATGGGCTGTATGGCATGAAGCACCATCTGACAATATCATTCGATTTCTTCAAACTTTATAGGAGGTTTTTGAAGGTGAATATGATTTTTCTTTCGAAGCAAATGCCTCAGGTATTTTCCTCTGAATATATAGATAGAAAAAAGTAGTTTATTAGTTTCTTAAGATGGTCAGACTGTAGGTTAATTTTTGTCTGAAGACTTCAATGATTATGTACTCTTTGGTTCTATTGAAGGTCAATGAAAAAAAAAATATAACTTCGAAAATGTATTCTTTTGTATAGTTATTCATAATTTTTGAAATACAAATTGCTGGAAAACATAAAGAAAATCACAGATTAAAGATGAAATAGACGCAAAGTATTTGACAAAAGGACCCTAATGAACTCCAAACGTTGCTTAATTGAATGAATTATGGTAAATTTGATCAATAAGCTAACACTAGAATATAAAGAAAATATTGTATGATGCATAGCAATTACGTATTAGCTTCTAAGCCATTGCTATTTAAAATTCAACACAAATTCCTACAAACAACTGAAATAATCACAATTATATCACATAAAACAATTATAAAATACAAAGAAGCTAGTAATAACATTCAACCGAAGAGGAACGAAATTGTTACTTCACATTAGTAAACGGCTCCGGTAATACGCATAAATCCGTAAAATTTTCATGGTGTCTAGTCGTCCCTTTCGAAATTTCCTTATTTGAAAGATTACAGTAATTTTGAATTCCTTCCAAGACATAAAATTCGGCTGGCTTCAACATTACAATATAGTTTTGTCTGGAGCGACCGGACTGGTAAGAAAGACCGATGTTGAAATGGCGACCTCTTTCCGAAATTATAGGGGGATACTAATTGTGATTGCACCTTTGGGGAGTTGCCAGATCGTAAACTCTTTAGCTACTTGAATAATTATTGACTTCATTCCAATCTTGAGCAAACGTCACGTATACTTATAATGGTCATCTCGAATAACATCGCACAATGGGACCGATTCACTTGAGTTGATTATAAGCCTTTTATTTCGTTTTTCTATCACAGAATAGATTAGATATCGATCGATCGAAATGCAGTAGTCTTATCATTCATTATTCATAAGATACTTATAAGCTAAATTTTCTTAGAAAATATTAGTGACAATGTAAACAGGTTTTTAATTATCCTACAATATATACTTATAATAATAATGTTTAATCAGCACCACCTAGTACAAAATTCATATATGTCTAAAAAGTCAATATTCACGTTTTATATTCTTTATTAATCATTTTTCACAGTTCAAAACGTAAATATTTTATGCTACGTACAGTGTTCTGAGGCTACGTACATTCTTTATAGAGCTAGGCATTTTATTGTTAGCATTGAATTCTGCATAAAATCATATACGATTTTATGCGGATTCAGAAAGCTTACAAACGTAAAAAGACTGAGATTGAATTCTCGCTTAACTCTTGGTGAAACATAATTAAATACTCAAATTAAATTGAACTTTTGGCTTAATGTTTCACGATTATATTTAACAACATGAATTTGTCAGCATATTTCGAGCGTGAGCTCATTTTCAAGACTAAAAATTATTGACTAGTCAAGACTCAAATGATTAACTAGATTCAAGACTAATCATTTTTAGTCTTGAAAATGAGCTCAGCATCGAAACATGTTGACAAATTCATGTTGTTAAATATAATCGTGAAACATTAAGCCAAGAGTTTAATTTAATTCAATATTACGTGTAAAAAGTATGGTATGTTAAAAAACTAGTGTAAAACTAGTGTTAACAGCGTACACATCACTGATACAGTTTACATTTTTGCTGCTTTACATGAGAATAATTTCTTTTCAATTTCAAATTATAAAAATAATAATACTAATAAAATTTATTGAGCAACATTCCTCACATTGTGAAATTACAGTCATTCAATTGATACAATAATTACAACTCAAAAGAATGTTCACAAAAAAACAAAATATTGGTTCAAACAAAAATACAATTATATACAACTATATTTGAAAATAAGAGAAAAAATAACCTCAGAAACATTTGGGACAATTTCACATGGTGAGGGACATTCGTGGTAAAAAAAATAAACAAAAATATGATACAAAAAATTGATTCATACATTATTGCCAACATTCGAACCTTCAAGTACTATGTCACACTATAGTGTGCCTTTTTTAACATCAATGACTTAACTTTCTTCTTGAACAAATGAGCTTTCAGTAATTTCAAATTTGATGGTTGAATATTTCAATACTCTGATAATAGAGTGAGTGCTTAAATCAGCTATTTTATGCTTAGGAATAAATATCACATCACTGTTCCTTGTTGAATACTCATGATTACTATTCAATTTAATAAACCTATCTTCATTCTCTTCAACATATATTAAGCATCTATAAATATATAAACACCTACAAATATATAAATATATGAACATATCAACATTTAAATATAAGTGTAGAATAAAATATTTCCTATTCAACTACCATAGTTCTCAAAGTCTAAGTTCTTATTCTTTCGACTGGAGTATATCTATTACATTTCAAAAATAGGAATATTCTGCAATTTTAGTATCCGTCGAATTTTTTTTTGCTCAAACCGAATAACAGGGTGGAACAATATTTAAAGTGTGGCATTATTATTGACTAAAACAGTGAGAACTTCATATGTGTCGCGAGATTTTTCCAATTCGTTTAAGAAAGATGATTTTTGTAGAGATTTTAGACGATATGAAAACGTGGTTATTGAATCAACATGATCACTGAAGTTGCCTTCATTTGTTCGGTAAATTGTTCAGAATTCTACGAAAACACAATCTGAAAGCAAGGTGATAATGAAGTACAATCTCAATGAAGTTGATTGATGATCTACTGATCTTTTTGTGAATAATCATTCTGCGATGTTTGTACCTGTTGAGTGTTTTCTCTGCTCAAACCGAATGACAGAGCGGAACAATACTTAAAGTGTGGCTTTATTATTGACTTAAACAGCAAAACTTCATAAGTGTCGTGACATTTCTTCAATTCGTTCAAGAAAGTTGATTTTTGTAGAGATTTTAGACGATATGAAGACGTGGTTATTGAATCAACATCATCACTGAAGTTGCCTTCATTCGTTCGGCAAATTGTTCAGAATTCTACGAAAAAACAATCTGAAAGCAAGGTGATAATGAAATACAATATCAATGAAGTTGATTGATGATCTACTGTTTTTTTTGTGAATAATCATTCTGCGATGTTTGTACATGTTGAGTTTTTTCTTTGCTCAAGCCGAATAACAGAGTGGAACAATATTTAAAGTTAACTTTTATGTTAAAAACTTCATCACTGTAGTTGCCTTCATTTTTTCAGTAAATTGTTTACAATTCTAAGAAAAACAATCTGAAAGCAAGGTGATAATGATGTTACTAATATTTTGGGAATTATCATCATTCCAAACAAAATTGAAAAAATAGTTGACTTTGTTAGAATTATATTTAATGCTGGACAATTGTTTTGAGACTTTTATGTCTGCACTTTCGTTTACCGTTTAAATTCCACTGTACCAAAAAAATTAGAGCAGAGAAGTATCAATTATAAACCAACTAGGAAAGAATAATGGAAATACTCAGAATTTCTTATCGTCAAAATAAATTCGAAGTTTGGGAAATTCAGATGAATTCTTGAAAGATTATGCTGAATGAAACAGAAAGAAAAATATCCAAAGGAATCGTTTCGAATTCTGTTTGTATTTGAATTTCAGCTAAGAAATTCGTAAAAATGTATGAGTTTCCGCTAAGCAGAAACATCTCAAAGAATGTACGCCATGATTAAAAATGTTAAATTCCAGTTTTTGTGTTTTTATTGCTATACCAGTATATCACGACCTGACAACATTTATTTTCAGTAATTGTATGATGAGAACGAAATTTAATTTTTCTCTCGGCATTTTTCATCGGCTCCAAAATAAAAAGCTAATTTGAAATCTAGGAAAATATAGTACAAGACTGTTCAGAATGAAGTATTACAATATCAAGTTCCATCTGGAGAACAGCGTTTCACGTATTTTTAGAAATTCATTTCGGTTCAGTGTAATTAAAACATGTTGACAGTGACAGTTGGACGAGTCGGTCTGTTAGGCGTAATAAATTAAACTATTAGTGGTACAGTCCAACGACAATCCGTGATGCTATGTAGGATTTATTTCTGGACGGAATTGGATTTCGATATATGAGGACAGATCAAAAAGTAAGGTGGTTATTATTTTTATCGACAAATATTAATTTTTTCTTTCATATATTCATCAAAGTTTATAATGTCACCTCAAAATAAACTCTCTCAAATACAATACACTTGACACAACGATTTTTTCAAACCTCAAAGTACTTCTGAAGTGATATTTCAGCTATACCAGGCAGCTCATCCAGTGAAGACATCTGTATATCCTAAATCGTTGCGAAAGGCCGTCATTTCATGGGATTCATAAGTTTCGCGAACAGGTAAAGTCATTGGGGGCTAAATACGGTGAAAACGCTGGGTGTAGTATGATAACAGTCTTATTCTTCGCCGAATTTTTGCCGAAAAATTCAGAAATTTTGGAATTGGAATTTGCTGACAGATGTCTCATTCATCCGCAAAAACATCCGTTAAAATTGCGTGGCATGAACCAAATGAGATAGATCCCTATACAATCAGTATCTTCTCTTGTGGAGGTTCGGCGATTCCTCTACTTTTTACTTCTTCAACGTTCTCATCAATTGAAGACGTCTGGGGTGTCCAGAATGAGGTTTGCCATTGGTGTCTCTCGGCCTTCTTGGAAGAGTTTTATACCACTTGAAAACATGTTTCACTTAAAAAAGACTCACCGAATGCCACTGTCAACATTTCATATTCTTAGAACACTTGATTATATATTTTCACAAAATTTGATGCAAATTCTTTGATCCATATTTAACAAGAGAAGAAGATCCCCGAGAACGCAAAACACTCCATTTTATTGCCTTTCTCAAACAAACAAATGATACTATATATCTGAAACTTTTCCTAGATGTTCGAGACAAATGTACCAACATAACAATAAAAAATCGAAGATCGAAAGGGATGTAACCTGCGAAAATTGTCACCTTTATTTTTGATCACCCTCGTACAGATGTTTCAAACTTTCTCGATGTAGAAATGAAATGATTTCACTTGGGAAAATATAACTTTCGGAAGGTAATGATTTATTCATAGAAATGAGGGTTTTGATCGATAAAATTTCGATATAGAAGTAGTAACAGGTGATCGATGATTAAATAATGCAACTGTCTCCATTTCAAGAAATTATGACACGTAGTCAAGTCGCATTTCTGGGTTTGTTTGAATGGCGAATAAATTTACTCAATGGCTTAATATTGCTCATGGGTGTAGGCTCCAGAGTATTGATAGGTTATTCATAAATTATTGCAAAGTGTTTGGAGCAGTTATTTCGTCAGAAATTCCTCCAGACTTCATAGCTAAACATCGGGAGTACTACCAGAATCTGGTCACAAGATTAATTGCTAGAATAAATCACCAACAAGAAAACGAAAATCACCTAGCTTATATTTTTATGGAAGATGAAAAGTGGCTCTTGAGAGAAATACAGTATGAAGTTCAGCAGAAAATCAAGGAAAGGGATGATTACCAAGCTTGTTACTACAGACCAGTTTTATCAACATATGTCAGACAATCAGAAGTATTGTTAATTTGATTAACCGTAGTCTAATGCGTAATGAAAGATGATTTACTTCAAGAGAATTGTGAACAATATTTTGCTTGTAATGTATATTTTTCACACCATGGATAAGTTGAGATTTCAAAAAACCCCACCAACGTTTTTAAAGAACCAGATACTTTGACGTTATAATTGTCGATTGAAAATTTTTGTGCCTATTCGATTTTGCAAAATTATAAAAAAAATTATAACGTGTTTGGAACATAAGAACATAAGGTAGCTCTTATATTCTTATTTTATAGAAAAAAATTATTTTCTTTCAAAGATAACAATAAGAAACCAGAACTTGGTTATTCTGATTTTTCACATGAATTTTGAGGTTGTGTTTAAAAAGTGTGAAAGTTCTAAATCTTTTTATTGCCTAAAACTTTGCTGTTTAACTACTTCTGTAGTTTTGGCCGGTTTACGTGGCTTAGTTGGGAGAACAGCCGACTATGGTGTGGTAGGATTCGGGTTCGAACCCGGATGAAGGCATGGATGTATGCGTTTGTCAATGATTTAAGTAGTTCAATGATGATGATGATTGTTGAGTGATGTACATTGACTACAAGCCCATTTGTCGTTCGGAACCGGCGTTAAATTATACTGTAAATTTAAATTTGAAAAAACCTTTTTTAAGAGACAAATCGTTTTCACCTTTAAAATCTCGCCCCTTCCTACTTCAAGGCTTCAGATTGCAAGTTAATTATTTTTATTTCTATATTTGTTTGTTCCCAACGGGTTTGCCAATTTTTGCCATCTTCAAGGCTTCAACCGTGGTCTATAAACAAATTTCACATCAAATAAATTGAATAGTTCATTAAAAAATTTTGACAGCTTTTTTCCAGATATACCTACTTCAAAATGTATAATATATATAAAAACTTATAGAATTAATCTTATTAACTTCCAGTTCACTTCGGGTACGAAATGAAAATACCGGTTTGAAAGCATTGTTTGATCACTCCTTGAAGAAGGCGGTATCAAACCTACGGCACTAGGTGTTCAAACCATTAGAGCGCATTATTTCCATATCTGACAGCAGATCACCATCCCAACGTACACTTCAGCCGTCAAACAAACGTGACGACAGCTTTAATAATGCGGCCAATTAAAAAGTAATACGGACGCCCCCGTTCCAAGAACGATATACCTCCCAAAGTCTGAGAAGCCGTCACAATTAAATCAATTAAAGAAATTGTAATATGCAGATGAAGGTAATCGGTTCGAAACACAATTACACATCCTGTTTGGCTTGTAAGTTTCAATCAGAGCAACAAGCGTAGACTCTTTAGTTTCTAGAGGCAAAATAAACTGAATGAAGACAGTGACTGGAAATAATTGCTTGAAAAATCGAATCTATCAACTGCTACTGAGATCACGTAGTTTCAAAGTGCTCCAGGTAGAAACTTATATAAATTTGAAGTTTTCTAATAAAGGGTGTTTTTTTAGAGGTATAGAACTTTAACTAACAATAAATCAACGATGGATCATTCGCTTGACAAGAATTTTTTCATATTCGAAAGATGATCTTGTGGCATTTCATTTCAAATATGATTTCTGGCATATGACCGCCACGGCTGGCTCGGATGTAGTCCAATCTTAACGTCCAATTTTCAATGATTTTTTCCAATATTTGTGGCCGTTTATCGGCAATAACACGGCGAATATTGTCTTCCGAATGGTCAAGCGTTTGTGGCTTATCCGCATGACTTTACATAGTCCCACAGAAACTAGTCTAGCAGTGTTGAATACCAAGATCTTGGAGGCCAATTAACAGGCCCAAAACGTGAAATAAGGTGTTCACCAAACGTGTCTTTCAATGAATCGCTTGTGGCACGAGCTGTGTAACATGTTGCGCCGTCTTGTTGAAACCACAGCTCCTGGACATCATGGTTGTTCAATTCAGGAATGAAAAAGTTAGTAATCTTGGCTCTATATCGATCACCATTGACTGTAACGTTCTGGCCATCATGGTTTTTGAAGAAGTACGGACCAATCATTCCACCAGCCCATAAAGCGCACCAAATGCGGCAGTTTTGTTTTTTCGCGTAGTCATTCAACCAGAAGTGCGCTCCACCGCTAAAAAAAATCGCGCGATACGTATTCCGCACAGAACAATTATTTTTGAAATGAAATTGCACTATTTGCAAGCGTTGTTCAGGCGTAAGTCTATTCATGATGAATTGCCAAACCAAACTGAGAATAAATCATTTCTCAGCTGTTAAATCGGTCGCCATCTTCAACAGTAATGCCAACTTAAAGTTCTATACCTCTAAACAAAACATCCGTTATAAATTTCAAGTTTTCTAATACACTTTCGGTTCTTTCGATATCTCCTCTTCCTGAACAACATCATCAAATGTTGCTCCTTCTACAAAGATCCACACTTTGTGTAGATCTAAACATCTGTAAATGTATGTTTGCATGCGAATATCAAGTTTGAAGCAAATGAACATCCTCATTGATTCTTCAGTTGATTTTTTTAATTTGTGTATGATTCATAAAGAGAATTTTTATTATTTCAAATTTGCGAATTATGTCTAATTTCAAACAAGTTCAAATATATTCTAGAATGTGAAGTGAAAATACATTATTTATGAATTCGATGGAAGGAACTTAGATGATAATTCTGAACCGCTTTTAGTGCATTGTCACGTTCGACTCTAAACAGGCCATGAAATGAGTATATAGCACTGTGGCGCTGGTGGTCTATTGGAATTTTACACCCCGCCATTATTTCAGATTTTATACTAATGCAAAAGTACACTCTCAAAACTTTGGCAGTTTGAAGTTGAATAATTTGAGCTTTTAGTATAAATTATCTATTTTTCAAATGTGTATAGTGTAATACATGTGTTGTTGTTCATAGTTTGTTGAAATCTCAATATCAAACTATAAAAAACGAAGTAATCAGTGCGTTTGCCGATTTCAGTGAAACGAAATCACTTTCTTGTTGTTTAAGACTTTAGTAGTTTCAAGTTGAATATTTTACGGTTTCATCGATTCGAAATCTAACTTGTGTTGTGTTTTGAGTGAGTATAACTCACAAATTTTTTTTTGTGAAATATAGTGTAGAGGGTAGGTATTCCGTAGATCAGCGATTCCCAAACTGCCCCCCCCCAAGGGGGCTTGAGAATACGCCAGGGGGGGCATGAGCACAAGATCAGTTGAAAATAAAAATTTCTAAATAAATAAAATCAATACATTTCTTTAACTGTTTTTACGTTGTAGACTTTTTAAATCAATTTTGATGTTTAAAAAACTTAACAATCCATGCGTATAAAACATTTTATTTCAAAGCAAAAATATAATCGGAGAACAGACATGTCTTATATAAAATGTTTGGTGTTCAATGTGGCCCACTCATCTCACTAGTTTACTTGTTTATTATGTTCTTTTTGTCTATGTCTTTCTCTAACACTATGACTTCAAATTGGCTCAGATGTTGTCGTTTGTGTTATTAAAAATACATGTTGTGTTTTCAATGTAATTCTTGGTTTTTTTCACCCTTCCCATGCAATTTACTGTGAAGGGGGGCGTGGATGGTTTCCATTTTAACAGGAGGGGGCGTAGTAAAAAAAGTTTGGGAACTCCTGCCGTAGATGATTCAGCAAGTTTCAAGCTTGGAATAAGGTAAGTTTCTAATAAGTATATTCTCTTAAAACGACGAAAACTTTTTCATTCCTAGTTTTATATCAAATCATAACAGCACCCTAAAGGCGGGTGGGCAACTAGTATCGACCTTTAGTTTCCCTAAAAATTAATTTTTGAAGACTAAATGGATGAAATCTATACCACGAGATAATTGGGTTCCAACAAAATACTGAGTTGTTTGTGTCTTTCATTTTTCTGGAACTGATATCATCAGGGAAGAGAAATTTGTTTCATCTAGTGGGATTGTGAGCATATTAAAAAAAAAAACTAAATTAGTCCCTCACGCGGCCCTTCTATTTTTCCAAATTCAACGCATTATTTGTCAAAAAATGAACCCTTACATTTATTATTTAGAAATGATTTACCTCGCAATGATTATTTGAATAACATTTTTGAACAGTCCGATTTAATTGTCAATTTTCAAGATTTAATTCTTCATTACTCCAGTAAAATAAATATTACAGAATGATGGAATGTTAAAATGATTCAGTTAACAACAAAATTCAGTTTTACTTTCTCAATTTAAGTGAAAAATTACTCGTATTACCATAAGTAACCAAATTAGTGAATGAAGAAATGTTAGTAACAGTATTTTCAAATGAAAAAAACTTGTCGTACCCTGATTTAAGTTTACTTGTACCTATTGACTTTTGCAATTTTGTGTAGACCCACTGTTTTAAGTGTGTCATTGAATGAGTCGTTAAACTTTTTTTATTGTTGCTGTGTATGTAGTAAAGGCAATAAAAATTTTCTGAACATGCTGCGTTCCGTTTTGTCTATTATATTATTAAATGAAACTTATGAAGCCAAACACTAGAAACCTGAATGAAATTGAGTAAGTCATTTTTTGCAATCTCTAGAATTAAGAACATCGTACGTAGAAACTGTGTTATGAATGTGTATTACAGTCTTGTATATAGTCATCTGAATTATAATATTCTGCTGTGGGGGTGCTCTACAGAAATAAATAGGGTGTTTATTACACAGAAGCGAATACTTTGATCAATATACAATATTCATCAACGAACATCTTGTAAACCTATCTTCATTAATAATTACATACTCACCTTACCGTGTTTATATATTTATAGATGTTTGTTATATGTTAAAGAAAATGAAGATAGGTTTATTGAATTGAATAGTAATCATGAGTATTCAACAAGAAACAGGGATGTGCTACTTATTCCTATGCATAAAACAGCTAAATTTAAGCACTCTCTCTATTGTCAGAGCATTAAAATTTTCAACCATTTACCATCGAATTTGTAAGTACTGAAAGCTCATTTGTTTAAGAGGAGAGTTAAATCTCTGCTCTTAACAAAGGCATACTATAGTGTGGCAGAGTATTTCGATGATTCGGATGTAGGCAATAATGTTTGAATAAATTTTTTGTATAATATATTTGTATATTTTTTTAACACTAATGTTCTTCACCATGTGAAATTGTCTCGAATGTTCAATATTTCTGAGGAAATTTTTTTCTTTTCTCTTCAAATAAAGTTGTATATTATTGTGAATATAAATTTAACCAATATTTTTGTTTAAACCAATATTTTTGTTCGAGGGCTGAATGGAAGATCAGACTCAAAACAGAATTCAGTCCTTTTGAGAGCATTCTTCTTAGTTGTAATTATTGTATCAATTGAAATGAATGTAATTCTAGAATGTAAAGAATGTTTCTCAATTAATTTATGTTATTATTGTATTATTATTATTATAAAAATATAAACGAGAAAAGCTCAATTCTTTCATAAAGTAGGTTGTCGGTTCTACTAGTCAAAAATATGATATTTATTTTTGCTTAGGTAAATAACTTAATTTGAGTAATTCCCATTTCTTTCAAGATTCCTTTTCTCTCAAATAATTGAATAAATTTGTTTACACAATTTTTATGTGCACAAGTCCCACTGACCAGCAGAAAAATTTTTGACGCAGTGGGGTCTTATATAAAGTATCGTTGTTTTCTTGCTTATGTTTCACATTTTTTTGTTACCGGAATATGTGCTCCGAAATAATATTTAGTATGTTCCAAATACTAATGATATTTTTAATACCAATAATATCCTTTTTAACAATATATACAAAAAGAGTTGAAATAATGCTTGAAACTTTTGGAACAACCGACTAGGAGAGTAGACGACTAACTCAATTTTGGCAACACCGCCGGACTACCCTTTTCAAGGCCAGTTTAAAGTCGGCCGTGGCATTGTGTGTAAGTCCCTTAAAAATATGCTCTGGTATTTCAGCCTGGAACACTTTCGAACTCGTAAGTATGCGTTCAATATTGAACTCACATTGGCTAGTGTAAATTAATCAGCAAGCCATTTACTCTGACTGGCATTAATTAGTTTGAAGCAATAAATAAACGAAGAGAACAATTTGCAAATCATTTTCGTTCTTTCTTTTTTTGTTTTGACAACGGATTAATATTCAAGTCCTGTTTACGTTTGGGGTCTGAGTGTTACTTTGTAGCTTTTGTGTGTGTTGTTTGAATATACTTGAATTCAGTTGACAGATAATTTATGCATTTCTCAAGGGTCAGAGGTGTAGCACAGCGAGAGTCTGGTGTGAATTACTCAGAACAATTTTATTCCATACCGTGAATGTGATTCCATTTCAGCAAGTAGATTTGAATAATCTCAAGTATTTTGAATCGATTTATCTTACTTTTATAATATAACGAGGAATATTGTTCAGTAAATTCTTCGAAGTAGAGAGAGAGGATCTTTATTGATGATACCAAACGGCTAACGAACTCTATCAGTCTTCCTGTCCTAATTACATTTTTTTCAAAACAGATTCCTCTGCCTGATTTAATTTTTTACAAATATCTTGGGTAATCTATGAGTGTTTTGGTGTCTTGAAATGAATGCTATTTCCCTCAATTGATTAAAATTGAATATGGAAGGTTGTTCATATGTCTAATCTTTCGAAAGCAGGTCCTTTCGGCAATTTCAACATTATCCAGAATGACTTCAGTGCTATTTCCCAATAAAAGCCGTTCGTAGTCGAAGAGCGTTCTGCACATTTTTTCTTAGATGTTAGCTACTGTTAAATGTCCTGATCTTTGAATGTCAATGATCTAAAGGGATTCGCTCTATCTATCTCTGCTTATTTTGCTCATTTGGTATATTCTTGGTGTGGTCCTGATGTCAATATTGATTTCTAGATCAACTTTGCAATTCTAGCAGAAGGATGTGGTTATTTAAAACAATGGTGGGAGAATTTTTTTTGATTTTGTGATGAAAATTTTTAGATTCGGATTTTTTTGGGTTGATTCCTTCAAATATTTTCGTTGAGGATAAAATTAAAGTGGATGTAGGGTTTATTAGTACTAAATTCTATCCAAAATACGAAAGTGCAAAAAAAGAACTCATGATGCACTTTACCATATCATCCCTTAGCTTACAATACCGCTCAAGTCGAAAATTAGCGATTTTGACATTTTGATGTCTTTAGATAGAATGTGTTTTGAATATATTGTGTTTATTATGTAAAAATGTGTTTTTAATTTAACACACCACCTTTTCAATAACGAAGGGGTTACGCAGAAATTTAATAATTCCCTAAGGGATTCAGTCTTTGAAAAAGATTGAGAACCCCTGGATTAGCTCATTACGCATCATTATTATGATGCATAATATTATACATAATAATATATATCGCATAATATTATGTAGGTTTCTGTTAAACAGAACTTATAATTCGAAAAGTAGTGACAGCGCGCCAATAGGCTGGCCTCTAAACACCGCGCAGTTTTTTGGGTCTCCTGTTAAGTTGGTAAAAATTACTTATGGGGTGTTGTAAGCTAAGGGACAATATTTGCTTCTTTTAATTACCCAACTTCCCCTTAAACATCTCATGCATTTTCTTCGTTTGAAAATTCTGAAATAAAGTACCTCAATTTATTGCATCCAAACTTTTAATTAATATCTCAGCTGCGTTTATCAACCATTCAGTTAACAGATTCAGACTTCACCTTTTCACACTACTATTTTTTTTTTGTAAACGTATTTGAGCTACATAATTAACCATAACTATTTGTCTCAAATGTTGATGACATATTGACAGTATGTGCTTAGACGCCTGGTGTATAAAGGCGGAACTAAATTTAAATGTCTAATAGACAAGTAGTTACAGCTTATCAATTCAAGTTGTTTTTCTAGTTGCTTGATTAAATAGCTGAAGATTATGCAGATTGCTAGTTCAACAGAGCATTTATTAAAAATTCTACCTGGCAATTAAAAGACCAGTTTCGCTAGTTGACATCTTCATTACATATTGGTTCCGCTTATGTAGAAGTTATTGCGGAATAATTTGTCTAGTTTATTATACCATCTGCCTTTATCATATATTTCTTTCTATTAACAACTATATTGTTAATATGTAGACGTAAAAACAATTTTTGATATGGGAGTAATTGTTTAATTGATATATAGTATATAGAATTATGTATGTTGAATTGTGGCTTTTGAAATGTGTTGAAATATTACATATTTTTATGTCTGTCGAATCAATTAATCTTTTCAATAGAGTTTCTGCAAATTTACTTGTAAGATGAGTTCTTTTGAATGTGTAACTATGCAAAATTCCTCTTTATTTCATTAAATTTCAAAAAATTATTTATAATTCAAATTCGCTTCAAGTTCTAGCTTTCTCAAAACTTTGTTGGAAAATTTTCTGAAAAAATAATATAGACGTTTGTCCACGTATACTTCCAGTTATTTCTGTAGGCGTAATACATTGACTCGTTGACAGTTGAATGACCAAAAGAATTCACTAGGTGGTATACTTATCAACGTTTCGCTAATCAAGGCATGTTGGAAGCATCTTCGTTGCCACTTCCAAGTCACTTGTTGCAATCCACTTCCAAGACTCGTTGACAATTGTCTGACCGAAAGATGTCACTAGGTGGTATACTTATCAACGTCTCGCTGATACAGACATGTGGAAAGCATCTTCGTAGCCACTTCCGTAGCCAATTGTCTCGAGAAAGTGATACCAAAAAAAAAAGGCAACGGATGGGTGAAACAGGCCTGTCTAGTGTTTCGTTGAGTAAAATATGCCCCCAATCGATGGGAGCACTTATTGTTCATACTGCTATGCCATTATTGCACTAAAATTATTAATTCAACATTAATTATTTGTTACCATTTCAGAAAATATTTCATTGAATTTCGTGTTTGTCTATAATACTCGTCCATATATCCCAAAGCGCATACTGTTCTTGATAATAGGCCTGCTTTAATAGTTTCATATTCCCTTGAATGTTTCAAAAGATTGTAGATATTTATATACATCATAGATTATAATGAATATGTATTTCTAATTTATATGGCTTTCTAATGAATATGTATGTTCAACTTCTCATTGTGCAACTTATTTTATAGCTCATCTTCGATAATTGAACAAATTGAAAATCAGTAATTACATGATCTACTCATGCTTCATACATTAGGGGAAAAAAATCAAATATCTCCACGAAGCTTTAGTATTATTTCTCTAGAAATTATGAATAAAAATTGATTCCTTATCAATGAGAACATTACTCTTCAATGTTCGTCGCTTGATTTGTGCATAAACTAAGTATAATTTGTGCTGCGATTTGATTCAAAATTCGTGGTTGCATTTGACACGAATTTTTCAGAAATCAAAGTCATTTCAAAACAACAAGAAAAATCTTCAAAATGACGAATACTCAATTGAAAGCGGATGCAGGAACTGCACAGGCACAATAGTTATGAAAATTGGTAAAATTTAACTTCAACAAGTTCGAATATATTTATGAAAAATTTTTGAAAATTGTTGGATAATAAAGGAGTCCAAATGAAAAATCTTCCTCACCCAATGAATTTTGCGATAGGCATTTGACACGATTTTGAAGGATTTTAATCTATATTGAACAACATTTCGATTTTAGAAATTATCAACGAAAGTTTCTCATGATGAAACCATAATGTGAATTGACTTCACGCACTTCATTCAATGAATATTATAAATTTTTAAAAACAATTCGTTATAATTCACAAAAACTGTTAAATCTGAGGTTTACGTTGCCGAAACTCATTTGAGTTCTTAGATGGGGACACCTGTTCAGATAGTCAATGAAGAGACATCTGTTATCGCAAGTTGAGAACATATAATAAAACTTGAACTGAAAAACCAAAAAACTACACTAGACATGTGTTCCGAACTGCTACCTTATTACGATTGAAAAAATTGTATTGTAGACATTTTATTTGAAACCATGCCAAGTTTATTCAATATATTGAACATATGTTCGACAGTATTTTGACAGTCCCGAATAGCTTTCTGAAAAATAGTTTGGTTTCAGAAGTGGTAAATCCACAGAGGATGCACTGGTAAGAGTTACGGGAATGATTTATGATGCTCTCCACGAGTCACACCCTTGTCTGTGTGTTTTTATAGATTTGACGAAAGCCTTTGATTTAGTGTGTCACTCATTGCTTTTGGAAAAATTGGTTAGATGTGGTTTCAGAGGAGTGGCTTTCAAACTAGTATAGAGTTATATTAGAAACCGTAAGCAGTATGTGAGGCATAATGGAGGTAAATACGGCGTACCACAGGGTTCTGTCCTAGGACCGATATTCTTTATAATATACATTAATGACTTGCTGAATGAAAACAATTAAATCCAAGGTGAAATAATCAGTTATGCGGACGACACTGTGATATTTTGTAAGGGTAAAAATGATGAAATATTACAAAATGTGGAAGATTGGTTCGATTTCAATTTGCTAACCATGAACTTTGATGAGACGAAATTTATTGCCTTCACATGTTATGATGTAAATCGTCCTATTTTGAGAACCTTAGAATCAGGAAAAATTTAGCAGTTACATTAGTAAAATCAGTGTGTTATTTAGGAGTTGTCATTGATCGACATCTATTCACGTAAAAAGTATCATAAAAAAATAAGGACATTGTTGCCAAACTTTAGACACCTTTCAAAATTCATGAACTTGAATGATATGAAAATTGATCTACTGTGCTTTGGTGCAGTCACACTTGAGCTATGGTATTGTTGCGTGGGGAGGAGCATTGAGCTCGCATCTGACTGGGTTGGGTGTTATTCAAATGTGATATGCTAAGAATAATGCTAAAGAGGGACAGAGTTTTTGCAACTGATGAGGTCTTTAAGGACAGTAAACTGTTTGATGTTAGAAGGTTGTATTTGTAGAGATAATTAATTTTTTGTTATCAAAAACGCACTGGCATTGCACATCCTAATCATATCCATGACACCAGATACAGAGATGCAATTTCGTACAAGAATACAATGGCAAAGTGAATTGGACAGTGACACTACAACTATTTGATATGTAAGATGTATGCCATTCTTCCGAAGGACTTACTTAGTAACAAATCGTTGAGATGCTTTCAAAAACTGCTAGTAAATGGTTGATAGATGTTTCTGTTGTAAAAATGAGGAAAGTATTCATCTAGAGAATTTGAGTCGTGCATAAAGTAGAGTAAGTATACAGACCTCTCATAAAAGTTACGACTTCAGAGGGTCAAACTGCCCTATGTTGGTTTACCCTGTTAAATGAAACACATATGTGAAAAACATATATGAGGATATATGTTTTTCTTTTTGTGCTTTCTTATTATATGTATTACTTTTGATGTACTTCAGTTAATTTTGGGTAAATAAATATTATTAGTTTTATATATTATTATTATTATGTTTCACCAAAGGGATCAGCGAAGATTCAATTACCTTTATTTGTCTAGAGTTATGCGAGTGTTCATATAAAGTTATTAATATGAAACTGTTAGAAATATTTCCTGAAAAAAGATTCGTTAAAATTAGATAATTCCACACCAAGTGATTTTGAAAAGATCACACTTGTTTGTGCATTATTTTGGCTTCGTAAAGGCATTCCTTGTACCCCTTTCACACAACTCACATATCCAAATATTCTCAGAGACCATAACCCAACTTCGCTACTGTACAACCAGTAGCCATAAATAATTCCTCTGCAAACAAGTACTCAAAACCACTGCGAAAGTGAAACTCGTCATGTTTCTACGCCTCTGAATAGTTCTGAAATTCAGCTCGTGGATAATTTATTCATTTCCATCTCGACATTCCCGGGTATTTGTTTCTTGGGCGTTCATTATTAGAGGAACATAAATTAATTCTGGGGGATTAATTTATTAACTCGTAGTGGGCTCAGAATGGACCTGCGGCGACGTCATCTTGCCTGATCGGTCCTGACCTTTGACCCTGACCGTTTCCTGATGCACCTCTTCCATCATCCAGTGAGCCCAAGCCAGCATTTCGCGGACCTACAACGTGGATGGCATTCTTTATAACCCCACGACACCCTGCATCGTAATTGTCTGGATGTTCGATGTACGACGGAGTAGAGCAAGTTATTTTATGAAAATAATCGAAACTTCAATCCGAAGTTTAACTCAATTACATCCTGAAATGAAAGCCGTTATTTCTGTAATGTATTTAAGGTTTCTGCTGTTATTTCTGTACCCAATTTAGATACATTTTTTATTCTAAGTTTTTAAAGTAATATAATGAATGTTAGGAAAAATCCTTAATCTGATTAATTCAAGTCCTAGGTTGATAATTCAGATTTCTCATATACCACAGATATCTATGACTACAGAGGACTATAGAGTTCGACTTACTTAGAGTTCGAGTTTAGATCTCTCCGTATCTATGATTGTCGACTGACTCATGGACATATAATTATTTTCAAATTATTTAATTATAACCTTGTGAATAAAACAAAGACACAACATCCAATATTGTTGTTATACACAAAGCTGTTTATGATTAAATAATTCACAAAATATTTCGTTGTCCATCAGTCATTGGAATACCCGGTAATCGTAGATACAAAGAGATGTGAGTCTAACTCTATAGTTCTACATAGTCATAGATATATGTGATATAAGAAATGTGAATTTTCAACCTGAGCTTTGGTTTAACTAGCCTAAGGATTGTTCCTTACATAAATAATGAGAACCTATGTTTATTCAGCTTTAATTTTTACATCTGGATTAAAATTCGATGCACTTAAATTTTTAATACTTTCAGTTTTATCCAAAATCAATAAAAATTGGATGTTTGTTTCAAATATAGATACTTCACTCAATTCTTAATTCTGGAAGTGCATGCAATGAATCGCACACCATGTATTGAAACTAGAGAGAGCCATCTTCTAGTGTTCATTTGAAATAAGAAATACAGGTGGATAACACCAATCTCCCCACTCAACGAACCGAATGTGAATCAAAAAAAAGGACAACTGGCCTACTTCACTGAATGAAATATTTCCTAGTAGTTCTAAGATGTCAATCAACTTACTTCATGAAGTCATCAATATAAAAACTTTTACTTGCTTCAACTAAAATCTACTTTCATTTGAACATGGGATTTTCATTGACTTTTCATATATTTTTATATACTTATAAATGTATATATGTATATTGAAAGAATTCTTCGAAAAGAGCATAAAATGATGCTACAGACCCTGAAACTTAGTCCTAGAAAACTTACTGAAATATTTGTCCTTATATACGAAATTAATCAAAGAAACCTCAGAGGGTGTAGTCTACACGAATTCTTTCAAAAATATATTTCCCTATACGTCCTAGACAGCGAGTTAAAGAAAAATCATAATAATAAAGCTTCAAAATACGAGTATTAGCACAGTTGGACATATCATTTCATTCTCGATATAGATTTCTGTATTTTATATAGCAGAGATTTATCTACAGTCCAATAGATGGCGCTTATGATTGTTTTTCGCAGTTATTATTATACTTTGTCGAAGGGCAGACACCACAAATGAGGAACCCCTAAAATCCCAATATATATCCAATCTGGTGTTTTTTGTGGTGTGGTGGTAATTGTGAATGTCTCAGTGATTACACTCCCTGCGATTTATGGGAATATTCGATCTCTGGATTTAAGGTAATACTAGACAGTAAATATCATTATTAGATTCTCCAATAGATAATACACATACAAATAAACAAAAACTCGAAGAATATATTGAAACCGATGATGGAAAAGATATATCAAATTTATTGACACATAGGTAACCATGATATTTGTGTGTATTGAGAAACAAATTAACTTTATAAATATCAATTATGTCATGTATAGATAATTTTTCATGAAAATATTATGCCTGTAAAATATTTCCATTCATGCTTTGAAAAATTTCTATTATTATTATCATTATTGTTGTTGTTGAGAGTCCTTTAGCCAGCTATGTGAAAGAGTTGTTCGACTAATGTAAAATATTCAAATTATTTTTTAATCTTTTTTTTTGTTTGATACAGCAGCCGCCATTGTTGAAACATGATCACATGTTTCAACAATGATCAATGATTCAACATGATCAAAACATGATGAAACATTATAATTCAGCCATCCAATTGTGCATTTGTGACATATTTTGGGATCACTTCAGCATCAATACCGACAATGAAAAATAAAAAACAGTTTTTTCAATGACTGATCATTGTTAGCATAAATATTCCTAGAAGTTACAGTGTTCATAGAATCATAGAAATCATAGAACCCTAGATACACGAGTCCTAGAAATCAATAGGATCTATGAAATTGAAGAAAATATTAATAATATAACTAACTAAGTGAATATGAATAAACAAAAAACTCATTTATTTATAACTTATCACACAATTGACACTTGATATTTTCTTTCATTTATTTCATCTATTATATCTTTTATGAGAATTTGTTCCATCTATGGAAGCCCTTCGAAATTTAATTCGTTTCACATTCTGTTTACAGGTTGTCATACAATCACAAATAAATTGTTGAATTTTAGTGAAATATTAAATGTAATATATTTCATTTTCGAATTTTCAAGATTCAGTAATCAATACAACGTTATAAACACCAAATAAGAATTTGTTAATTAGTTCTTTCAAAATCCCTACTTTCACATCCTTACTGTATTTTTTCTATAGCGAATATCTTTTTCCAATCAAAGAAACTCCGAAATTTAATTCAAATAATACAACATCACCAAAAAATCTTCAATTATTCCCTTTAATTAAAGAAACTCTTCATTCCGTTCTACATAATCAAAATCCTGAAATTCAATATTCAAAACCCCGAATCCTCATTGCATGATGCCGAAACCAAACAGAAAAAAAAAAAAAGATAAATAAATAAAAGGTACATGACTCGACTGGTTCACGCGATGCAATCGCCACTAGCAGCTTGATAAAAGAGCGGAGGAGTGGGCTCGTGTTTCTTTGTTAATTAACTGTTAATGGGACAGTATGAGCATGTATTAACAAGTGAAATTTCGACAGGTCCTCCACAAAATATACGTACAAAGGCACGCATAGATGTGGACAGACAAGAGCCTACAAACACACACTGCAACTTATAATTAAGCGTAGGGTACGTGTAAGCTTTTCAATTAGGACGGATAAATGCTGTGTCTAGTTTTAAAACAGGGTGCTTACGTCGAGAGAAGCTTTATCGAAGCCTTCAAGAGCTTTGTGAAATATTAGTCATGTTTTAGTTGGGCTTATCCACCTCAAAACTATATTTGAAATTGAAATATTCAGAAATCAACCAAGCTATTAGCTTTTTGGATTTACATATAAGTCGTTCCCTTCATTCCCTAGTTTTTGACATTTAGAGAAGCCAACTTATTCAGTCATATTGATACAACACTCAAGTTGTCAGTAGCAAAAAATAAAAATGTGTGCCTTTCATTCATTAGTTCATAGATTACTTTCACTTCCGTTGTCTGCTGATAATTTTAGAAAAGAAGTTTGTATAATACAAACAATTGCTATTAACAATTCTTTATTGATAATATAATCAAAAACAAAAAGAAAGATATTATTACAAAGAATTTTTCCTATTCACTTAGAAAAACAACAAAACATATTTCATTCAATTAATTATATACCTAACTTGGGCAATACAATTTGTAGAAGATTACATAAAAATAACGTGAACACAATATGCACCAACAAAAAGAATTTGGATTCATTGTTGGTAAATAACAAGGACAAACTTGACTTATTTTCGAGAAGTGGCGTTTATAAAATATTTTGCAGTGAATGTGATAGTTTTTACATAGGTCAAACTGGACGTATTATACAAAAAAGAATCGATGAACATAGAAGATCAATACTGTTGAATAACGATAAAAGAATTATTCTAAGAATTATATTTAATGCAGGTAAACTAAAATTAAGTAAAAGAAACTTAGGTTTTTCTACGCCGTTCTGACGATAGGCAATAACTTGAAACATATGTAAACGGCTGTTATATAGAAAAATGTGTAGGTTTTCAACGTAAGTTTCTTTTACTGTTGAATAAACCTAATACAGGTTTTTCTGAACACTGCATTAAGCATAATCATTTCTTGGATCCCAGGAAGACCGAAATAGTACAGGCAGGTAGTAAGGGCAAAAGATTAGATACCTACCCTTGAAGTCTTGGAAATTTCGATAGCCAAAAAGAAGAATTTACCTATTTGCAATGACCTGGTGAATTTTTCTGTGAAACCACACAGTGAAATCATTCTGTGGTTTAGGATATATAAGTGAAAGCTGTACATTTTGAAATTCACTAATATTGTATACTCTTGATAATGGGTTAACTACCCGAAACACATGTAGAGTTTGTAATAATATATTCAGTGAAACTTAAGTCAATTGGTTTAACGTTCAATTTATTGTTTGAAATATTCATTCAGTTTCGTGAGACGAAAACAGTTCAATATTTCACAATGTTAATGGCTTTATTAAAGAGATAAGAAGTGCAATAAAAACTTCGATTGATTTCAATTAAATTACGATCAATAACTAAGGTTTTCATTGCAGATATAACGAGTCTTTTGTCAAAAATGTTAAAAATTCTAACATTAATGACCCAAACGTTTGAAACTTAATGAAACTTTAAACTTTTATATATTTTTTGTATTCTCATAAATCTTGAATTAGTAGGAAGTTTGACATATTATATATTATTATAACTTAATTTTTATAATTTATCGTTCAGCTCATAACTTTATAATATAAATATAAAATCAACGATAATGTATATAACAAAAAAATCACTTTTTTATAATTCTTCAATTCAATAATTTCTTTTAATCACCAATTGAATATTTGCACTTATTTCATTTTAAAAAAGTAAATGACAGTCTACTCAATGATTAATATTAATATTTTATATTGCATTATTTCAGCTTAATACTTTTATTGAAGAATTGTGAAACGAAAATCCATAGGAAAAACAAGATGAAGCACTACGTATTATTATTTTATGATGTATTAGATATACCCGAAGAAAAATATTCGATAATAAGAACTTATTGAGCGTAATACAAAATATAAAGCTCAACACAGTACTTTTATATGAAACATTACCACAAATACTACAAACACAGATTAATAAATGTAGATTTGATGATTGATGAGGCCGATACTTGGAGGAAATTAATATCCATAATGAAACAATATTTAGAATTTTCTCATAATTTTAATACAAATACGCATGACGACGTTCCGAAGTACTACTTCTTTATCAAATGCTGGATTAATACCGTATATTTTATATGATCAGTATTTATACGACGTTCCGAAGTACTACTTCTTTATCAAATGCTGGATTAATACCGTATATTTTATATGATCAGTATTAATTAAGCATTTGATAAAGAAGTAGTACTTCGAAATGTCGTCATGCGTATTTGTATCAAAATTATGAGAAAATTCTAAATAATGTTTCATTATAAATGTAGATTTGTAGCGATACATATGATTATAATTCTCTATCAAAAAATTATTTTGGGTTGAATAGGTAAACCTAGAACAAACTTCTTTCCAAATAATTTGTTTTATAGAGTTTTCAAATTATAAAATAAGCTTCCCAATAATGTCAAACCTGTGGAAACCCTTCTAGTTTTAAAAATTAATGTAGATGTTTATTGAGTTAAATATCGAATTAAGTTAATTTTCATATCTATGTATATATTAGGAAAAAAAATAAGATGAAGAATTGTGTAGAATTCTTTGATTCTCTATGTGCTGAATAAAAGTTAAATATCATTGAAATACTTGTCTATACTCAACAAAAATTAATTGATATATTCGACATATGCGTCAGACTATCTAGCCAAGAACATGATGGGAACGAACCCACTAAAATCGATAGCAGCAAATATTGTATACAGTACTTTTTCTGCAGCTGGTAGTTGTTCAGGTATTATATACCGGAATTAACAGTTGACCTTGAAATATGATCTAAACATCTAGGGTAGCTTTTTGAGATTAAAGGCGATCTTCACCCTTTATCCCAAAACAGTTTTTAATGTAGAAAAATGTTTGCTACAAATGTTGTAGATAATTTTATTCCCTACAATATTCATCATGAATGTACCTACATAGCTTTACAACCATGAGAAGCGAGATATTTAAAATAAAATGATTTTTGTAACATTTGACTTTGAATCTCTATAACATCCTTATGAAGATTTATACAAATATTTTAGTATTCTTTTTTTGGCTTATATGACTGTACTAACAGAGAAACAATACATAGATCGATATCAAAATTGAAATTAAATGCTATACCGATTCTTGTGGATTTCTTAAATGTTACCCCTTATCGAAATATATAAACCTTAATATGTTTTCAAGAAATTAAATTGGCGAAATTCGTATGGATGTATCACATTGAATACCTGCTAAAACGATAAAATTAATGTGAACGAATGAATGAATATAGAAGAATAGGAACATGCAATAACAGAAAAAGAGAATTCGAAACATGGTAAGGCACCTCGATTTCATTATCAGATTTTTTGGTGTATTTTATTCGGTTTTGAATCAACCAAATTTATACCAATTAACCTAACAAGAACATTTCCTTACTCACCGAAATCGGCAGTACCGGATTTTAGAATATTTCTATTTACCAAATTATAGTGCCAAACGTATTTGCGCTAAGTTCAAAATTGCCAGTTATTATTTATTGAAATGATATAACTTATGATGATATGATGAAGTCACTTATTGAGGTTTGTTGTAGGTAGTAGTGTGGTACTTACTACAATTTCAACCCCATTTAGACGTGCCTATATTTAACGCGTACGTCATTCAAATTCCTTATTTCAATATTAAATTTTCTTAAACTTTTATGGTTCAATTTAACATTTTTTTCCAAAATATTCTACTACCAGTATATTCACTATATTCATTATTCTAATACTAATAACTATAATTATTTATTTGCAAAAGTTTTCCTGTCTTACAACGATTATACACAAGACAAATAATACATGGGCATTCAATAAACAAATACGAAAAATTTAAAGAGAGATACCGTATTTCTCAGTGGTTTAGGAATTGCAACTTTCAGTACGAAACATAAAAATATGAAATTTATAATAGCATTCAAACTTTGATAGTTCCCAGGTTGGAAAATGTAATTTAATATTAACAAATTGTTATTGCTATTGATGATAATGCTTTACTGATGCTGGTGGGTTCGATTCTCACCATGTTCTTTAGGTTTGATAGGTAATAGGTTTGACCAGTTTGAGCCTAAAAACACTGAAGAAAATAAAATCATTAATATAGAAATAAAAAATTCCGAGAAAAACACCCTTTTCCTTTAGTCCAACGGTCCCCAAAGGGGACTCTGGAGCAGTCTTGGACTAGATAAGCCGTTTTTTAGGCGGTAGAATTCAATAATAAGTGGTGAACTAATAATAAGTGGTGAACGAATAAGTGGAAATTTTGGTGAACCTAAAAAAACGAAATAAAATCAAAACAATAATCCCGATATTCTGTTTTGAACATATTTATCTATTTTCTCTTTTATTATTTCACCAAATTTAATATAAATATAAATCTTGAATGATATATTTATTAAAACACACAAATAACTGAAGTCCATCTCATTCATAATAACATTAATCTCCAACTTCAATAACAATTATTATAAAATCAAACAATTCACTAACAGGAAACTCAAATTGCTCTTATTTTAAATATAGAACGAAATAAAAATATAATATATCGTAGCGATATCGCGGGCCGTTTTTACAGCCTTAGCGGCCGCATTTGGCCAGCCGGCCGTTTGGGCACCCCTGCTCTAATCCAACACTGATCGCATAAATATTCTGAGCTTCGAAAGCTTCCTTCACTCGTAGTCCCTTCCCCGAATATTTATTAGGTACGCACCCGTCAATAAATTCGCCGATTTTATTAGTTCTCACACCTCCTCGGATTCCAATTAGAGCTCGGAATAAGAGATGGTGGTATCGTTTTCTCCGGGTTTGTTCGCCGGGAACGCAATGAGCATCAATTTCCTCCCGTTTGCAATTTTATGACTACATAGAAATTAACATGGTCGAGAAAAATGTCTACGGGCGGAGATATGGTTTAAGAAATAATTACATGGACACAAGGTCCGTGTGTGCAATCAATTATTTCTCATTAGAGGTTACAAACACATTCTTTAAGACCTTTATAAATATTTTATGTCCACCAGCTTTCCACTTGTAAAATACTAACTGACCTGGCAATCTTTATATTCTTTTATATGATAAATCTTGAAATCTGTAATTTCGTTAAAAATCTTAAAATCTTACCTAATTGAAAACTTAATTTAAATGATTTGTCGTCGTCATACTATAGTACTTGACACTTGCAATAATTTGACGCATCTTGGTGGCATTTTCTCATTAGTAACAATAAATAACAAAACGTTCGGAACCTCTAAATTAGATCACAGGACAACTGTGTTCAATTTCAGCTCCCGTTGGACCATGTTACCAAATGGTGTGAGAATAATTATTTGTGTTTGAATGTGTCAAAGTGTAATGTTGTCTTTTTCACAAGGAAGAAAGATAGAATTGAGTGTGATTATAGCGTTGGTGGTCAGGTTCTTTCTCGTTCTGATAGGTGAGAGATCTTGGTGTAGTCTTCGATCCGAAATTTTCTTTCATTCCACACATCACCCAACTTATTTCATCTGCCTCGAAAATATATGGTTCGTTATACGCAATGGCAAATATTTCAATAATTGCTCAACATTTATAGGTCTATTTAATGTCTTAATCCGTAGCAAGTTGGAGTATGGCAGCATGATCTGGCATCCTATTTACAATTGCTATCAACACCATCTCTGATGCAATTCAGAGTAGGTTCTTGAAATTCTTAGTTTGGAGGGAGGATAAAGTTTATCCACAGAGAGAGTCAGTCATAACAATTATTGAGTCGATTTAATTTAATCTAATTGCAGGAAAGGAGAGAAACTTTATCACTAAAATTTTTGTACAAATTACTGCACAACAGTATTGATTGTCCTCCTCTTTTGTCCGCTTTGAAATTTCGTGTTCTAAGGCAAAATTCTCGTACTACACAATTATTCCACCTAGAAACTCCAAGGACCAACTCGCTAATACAATCCCCCATTTGGTTTATGGAGTCTACATTCAATAGAGTTGCTAATAATTGTGACATTCACTTTGACTCCATATAAGTTATTATTAGGAGTTATGTGAACAAAGGAAATTGACTGAAATGAATTGATTTCGATTGAATTCTTTGTAATATTTCATTTATTCTATTATTTAGTTATTATTGAATATAAACTTAAATTCAAACACTTGAACTTATGATTTACACTTTATTGACTACATGTCGCGTTTCATTGTTACAAACGACTTCTTCAGATGCTAACAGAATAATCTTTTAGAAGTTTCAGAAGTCGTTTGTAACGACGAAAACGCGATCATGCTGTGTAGTCAATAAAGTTTGAATCATAAGTTCAAGTGTTTGAATTTAAGTTTATATTCTTTATAAGTATTTACATCAAGTAATCGCCAATACTATAAATATTTAGTTATTAGTTAATTTTTCAGTTTTTTTAGATTACATTTTGTTATATTTCTTTCATTCTATTTATTTAGTTATTATTCAACATTATGTTTTTATTTTCTGTTATTGGGTATTGTTGGTACCTTTTGAGAGCAAAGAAGGTATTTACAAATGCACATCAACACACAGAAAATACGTACGGCTTTGCTCTTGCTCAAAAATGTTATTGAGTATGAAATAATGTCAATTAATCCATACTGTAAATATTCTTGAATTTGCCAACTGCTGCTTCAAAAACTGACGTTTACCTCTCAACATTTTGTCAAAACATTGACACTTTACCCACTTACTTTACAAATTTTGAGATTTTCAAATATTTTCTGTTCAATCTTCGTTCTCCTGATAATAATGACACAAAAAGAAAAGAAATTGTCCAATTTCGTTTTGTCATTCGGAAGTTATACATACAGACATATCAGAAAATATAATATAATATAAATTAATACACCTGCTTAGATAGCTATTCACTTCATAGTGAAAAAATCAACTAAATAACTAACGTTACGCTTTAGTGAGTGGTTTGGAAAAAAGTTCTATACAAATTTCTATTTTCAATTCAATTCGATTGCATACATTTATGTTGTTGTAAGTTTCCAAAAATACTTTAATCTCAATTTTACTGAAAACTTTCCAATGCCAATACTACAATACACAGAGTACGTTAAAAGTCTGAAAACTAAATCTAAGTACCAAAAATGTTCACCCATTTCACTTATAAAAGTTCTAGTGAAGATGACTTCGATTGTTTTAAGTCTGCGCCGAAAGCAGAGCCGTCTATATTTTGACGTATCAACTCTACTCATTAAAATGCTACATCATCGAACAAAATGTGGCAAAGCACTCAGTTTATTACTAGCTGTATCCGTAAAATTATAGGTCTTATCAATTTAATGTAGGAAACCGTCTAGCACGTGATACTCCAGGTAAGTGCCCAAGAAAATGCAACTCATTTCAAGTCCAAAAAGCTTACATTTTCAACCATTTTTATGACTTTGTACATTGTTCCATAAATATTTGCTGTTTAACCACGTTTCATACTTTGCTTCTGTGTTCATATTTCAATATAAAATTTATTTGTGGCTGTCTATTCAACAAAAACAGTAATATAATGTAATATGAATTTGAATTAGTAGAATGATCTGTCAGTTTCCATCATAGAAGTTCTGGGAATTTTGCATTTTGCAAACTGTGCCATATTGCTAACCTATGTTGTATATCAATTTAAGAATAATTTTCATTTGAAATAGCAAGCAGAAAGAAGGTCTTAACAGTATGTCTTATGAAATTAAAATTGAGATAAAGAAAATGAAAAAATAGAAGATACGATGAGGTAAATGAGAATTAAATTTCTTTTAGTAGTCGAATCGTCTACTAACATACTACTTACATATTCTAGATTATTTCGGTAACACTCTGTTTATTTGCTCATCCTGTTAAAAAAGGGTTTTCGAAAATTCAATTTCTGTGTAAATTTCTATGTAAAAACAAACGTTAACAATGTTCTCCAGATACACACACTTTCATTCAATAAAACTAGAAATAATAAGAATATTTGAAAAATTAGAACCTAAGAATATCCTAACAATAATCTTCAAACTAATATCACAAAAAAGAATGCAAATATTTTTAGGTACTTCACTTTATGTGAAGTACTCGAGTCAGGTGCTTGATAGTCTTCACTTATAATATCTAACAAATGATTATAGAGTTTGATGCCACTATACTAAGATTTATTAGTTTCTTTTGTATTGTATCAATATTTTTTCTTCATAAACGTAAAGTAGGCAATTTGATATGTAAATAAATGGAATACTTGAAATATTTTGTCAGTCCGAAAAAGACGTTGTTTGGTGGAAAGTACATCACAATTGTTGAAGAACAAAAGTGTACAAATCTAGAAAATAGTGTTCTCTTGCATTTCATTTTCGAAATGGATTTACATCAAGTAACATTCAAATTATCATTTCTATTTGTATTCTTTCAATATATCTCAATATTAAAAAACCTTTGCTTCTCACTCCTAAGGTTCCATTTAAATTTTTCAATTTGAATCAACCATGAAAGTATATAATATTCCCAGTTACGTATTACCGGTTTTCTCGGTTTTCACTTGTGATACTTTATTAACCGAAACGTCGTATGAAATCGATTTCTGATTCAACCCTTCATTTGATCCCTGCGGTAACAATTCATTCAATCTATCTTATTCTTTTTATTTTTATAGCATTCAATTCCAATTTATTATCTTTCTAATTGAATATAAACTTGAACTTCTGATATACACTTTTATTAATAACATAGCATCACGTGTTTCGTCGTTACAAACGACTTCTTCAGATTCTACTAGGATACTGACCAAAAACAAATTTGAATATGAACTTAAATTCAAATGCTTGAACTTATGATTTACACTTTATTGACTACATAGCATGACGCGTTTCGTCGTTACAAACGACTTCTTCAAATGCATAGAGAGTGCTCATTCTGTAAGCATCTGAAGAAGTCGTTTGTAACTACGAAACGCGTCATGCTATGTAGTGAATAAAGTGTAAATCATAAGTTCAAGTGTTTGAATTTTAATTTATATTCAATTATAATGGATTTACATCAAGTAAACGCCAACACTATTGAATAACAAAAAAAAACAAAAAATTTGTCGAAACAGGCATAAATAACAAGGGAACTTTAGGTTTCTACGAGACTGGGTTTTGTCCAAGATATTCCATTCTAAAATATAATTTTGTTCCCTCAAAAGATTTAATAATGGTGAATTATTCGATTGTATCTGTTCATTAATCAAATTTCCAGAATTTTTATGCCGATTTATTTCTACTATTTCCCAAAGATCTAATTGACTACTTTCTGTATATTATGTAACATTTTGAAATTCGTATAGAAACTGTGATTTTCTGTCAATAAATGATTTGCATAATTCGAATTGCTTTTATTATATGTGAAACTGTATTTATGTTCATGGATTCTAATGCCGAAATTTCTGCTTATTTTACCTATGTATATACCGGAATATGTTCCACAATTCAATTGGTAAACTGCAGATTCATCCTTGCCTTGTTATTTATGGCTGTTTTGACCAATTTATTGTTAGTCAGCATTCTAGTAGAATGTGTAAATGTTTTGTAAATTTGTGTAAATTTTAGTTTTTATTCAATTATAATAGATTTACATCTATTAAACGACAACACTATTCGATATTGAATATAAACTTAAATTCAAACACTTGAACTTATGATTTACACTTTATTGACTACAGAATAACTATTCTGTAAGCCTCTGAAGAAGTCGTTTGTAACGAAGAAACGCGTCATGCTATGTAGTGAATAAAGTGTAAATCATAATTTCAAGTGTTTGAATTTAAGTTTATATTCAATTATAATGGATTTTCATCAAGTAAACGCCAACACTATCAACTATTCGATATTTTCTTTTTTATTCAATATTTTAGTTTCGGTTCTGAGGCTACTAATTATTAATTTTTTGTCAGTTTCAGTAGTATATTTCGATTAATTTGCATTAAATTTTTTCATTTAATCGATGCTTTATTCCAGAATTCGAACTTAATGGAAGTACGACAAAATAGTGAAGTACACTTCACTCCTATAATAAATTCTTCTGAAGTTTGTAAATGCGTAAGACTTTTTTACGGTCCATAAAACTGAAAAATTAATATACTCAGTTCGGGAGCGTCTATATTCACGCAAAATAACTCACGAAACCTCCCCGGAGCCTTCTGATGTATACGTTCTTCTTCACATAACGTTTTCAACTTTTTCCCTCCAATTAGACGACTAAATGTTGTGGAGACATTTTCCTTAAGTGGATTATGCTTCAAGGATTCGGTGGGCGGGCCCCCTCAAAGGGCAGGAGGATTCAACATGAACCGCATAATTTCCCAAGAGAAATCAAACACGCACCAGCCAGCCAGATCGCGGCGTATTTGTGGCCGTATTTATACCAAACTCCATTCACCACTTCGTCGTCCTTCTTGCACAGAATGTCGAAAAAAATCAGGTAGCGGAGAATTTCGAAACTCTGTTGAATTTGAATTATGTTTTTCTGGAAATTCTATTGCGGCAATATTTATGACAAATTCTCAAAAAAATTCATATTATCATTTTATTATATTCTTTTTTAGAACAAAATTATTTCAAAACACTCTGACTGATTGTTATTGAAACGAATAACAATTTTCAGTTTTATAGTTAGATTTTTAATCTCAATATTGAAATATTTTCAAATTGAAAAAATTGTCGAACTTTTTGAAAGGCAATTGTTTCATCCTATTATAGGAATGTTCAGTGGCATGCATGCAAACAATCAAGTTTCGTTGGTTTTCCAAACGCCCTATATTCAAAATGAGGCGAATATACATAAGTGAAATAATTACAAGAGCTCCCTCTATTAAAAAAACGAGATAAGCTCTCGAACATAACAGATTCTTTTTTCTCGTGACAAGATCAGTGCATTCTCTATTCAAGCAATTCTTTCTTCTCGTGTAAAAATAACTGAACGAAAAACCTAAATAATATGCTATGCTGTGATATACACCCACTATGTCTAGAAGGAAAATATATCATATTTAAATTAGTCATCGTTCTTCTTGAAAATTCCACGGTAATCACAGCAATTATCCTTTGTTAGTCCTTCAACTATATAAACTTCAATTTGTGCAAGAATGAAACAACTCAATACAACGATATTAAGCTCTATGCAATAACCTGAATTAAATTAATCTATTATAATGGTCAATGATGTAGGTAGAGAATTTTATCGTTGTGAAAAGGGTTCTGTATATTCAAACTAAATTTCTATAATTTTGAACCATTACGTCAGATTTGAAAAGACAACTACATATATAGTGAGTAAGGTAATAATCCAACTTTTTCAAATGAGTTAACAAATTTTTTTCTTGTTAATGCAGCGTATGATAAGTTGTAATTGTCAATAAAACTAAATGTCTTGTTAAATGAGAGGTAATAATAAATACTTGTCTAAAATCACTGACTGAACAATTATTTGTTCGACTAGTTTCGCCTTTTACGGCATTATCAAGGATGAATACATATTACGAAGCCAACCTTTAATATTTGCAGATCTGTTCGGACCACAGAATACACCTTAAATTCGGTCATAGAGGTTGGGGTTTCCAAATTATCAGAGATTTAACAGCGGGGAGTGGTTTAGGTCTAACTGGTCATTGAGAAGATTGTATTTATCAGATTTTTGAAGTTTATTTATTTCCATGGTTTCCAGGTAGTTCATTTTCATACCTTTTTCACAGTAATGGGGAATATTAGGTTTAAAACTACGTGAGATCTTATGTCCTGTCGACTCTAGATGTTCCCGAAAAGCAGATTGTCCGTTTTCTACGTGTTCTTTTAGCCTAGTTTCAAAACATTTTCCGGTCTGGCCAACATATGACGACTTACATTCTTCACAGTCCAATCTATAAATTCCAGACTTCTTCATTGACTCGGATTTGGACAATTTGTTATCAAAGATCTTTCTATCCAATCTGCTGTGACTTGAAAATGCTACATTCAAATTATAATTTTTGAAGAATTTAATGATTTTTGAAGAGGGGACGTGTGTATAAGGGATGCTCACATATCTTAATTCATTGTTATCATTATTATTATTGATGTAGTGTGGCCTATAAGTCTATTGATGAAGCGTTTCTCTTTTTTTATAATTAGTGTATTGATTATTTTCAGTGGAAACTGAATGTTCATACCTATCGTACGAATCACATTAAGTTCTTCCTTAAGGTCTTGTAACCGAACTCTTGTTCTCTCTAGTCTAAGGAACTCTAAGGTCTTGTGGTCCCAACAGATCTGCAAATATTTAAAGGTTGTCTTTGTATTATGTATTCATTCTTGATAATGCCGTAAAAGGCGAAACTAGTCGGATAAAGAATTGTTCAGTCAGTGATTTTAGACAAGTATTTATTATTACCTCTCATTTAAATATGAACTATCACAGATTTATCATCCATTGAATTTATAAATGTCTAGTGTTGAAGAAACTTAAAATTTATAGTCAAGATAAACAAGTTTTAATAATCATACAAGAAAGTGACAAACTTAAGCTAAATATCCATGAGAAGAAAAATCATTGAAAAATCAAACCCACATATTTATCTAAGCTAATTCCACACATGCTAAATAATAGCGCTAGATGCCATTGCAGTTTTGTCTCATTGAGTCGTTCTATCGTCAGACGTCTCGACGCATAAAAACGAAAATTTTGATTAATTAAAATGAACGAGCTGTCTGACGCTTTGCATCACTTTTTGTAATTAAACTCGGTCGGAAAATCTATTACCTTTCTAATTATGCTTCGAAATTCAATTAATATTAAATATATCCTAAATTCAATTATAAAATACGGAAATACCACCAAATCGTTCATCAAAATCAGGAAGCATGAAATTATACCTGATGCTGTTGTTGTCGTTTTATCATCTTCGCACATCCAATCCGTTTTCAGATGGAGTTCCCCCCAAAAAATCCGTTTATTATACATTTTATTTTTCAGTTTTTACCTAATTTATATATATAACAAACTTCTCAACTGTTTTCTCGGAAATAAAGCACTAGGTTGTACGGTCTTCGAATAAATAATAATTTTGATGTCAAATTGACATTAAAAAATGCATATTAATATATACACGGTGATGCATTTAAAATATTATTTGATAACTTCATTGTTTCGAGTTATTGTACCAAGTTAACATGACTTAGAAGTTTCAAAAAACGTTTCCTTCTTCAGTTTTATGTGAACAAGATTACCTAAATTAGATTGGAACGTTAAAAGATAAAAGTAGTAACTAAAATTTGTTATTTGTTAACTATATCATTTAGAGTATGATAGTCATTCACTCGTCCCAGTAAGAAGTAATCATCATAGGCTAAATAGAATTGTCAACATATTGTTTTCCTTTTTCAAAGTTTTTTTTAGTTTTACTTAATTCACACTTATTGAAATTTCAGTTTTCTTATTTCACTTTTTGAAAAGAAAGAAAATCTAAATAATATGTTTGACATATTGTATTTGTTATTTCAATTTTGTCATTTTTTTTTTCAAATTAACTAATTTCTCCTATTGAAAGAAGTTTCTTCGACTCATCTCTAGGCTTTCTCACTTCTTCATATGAAGTTTTTATCCACCTGATGAAGGTATTGGATACCGAAACAATATTGTAGTGTACATATGAAATATGTTTGAAATTTTTTAAAATGTGTTTTAATAATTAATAAACCTGCGGTAGTTGTTATTTTCATTTTTCAGTTTTTTTCTTTAGTTTTACTTATTTAACTTATTGAAGTATTGTGTATTTAATAGTGTTGGCGTTGACTTGATGTAAATCCATTATAATTGAATATAAACTTAAATTCAAACACTTGAACTTATGATTTACACTTTATTGACTACATAGCATGACGCGTTTCGTCGTTACAAACGACTTCTTCAGATGCTTACAGAATAATAACCTAATGAAGGTTAATGAAGTATTGTGTTTTTCTCGTTATATATAAATTGATTGTTGATTTGCTGATGTCTTGCTGAAATATTATTTTAAATTAATTGAATAAAAAAAACACTTGGCTTTCTTCGACTAATTATAAAATTATTTGATAATAATTGATTGAATAAAAACTATTTGTTATTGAATGAATACAGTTTTATTATATTATTTCATTGGAAATTAATTTATATAATACGCTAAATTCATAAATTTCCACAATTAAACGTAATCGAATAAGCTGTAATATTATCCACGTATGGTAAATTTTTTTAATGAAATCCCTGAAATTTAGTGTATAATCTTAATAAAGCTAAGTTAAAGCTGCGACAAATTTCTGTCCTTTCTAACAGGACAACGACACGTCGATTATAAGGCGTCGTAAGTTATACCTAACACTGAACTATTCAAATAGGACCCTCGACCCCGAGCTGTCATGAACTCGGTCGAAAGCAGACTCACAAGTCAGAACTTCGGGTCCTTACGCTTTACTAATTGGGGAGAATGCCTTGGATTCAAATTTGGCCAGTTTATCATTAATGAAAGATCACATCGTACCCGCTTGGCCGAGAGCGCCTATTGGCGACAAGGTTAAATTATAATAATTTTATCCCACGTCTGATGTATATCCTACTCCAAAAGTTTATACGTTTGGCAAAGTAATTTATAATTAATCAAAGTAACGCCATAAATCATTCCGAGAATATATTCATAAATATTATAAAATGTTGCGTATTGTTTTTAGCAAATGAATATTTTATTGGTAACTTATTTTGTATTACATGACCGATTAGAGGAATTTGTTGATGGCGAATATCTCAATTATAAAAGAATCAAAAATGAATTTTTCTTCATCAAAATAAATAGTATAATATATAGTATATATATAGTAGTAGTATAGTAGTATAAATAAAAAGTTTCAAAAATGACTACTGGCCCAATCTCTAAAGGAGAGATGAAAATGTTTTGAATATACATACATACACACACACTTATTTATATATATATATATATATATATATATATATATATATATATAAAGGTAAGATTGAAGCTCTTTTCACTAATGGATATTCAGTAGTAGTTTTGTTGCTGCTTCAGGTCAAAGAAACAACAAAATATCTAACAAAATGAATCTAAACAGAAACTATCAGCAGCTGAGGTAATAGAAAAAGAAATATATGTTTTACGTAGTATACTTTACCAAAGGAGTAAGTACTTTGGGCAGTAGAGTTAGATGAGGTGGAGTTAAGACCGAAATTTTCACATGATTATACAATTAAGAACAAGTATACTGTATACTACTAAAACCGAAAGTAAAATCAATTACCATCAGCAAACGAAAGGCTAAAATAAACAGTTTTGAATTGAAGTCATTTTCATATAACTTTTTTACAATAGTATACAATTGATACTTATCGTTAATACTTCAAAAGCATCATACTGATCAAAAATGTGAATTAATTATGTCAATTTGTCTTTTAAGTCGAAAATGGGAATCAAAATATGTTGTTTTCACTCATATAAATGATTCAATAATCTGGATCTACCAATGATAAAGCGATGTATTTGTGTCAAAAAATATTCAAAGCATAACTCGGTATGTAATAATTTTGCAACATTTTTCGTCTCGTGAACATAACACGGTTTATATTATCAGGTTTGGTCGTATGGACTTTGCAATCGCCTGTTTGATCCAAAAACTTGAATTCGTTTGAATGCTGAGCAATTGTTATGATGTTAATAAACGTAGCCAGGATTTTCAAATAGGGGAGGCGGTTATAAGATGATTAGGGAACTCTTCCGGTGAGAGCCCAGATAAAAATGTAAAGAAGAGTCTAACGAATTTTATTACTATGATTAGCACTATTTTGCTCTGTTGTATTACTTTTTTTTAGTTTCAGTGTAGTATCCGTTGTTTTCCTTCAACCTACTGAGGCCCCATTTATTTGCAATACAGTATCTCCCAATACTCCCCCAAGCCGACTGGTCCTGGTGAGGGAGAATGACCAAGACCGAAAAAGATATAGAAAATAAGAAAATACAATATAACGATAAATATATAGCGACTTAAACTGTCGATCACTAGGACGCACGGAAAAACTACAACAGGTATCCATAGGATGGAAAAAGAAGTAGAGGTAGACAAAACAAAAGATGGGAAGACTGCATGCGGAAAATAGATGGAAATACGTGGAAATCTTTAAAGGAGGCCTTTGTCGACAGACAAGCTCTTCAACAAAAGTAACCAGTTGCCGTTCACTTCAATACAAATTAGAATAAGAATGTATATTTAGTGTTTTTCAGCAAATAGGCATATGTATATCAACCTATTGTGAAAAAAAAACAAATAAAGGCTTGTTTATTTTATTTGTTTATTTATTCATTATTTCCTAATATCGCAAATGGGGTTTATTGCCAGGAATACCACCCCTGTATCTACACAACTGCTGTGACTCAGTTTGAAGTGACATGAGTTTGGTAGGTCATGATTTACTAATTGATTTATTGCATTCATAGAAGAAGTAGTTGTTTTCGTCTTAAACAACATATGAAACTCTTCATAAAATAGTAAAATATTGTAAATGTTGCAAGTGTTTTCCATCTTCATGTGAATTTCAAACATTTACAAAAGGCAGAATATTGCTCGAATGACGCTGTGAATAATATCATGAATTTTTGTCCCATGTTCAATGAACCCGCTGTATTTGTGTATTAATATATATGAAGGGAATATGAATATGTGTGTCACCCCAAATCAACATCATCAATTCAAAGTGTGCCTTTGACGGACAATCGAAAGAAGTTGTTGCTCGGATTCTTGGTCCAAACAGAAAAATATGTAAATCTTCTACTTTTTTTGGCGGGCTCAGATGGCCGGTACTTGTTTGGAGGTAGCCTTGATACCCAGCAGCAATTTATTATCGGACAAACTACCATCTTACACGCAATTGCGAACCTGAATTAAACTGATTTATAAACAACGATATTCTTTGAAATAGTTTAATTGATTTCTGATATCGCCGGGATATAATCGTAAATATCGTACAGAAAAAAAGTGAAATCGTGGACCCCTGTTGAAACAGACCGAAACATATAGTTATTACTTGTTTTACACGATAAAAACGGGTGGAATATATAGACAGATCAAACACAACCTACGCAAAATAACCACAGGTTTAAAATCTGGACATGTGAAGAACTTTCCATAGCGTGTCTGATGACGATTTCGATATGAACCTTCGAAACTACATCCTTGATGAAATGTCTACGCGTGCTATCACACAGAATTATGGGTTTATAGTTCACTAATTGAAAGTAACAAAATTTTTAAGAAGAAGAAGTAATTAACATTGACATTTAAACTGTCTGGACATGGAAAAAAAATATGGCGATGACGAAGTTTTGTATCTCCGAATGTCACACATCGATTACTTGAAAGTTAATCAATTCAATAAAGGCGAAAGAGTAGGTATACGAAAAACAAAAAAATGTTTTCTCGATTTTATTTCTTGACGCATTTTAAATAAGAGGTTTACATTCAAGCACAAAGAAATCAATGGAGCTCTTTCCATATTTACTTTGTGATTAATTATAAAAATTTATATAAATTGTTGCATTTCTCGAATTTCGACTTCTTGTTGATCTTCAGGCACATAATTAGTCGAAAATCTTAATTAATTGTATACGTGTAACATCTAAATACATTAACCTATTTCACTATGATGATTAATTACGATTCAATAACCGCAGAATCATTTATTTGCTTGAGGATTCACTCGATTAGAGGATTTTTATCAATTATCAAACAATCCGGATTCTACACAAATACTGAAAACATTAAATTAAAATTAACACACTTGGCTCAAGTTTTAATGAATATATTAAAAACTCTACATATGTTTCGGGTGGTTAACCCATTATCAAGAGTATACAATATTACTGAAATCCGAATATCAGCCGAAACATATGTAGAGTTTTTAGTCAAGTGTGTTAATTTTAATTTATTGTTTTTAACATAATGGTTCACCAAGAGATAAGCGAAACCTCCATGACATTTATTAAAAATAAAAAAACAGACAAAATATCAGAAGATCTGTAATAGATTCATACATATTTCTGTTCAGTTAGCTCTCAAATTTCTAAGAACGCTGTATAGTGCATGTTTTGTGTTTAATAGGTAGTTCGAAATATTTTAAAAAAAATAACGAATGAAGAGAACTAGGATGCGATATATAATTGTATCTATTAATGTACCTGATAATCAGGCAAATTCATTTCAGTATCAATTATCAATAAATTTAATTTTTTGTTCCTTAGATATCATATCATTAGTGTTATTGCTAACTGTGGTGTGTTTTTCGAAGACTAATTTTGGGGTGTTCGATGAATTCATTGAGTCGTAGAAATTACTTTGTCAACATTCAAACTGTTTGACGCTAAATAGTAATATAACATTTATTCCAACAGATATATATCCAATTACACCGAAAAAACAACAAATTGAATACAAATAATAAGAAATAAAAAAAAATTAAAAAAAGATAGTTTATAAGCGAATAAATACAACGAAAATACCTAATTCCAGTTACATATTTCAGTTTACTGTGAATAAAGGAGTAGTACAGCGTTTTCATTGTCCGAAGATTAACAAAGCTGCCCCAACTTCTGACCAAATAACCCAGCATTCTAGAAGCAGAAGGCATGATACAAGATATGTGTTCTGAGAAGGACAGCTTATACTCGAAGACAACTCCCAGATCCTTATACTCAACACATCTACCTAGAATTAGACCCGCCAGAGCTGTGGTGGATTGTTGTCAGCTTTCGAAAGAATGATAAGACTCCACATTTATTGATATTCAATTTTAGTCAGTTGTTGTTACCCCAAATTAACAACATCTAGGAAAGACTGTAATCTGAAGCAACCATGTCGTGAATAGCAGCAAATAATGTTCAATCATCTGCAAAAATCAGATGCATGTTAAGCTGAGAAGAAATGTAAAATTGCACTATTTGCAAGCGTTGTTCAGGCGTGAGTCTATTTATGATGAATTTCCAAAACAAACTGAGAATAAATCACTTCTCAGCTGCTAAATCGGTCGCCATCTTCAACAGTAATGCCAACTCAAAGTTCTATACCTCTAAAAAAAACACCTGCTATAAGAAATAACAATTAACCCAAGTTGCAATTCGTCGTTTGTGGCATGCCAGTTTCATATATATTCAAATATTGGTTATGTTTAATATTGTTTCTAAAAAAATACTATTCTCAAGTTTTAAAAAACGCTGGGCTACTTTCTACATAAATGGGATTGAAGAATATACCAGCTCCCACGCTAACCGAAGCCATATTATAAGCTATTTAAACATCAACGTATAATTATATTTCATAATGTCACTCCGAAACAAGTCGACAAGAGAACACAAAAAAGCTGACACATTAATTGTCGGTTTACTGTTTTCACGATTGATTAATTACATATATGAGAGGAACGTTACGGCCCTAGAATTCTATTAAGAAAATTCTCCGGGGTACAGAAGTCAAAGCATACGAATCTTCTAATGATTCATCATGTATATCTGTCAAACATAACACCATAATGTAATGAATATCATTTTCATTTCTCTTATGATATAGAGTTCTGATGTTCATGGAATTTTAGAGAAAATAATCCTTCAATTCCAATTTTAGGCAGCCAATCAGATATAAAAAGAAATGTCGTGGATTCTACACGCCGCTGTTCAAAATCTTGGTAAAAACAATTGAGTTACATGGACATTCTCATACCAAAATTTTCACTCTTTCTGACCAATGGCAAACCAAAGTTATAATTGTTATCATTGCAAAGTTATAATAGTTCTAAAAACTTCGGTTTTTTTAAATCATTAGTAGCCATTACTGTTCGAAATACAATAACTAGTATTGTTGCTATTGAAAACTCAATCACTCATGGTATTACTGTTGAAAATACAATCAGTAGTTGTATGACTTGAAAATTCAATAACTGTTATTACTGTTGAAAATTTTATCACTAATGGTACGAGTATTACTGATTAAAATACAATCACGAATGCATTACTGTTAGAATACCATACTAGTGAAATTACTGTTGAAAATACCATCACTAGTGGTATTACTAATGAAAATACAATCACTAGTGATATTACTTATGAAAATTCAATCAATACTGATTGGAAATTCAATTGGTGATTGGTGATTTGGTATTTCAAATTATGGTATTACTGATTAAAATACAATCACGAATGCATTATCGTTAAAAATGCAATCGCTAGTGAAATTACTGTAGATAATACACCCACTAGTGTTACTGATGAAAATACAATCACTAGTGATATTACTTATGAAAATTCAATCAATACTGATTAAAAATTTAAGTACCAGAGGTATTGCTATTGAAAATTCAATCACTACTGATATTACTGTTGAAAATTTGATCACATTGATATTATTGCTACTGATGAAAGTTCAATCAAGTGGTATCACTGCTGCAAATTCAATCACTAGTGATGTTGCTATTGAAAATGCAATTTCTAATAGTATTACTGTTAGAAACTCAATCCCTGGTGGTAATACTATTGAAAATTAAATCACTTGTGGAATTACTATTGAAAATTCAATCACTAGAGGACTTACTGTTGAAAATGTAACACTAATGGTGCTATTATTTAAAATTGAATCACTAGTGGTATTACTGTTGAAAATGCAATCATTACTGGCTAATCAATCACTTATTCAATTACAAATCATGTCAGATAAACAAAATATAATATTTTAACTATCAAACTCTTTCTAATTATGTAACAAAATATTTTATTATTCGGAATAGCGATCAGCCTTTTTCTTTCACTTCTAGCTGGTTTTTGAGTAATACCAACTGAATGTTTGAAGAAATTACTAAAATTTCTGTAGGTTTGCCGATTTCTGTCTTTTGTCAACACAAAAATAGAGATATCTCTGTATTTCATTTGAGAATTGTTAAGATATTTTTCTGATAATTAGGTTTATTGCCTGTTGAAGTTTCTGATGTAGAGTTCTAATTTTTTAATATATAGTATTATTTATTTTTGTTAATACTTAGGTAGAAATTTCTGTTCTAGCGACGATCAATTTTTCTTTTCAATTTAATGCTGTACACTATTAAACTTTAAATTTTTGAAAACACTCATTTTTCCATTTGAAGGTTCATATCACCGGATACTATCGGTATGTCGAGGATTATGTATTTGAAACTTCTCGCAACTAAGACAATTAATTTGGTGAAATATTTTGAGATTCTAGCCAATAAACATTATTGAAACAAGTGCCAGTTATGTAAGAAAACAAGATTGAATTACATCCATAGGAACGCGTCCCACCATATTTGTTTTCCGCAATAAAAATGTTCCTTTGCTTTTTTGTGGAATATTTCCCCAAACCATTCCAATCCCTATAGTCCATAGAATGGGAATAGGAAAGCCAATAAAACCTAACAAGCAACTTCTTCAAGACATTCATCCGGAATATCTTATCAAGAGAGTCAACGGACGTGCCCCCTCTGCATCCATAAAACAAAACAGCCCTGATATATAGATACATATAAACCAATCATCGTGAACATGCTAGATGCACTGAAATAAATCTCTGGTCGGATTGAGTCATCGCACCATAAATTATAAAGAGGAAATGTATAATTGAGTCTTGTTCACATCTACTCGTTCGGGGTTGAGTGTACAGAGAAATTTCGCGAACCACAGAATCGCATTAGCGATTCCGATTTTCATATTATGCAGGCTGTGCACCATGGACATGCATCTGCGGTCAGATTGGAGCCGTTGAACTGCTCGAGTTCTGTTAGTCCGGAACTAAATCATTCATATATATAACTACAAGAACAAATTACTGAGCGTGATTACAATTTATTTGCGCACCTTATAATCGCCATAGAAATTTACGACAAAGTGGACTGAAAGACAAACGTTTATTCAACGATGGTTATGTTTATGTTCAATTCTTTGAGATTTAAGACTCATTTAACTTGAATTCTAAGAGGGATGTTTCCAAAGTGTTGAGAATTGTGTTATTAAATTACCAATAACTTTATGCACTCTAGGTGCCAGAAAAGTTTTAACATATTTATGCAACTATCTAGCACAATTATATTGTTCAGTCGACTGATACAGACGTGTTGTCATAGCACTGTTTTTGTAACCATAGAAAACGCAGCAAAACCTCAGGAGCGTTACCTTTTTTTCTGTGGAAAAAAGGTGTGTAAACATGAGTAATTATTCAGCTTCTAGGGGGTGTATTCAGTGAGTCTGCTGATTCCAAATATGCTTTTATCGGTGGATCGATGGTAACTTTCAAATAACATATTTGAAATGATAGAACATCACCAGATATTCTATGAATAATATAATATATAATACAGATTACTATAAGAAATATCACTGCCGTACATCATAAGATCTGCTTCTTACATCATAGGATCTTATAAAAGAGGAGAGTTGAATTACTATTCGCCAAATTAATGTTCCCTTAGAAATGGGTGCACATCAAGTTCAGGACATCTTGCATGATTGTTCGAGCGTTACCAAGGTTTCAGCGCGCTGAGTTCCAAGACTCTTGAGAGCAGAACAGAAACTCAATAAGTCTGAAACTTGTCATCGAGTTCAAGAGCTGTTAATTAGTTCGTTACTGTGAAAAATTTCAGAACGAACAATAACCTGTGACAAACTCTAGATTTCACCCTTCAATTCTGAATCTAAAAGTCATTCTAAATGAGGTAGAAAACCTGAAAAAGAGTCTCTATTTTAGGCGGGTGCAGTTAGGTATGCTGCAAAGGTAATGCTTATTGTATTTTTAGATTTCGAAGGTATTATTTCTATGAATTATCACGCGAAAGGGATTCCAAGTAACACTGAATATTATTCGAACTTACTATATAGATCAATGCCACAGAAAATTGTGAAAAAAATCTGGCAAGTTGAATAAATGTCTGTAAGTGCAACAGGATTAAATAACTACAACCGGATACTGCAAGAAAATCAATGATTATCATCTATTCCCAGATTTAAAAAGAAAACTTAGGAGTGTTTGTTAGGGGTATTGTATATAATTCTAGAAGTTCAACTGACGTAAAACGCGCCATAAGTGGTTGGATTGATGAGACAAAGAAAAACTTCTTCGAGAATGGCATAAAAGTACTAGTTTATAAGATGAACGTTTATTAGTTGAGATGAACGTATTGAATTCAATGGAAATTATGTTCAAGAATTATAATATAATATTGTCGAAAATCACTAGAATAATAGAAATTACATTTCAATTCCAGAAAAATTTGAGAACTAAATAACTGAACTGCCCCAATTTAATATCTTTGGACGGAAATGAATGGAAAGCAAGAGAGATATTGTCTGTCGTATTTGATCTATTTCGAAATAGTTATTTTGTCGGATAGATAGTAAATACTCGAATAAATCTTGAAGATATGTGCTATACACTCGATATGTTTCGGGTTACTTGAAAACCTTCCATATTTTTGTTGTATTAACAAAACCAATATAAATATGAAATAAATAAAGATAAATGAAAACAATTGTTCTGTCGATTTTGTAGTGAATATTTTTATGTGAATATTATTCTTTATTGCTCTCCTTATTTCACTAGATTTCATTAGGTTCAATTTCGTTAGCAATGTGATATTTCCAAGTAGTTCATATCTATGAAATCGTTCAGTTTGATACAGAAGTAATCAATTTTGAGTCAAACAGACAGAAATTTCAAAAAATTTCTTCCAAGTGTTATTATTTCTTATTGAAAAAATATCGACGATAAAATTTACAAAACGTGTTCATAAACGAAGTAAGCGATATATGCGACACAAGTGCAAAACGTTCATTATTGTAACCAGATATCGAAATAGCTCACGACGCGTTTCAGTGTTCTTCGACGTTTATATGACGTTTCTATGATAATTGCCTCCATAAAATTTTATACAGTGAAGTCAGTTTCCCTTGTTGGCGTAGGAGTGCTAGTACGATCTATAAATTAAGGATATTTATTTCAATAGTGTGTATTTTCTATTATAGCGGTGCCACCTCTCGGAGTATATACGATGCAATTATATGGGGGAAAACTTTTAGCAAGTTACACTTGGTAAATATAATTCATGAAACGTGTAGTATGTGAACTCAAAGGGCTACAGGCACCCATATTATTTTACCAGCATCGTTTTCTTCAGGAATACTGCTATCAGCTATTTTATATTGAATCATTAACTGTAGTGGCGGCTGTTGAACTACGAAAATGTGTATGAGCTACCAAAAACTAGAGACGCAAATAAGAGGGGTACGTTAATATCAATCAATGAGTGAAAGTGAAACTTCTTTGAGAGATGTTAATTAAATTTTAAATGAATAAATATTGAATAGATTCGTTCGTTACTGTGTGATAATACATAGAAGATAACAAAAGAAAAATACACTTTGTATTTTATTTATTTATTATTTTGCGGATAATACTCTTTCGTAGTATTACTACATTTTCAAGAACATTAATAACGGAATTGAGATATATTCAAAGAATCCCAATATATATGATATATTCAGTCGTCTCCGTTACTCGTTTCCGTTGCGTCGTCATCGTCCAAAGCATTCAGTGACTCCGTAATCGCGCCTAGAGAGGTTTTCTTTAGGTTTTCAGAAAGCGCATTCACCATTTAACTGAAAACCATTATTACGTGGTTTTATGTTTGTATAGAATTATGTTTTTTATAGAATTCAGTATTGTATTATTTCTACTAGCACCCCAAAGAACTACCATTTTAACAAATAGTCGACAGTTAGCTCTCTGTCTTCAATAGTTATAGAAGATATAGAATGTTTTTATAAACTCATAAAGTTTTAAAGTTGCACCTCAAGTGCTTTAAAGACCAATAGGCTCAAAGCAAAAGTACTCAGTGTTAGATTTTGCGAATTTAACTCAATTTGAAGAGATATGTTTCGCAATACAATGCATTTCCACTTTTTACCACAGCTCAAACTGCATTTTAGATTGCATAGCTGTATTCTCTTGAATGACCTTCTTCATCAATGGATTTTCCGCATCGATATTTCGTCAAAAATGTGCCTACATGGGCTGATGTGAACATAGTTCCTTGGGCCCCACGAAGACACACGTTTGAGCTCTTTACAAAATTAATTCGCTTAAAATGGTGGATGCGATTATCGTTATGTTGAAATATACTTATATAGTATATAGTTTATAGTACTTATACTAAAGAGACCTGTCTAAATTTCACTTCGATATGCTCAACATATATTTCAGGCCACTAAGTCAAATATTGAAGTTAATGTCTTCAATAGATTGAATAATAGTCACAATAGATATCTTTTTAGTAGTGGCAAAGGACTGACAGCAGCTGGTAGTTAATAATCAAAGGTGGCCATGAAATTTCCAATCTACAAAATACGACTACATTACATTATAAAATCCAAAATACATCTATCTTGAATAGCGTAGGTACAATATTTCAGTATAAAACAAGTATTACCATATATTCAAAGAGGAAGTGCTTAGGTTATGGACGTCTGAGTACCAGAAAAGTACAAAAGGGCATATTACATCTCATCAACCAATTCCAGCTACTAGTCCATGGGTCAAAAGACTTGTAAATCGAAGAAAATGAATAACCATCATTTCTCGGATGAGGACCGGTCACGCTCTATGCCACTTTTACTTAAATAAATTTGGTATGAAGGATTCACCTCTATGCGAGTGTGGTGAAATAGATACACTCGATCATCGTTTTTAGTCTGTAGCAATCTACGGTATCAGAGAAATGTCCTGTTTTCGAAACTGAATAACATCATACAGTTCAATCAGCCCTACAATTTATGCTTCCTCCTGTCTATTAATAACCTGAGTGTTCATGAAGGGATATTCGATTTTTTTATTTCTGCTGGTGTCAAGATATGAGCAACGTTGTTTCCTGTGTTTAATATTTCCTCGTGTATAAAAACCTTTCTTTCCGTGGCTCAAAGATGTATGTGTATGAAGAAAAAAATCGCCGTGACGAGCCCTTCGGCGTAATGTGTCCCAGTGTCCTTGTGGTGAACATTTCGAATTTCACAATTCAATTTCAACATGTAAAAGAAAAAAGTCAAATTAAGATCTCTGTTGGCTAATGACTTAAGTAAAGGCCAATTGGGCTCTTTGCATATTAAAAAAAAACTATTACCATAATTAAAAATGAAGCGAATTTCTTATATTTTCAGTAATGAGCTGTATTGTAGAGGGCTCCTAATCATTTAGAGCAGCTATACTGAAAATGACTCTAGGGCTCCGTAAAGCCTCTGCGAGAGCTCTTCGATACTTTCAGTAATGATGACAAAAACACTTAACATCTTCATAAATAACATTATTAAAAAAATCGCAACTGAAACATTTTGGATTTCTTATCCTTAATAACATGAGATAACATTTAATAATATGAGATCCTTCCTTTGCAATGACAACTTGAATCTGAAGTTAAGACAACGTATGGTTGAATGCTATGTATGGTCGGTATTGCTGTACGGAGTAGAGACGTGGACTCTGAAGGTCAGGACAATGAACCAACTGGAGGCATTTGAAATGTGACTTCACAGAAGAATGCTTCGTATTCCGTGGACACAACATGTTACAAACGAGAATGTATTACGAAGAGCAAACATCCAAAGGCAACTCTTGGCGATCGTAAAATGCCGAAAGACATCATATCTGGGACATATTTTGAGAGGTGATAAATATCGTCTACTACAGCTCATATTAAAGGGCAAGATTGAGGGGCGCCGTGGACCTGGAAGAAGGAAACAGTCGTGCCTCCGAAATATTCGCGATTGGACCGGCATTAGAAGGGCTGGTGAACTTTTCCGCTTGGCGGAGGACCGTACAGCTTTTGCCATGGTGATCGCCAATGTCAGGGAGACCGGACAAGGCACATGAAAGAAGAAGATCCTTAATAACGTAGGTACAATATTTCATTATAGTACAAATGGAACCATAATAAATCAAGGGATTACAGCAAGTATCGCCGAAAGGAAACAAATTTTTGATTGTTTTATTAATCAGCTGTATAATTTAGAGCAGCGATACTGAAAATGGGCTCCATAAGAACGCATGATGAGAAAAACTCTTTCTTGATTATTTCATTGAAAAAATGGTAGCACATAAACTAGTTTTGATTTGTTTCAGAACTCCGTTAAAAGTTTCTCCTTTTCAAAGGCATTCCGTCGCCAAAAAGTTTGAGAAACGCTAATTTAGATGACAAGTTGCTATTTGATAACACAATTGAAACATTTAGCATTTCTTGAGTTAATTTGAACTGAGATGAGAAAACTATTGTGACTGTTGACCTCCTACAATTGATTTTCGAATACTTAATAACATATTATTACACAATCTCCAAGCGAAGCGTGGGTGCACCTATCTGATACGTCGTACTTTCAGTCGCAGCACTTCATTTTGCAAATCGGACCCGATCACGCCTTGCCCCACCACAAAAAGGAGCCCTTCGGCCAGTTCTAGTGAATCTAATAATTACCATCAAGAACTGAGTTACGAGGACCTCGCAGTGTACACACCAGTATTAAAATGGGAGAATATATTATTACGTTTAAAATTCATAAAGAGAAACGGTCTCCACATCTCCGCCATTTAATTACATTTTATTCGAGGAACGCGGGCATCTTTATGGGGAAAGAACTTGCGTGTCACTAAAATATCGGAATATGCAGGCTTATAAATAAACCGTTAACGTGAACAGTCGTTAGCGTGTTCTCCTTCGTGGAAATATGAAGAGCATATCATTCTGGGTCTGTCTGTGCACGAGCAGTATACTTTTCGTCGTTAGTTGAGGATACCAACATGCATTTGTCATATATTTATTGCTTAGAATTCTCTACTAGAATTTTTCCACAATAGGTTGCATCTCAACGAAGCATTTGTATTCCAAATCCCTTTTAAACTTAGTTGCAACGAAATTATTCAAAAAATTGTAGGAGTAAAAAGTATTTCAATCAGATCGAAAGGTGAAAAAATAGGGAAAATATTCATGTGGTCGATGACTTCATCGTCACGCTCTCAGCGTCACGCTCATCTCAGAATTTGGGTATGAAAATTTATTCTCTTCATGAGGGTTTACCTCGGAAACTCCTGATCTAAAAAACTCGGAATACCTGATTTAAAGAATTAAAAAGAAGTTATTACAGTATATTTCAGTCGTACACCTATTTCACTGTAAACTCTTCATGAACACAGTATGCGTTTCACAGCCCTTCTTCCCCCTTAAACTATGCCTATAAAAATATGTCGAACGAGACTTAATTTTCAGTTAATAGTGTATATTATATACAGAAAAATTGGCTACCTAGATATAAGACGTTCTTTTTACTTCATACCCAAAGTGCCAGAATTCACCTATTTATTTTTCCGTACGATTACGTATCTATTACTGCAGTTAGAGAAACTTTTGACAAAATCTCAACAAACTGAAAACAGGATGTTTTGAATTAATATGACATATATAGACTAGATAATTTCAATGTTCAGGTGGTTCTAAGTTTCATCGTACAGATCTTTAACTTCAAATAATCAAATAAAAATAATGAAATGATAAAAAATAATGAAATAATTACAATACATGACTATGTAATTTTATTGTAAATGAAGAACTAAACGTTTATATCCTAACAGAAAGACTGTTGCTTCGAATAGCTGACACTAGTGGTTGATAACAACTTTAGAGCCTTATACACTCTTCACATAATTTTATTACAAGCATTCGCCGTTCTACACAGTAACTTATAGAAAGTTAGCTTGATACCGACTATAACTTGATAACTGCTGTTTAAACATAAAGTACATAAATAGATATTAAAATCTGTACCTATTATTAATATCTTCAATCTCTTCACTTCGTTTTTATTTCATTTCTTCGCTATATAGCACGACTATTATACTATAATAGCAACAATAATACTATAAACGAAAGAGGACTAGATAAAAATCGGCTAAAATTAATTCGGGCTGCTAGCCCATTGTTATGAGTTATATTAATCAACATATATAATAGTTTTCAACAACTCTGTTAATAAGGGGGTAAATTATCAACATAACTCTTATGTTGATAAGGGGGGTAAAACAATCAAATCTTGGATAAATCATAACTTAAACAGGATTCAAACTACATTTCTAATTCATAAAGGATTATACTGAACGAAATTATTTTTAAATGTTCTGAAATAGTTATTAGGAAACTTACTCGTCTGCTCATAAACTGATAATAATAATAAAAAAACAATTTTTACAATGATTCACATTGCTCAAATATGATACAGAATACAGGGCAAATTGACTTGAAATACTCGAAAATTATCATAACTGAAACATAATGTTTCGTTCGATTAAATTCAGAACGGTCTCAAATTTTACCTGATCTTGTGTGAGTTTGGGTCATTTTCTGGAGGATTATGAAGTAATCACTTAATAGGGGAACTTGGTTGCCAATCGCAGCAAAATAATTAAGCTGGAGCATCTAGTATCCTTATATCCCTTGGCAAGGATGCCAAATCAGGGTATTTAACACTAAATCTAGCGATTTTCCACAAAGATTACAATAAAGTTTCTCAATCATCGAAAGATATTTATCAACATTGACTGTTTGGAATATTGAGAATACATAGTCACATATTTTCGATTTTATATTTATAAATATTCACATTTGAACAAAACTCTTGGAGATTTTGCATTCTTTCCAACTCAATCCTTAATAACATCAACATTAAGTCCAAAATCTGTGAAAATTGACAAAACAAAAAACTAACGGGCCCAAAACGAAATTGCCGTTGTTCCCGATTTTCATAAACGAATTTTGTTTAGCGATGAAGCGCATTTCTGGTTGAATGGCTACGTCAAATAACAAAACTGCCGCATTTGGAGTGAAGATAATCCTCAAGTGTATGTCAAAACATCGTTACATCCAGAAAAACTGATTGTTTGGTGCGCTTTATGGGCTGGTGGAATCATTGGTACGTACTTCTTCAAAAACGATGATGGTCAGAACGTTACAGTCAATGGTGATCGGTATAGAGCCATGATTACTAACTTTTTCATTCCTGAGTTGAACAACCATGATAACCAGAAGCTGTGGTTTCAACAAGACGGCGCAACATGTCACACAGCTCGTGCTACAATCGATTTATTGAAAGACACGTTTGGTGACCGCCTAATTTCACGTTTTGGGTATGTGAATTGGCCTCCATGATCTTGTGATTTAACACCGCTAGACTACTTTCTGTGGTGCTATGTAAAGTCATTGGTCTATGCGGATAAGCCACAAACGCTTGACCATTTGGAAGACAACATTCGCCGTGTTATTGCCGATATAAGGCCACAAATGTTGGAAAAAGTCATCGAAAATTGGACGTCCAAATTGGACTACATCCGAGCCACTATTCTGGCATATGACCATATGCATATTCACTTTCTGGCATATGACCTTGGCGGTCATATGCCAGTAATCATATTTAAAATTTAATGCCACAAGATAATCTTTCGAATAAAAAAAAATTCTTGTCAATCGAATCATCCGTGGTTGTTTTATTGCAATTTAAAGTTCTCTACCTCTAAAAAAAACACCCTTTACTTGAAGAATTATAAACTGTTATTTATCTTTATTATAACCACATGTCTTAGGAAAATGTGCCTAAAAAGTTTGCTACAACTTCAATGAAGCTTTAGTACAGATCTTCAATAATAACTCTACCAGTGTATCCGCAGATTTGTTTTGGCTATACCAGGGTCTCCTTGAGAGTTCAAAAGAATCGTTGAATTTTGAATTGTTTAATTTTTTTCAATTTTCACTTTGAATGAAAGTATTCATTTATTCATCAATAACCATTTTGTCCCCTTCAAAGTAAATCCCCTCAGATATAATGCAGTTATGCCAGCGCTTCTTCCAATCTTCGAAGCACTTCTGAAATGCGCTTCTAGGTATGGTCATCAGCCCGCCCGTTCTTCTATTCCGACTTTATCGCTTTCCTTTCATCGGCCTTTTCAGTTTTAGGAACAGGAAAAAGCTGCAGGGGGCCAAATCTAGCGAAACGGTGGTTGAGGAATGATTACGATGTTGTGTGAACTGGTGTATTATCGTGATTTAGAACCCATAATTCATTTTGCAACTATATAATTGCTACTCCAGAACGCTCATCGTCATCAACATCTTCTCTCTGTAAAGCGCTTGTACCTCATATGAACGCTTTTTTGAGAAGGAGTAGACTCTCCAAATGCCACAGTCAACATTTTGAGTGTGTTGGAGCACATTATTCCTCTTTTACGTAAAATTTTATACAGATTCTTCAATTTTTTTTTCAATAGTAAGATCGAAGAACACAAAACATGAGTAACCTTTTCAGTTGTCTAAACCAAACTACTAATCCAAAATGTCTGATAATTTCAACATCTGAGAAACGTATGTATGTGTACCAACAACGAAAAAATAATTTCGATAATCGAATGTGCACAGCCTTCTGTAAGAATTACAGTATAACTCGCAATCGACAATATAAAAATTTGTTTAATATCGGTCATAAACACTAAATCACTTATATATTATATGAAAAGGAATTCGTATAGAAAAGTCCAGAAAGAATGTAGAGGATTGAAGGAATATATACCTAAGCTTTCCAACGCCTTAAAGACTACAATTTTTATCGCTCCTGATATTTCTTTGTAAGAATTTTTCTTATTTTGTTCAGCTGGCAACCCTGTTAAAGCGGTTAGCTCACTCGACGTAACAAACAAAATACACTTCACTAATCCGCGATGATCCTGTCGTAAATAAAGTTTTATCGCAGTATCCAGTGTTGTTCCGTCAGACCTTATCCTTGAATTATCTCTATGTACGACACACATGCGAATTGAATAAATACGTCCTGCCCAAATGGCTTTCTCGTCAGACGAAAAAAATCATGACCGGATATCCATAAGACATTGTTATAATAATAATAATAAAAATACATTAATTCCCAACAGATACACATCCAATGACAAGGTAAAAATATCTAATTGTACACAAATAATAATAAATAAGAAAAAATTTTGAAAAAAAAAAAAAAAAGTATAAACGAATATATAGAACTAAAATAAAATTGAAATTAATTGAAGTATTAATAAACAATAACTAAATGGAACAAACTGAAAATAATATATTATTTAATAATAATAATAATAATAATAAATGGAACAAAGTGAAAATAAAATATTATTTATGACAAAGTCATACGTAGTCAACATAAGTTAATGAAATTTAGTCGATGCAGTCTATGAAAATAAAATTAAAATCAATAACAATGGTAATATAAAGTAAACAAATGAAACAAACTAAAATTAAAATATTATAATATAATAGGAATATGACGAAAGTATATTATCAAGAAGAAAAAGAAAACGAAAATTTCTTCATTCCTTATGTGGCGTATATATTACACAATGTTGTATTTGCGCGGAAATAACTTACTGAAGGTATATAACGTGTGTTTTTTTATGAGTCCATCCGCCATCGAGCACAGGATTTGGATCTGTGTCCATCCACTTTATGGAAGATTTTGTGGAAGGATCTTGATTTGCGTGTTTACAAAATCCAACTCGTGCAAGAATTGAAGCCAAACGATCATCAAGCAAGGCGTAGATTCGTCAAATGGGCCCAAACGAGATTGCCGTTGTTCCCGATTTTCATAAGCGAATTTTGTTTAGCGATGAAGCGCACTTCTGGTTGAATGGCTACGTCAACAAACAAAACTGCCGCATTTGGAGTGAAGATAATCCTCAAGTGTATGTCAAAACACCGTTACATCAAAAAAAACTGACTGTTTGGTGCTCTTTAAGGGCTGGTGGAATCATTGGTACGTACTTCTTCAAAAATGATGATGGCCAGAACGTTACAGTCAATGGTGATCGGTATAGAGCCATGATTACTAACTTTTTCATTCCTGAATTGAACAACCATGATGTCCAGGAGCTGTGGTTTCAACAAGACGGCCCAACATGTCACACAGCTCGTGCCACAATCGATTTATTGAAAGACACGTTTGGTGACCGCCTAATTTCACGTTTTGGACTTGTGCATTGGCCTCCAAGATCTTGTGATTTAACACCGCTAGACTACTTTCTGTGGTGCTATGTAAAGTAATTGGTCTATGCGGATAAGCCACAAACCTTGGCCATTTGGAAGACAATATTCGCCGTGTTATTGCCGATATACGGCCATAAATGTTGGAAAAAGATTGGACTACATCCGAGCCAGCCGTGGCGGTCATATGCCAGAAATCATATTTAAAATGTAATGCCACAAGATTATTTTCGAATAAAAAAAATTCTTGTCAATCGAATGATCCATCGTTGTTTTATTGCAATTTAAAGTTCTATACCTCTAAAAAAACACACTTTACATCCAATGACAAGTAAAAATTAACAAATTATACACAAATAATAATAAATGAAAAAAAATTAAAGTAAAAAACAAAAACGTAAAAGCGAATATGTAGAACGACAATAAAATTTAAATAAATTCAAGTAGTAATAAACAACAACTAAATGGAACAAACTAAAATTAAAATATCATCTATTACAAAGTCATACGTAGCCAACATAGGTTAATGAAATGTTGTTGATGAAGTCTAAGAAAATGAAATTAAAATCAATAACAATAGTAATATTAGGTAAACAAATGAAACAAACTAAAATTAAAATATTATATATTACAAAGTCATATGTAGACAACAGAAGTTCATGAAAATATCACGACATCCCATTGCACTGTTCTGAGTGGCATGTCAAAATCACTGATAGACGATAAAAAAAGATATCACATCGACAGCAACACCCATCATAAAAATTACACATAAAGGTGATAGGAGAACGTGGCATAACATTTGATCTGGCGTAATTAACATAAAATTTAAAAATTTAAATATCCTTGCTACACGTATATTTATTTTGTTGAGAAGAAATGGCGAGTCGATCGAATTGTGCAAAACATTTCACGTCTTAACTTCAATAATTCAATTTCCAGACTATCGATTAGGATGGAATGGTCCAAGCATCTCGAAGGATATTGCCCATAATATATGTTGTATGATCTGCCTCGACAATATATAACTATAACTATAATATATAATAAGTCGACATAAAACTATTGTACAAAAGAGACCAAATTATAGACGCATGTTCCAGTTTACTGCGAATAATGGAGTAGTACAGCGTTTTCATCAATCAAAGTGATTACAAGAAGTAATATCTATCTCAATATGTACATAAGAATATATAAAACACAATAACGTTACAATTCGTCAAAGTTTTGTGTCCAACTATAAATATTGTTGTTGAAAATATTTTTCCAAATAGAAAAGTCAACCAGGGTGGTTAAAGTAACCCTAGTTTACCGGTACATTTGATAACCTCCTGATAAACCTCTAACTTCGAGCAAGTCTGAATATATCTAGTATTTCTAAGGTTGCTACACCCTACCGAAAAATTCCAATTGAAATTCAAGAACGAAACGCGTCAGTGCCAAGAGGAAAGAAAATTCAACGTCAGATAAGAGATAGGGGAGGCGAACTAATATTGTTGACAAGATCAGGTCTGAACTCAAAAGGTGAGGTGGATACGTCAAACAACCAGGCGTTATTAAGCCAGACCGTGGTGAGGGATCCTTTTATTTGACATAGCGGCCTGTCACTTTCTATAGTTGGATAAATAATTGAAATTTACTCGACGCACTCTCTAATAAATATCTGTCGACAGAGCAAACAACTCGGACCGTTCGTTGGATATGGGGTAGTGTCGGGGTGAACAAAATTTATACTGATTTATTGAATTTTCTTGACAATATGGCGCTTTGTAGTAATTGCTACAAACACTCTGAAACACTGCATTAATAAATTGCAATATGAGGGAGTTAATATTGAAAGTAAATAATCAACATTTTGTATGCTGATTTATTACTTCAATGTACACATCTAGTGAGGTTGTTGCCCATTAAACTGTGAGAATAATATAATATTTGATAAACCAAGGGTAATGACCATTCCTAAGTTCAGTAACTTTTCTATTTATCTCATTTGCGATTTATGACCTAATGATTTACAAAACCTTAAGTGCAAATTATTGAGATGCCAAAATTATAGTAAAAATTAGATATCAACTAGTGATTTCAACCTTGAAAAGACGAGGATGTCTTCAAAAGGCTAGGACGTACTTTCAATCACATATGGAAAAACATCAAGCCGCAACTGCCAGTTGAGAACAGTTTCCAATATTTAACAATATAAATACCTGGTTGAAACTTGCTACGAAAGATCTTGATGCAAATCGAAATTGTGACTGTTGGGAGAAACACAGAAAAGTATTGTCAATTATTATACCCCAAATTCACCTCCTGGTAGGACAGTAAAAACAAAGATGGAGCAGAAAAAACACCTCCTTCAATAAGATTATTTGCAAAAAACAGAAAAGTGACAACTTTGATAAATCATTGATAGATCGTTCATCACTGAATAAATCACTGATCGTTCATTCACTGCACTTTTGTAGCAGTTTTGAATACCATCATTGATCAGATGTAGAACTTGGAACGACTGGTAAATTTCAGCCTTATAGATCTGTAGTAAATCAGTTACTGTATGTATGTTGACTTAATATTCGTGCTTCTAAACTGTAATTAATATTTTTCCTAAGAATATCTGAGTTGAATGAATCATTTATTGAAATCTCAATATTCTTCACTAATGGAGTTCTTGGAGAACCCCATTAGAAGAGCACACGAAATAAATCTAAAATATCGTTTGATATTTCGGATCTATTTGCAATAATAAGTTCTTTGATGATTGATGAGGCAGATACTTGGAGAAATTAGTATCCATAATGAAACAATATTTAGAATTTTCTCATAATTCAATACAAATACTCATGACGACGTTTCGAAGTAATACTTCTTCAACAGTTAGTAATGAGTGGTTCATTTATTCAGTGGTATTAATTGAGCATTTGATAAAGAAGTAGTACTTCGTAACGTCGTCATGCGTATTTCTATTAAACTATGAGAAAATTCTAAATATTGTTTCATTATGAATATGTTCTTTATTCGAAACAGGAATAATACTCAATCACAGAAAATAATAACATAATGTTGAATAAATAAAATGAAAGAAATATAACAAAGAGCTCAATCTAATCTGAATGAAAACTGAAAAAGTAACTATTAACTAAATATTAGAATTAAATGAAATATTACAAAGAACTCAATCAAAAACAATTCATTTTAGTGAATTTTCTTTGTTCACATAACTCCTAATAATAACTTCTATAGAGTCAAAGTGAATTACAATTATTAACAATTCTATTGAATGTAGACCCCATAAACCAAATGGGGGATTGTAACAGCGAGTTTGTCCTTGGAGTCTCTAGGGGGAATAATTCTGTAGTACATGAATTTTTCCTTGGACACGAAATTTCAAAGCGGACAAGAGAGGAGGACAATCAATACTGTTTTGCAGTAATTTGTACAAAAGTTTGAGTGATAAAGTTTCTCTTTGCCCTGCAATGAGATTAAACTAAGTCGACTCAATAATTCGTCATGATTGACCCTTCTCTATGGATAAACTATATCCTCCCTCCAAACGAGGAATTTCAAGAACCTTCTCTGAATGGCCCAAAGATGGTATTGAAGGCAAGTATAAATAAGATGCCAGCTCATGCAGCCATTCTCTAACTTGCTACGGATTAGGGCATTAAATAGTCCTATGAATGTTGAGGAATTATTGAAATATTTGCCATTGCGTATAACGAATCTATATATTTTCGAGGCAGATGAAATAGATTGGGTGATGTTGGAAATGAGGGAAAGTTTCTGATCGGAGACTATACCAAGGTCTGTCACCTTATCAAAACAAGAAAGAACCTGACCACCGACGCTATAATCACACTCAATTCAATCTCCTTTCCTTGTAAAAGAGACAACATTACATTGACACATTCAAACCCAAATAATTCTCCTCACACCAACTATCAACATGGTCCAGCGCGAGCTGAAGTTGAACACAGTTGTCCTGTGATGTTAAAGCTTAGTATTTGTAGGGTAGGTACTTCAAAATTTTTATTCATTCAGAGATACACCACTCAACAGCTTAAGCCAATTACAGAGTGGTAAAAATGCAATAAAACATGCAACTTTCGTGAAATTACTTTAAAATTAAATTAGAAACAAAACTTGCAAGAATACTTATAGACAATATATTTCTCTAGACCTTTTGTATACGTTTCTCTCGCAGTTGAAATGGAATTTCTTCATCAATCTGAGAAATATACCAGATAAGTCAACAATGGACAAAACTGCGAATAATATTTCATTTAATATGACGCAAATATCATAATATTCATACACATTTACACAATAGCTACATAGCCCATAACGTTTTCCATCATCTCATCAGCTCTTTCAAAACTTCTTTCGCATTAAATTTCTTGTCAAGTATTCAATATTTTCGATAAAAATGTACCTCATTTCAATAACTTGTTGTCCTGAGGCAAATTATTCGTTCAATTTCATGGTATCGCTACCAAATTGAACGAATATATAAACGAAAAAGTCATCAATTCAAATCTACTTCCAACGATTCTAATATTGAGAAATATTGCACAATAGGACACGTTCCATTACATTTAAATAAATTGTTCAATAAGTTTACGCTGTGGATCATTAGATGTAATTTCTCGCTTCTAAGAATACTCCGGCAATGTCAATGAACATTGTCAGGAAGCCGACACTGAAGTTATTGAAATCATATCTCTTTTTAAATTGGAAATTATAGATAATAAAGTGAAGTTTAACTGTAAATATTTTTTGAGTTCTTTTAGTATCAGCAAATCATGTTTTTGCAATTTCAGTGAGGTACGATAAATATTTTTCTACTAGTTCTATGACTTTCCACTGTATTTGATCAAAGAATAAATGTAAAAGATTTCTAACTTAGCAACCAAAGCAAAGTATTGCAAAATCTTATATTTCTCATTTCTGAAATACAGATTTTTTCATGAACAGTAATGAATGATTGAGACGCAAAATATTGGACCAGAAAAAGTTGAAACAATAAAAAACTAGACATATTTAAAAACGATTAACATTTCATTACTAATAAAACATTTAAAATATTTTTGACACAATGAAATTAAAGATTTTTAGCTCTTTTAAATTCGAGAAAGTTAAAAAATTTATTTTCAAAATACTTGGACTATATTTTCAAAATACTTATGGCCTAAACCGTGATCTAAAATCCTATATTCCTCAAAATAGTTCCGTAAAAAGGCATGTTAAGGTTTTTGCTAGAGCTGCCAGAAAAATTGTGATGAATTTTGATATTGGGAAGTTACATGAGATAATTCAAAGCAAAGTTTGGGTTTTTGTTTCCTGTGTAACTAATTTACATTGATTTAAAATAATTGTTCATTTTATAGTGCTTGTATCAGCACATTCGTGCAGTTTACGGAGGAGTGGCCACAAACATTCGCAGACTTAGTGATGTTATATTGGGGTACTGTCAATTTTTCAACTTCAGTCTTGAGTTAGAAGCTTGTATTTTTTTTTATTGAGTTATATTAAGGGAATGTAACAGTTTTGCTATCATAAAGTGTTAAATGATTTGTAGAATTACTATTATATATTGAGTTTGAACTTATTATTAGATATGAACCGTTGATATAAAATTTATTTTAGTTTTATTTAGAGTTTTATTTTAGAATCCTAGATCAAACAACAACTTCTTTAAAGGATAGATTCGACGAGTTAAAAACATTTTTCGGCGTATTTGGCTTTTTTCAGCAATAACTTATTTAATTATTCCAATGATGAGTCAATGAAACATTTTAAAGATTTAAATCTAAAACTTAAGGATGATTCAAAAAGGGAATCAGACATTGACGGTATTAATTTATTTAATGAAATCATTGCATTAAAGTTGCATTTTTCTGAAAACCATTATAATGATCCTCAAACTACATTACAGTACCTTTTTTACCAATGACATAATTTCAACATTTCCGAACACAGCAATAGCGCTATGTATATTACTTACACTGCCGGTCTCTAGTTGCATCTAGCGAAAGATCTTTTCAAAATTAAAAATTATAAAAAAACTATTTAAGATCAACAATGCTCCAGCAAGGACCAAGTTTTTTAGCAATAGTTTCAATTGGAAATGAAATTTTAGACATTTTGGACACAAAGAAGTTGATAGAAGATTTAGCAAATCTAAAGGCAAGAATAGTAAGTACATTTCTTCTAGATGAATAGAAATGGAAAACGTTGAAAATTTTTCACATCATTAAACAAAAATACCGAGTTAATTAAATTAACTATTCAAAATAAATGTTTTATCTTCGTTTAGTTGTTTTCTTTTTCCCACTTTATTAAAAAAAATACAAGAAATGATTAACCCTTTTTTGACAAAACTCTTATACCTAGTGGGGCCTAGTAGAGCCTGTACAAAATGAATGTATTGGAATATTTTCCTAGAATTAAGACAAGATTTTCAAAGTACTATACATTTTCTTTAATCTAATTGATAGCAATATTATATCTCGATCTACAGATTAAAAAGATTCTTCTGCTAAGACTTAATCGACTTGAAATCGTCACAGAACTTCTCTCAAAAACATCGAATCAAATCAATAACACTGCAAGCGCAAACAACGGTTTTTATAATTCTCTCAAAACATTCAGAATATAAATTGCTTATCTGGTGAACTGGCATTTCGAGCACCATGTTGCAATTAAGGAGGTAAATATATGTATACCTTAATGGTGTTTTTATCGTTAGCTAAAAGCTCTCATATTCAATAATGAAGTTTTTTCAACGACGTAATTGGAATGAAAATGATTATCGAAACTCAATGAGACGATGTTTCTTTGTAACTTATATCCCCTATTTTCAGTTCGATGGTTGAATATTGGAAATGGAAGCGGTTTTGGCCATTACTTTCATTTTGGCTGAAAGAACCGCAACTATAATAGCTATTTTAATAGTGAATCGATTCACGATAAATTATTGGGAAACTGACCATTCAGCTGATATTATTTGAGATGGAATATTTATTTATTCTATCTATATATATATAGTCTATATATATATATATATATATATATATATATATATATATATATATATATATATAATTTTGGATTGAAGAAAATGTGCTCTTTCGGCATAATTTGAATTATTGAACAGGTTCCACTGGACATAATTTTGGTTGAAATAGTAAAAATACCTGTAAAACTGTAACATGGTCTTGACGGCAAGTCTTTATATAAAATTCTTCTAGGAAATTAATAATAAAGGGTTTTTAGAACTTCAAACTGCATTACTAGAGGGGAGTGTTGCTCTCAGGTAACACCTTTCAAAATAATTTATTGATTCTAGGAGAGTTAATATGTTCAAACTGTTTAGGAGCAGGACTCAATAATTATTCTTCTTGAAGGCATCAGTTGACTTCAAAACGTCAATGAGAAATTGACAGGCAAAAATTTGAAATTAATTTAATATGGAAATTTGTATTTAAATATTTTTTATTTGATTATATTGATCATTTATTAGGAAATATATCTGAAAAGTATGTGAGGTATTTCGCAGATTTTTTTGACAAATCAAAGGACAATAGTGGCCCAGCATTTGCTTCGAAATAATAATTATCTTCTTATTTACAAGATAATTTCTTGAAAATTTCACTACTGCTTCAACGTTCCCAAATTTCCGTTAGTATTCCAACTTAATTGATATTCTTTATCAATAAAGATACTAGGCTTGTGAAATTTTCAATGTTAGATGTATTCATGTGCTTTTCATTGATTCCTAAGATTTAAGATCTACATTAATCTATGCATTATATATGCATATTACTTAATTTATATATCTGCCTTACAATGCGAGGATTGAAGTCGTTGCCTTTCATTTGTTGAACATGGCGTAACTGATGAGTACCTTGTAGTACGAAACAGTAACTGTCTTACGCTTTCAATAAATATAGACATCGATTTCAATGTCCTCTAACACTGAAGGATAATCATCCCTAGAAGGATAATGGAGACATTGCATTGTTCATGTTTCGCGTAGCCAGCTCTGCTATAATTCTTTTGAATAATTTGTCAAAAAATTTTGAAAAAAAAATTAGAAAGGAAGTTAGAGTATACTTATATATATATATATATATATATATATATATAAACCGTCTAGACTCTACATGTTATTTATACGAAGAGGCAAATGTTTTAGCTGTTAGGAAATTGTACACATATCTATACTATGGATAAGGAAACGATACAACAATAAATGCTCTGGCTATGAAACTAGGCAAGCAGATTACTTCGAAATCTCTTCATACAGGAAGAATTTTATACAAAAAAGTATATTTCACTATGCTCCAAAACTGTATAATTTATTACCTAAGGAATTTATTCAATCTACATCTCAGAAACAGTTCAAAATTAACGTGAAAAAATACATCAGCATATGTGACGAGTTTTTGAAATTTTTTTAACGAACTGGTGTATTGCTGGGCATTCGTGTTTATTTGTGTGGTCCTTGGTTTCTGTTCCCTTCTGCATCAGAGTTTTGCTTGAGCTCAATGCTGATGATTGTTGTGTGGACCCGGATTGGGTATTGTGTTGAATGTTACTTTCAGTCGTCAGTTGATGCTAACACCATATTACATAAGTTTCTTGAATCTGGGAGGTTTGTTAACACACAAACTTCAAGTTTAGGTGACAAACAATGTAATAGTAAATAGTCGTTAAATTTTTAAGAAAATCATATTCCCAGATCTAGGTTAGGTTAGGATATAAATTTTGATTACATACTCTTGTTACTAGTGACAAGGGTGTTTTGTGTTAGGTTTTCTTATGTAATTTGATTAACTGTTATATATTTTTGAATTTTCTCGAATATATATATATATATATATATATATATATATATATATATATATATTTTTATATATATTTTCAAAGTTTTTAGCAATAACAGTTATTAGTTTTGACAAAGTTGTAATATAACAACGAAACGTCAACAAAAATAAACTTTTTCAGATCAAAAAGCCTGTTATTGCTAAAAACTTTGAAAATAAAATATCTTAAACAGGCAATAAATCAATTTCAAGATATATATATATATATATATATATATATATATATATATATATATATATATATATATATATATATTTCGAATGCCTTTAGCAATAACAGGCTTATTTTAATGTGAAAAACTTTATTTTCGTTGTAAAGCACAACTTTGTCAAAACTGTTTTATTTAAAAAAAATTTTTTTTTGATTTAATTTTTGTTTTGTTTTTAGTTTTGACAAGGTTGTGATATAGGTACAATGCAACGTCAACGAAAATGAAGTTTTTCACATTAAAATGAGTCTCTTATTGCTAAAAGCATTCAAAATAAACTATTTTAAACAGGCAATAAATCATATATATAAATATATATATATATATATATATATATATATATATATATATATATATATATATATATATATATATATATATATATATATATATATATATATATATATATATATATATATATATATATATATATATATATATATATATATATATATATATATATATATATATAGGTATATACATTCAAAGTCTGGCTACCCAATAGTTCACAAAGAATGATTTATGATTTTAAAATTATCAGAAAATTCCCGAAATAAAATGATTATTTTATTTTTATATTTTATATTAAAAACTTAAGCCTGTGGTGAACCTTTTAAGAATATTTTTTATTATTAATTTAAATGTTAATGTGATTATCTATCGAATTTAGTTAAACATAAACTCAACCTTAGTGTTAGTTACTATTTGTGATCCACATTAAAATAACGTGGAAAGAGGAAAATCATATACTAGGATTAAAATTAATCTAAACGTTTGAAATCAAATTTTGAAATTTATCAGTTTATAAATGTAAAATTCTTGGTTTATTATTTTTAGTTTTCAATTTTAGGAACAGTTTGTTACATATTCTTAGTCCGTTGAAGGAGTAGCCATTAAGACGAATAGTTTTTTTAAAATTTGAGTAATTATAACCAGTGATGTTTGCTTGTACTGTCACGACCGACTTTAAACAAGCCATGAAGATAGTGGTTCGGCGGTGTTGCCAAAATCGAGAAGGTGGTCTACTCTCCTAGTCGGTTGTTCCCAAAGTTTCAAGCATTATTTCAACTCTTTTTGTATATTCCGAACGGATAAAATATATTGTTGATATTTTTAACATACTAAATATTACTCCTTAGCACATATTCCTATAACAGAAAAATGTAAAACATAAGCAAGAAAACAAAGATGTTTTCGATAAAGCCCACTGCGTAAAAAATATTTTTATCAGTCAGTCCATAGAAGTATCTAACTTTTATAAATCAGTTATTTACATAAAAAGTTGCCTAACCAAATTTATTCAGTTATTTGAGAGAAATTGAAACTTGAAAAAACAGCTGTAGGAATTACTCAAATTGAATTATTTACCTAACTATAAATAAATATTACATTGATGATTGATGAGGCTGATACTTGCAGAAAATTAATATCCATAATGGAACAATATTTAGAATTTTCTCAAAATTTAATACAAATACGCATGACGGCGTTTCGAAGTACTACTTCTTTATCAAATGCTGAATTAATACTGATTACAACTGAATTAATACAGTATTAATTCTGCATTTGATAAAGAAGTAGTTCTTCAAAACGTCGTCATGCGTATTTGTCTAAATTATGAAAAAATTCTTAATATTATTTCATTATAAATATTATATTGTTGATTAGCTCAACCTTCCTCATGAAAGTTAAGCTGTCTTGGTTTATTTTTTGATTCAGTTTTCTCGTGTTTGGCTTCATTATTTTCTTGTTTAATCGCTTAATAAAATATAAAAAAAAATGGAACAGCATGTTCAAAATATTTTTATTGTCTTTTCCAAATACTCGACAACAATAAAAATCTTTTAACGATTCTTTCAAATATGGCACACATGTGAAATAAGACATTTTTAACTAAATCGGCCGTGGTACTGTGTGTTAAAATTATCGATAATATTTCGATTTATATTTCGTATTTTATAAGTAAGAAATTCATTCACAATAGTGATATAAAATACAGTTGTCGTAAATCCTATACATTCGAAAGTTCTAAATTTTTCAGCCGAAATCATAATATCTTTCTGATATAGCATCTTCAATATCAAATTTAGATGTACTTCGAATTTCTTTAGCAAATTGGGCCAGTGCCTTCCATATGATTTACATCAAGGTATTAGAGAATAGTTTAAATCTAATTATCGGTGTAATGGAGTATAAAATATGTTTTTAATTTAACTTTCTTCAAATTCAAAAGCTCATCAAAATAAACTACTAAACCAATATTTTCATTCACTCTATAATCAGAGTAATTAAAATGAAAATTTTGGATTTTTCATTAATCGAAATCTCACAACGAAAATATTTAATCAACGGATGCAAACGAAAATTTAAATCAATCTGGAATATAATTAATTCAAATAATTCCTCAGTTAAAAATCTCAATTGAATTGTAAGCAAATATTTATTGTACGAACTTCGACGAGAAAAGTTTTCCTCAATAAGGATCTAGAGCCGAGTGAAGTCTTGAAGTTTCTGAGTGTTCAATTTTCTTCTATTGGTTTATCACAAATTGGAAATTAAGAGAATCTGAGGCTTCTGTGAAGGGAATCCTTAAAACATTACTACCTGTCTGTTCAATATCAATTTTGTTAGATATATTTTTATTGAATAATCGAAAATTTGCTGCGAAGAACCTTGAAAAGGTGACCCATCTAATGTACTTTTAATCACTTCTATTCTTTGTTAAATGATCTGTCAATCATCATCGTAGACAGATCGTAATAAACAACATCACAGGTGTTGAAATATTTTTCGAAATATTCAATTCCTCAAACCTTTCCAACGAATAACGTTAAATTAACAAGCATATTTATTTCATATCCTACATCACAGTTCATTTCGGAGGTGCAATAACATGCATATTTTATTAACTTTCATAAGATATAAAGAAGAAGGTACCAGCTCGCATTTTAAATGAATGCGAATGTGAAATAATAAGTTTTTCGTATTTCTCACTTATTCTAGTAAACACTGCGTGATATCTTTGCATGAATATATCTGCTGTATTTTGATGTAGTTGTGTTAGTCGGTTACGTTAATTAAATTTAGACTTATGATTTATGAATTTCGAATATATTTTCACTGGAAATGAACTTGACTTGGACCACTTGCTTTCACACGAATTTGATAGATTAAATCTTAAGTGTTAACTTGTTCATTTTTCAACTGACACTTTAGTATTAAGTTTTTTTAATTATTGAATCAAGTAATTGAATCAAATAAGTATACTATTGCAGAGATCCTGTATGAGATTTATTTAGGATTAGAAAATATGATCCAGTGATTCACTAGTTGGGTACCTCGTAGTGCAAAACATTAACTGTCTTGCGTTTCCAAATGTAGGCACTGATTTCAATATGATTAAGAATCTAGAAAGCTAGGGAGAGTTTATACGTATTTTCTCCGATAGAGGGAGCTCACGTAAATTTTCACTGAGAACTATTCCCCTCATTCTGGAATAGGACCTATGGGTGTTTTGAAAGTCATCGATGTTTGATTAATAGATTAAATATCGACTGATGATTCATAATATTGATGAAACAATTGTAACCTATTATCATTCAACAAGATCGATGAATTTTTCGAAACGCTCTTAATATTCACTCTCGAAAGTGATGGGTTCGTTCTCAACATTTGTGTACACAGCTCCCTAAGAGTTTTATTTGAAATATTTCGATAAGAGTCTCAGTATTTTATTTACTAGTATGAATGATTTGTATATATATTTATAATGTAATATAAAATATACATTAACTTAGTTCTTTTTATACATATATATATATATATATATATATATATATATATATATATATATATATATATATATATATATATATATATATATATATATAAAATATATATATATATATATATATATATATATATATATATATATATATATATATATATATATATATATATATATATATATGGCAATTCAAATTTTTATGTTTGTTTCAGCTAAATAATTTTTGTAATAATATCAATATTTTGACCAAAATTGACACTCAAATACCAAGTCAGTTGGAAAGTTCATATAAAGCAGTAATTTTGAATTAGTTCTTGGAAAATACTCCTTCTAAATAATCGGTCGATCTCATTCAGGGTAGAAGATCTTATCACTTCTACTCCACTTCTTTACTTTAACAGCCTATTCTCTGCAACTTATACGACTTATACGTACTTACGAAAGGTGTACGAATGCAGATAAGATACAATTATTAAGTGCCGGGTAGTAGAAAAAGGTACGACCAGAAGAAGATAATCGAAATGTTTATTCGTGACTTTTTGATGATTTGAACGGAAAGGTTAGCTTTAGAGGTACCTTTATGGATCCTCGCCTTCTCTGGCTAGTAAATCAATGCCTAAATCGGACACTATCACAACCTATCGATAGTACTTGTCAGAATTTTATTTGAGAGTACAAAGGAAGGTGATTTGATTTATTACCAGGGGCCATTGTAAGAATCTTATGTTTGAAAAATTCGCAAATTTTGGGCGTTCAAAGAATCAAATTCAATTGAAAGGGAGTCTTAGTTTCAAGTTGTTTTTTCACAAGAGTTTTCTCGGAAACATAAAATCACTGCGAACATTTCATTTCTTCAGCAATCCTAGAATTGAATATAATATTAAATTCAAGCACTTGAACTCATGATTTACATTTTATTGACTACATAGCATTACGCGTTTCGTCGTTACAAACGACTTCTTCAGATGCTAACAGAATAATAAGTGTTGATAGCACTTTTAAGTAATAGCTTAAAGTACCATCAAACCAAAAAGCTGTTATCAACATCTTTTGAATATTTAATAGTGTTGACGTTTACCTGATGTGAATCCATTATAATTGAATACAAACAACTCGTTTGTAACACGGAACGCGTCCTGCTATGTGTTCAATAAGGTGTAAATCATAAGTTCAAGTGTTTGAATTTGAGTTTATATTCAATTATAATGAATTTACATCAAGTAAACGCCAACACTATTGAATAAATTAAAAATCCTAGAATTCCAGAAATCAAAAATTCGCCGAACAAAAATTCTGTCCCAATGGGCATATCTAAATCTGAAAGCGCTGGGTGACTATGAATATTACAATAGCATTCAGTTAGGACTGAGCTGTAATAACAAAATCTCGATTAATCTTCAATATAGATGGCTAACAAAACTTGCCGCAGTTGGCAAGCAATCAGTCGAATTTCCATTTAAGCTTTTTCGAACTTGATTAAACAAATAACTGAAGATGGCTTCGAGGTACGTTCTTATTGATTAGGCTGTGAAACTCACAATTTTCTCGTACTCGTAGGCGTGATTTAGTGAATGAATAAAGATGGTTTATTAATTTGAATACTAATTCGCTCCTGGAAATAGACGGTATAAATATTCACGAATCAGGATAACTCTAAATTATTTTCATATTCCAAGACTCATAAATTATTGAATTTTGTAATTATGTATGATTTGTCAAGGATGATAGCTTTTCGGTGTCTTTAGACGTAGTTACTTATCAAACATTCATTAGTTTGTGATAAATTTGTTCGTAAATTGAGACTGCTTCGTTATTTAAACTTTGTCAAGAATTTCGTCTTTTTCAAAAAACATTAAATTTAAACTTTACAAATTCTATAAAAATATAACTTTTCATGTTGATGGCATATTTTATTTTCATAACTTGACGTCTGTCATTCTTTGTATAACCAAGAGATTTATTCGTCTTATTTGCTAGAATTTTCTATCAATCAATTATTGAAATATCCTTCATTTTTTCGTTTGGGGCAACATTTGGTCGATTATATTTTCAAAAAAAATTGGGTTTCTCAATCTTCTACAACCCGAGTGAATCATAATTCTTATAATCGCACAGGATCGTTCGGTATAAAAAGATGTTATAAGGAATAATCTATAACATCTGAAAGATATATGTTAAAATTTCACTAACAACTATTTAACATAAATTTAATCTTCATTTTTCAATTGAACATCAAGAATTCCATGAAAAACTACCAACTTTCAATAAATAATAGAAATAATTATTACTAGAATATGAAGAAATTTTAATGACTACATATAACATTCCCAATAAATTCATCAAGAAATAAAATTTACAGTAATAAACTAACTTGGGGAATGCAAATTGCCATATTTACCCGCCTACATTTTGTAGTATCGATCTGCATTAATAAAATATTAATTATATTTTTATATTCATAGTTAACATAAATTAAAGGAAGTCATAAATTTCCATGTATTCATTTTAATTATTAATTAGATTGAAAATTAGGATTTGTTTTCGAATATGAAGCACATATTGTGAAATTTTCTTTGTGGGTGTGATTTACTGAACGAATAAAGTTGGTTTATTAATTTGAATATTAATAGACTACTGGAAATTAAATATATCGCGATAATTTCAATGATCCCTTGTGGTAGATATTATTGATTTTGCTCCTATAGACATTTAATTCGCTGTTTCTGTTGACACTTTCCTTTCTCATGTTAAGTTATTAACGGTCCTTCAGGAATTAGAGCAATAGAGAAACAACAACGCAAAATTCTCATAAATATTTACGGGATTTTCTTTTTTATCAGAATGAACTTTATCAAAAGACAAATACAATAATGGAAAAAATCAGAAGACGAGTTTTATGCACATGTCTACAGAATGGTTTATGAGGTCTACATCCAAAAAAATTGCTAATGAATGTAACATTTTTTTAACTGCATCCCAGTTATTATTATGAGTTATGTGAACAAGTGGAATTGACTAAAATCAATTGAATTAGATTGAGTTCTATGTCATATTTAATTTAATTTTATTGTTTAGTTTTTAGCTGCTTTGTTAGTTTTTTAGTTTAGATTGAGTTCTATGTTTCATTTCATTCATTTCGTAAATTAATTATTATTCAGCTTTATGTTAACATTTTCTGTAATTGTTGTTATGTTATCATTTCTGTAATCTTATTATAATATTATTGTTATTAATGCATTATGAAGAGGAAATAGAAACAACATCCATTTTATTACTTAGATTCCATTCATACATGAAGTTTCACATTGAAGAGCGATAAATTTCATGCGACCAAAAATTTGTTATAACCGATCCAACCAGTTTTTGAATTGCAAAACTAAATATTTACAAAGCGTTACTGTCTATCCCAGTCATTTAACGCAATATATGATGATTGAAAAAGTAAATTGAATATTTTGTCTCTTTTAAATGTAACTAAAAATCCATTTGGACGGACTTATGAATAAATAACGAATATAAGGCAATACTAACATTTCAACATTTACACAGCGTGTGGTACATGCGATAAAAGTTATTCAAACTAGAACTTTTCCACCGGAATCAATTGAAAAATAGATGTTTTCATAAAGTTGAACATGTATGAACGCTGTAAAATTGTATTGATTTTTCTCATTGGAATAAAAATTTACAGTTTTACTAGGTATATGTTAAATATATATTTCTATTGCTATAATTCAAAAATTGATTTTTTTATTCCATAAATACCTAGGTATGACAACAACAAAATGTAATATAGCAATTCTTGTTTAGAAATTTTTATGTAGAAGTTATTTCTATGATGCAATATTCATATTTAAAAATACTAAGGTCAAATAAACGTCACAAGATAATTTATTTATTCCGTTTCCATTCTTGAATGATTGGAAAAGTTTTGGGAAACTATCGACATTATTTGGCACATAAATTTGGGTGAAATATTTGTCATATATTTCGAAATAGTATTTTGTTACATATATGTAAAAATTGGTAAAATTCTGAGCATGCATATATTTATATTAAATAGAAAGAAATTACGAGAAACCATAGTACCCCTACTTGAAATCTCATAATTGATTCGATACAATCAGCCCCCTCATCAAAATTCATTATAATTATTTATTTGAAATTATAAAAAACCTCGTTTTTAAATTGAATATTTATTCAAGTAGATACAACTGCATTTCAGAAAATAAAATAAAAAATTTCAAAAAGTATTAACCTGTATGTAGATGCCTCCTTCCAATGATATATAAAAGATACTGGGACACAGGATCTATGATAAAATATGGAGGTACAGGGTCACTCATGAAAATTACATTTATCAGTATTTCAATAAACCTACTAATGTCATACAAAAAGTCAGTTTTTTCAAATTATTTTTTTTACTTTTTATATTTTAATATTTTGTCAGTATTTTTTTTCCATATTCAAAATATATCAAAAAGGTACGTACTAATTGAGTGTGAAATTTCATATTTAGTTACCTTGTTTCATGTTTAGTACTTGTCTGCTTCATATCCATTTTTGAGTTAGTTTTCAATCAAAATTGAAGAGGAAACAAGTTGATTGAAAAAAGTTCATCATAAATCAATTAGTTTGTAAATTTAATCTTAAAGTTGCAGTGTTTAATACTTGGTTAAACTCCTTTATTTATTGTTTGAAAAATTTAATTATTTGTTGTGATATATCAATTAAATGTGACATTCCCTCTGACTCCATAGCATTTATTATTAGGAACAATAAATTAGAATTAATATACTTGGCTTAAGTTTCACTGAATATATTAAAAACTCTACATATGTTTTAGGTGGTTAACCCATTATCAAGAGTATACAATATTACTCAAATTGAGTAATATATATAATATTAATGCTTATAATTCTTATATTTAAATTTAATAAAATATATAATACAATATAATAATTTATATTTATAGTAGTAATTTGAGTAGGTCATATTGTATACTCTTGATAATGGGTTAACCACCCGAAACATATGTAGAGTTTTTTAATACATTATTTGAAAGTGAAGCCAAGTGTGTTAATTTTAATTTATTGTTTTTTACATAATGTTTTTGTGCCATTTGTTAATATTAGGACTTATATGAACAAGAGAAAATGCTAAAATGTCAATTTTAAGGAAAAACGGAATTAAATTGAGTTCGTTGTGATATTTCATTTCATTTTATGATTTTGTTATTAACAATTGATGACTTAGTCTGCACGTAGCATTTGAAAAAGGTGAATCTCATCGAAACGTACGTCATGCAGTATTCTTTTTAATATATGTGTAAATCAGTTTAACAATTGTTTTATTATATTTAGTTATTAGTTACTTTTTTAGATTAGATGGAGCTCTTTGTTACGTTTCATTTCATCTTATTTATTTAGTTATTATTCAGCATTATGTTATTATTTCCTGTAATTTGATATTATATCCGTTGGGAATTAAGAACTTATTATCATTATTATTATTATTTTCTGGATGCATATTCATATGTGTTTTATATTATTTTTCTTTTTCTCAAATATTTGTCGTTTCATCAATTAACATTGAACATATGAAATCATGGCTCAATTTTCAAGAGATATCTGTAGAACAATATGTAGCTAGACTCCAAAATTCTCTTTCTGATAGTCTACCGGAAGAGAGAAAAAACGAGAAAAATTCGGGTAAATTTTTGGATATAACTTTTCTATCTCTAGAATTTTCAAATGATTCCGCCCTTTTCCCTTCAAGTTGTTTCAATCTACAAAATATCAGGTATAACGCCCTTTTTCCTCAGACCGTCTACTTCTCCCTGTGAGGCGGCTGCCGATAAAAAACTTCAGGAACGGCGAAAAGTTTTGAAACATCGTCGAATACGTGATATCTGCGAAGGAAACAGCTAACTTCACACGTGCACGTCACCCTAAATGCTTTCCAATAAAGAGTTATTTCCAAACGAAGATACTGGAAAACCAGAGCTCGCTGTCGAGGATACTGGCGCAGTCGGTAGGATTCAAGTTGGATCTCAGATTCGTGGAAGGTTAGGCCAGGGGCTATTTGAAAATTATTGGCAAACTTAGTTCTGTGTTTGCTCCTCCTGATTGGAAAATGAATGATGCGACATCTGGTTAGCTTTTCTGCCTTACAAGATGTAAGGCAAATGAGAATTTCATCTCTTGGGAAATATCGCCAAAGTTTTTTTATGTTATGAAACAAAGACGCAATTAAAAAATATTTATATCAGCTTGAAATATGCGTAGGAGTTCTTAGTAGCAAAAAAAAATTAATATTGAAGTTTCGGAACGAATTTTCTAAAGAGCTATTTCTTTTCACTTTTTTTAAAGTGATATTTTTCTAGATGGCTGCAAATAAGAAAAAAATTGTTTCGACTCGTACAAAAAACCTTTAGAAAGTATTGTTGAGAAGCATTGGCTATATTATACGTAATTATTCAATAGATTCATTTAAACATGATATATTTTGTTTCATATTTTTTTCTTATTTATGATGTAAACTTATAATATACATAATTCGTTTACTTTGATGAGTATGAGGATGTTTATGAAATTTTTTTATTGTTGTAATCAAAATAGTGTTTTTCAGTTATTTTATGTTTATGTAAGGCTGTTATTTTTGCATATTCATGGGCTTTATTTCTTTCTTCTGGTTATTGTTTCACTCTTCAACTTGGTATATATTTCTTTGATTTGATTTTGTGCAGTATAAGCTATTATTAAATCATAAGGTTTCAATATGTTTGCAATGTTTGTACTTAATCTTGGAATATATGGTAGGGGAATGTGATTATTTTCGTTGGATCTACTTTTAGAAAAAAATAACAGCCTTACTTAAACATATTGTGTAAAATAATTTAATATGATGTTTTGTATTATTTATTTTTTTCCCTTTTGATTATTCTCTTTTTCTTATTTTTTTAATCTATTTTCGAAATGTCACTTTTTTTAGGGAAAAATCTTATGGCTTCGTGTCACCGACATGGTATGCCATGTGCTATGCGGGTTAGACGCTTTTTGGATGGGTGAAATCTAGTTCATCGCGTCACCGACATGCTCATAAAAGTCGGTTACGTATTTGGATGTATACAGCTGATATATTTCACTTAGATAAATTCCAATCAAAAATTACCATTTCTTCAGTTACCATAAGTCTACTGTATCTTTTTATGACACAATGGAATAATTAAAGTACAAAAAGCATCTGCATTAGTGAAATTGATGATGACACTGCTGTAAACAATGAACATAATGTTAAAAATCAAGTACATTTTAATTTATGTAAATACAAACACTATCCATAAATAATATAATTCTATATTAATTGTTTTCTCAAGTTGTAATAGTAATAATAATATTTTTTTAGCAATAGCTATTACAAAATCATATATACATTTAGGTTCAAAATATATTATTTACAATTATATGTTTCAGACGAACTTAGCTAATTTACGCTTGAATAACTTAAGATCACTAACTGTTTTTATGGATCTAGGCACGATTTATTTAACAATATGAAATAGTCAACATGTTTCGAGCGTTAGCTCATTTTCAAGACTGAAAATGTCTTTTCACAGTCTTGAAAATGAGCTAACGCTCGAAACATGTTGACTAATTCATATTGTTAAATAAATCGTGAAACATTAAGTCAAGAGTTTAATTTAATTTAATATATAATTATTTCTCGGAGTGTCAAAAATGTGAAAGTTAGATTGATGTTGATAATTTTAATTTGAACAATACGAAATTTCAAATTTTAATACCTAAAGTTCTAATTTTTCTCTTCTATCAGAAGTTCTTATAACTACTAGTCATCAAATTTTTTTGTTATTTTTTTCTTGTATCATGCAAATTTAAGTTGTTTAATTTACCCACTATGTACGAGTATTTTGCACCCTGTAACACTTTCATAAATTTTGTATTATTACATAAAAATCATATTCTTGGGGAACTTGGTGAACAAATAATTGAAAATCAATAGAAAGTTGGGTTTCTAAGACTGAGTTTGAAGAGAGTAATATCACAGAGAAAGTTAGAAAAACTCTTTATTATATCAATATTTACCTACCTAAGCTCCCTAAATTTAGGTTTTCATTGAATTATATTTCCGTTAAATTAAAAGTTATAAAACGTAATGGCCAATTTTTATGTACTCGTATATTGTATACACATTTTATCAAATCGATTATACCCAAATTGTTAAAGATATAGCCATCAAAATCGGTCGTAAAATTGAGGGATGACAATAATTTTGGTTAAAGCCGTCATTCCAGCGAATCAAAGCCGGCCATTGGCGCGAGATCGACGCGACGAAATTGGCTACATTAGAAAACGAATGGTCAATTACATAAAGCTACATTATGTCACTTGATTTGGTCTTAGCGGAATTCTGTTTCGGGAACGCTGTAATTTTCCGCGTCGTTGCTTTTATGCGCTACTCAGAACGAGGCCATTCCAGGTTCTTGCACTGAAATTGATGGAATCTATTTCGTCTTTATGGATCCCGATATTCCGATATTGCGGAACTGCGGTTGTCGATCACAAAAATGCTATGAATGGGACTGAAATTGCCTGAAATATTAATGTCATTATGTTACGTGAGGAGCTACGTGTCCTGAGAAAACCGGAGATTCTAGCAGTGAAATTCGACTAGACAAAATCTTCATCATGAATGATGTTGCAATAACATCGATAATATCACATTTTTGTGTTTAAAGGATTATTGCCTGGTAATTAAAATACAATTGTTATGGGTTATAGGCAAAAATAAGAGGTCACTATGAATAGATTTTATCCAATTTGTTTGCCTGGTCTATATTTCGACTCTGTTTAAAGTTTTCATCAGGACTCTGAAAAAGATGTTTGATACAGATCTTTGCCTTATTTCCCTTTGCTCAGGACAAAACTATGTCACATTTTCGCTGAAATAGATGAGCTAAAAGTTGCCAAATACAACTTCATCACTGGCAGAAGTGTTTTCACAAGACTTAAAGATGAAGTACCTCCATCTTTAACATCAGACTGCATTTACAGTGTTCCGTGCTTAGATTGTGAAGGAGTTTATATAGGTCAAACTTCTCAGAGCATTAAAAGAAGAATAACTCTTCATAAGAGCGATGTTAGACTTCGCCCTGACAGATGTGCCTTAGCACTACATTCCTCACAAACAAGGACATCGTTTTGACTTCTATAATGTTGGAATACTGGATGTAGCTGTTAGTTACCAGAAAAAGGTTTTTTTGGAAATGGTCCTCATTAATAATAACACCAACAGCATTAATAAGAAGACGGACGTTTCCAGGCTTAGCTGAATTTATAGTTACTTACTTTCGAATCATTTTAAGTAACCTTCGCAGACAGCCCACAACTTTATTAGACTTTATGTGTTACGTGCGTAGTATGACATTTGTTGCTACGGTGATTTCTCGCCTTTGTGTCGTTTTTCAGTGTCAATGTTTCTCTGTGCTCCTTTCATTTCCACTCTATTATTTACCTATCGTTGTTTTAGTTAGTATAAAAGAATATTTTTACATCCACATTTTAACATCAACTTTCAGTTTCCTTTGTAATATAAAATTCATTTTAAGTCACCCGTTCCTGTTTGATGGTTTTTGGCCATACCTTTCATACATGGTTAACCGTAAGTTGTCAAACATAATTTTTACCATTACAATTGTATAAACATCATTTTCAGAGTCCTGATGAAGACTGTAAACACAGTCGAAATATAGAACAGGCAGACAAATTGGATGAAATTTTTTCATAGTGGCCTCTTATTTTGCCTATAACCCATAAAAATTGTATTTAAATTACCAGGCAATAAAATACAAATCACCACAATACCTAAGCTTATCTATGAGGAAAAAGCTATGTGAAGGTTTTGTCTTATCAATTTTAAATTATTACTCGATCTACTGTCAATGCTTCTATTCAGTTACCAAGAAAAGTTTGCGAATGATTATTAATTCATGTTATACGTTTATCTTTGAAAAAGTATGTATTTATATCACGGAGCTTGCTTGGTTGAGATTTGAAAATCTGATCCCTTATCAACATATTCTTTTAATGACCTTAAGATTCAAATCAATTTGCAGAGGACATGGACAGATCACAAGCTCCGCATATAGTGACCAGAAGAGTGCGACAGGTTATAGACAACTTACAAGAGTGGTTTGCGTCATGGTGCATTACTATCAACCCGGAAAAGATCACTGCGATGTTCCTATCAACAAGGCAACGGAAACTAGACGAGGAGCTTCAACTGAACGGCCAACCAATACCTTGGGCGGACATTGCTAAATATCTGGAAATCATCATGGACAGAAGACTGACGTGGAAACCATACGTAGATCACTACGCAGCCAACGCAAAGTCGGTGCAATGTCAACTATATCTGCTGTGCAGTAAACATTTGAACATAACAATTATAATATGTATGTTTCAAAATGAAACAAATCGATGATGATGGCCATCAACACCCCCTGGTACGTCAGGACCTGAAAGCCATCGATACTTAAACATGCCAACTATATTGCAAACAAAAACACTTCACAAAAATGGTTTGCGTGCTGGTGCATCTCTATTAACCCGGAGAAGAGCACTGCACTGTTCCTATCAAACCGGCGACACCGACCCTATGAGAAACGACCCTAATGAGACAGGACGAAGTATCTGGGCCTTAGCATAGACAAAAGACTGACGTGCAGTCACACCGCCGCGGTGGTGGCTGCAACGTGGTCAACTATATTTGCTGTGAGCTTAGTTCACCGCCAACTATAAGCAAAGGCGATGCAGTGTCAGCTATATCTGCTGATCAACCTGCAGAGCCATCTTAGTGCAGCGACAAAAATCCGTCTCTGCCTCGGCAGCCTTGGGCAGCAACGCGCGGTGCCACATCCAAAGACAATCATCCCAAACAAATCGCTGAGGATGGTCATCCACGACTCCTGGTACGTTGGAACTTCCCAGATCCTAAGAGACCTAAACATTTCAATCGTATTGAAAACTTTCCGAGAGACTGCTTCGAGAATATTCGCAGCTCTTCCGACCTCCCAAACCCCATGGTACGAAGCCCGGGTACTACGACCAAGAAGACCAATGGAAACGCAAGAGGGTCAGGATTATGCTTCCCAGTCCAGGAATAAAAGAAGGCATACATTTTATTATTTAGATTTAAGTCCAGATTATATCGAGCCATTACCAGGTCACCTTCAGTGCACCTAATCGAAAACTTCATGACATACACTGTATATTTAGATTTGAGTTCTGATTATATCGACCCAGAAAACAGAATTTGGGGCTCAAAAATAAACATTGTCAATGTAAGTTTACAGAAATGCATAGCCACGTTTTGAAACCTATGTTAACCCAGTTTTATCGTCCAGGTCTTCGTAAATGTTTCTGGTTTTGTTTAGACTTCCATTTTGACTAGATTTAAGCCTATTTAAAAGGCACTATTACTCAGCAACCAGATTTGATTTGATCTCAGTTAATTTTCAGGATGTTTATATTTATTTTGTACTTTACTCTTATCCAGTATCTTATCTTCCACAGTAGTATGCCATATTTCTCTGAATTTTTTATATTATTTTCTGTCATTCAATATTTTGTTTTGTATATTTGTTTAAATTCAACTTATGAATTAAGTGAATTAGTAGCTTTCAGCTGGCTTCACCGTTGCCTCATTTTTTGACAATAAACCCAATTTGTTGTCGATGCATGTCGAAATAAGCAAACTATTTGCAAAAAAATGAGGAACCTAATTTTTTACATGAACCATCAATATTTTAAATGTCTGTCCGCATGTATTCCAAGAAACTTGATTCAGAGGTAGAGTTATCTGCCTAATTAACATTCAAGGTACTGATTTCATTACCATTCAGATAAGAATAGACACATACAATTTTATCAACGTTCACCATAAAATTATTCTTTCCACTCCAATTTACAAATTCCCTTACAATGCATTCACAGATCCTTCCAGAAACTGAAAAATCATCAGCAATTAGTATTACCGAAAATTGGAGATTAAAGAATTGAAATTTCCTTTTACTGAGCTTACCAAGTTTGCCAAGTTTAGTTTGATGTATTGCAGATTCTTCTCTGTGCAGATTGAAGTATTACCAAAGCACAGAAGCAAAAAAGGATGTTTTCACTATTATCTCCACGAAAATTTATAATTTCGAGGAAATCATAGAATTTTGCTCTAGTCTTTCAAAGCTTTGAATATTGCACATTTTTGGACGTTTCAACAATTTCAATCTGAATATTTTCTTCTTATAATACAGAAAGTAAACAAAACATTGTAAAACCAGAAAACTTTCTGGCATTTTTACATAATCATTATCAATTCTTCAACTATATGTAGTTATCTCATCAATTTTCAAATAAATTTCGTCGATCGATGTGGTATCTGGAATTACTTTTCGTGAAACACTCCGGATTTCACAATGAAAATGTTTTGTGTACAGTATTCTCATTTTCGCGATCCGCCATAGCACACAAATCTTCCAGCAAACATAATAAAGTCACGGCTCAATTCAGTTGAATAAATTTTCCTCTAGGTGGGATTCCATTCTCCTTTTTGACACTTCTTCTTTGTCCCAATTCTGCACGTTATATTCGTTACATTATTGAAGTGAAAGAGAAAAAGCTTTCTGCTTTTTCCTGAGTGGATGGCTTTTTTCACTCAGAAAATGCTACAAGAGCATCCAGGAATCTCAAAAATAACGGCTAAGAGAGAATATATTGCTTGCATGAAAAAATTAAGATTTGGTACTGAAAATTTCGGATTTTTACATGTGCTCAGTCAGTTCAGTCTTTATTCGGAAACAATTGGTAGAACATTTTGAAATGAAGCAAATAATTCAAATCACTCAGACAATTTTCGCAAAGTTGTTTAATTCACTCGAAATTTGTATCGAAATACAGTAAGTAAAATTCAGTTATTAAACTCTTAAAGATGGGTTATTAGCTCGAAACGTTTTTCGAATGTATTGAAATTTAACAAAATATTTTTAATCAAACGGTACAATGAGTTCTTTGTTGAAATTACCTTCATTTACACACAATTATAGAGTAAAGTGTTGAAAAATTTAGAAAAAGTAACAATTCATATTCGTTAAAAAATTTCACACACATAAGTACCTATATAAAACTCAACTATGTGAAATATATGTTTTTCAGAGGTTTCTTCTTGGTGAGAAAATCTAAAACTTCCGAAGCGAATGCTAAGCCCGAAATATTCCTCTGAATAGTAAAGAGACAAAAAAGTCAATTTGATTTTTTTCAAAAAATAAGTTTGATGTTTTGATCATCTATGGTAATTCATAAAATTCAATTATTTATTAGTTTTGACAAAGTTGTGATATACAACGAAACGTTAACAAAAATAAAGCTTTTAACATCGAAAATAGCCTGTTATTGATAAATATATATATATATATATATATATATATATATATATATATATATATATATATATATATATATATATATATATATATATATATACATGACTGTGAAGTCAACAGACCAACAAGGAGAATTTGTCAAAGACTAGTTACTATCCCTGATTTATTGTTGACAGTGTTTGTGTTGTATTCCTTGAATTAAATATAAACATCAACAAAAGATTTAATACCTGAAAGTCTTACCGTAGGTCATAAATTCTGTGCGTCACTGCATTATGTAAAACTAGTTTTTTTAGAATTGAGCTTCAAGTTTGTAGGGGTACCAACATTTTTCAAATTTACCTGCCTGAAATTCGGAAATTGAAATGTTGCCAGTATTAAAATTGCTTAAATCAATAAACTTCTCTTAATTTTTCAAGTCAAAGATTTTCATCAACAAAAACGGGCTCAATTGCTGAAATTCATGAACAAAACTAACTTTGCTTCGTTTTGATTTATTTTTAGTTGTATTTGCATCATATTTAATATATCATCATCACTTATTGTCTCATTTTTATTGATATAATATCTAAGTGAAAATTTTATATGCAGAGTTACAAAGTTTGTTTCGAAGAGTATTATTCTGATTTGTTTCATGAAATTTCTATTCATTTCGAGTGATTTTCTAAATTTCAATACTTATATTGCTTGAAGAAAAATTTCATGGTCAGATTCATTTAAAACTTGGATAATAGTTTTATATAAAATCAAAAATTAACACACTTGAATTAAGTTTCACTGAATATATTAAAAACTGTACATATGTTTCGAGTGGTTAACCCATTATCAAGAGTATACAATATTACTGGAGTAATATGGAGTAATATTGTATACGACTGAGATTGAATTCTCGGCTTAACTCTTGGTGATACATAATTGAATATTAAATTAAATTAAACTCTTGCCTTAATGTTTCACGATTATATTTAACAACATGAATTTGTCAACATGTTTCGAGCGTGAGCTCATTTCCAAGACTGAAGACTTTAAGAGTCTTGAAAATGAGTTCACGCTCGAAATATGTTGACAAATTCATGTTGTTAAATATAATCGTGAAACATTAAGCCAAGAGCTTAATTTAATTTAATATTTTAAATATTGTATACTCTTGAAAATGGGTTAACCACCCGAAACATATGTAGGTTTTTAATATATTCAGTGAAACTTAAGTCCAGTGTATTAATTTTTAATTGTATAGTTTTTAACATAATGTTTCACCGAGAGATAAGCGAAACCTCTGTGTCATTTATTAATAGTTTTCAATAGAATTCTCTCATTCTGTTATTGTTATGATCGTACAATACTCTAACATTCTGTCCACTCTAATTTCAATAAACTTCATCAACAAATAACATATTCTTCTATAAAAAATCAGTTGGAGATTTCAATTCATTAAATTTCTTTATACGAGCACAATCAAACATTCCAGTTATATTCAATACATAATTTCATTACAGCTAAGTCCAAATTTTCGTGAAAACAAAAGATAAAATGAAGTTTGTAAAAATATATAAAGTGTGCCATTTGAAATGTGGAAATCGATATAAACTTCCGGTGCACCCAGAAGCTGTATCAGTTTCGTAATATTTTAAAATCATGGACCATATTTGATAACGGCGGAATGCACCAAAATTTCAGAAAGAATTTCAGTCTGATAAATGAGAAAAGTCAGTAGACTTCTTTATTTACTTCTTCAATTTTTCTTTCTTTCCTTTTTTTATGGTTCGAGAATTGAGCATTATTAACGTGAAATTAACTGATACCCATGTCCAAATATTTAGTCATTCTATAGAATGTGTGGTACAGATTCTGTCGGATCCTAGTTCATCTTTATGTGAGAATTATTCTTGGAACAAAAGACCGAACAGCGAAAATGTGATTTACCTGTTACGGTATGGCAGAAGGCAATTTCAACCAATTTTACGGTTGTTACTCAACCCGAGTCGGTCATCGAAATCCGAACCCCTTCATGAGCCGCCCGAGAAGATTTATAGACACAATTTCAATATTAAAAATTCCCCACGATATGATTTATCGAAGATGTTTATATCAGCGGATATAATTAAGATGACGCGAGAGGCTTGGAGGGCAAAGAGAGCCACAATTTAGAAGTTATTGCCTGTCCGGTTTGTTTTATTATCGAACTGCCCGGGTAACTGCAACGTTGCCGTATCTTTCTATTTTTCTCAGTTTTGGTTCATTTTTTTCGATATAAACTGAACTAAATTTTAGAAACACGTATTTTTATTTTAAAATAGCGATTATAACTTAAGTCATGCAAATTTGGATGCTTAGAATTTTAGAATTGAAATGGAAAATTAGAATTTGGATTCTCCGATAGTCTGAGTTCATACCTACCTTTGAAATACCTCAGGGCTCTAATCTTGGGCCACTGTTATTTATTCTGTTCAGTTTATTCAACCTCAGCTCGCGCTGGACCTTGTTGCCAGTTGGTGTAAGAATAATTATTTGAGTTTGAATGTGCCAAAGTGTAATTTTGTCTCTTTCAGGAAAAAATATCGAAGTGAGTGTGATTATAGCGTCGGTGGTCAGGTTCTTTCTCGTTTTGATAGGGTGAGAGATCTTGGTATAGTCTTCGATCAGAAACTTTCCTTCATTCCACACATCACCTAACTCATTTCATCTGCCTCGAAAATATATGGTTTCGTTGTACACAATAGCAAACATTTCAATAATTCCTCAACATTTATAGACCTATTTGATGCTATAATCCGAAGCAAATTGGAGTATGGCAGCACGATCTGGCAACCTATTTACACTTGCCATCAGAGTCGTTTTAGGCCATTGAAAGAAGGTTCTTGAAATTCTTAACTTGGAGGAAGGATAAAGTTTATCCACAAGGAGAAGTCAATCCTAACGAATTATCGAGTCGATTTAGTTCATTGCAGGGCAGGAGAGAAACCTTATCACTCAAATTTGTGTACAAATTACTGCACAACATTATTGATTGTCCTCTTCTCTTGTCCGCTTTGAAAATTCGTGTACCTAGGCAAAATTCTCGCACTACAGAAATATTCCACCTAGGAACTCCAAGAACCAACTCGCTTATACAATCCCCCATTTGGTTTACATTCAAAAGAGTTGCTAACAAATGTGTCAACGAAAATAAAACTAAAATAAATTTCAATAGTAATATGAAGTTACCGAATGAAACAAACTAAAATTAAAATATTATATATTACAAAGTCATATGTAGTCATCAAAAGTTCATGAAAATATCACATCCCATTGCGCTGTTCTGAGTGGCATGTCAAGGTAAATAAAATTTCTTCTATTTATATCTATTATTCGAATTTTTCAAATATCGTTCGAATTATTCAGAAATATTTTCTCTTTATTTTAACCGTTTATCAATAAAAATATGACCAGAGTGTATTTCCTACGATTTAGAAATCAAGATCTATATTATAAAAAAGCAGAGGAAGGCTCAGACTATAAACGAATTACATACTAAGTAGCAGAATGTCCTTTGAGTCCTCCATAACCCCAAACAACAACATATCAGAAAAACTGAGGTTTTCTTTACTTCCCAATTTTCCTTTGCGAGCATTCTCTCAAATTCAATTTGCCCCAATTTCACTTCCCTTTCTAGTTCTACAAACATTTCACCGTCAAATGCAGCCACCTGCGATGTTCTGGCAACATCGCCAAAATCTTCGAGAACCTTGACTTACAAATTGAAATTAAATTTGTTTTTTATTGGTTCATTTGTTGGATTCACGTCTGTGGTGTTGTACAATGAAAAATTCCAGGCGGGAGATAATTAAACGATATAATTCAAAGTATTTCAAACTGTTTCGTTCGTTCAACGATTTAAAAACGAAATAGGAAATTCAATATTTATTTTACTGAATTTTAAGGAAAATGTAACTAACAATCAATCCAAAAACTGCAAGAGCATCACGAAAGACGTTCATAACAAGATGAAATTGATTAATAACAATATTTGAAACAAATGAACATTAGCATTAACATTGAAAGTGTTTATTCATATGAAAAAGCCTTGCGGTATTTAGAAATATTATTATACCTACACAATAAAAATATTTTTATTTCCAAGGAAAAATAATTGAAGGTATCTTTTTTGAAGAATTTCCTCTTCAAATACTATTTCTGAAGTAAAAAAGAAAGTGGAGGATTTTCTCTCGAACGAATTAGAGATTTCACTCCATTTACAAGACTTTCTATCACATTTTCATGAGTGCATTGTTTAGTTTCGTTACTATTACGTAAGTTTCATTATGTTATCATCAAAATAAATTGAATTATAAATGAGAGGTAATAATAAAAACTTGTCTAAAAATCACTGACTGAACAATTCTTTATTCGACTAGTTTCGCCTTTTACAGCATTATCAAGAATGAATACATATTACAAAGACAACTTATGCTAACATAGGATGTCTTTGTAATATGTATTCATTCTTGAGTGCTGTAAAAGGCGAAACTAGTCGAATAAAGAATTGTTCAGTCAGTGATTTTTAGACAAGTTTTTATTATTACCTCTCATTTAAATATGAACTATCACAGAGTAGATTCATCGTCCATTGAATTTTATAAATTGAATTATTTTTATGAGCGAAAGACGTTATGTTGCACTTAGAAATATCCATTGTCAGAAAATTTCTTTTTTGAGATATATTCTGAAGAAGTTTAAGAACTATAATTTTCTATGAAAATATTTTTGTAGTCTCTGTATTGATTAACCTATTTTCCTTCCAATATATTAATTGTTTTTGTCCATCAATAATTTCATTGACATTGTTGTATGAAAAAAAGAGAACAAATCGACGGATTTCTGGAGGATTATGCTAAGAATCTTATCACGTTCCGCTTTGAAAGCTTACCATCCAAACACGTCGATAACCGACGGATTGGATTGCCGGAGTTATGTGATCTTCCTCTGCATCAGGCCTTCCAACTGTTTATTTTTAATCATTTATATTCCCTGCGTGAATCTCTGTGTATTTGTGTACTCAGTTACCCTGAATCTACCGTGTTTAATTAACAATGTAGGGCGAATATTCAGGGTAGGAATTGAGATGAAATATCGAGAATAATTTTTCCAAGGACAAAGGTAACAGAGGTAATGTTGAGAATTTTCATTGAAAAATATACCAAACAGAGGTAACCACTTATGGAAATGGTAGCCATTTCCATAAGTGATTAGTTACTCATCTTGTCTCATTTCATCATCGCTGAAGGTGAAATAAGACAGGAGTGTTTGAGGGTGATGCAAACAAAAATGCTTCATGCACTAAATAAGCACTCTACCTTGATGTCGGACCCGGTGCCTTGTGAAATGGCAAAAAAATACTAAATTCCTCACAACTTGAGCTGCTTACGGCCTAGAAATTCACCAAACCTCAACTCGATTGATAATCTTTGAATATTGATGAAAAAAGAAGATATTAATCAAGAAATAATGATCATCGGGAATTTTCTCAGGTCGACATTTGATGATTTTGCATTTTTGAGTTCATTCAAATATTTTCTTATCTCATGTTATTGCCAATTTGATGTCATTAAAAAAAAAGTTATTCGATATCATGATAATTTCGAGTGTCCCCTCTACCCTCTGGTACAGAATATTAGCAAGAAATTTTTCATTTTTTTATTATTCGTCATTTTAAATCAAGTCAGTTTTTCCTTTCTATGAATTGTATGAATTCACTTATAAATTGTTCTACTGTTTTTTTTATAATTAACCAATGCTTTTTAGCAAATTAATAATATAATGTAACTTATATCCTTCCAGTTACTTAACAATTACAACACCGTATTTTCCTAAAATATACATGAAAAAAACATACAAATAATGCAAACTCCCCGGCAATTTACTTTAATTAATTAATAACTGATTCTTGCTTCTTCAAATTTTGTTGTGATTCAGCAAGAAGAGCCGAAGACGGTCCTGGGTTTCCTGTTGGCACCCTTTCTATCAATATTATTCAAATAACAATGTTGTTTATTCTATTGAAGTGATGCAAATTGAGGTAATTTAACAGGAAACTAAGGTGCCAAATATGTAAACATGACTTTTACACTCAGTATTGTTATATATTGTTAACGTATTGGAAAATGGCATATATCGATAAATATCAAAGAATTAAGGGTTGATTTGAGTGCCTTAGAAATTAGTTCTCTTTTCAAATACTACTTTCGAAAATAAATTCTCGAATTGAAACAAATTTAGGACAATAATCATCGAAAATAGTTTCATATGTTTTTAACGTTCACAAAATGTAATAATCTTATTTGAGTTATATTTAATTAATTCAGGAGGGATATACGTGTTGAAACTACATGTCATATCATTAAGAAATTGAACACATTTTCAAAAATTTCAAAATTATTTCATATATTGTCACTACCACTATCTATTGTTTCGGTATACAATACCTTCATCAGTGCAATTATTTTGCAATTATATGCAAATTTCTGTTAAAATTTAGAATTCGTACTATAAAGTGTATATGAATATGAATTAAGATTATTATTATTATTATATAAACAAGTATAGTATAGATATAGAGAGACAAATATAGTATACATATCATTTGACACACCGTATCCTCGATGTTCAACGCGATGACGTTACCTGACGATACGAAATTTTGTTGCATGTCTGTACGCACCTTTAGTTTCCAATACGCAGGTAAATTCTCCGAGCACCAACCAGTCAGTTGTTTGGACTTACTTATATGACTAATAAAATATTCCCTATATGCACATAACGTAGCACTTGCTGCATTGTTTTTTGCCGAATTCTCTTGAAATTGAATTCTCCCCTAATGGCAGCATATTGAAGTGGTCCGCTTGGACTTAATTACTGAATTTTATTCGACGTTTTATTGGCAATCAACGTTTCTGGCGATATTTTAAGTACCTATTAGCTTTCAGTCTAACAAAATAGTTATGGCCTGTACTAGAGTATTATGGGTTCAGAAAACGATCCCTCAGAAATTGCTCTTTCTCTCTCATAATTAATCACATTTTTAATTAAATTCGAATTCGCTTAATCTGTCTCGGTAATTGGAATACCGATCCGAGCACGAATTGCATTCTGTTCTTTATTGTACCGCTTTGGAAATTTTCAATTTGAGCAACTACTTTATCAGCTAGGTACTGTTTTTTTCATGGATTTTACGGATACCAATTTTTAAACGCAAAATAAGGAATAAACTCACATGCCTATCTAAAATTATGTAATTAGAAATTTAATCAATATACGAAAATAATAAAAATAATAATATTGATTTAGCATAGGTAGAGCTAGAAATTAAAACATTGAGGAATTAAATAACTAAACGCTTAAAGCTACATCATACTTTTTCTTATATCTACTGTATATACATAAATACGAGAAAAACAAAAATTACAGTTTGATATTTGAAATCAAACATTAGCGATACACAAGACTATACCAAGGAAATGAGTATGAATATGAATAGAGAATTCTATATGAATATGTATAAATAGAGAATATGAATATAGAAAATATGTATAAATATATATATAAAAATATAGAATGAATATAGAAAATATGTAAAAATATATGTATAAATAGAGAAAGCACGAAGTGTATTCATTAGAGTGAAAAAACTTTTCTGTAGTCGAAATCCTAGTCTGAATGTTAAGATCAGGATGATGCTATGATTTATCGGTATTGTTGTACGATATGGAAGCATGGACGATGAACAAACAATATATGAAGAAAGTGGAAGTTTTGAAGTGTACATGTATCGGAGAATATTAAGAATATCCTGGGTAGATAGAGTTACTAATGAAGAAATACTTCGCAGAATGGGGACCACGTACCTATTAATACTAACAATTAAGTCCAGAAAATTGCAATACTTGGGACATGTTATGCGAGGCGAGAAATATCAGCTACTGCAGCTCATAATAATAATAAGACATTTATTCCCAACAGATATACATCCAATTACAGAGAAAAAATTACAAAAAACATTACAATTTACAAAAAATTGCAAAATTGTACACAAATAATATTAAATAAGAAAAGAAATTAACAAGAAAAAAAAATCAAAAATAGGGAGTATAAGCTAATATATACAACGAAAAATTAATTCAAAATAAATTGAAATAACCAGATAACTAAAAACAAAAATGAAATATTGTCCATTACAAAGTTACGTATGGTCAGCAGAAGTTGACCATTTAGTAACGAAATATGTTTGATAAATAAAAATAAAATTGAAATCGATTGCGATAGTATTATCTAATAAACAAATAAAATAACTAAAATTAAAATAATATTTATAACTAAGACATATGTGGACAACAGAAGTTCAGGAAAATATCACGACATCTCAATGCGCTGTTCTGAGTGGCATGCCAAGATAACTGCTAGCCGATCAAAATAGATATCACATCGACGGCAACAAACATCATAAAGATTACATATAAAATTGATAGGAGAACGTGACATAACATTTGATCTGCTGTAAGTGACATAAAATGTATTATTCCGCCTCAGACCAGGCCTTGGTACGCGAATATTTATTTTGCTGAGAAGAAATGGTGAGTCAATCGAATTCTGCAAAATTTTGAAGAGAAATGTTAGGCCGAACCGTTCACGCCTCAACTTCAATAATTCAATTCCCAAACTATCGGTTAGGATAGAATGGTCGAAGCCTCTAGAAGGATATTGTCCATAACATCTGAAGTACATATACTTCAAACATTTCCTCTGAACTGCCTCCAAGTCGACAATAGAATTAATGTACATAGGAGACCAAATTATAGACGCATATTCCAGTTTACTGCGAATAAAGGAGTAGTAAAGCGTTTTCATAGTGTCAAGATTAACAAAGTTGCCCCAGTTTCTAACCAAATAACCCAGCATCCTAGCAGCAGAAGCCGTAATGCAAGTTATATGTTTAGAGAAGGACAGCTTACAGTCGAAAAGTACCCCCAGATCCTTAAACTCAACACATCTATCTAGAATTTGACCTTCCAATGTATAACTATGATGAATTGGAAACGATTTTCGAGAAAATGATACAATTTTACATTTACTGATATTCAGTTTCAGCCCATTGCTGTTACACCACAAATTAACAGCGTCAAGGGAAGACTGTAATCTGACACAATCATGACGATCGTTAATAGCAGCAAATATTTTCAAATCATCTGCAAAAAGCAGATGCATGCAGTTAAGCTGTGAAGAAAGATCGTTTATATATATAATAAACAACAATGGACCCAAGTTGGACCCCTGCGGCACACCAGACGAGGCAGAATAGAGTGCAGATTCATTACCACCATGTTCAACATATTGAAAACGATCCGAAAAATATAATGCAAGGAAAGATCCAGGGAAAACGAAGTGTTGGAAGGAGAAGAATGTCGTGGCTAAGAAATCTTAGGGAGAGGTTTGACTGCACATCAAACCAACTCTTTCGAGCAGCGTCTTCAAAAATTAGAATTACAATAATTATAGCTAGCCTTAGTAGCGGAGATTTGACATCTTACATTTGTTTTGAAATCTAGAAGGATTATCGCAGGACAAAACATTACTGGAAACTCATTATACATTTTCAAAGCTTTTTAAAACAAATTATTTCGATAGAAGTTTGTGTTAGATTTATTAAAATCAAAATTACCTCTCTATCGGGTATTATTCGCCTACAAATTTACATTTATTAATCCGTTATGTTAGTAGTAAGTGATGTAAAATCTTATATACAAAAATCATTTCGTTAAGAGCTAAAGTTTTTTTAACACTCAATAATATGTATTATCCTACATTGTGGTTATGAGGGTAGATATACATGGATATATATGAATACTAGAATAATTCGTAGTTATTTATTTTGTTTCTTCTGAAGGGTATCCATTTCAGAAATGATTAATAAAAATAATAACATCGAGCAGAAATGAATAATATGAAAGGAAAAAATAAGGAATTTAGCTCATACATCAAAAGTATGTAATTAGAAATCTAATCACAAATAATCTATTCAAATAATATCTTTTTATCGAAATATATTAATTTATTTTGTCCCCCCGCAAAGAATACTGTGGAATTCGAAAATTTTACTTTGATTTTTAATTACTTTTTTTCTTCGTTGCGTAGAATTTAATAAATATTATGTAAATTTTGGAAAAACGCAAATTAAAAGAGCACTCTAGCCACCTTGAAGAAAATCTAACTAAAAGTCGAAAAATAACACAATATAATAAATTACACATTTTAAGTTCAATTCATTCGAATTCTAAATAATGAATACATAACACTACATCAATTTTTTCGTTACTTTTCGAATGAATAATATCTTTAACGAAGAAGTCTGGATTGAACATGTCAATGACAAGCATTTATCATCACCTTAACGATTTTATTCATATCGCTTGAACGAGATTCGAAGTACAATGTAGATTATGAGGATGGTCGAAGATCATCACAAGAGGTTGAGTACTTAAGTACAAAAAATAACACATCATAGCTTCTGCACAATTACGTTAATGAATCGATGGGCATATTCATTTTTCTCGAGTGATACATATCTATTTGAGGGATGTCCAGTTTCTACCAATGTTAATTGCATACAGGTTGAATGAATATCTTTTAAAGGTTTTCAGTATTCAATTAATGATTGTGATAATTCCATTGTCAAATTTTTTTATCTTGAAAAATATAAATAAAAAATTGGAAGGCAGGAAAAATCTTAAAATTGAAATGAAAACAGTTGAAAATGAATACTCACAAATTAAGCCTGAGAAAATCTATATTGAAAATAATGAGAAAAATAAATACTCATAACCTTAAAAAAAAGGCACAGAATTTGTTTTTAAATGATTAGTGCAAAGTATTCACCAATATTCAACCTCTCAAATCAAATTAAATAACTAACTGAATATTATTAATTCCATATCCGTAATAAAGAGAATCAAATTCAATATAAATAAAACTAAGTAGTTTTTTGATTTTCACTATAACTCAGTTAAACTGGATGATAAACTGTTTATCATCAAGTCAGTAGTTTATCAGGGTGTAGTTTAAGGATGCTTTTTTAGAGGTATAGAACTTTAAATTGCAATAAAACAACGATGGATCATTCGATTGACAAGAATTTTTTTTTATTCGAAAGATAATCTTGTGGCATTACATTTTAAATATGATTTCTAGCATATGACCGCCACGGCTAGCTCGGATGTAGTTCTATCTGGACGTCCAATTTTCGATGACTTTTTCCGAAATTTATGGCCGCATATCGGCAATAACACGGCGAATATTGTCTTCCAAATGGTCAAGCGTTTGTGGCTTATCCGCATAGACCAATGACTTTACATAGCCCCACAGAAAATAATCTAACGGTGTTAAATCACAAGATCGTGGAGGCCAATTCGCAGGTCCAAAATGTGAAATTAGGCGGTCACCAAACATGTTTTTCAATAAATCGATTGTGTCACGAGCTGTGTGACATGTTACGCCGTCTTCTTGAAACCACAGCTCTTAGACATCGTGGTTGTTCAATTCAGGAATGAAAAAGTTAATATTTATGGCTCTATACCGATCACCATCGACTGTAACCTTCTGGCCATCATCGTTCTTGAAGAAGTACGGACCAATGATCCCACCAGCCCATAAAGCCACTAAACAGTCAGTTTTTCTGGATGTAACGGTGTTTTGACATACTTGGGGATTATCTTCACTCCAAATGCGGCAGTTTTGTTCGTTGAGGAAGCCATTAAACCAGAAGTGCGCTTCATCGCTAAACAAAATTCACTTATGAAAATCGGGAACAACGGCAATCTCGTTTTGGGCCCATTCGACGAATCTACGCCTTGCTTGATGATGCCTTGTCTATTCATGATGAATTGCCAAACCAAACTGAGAATAAATCACTACTCAGCTGTTAAATCGGTCACCATCTTTCACAGTAATACCAACTTAAAGTTCTGTACCTCTAAAAAAAACACCCATTACATCTGATGAAGCGACTGTGTTAGATATGTTAAAAAATATTACACTTAAAATCACCAAAAAATGTTCACGTCTGTGGAAGAAAACAGTGAAAATAAAGTAATAAATTTGTTATATACTCATTAGTATTTTATAAACTCATATTCTACAATTTAATTAATATCAACATCAATTTTAATTGTTATTACAGGCAGGATGCATGTCAGTGAAGAGTTTGAATTGGTATTTCATAAAATTCCAAATTGAATAAGCATTTATGCAAAGATGGGTACCATTATGGTTTTCATTTTTAGCACAAGATTCTTTTAGTTTAAGTACTCATTTATAGCACTAAGTGGTGATTGAGGAAGACTCTCATTTTTGAAAATCTATTTGCATTCAACAAAAGTCAGAATGTAATTCAGAATGCACTCAAAATGGGAACAGAATTTTTAGTGAATTTCACTGAATTTCTTATTACTTTATACATTATCTTGAGAATGGATTAAAACTTTACTAAATTTTCGAATTTACGGGAATGATAAAATAAAAAACATGATTCCACAAAAATATAATCAGGGCCTCGTACGTACCGTAGATAATGCATTGGTCACCCCTGATCTAGTTGAATAAAGAAAACATTGTCAGGCAGAGATGTTTTTAAAGTAGAAAAATGCACTTCAACTGACAATCGGAGATTTGATTGGATGAAAACGTATTGAATGTTGCGTCTCGCGATTTGAATGAGTAATGTCTTGTTTAATTAAAATGCTTTGGATACAGTCATGAAACATAATGAATAATTTTTCCAGTTACCCTCTGTAGAAATATGAAGAACTTAGAGGATTGGAATATTTCAAAAACAATACAGAAAATTTATATACATCTCAAATTTCGATATGAAAGAAAAACTTTTCCATACTTATATCTATTTACTGTGACATCACGAGTTCGTCAAATTTTATTGACAAAAGTTCGAAAGAGAAAACGGAAAGAGAAACGGAATACAACAAAATATTGACGAAATATAAACAAAATACATTGCTATGTATTAAATACATTAAAATACATTAAAAATAAACTTATATTGAAAAATCTATAAAAGTTAAGAATCAATATAATTCCAAAGAATGTTGGTATAAAAGATATATTTTTTCCACAATCCAGATTGGCGAATATAAGATTGTGCTTGCTTATATAAGATAGATAGATAAGAGTTTATTCATTATCAGTACGATCCATAGGTATATATGGATATGAACCTGTCAAAAATATAAAAGGCATGAAATATAAATATTTACAAGCATATATATATATATATATATATATATATATATATATATATATATATATATATATATATATATATATATATATATATATATATATATATATATATATATATATATATATATATATATATAAATTATTTTGAAAGTTTTTAGCAACAACAGGCTTTTTTGTTTGTTGACGTTTCGTTGTTATATTACAACTTTGTCAAAACTAAAGAGTTTTGACAAAGTTGTAATATAACAACGAAACGCAACAAAAATAAACTTTTCCATATCAAAAAGCCTGTTATTGCTAAAAACTTTCAAAATAAAATATCTTAAACAGGCAATAAATCAATTTCAAGATATATATATATATATATATATATATATATATATACGAAACGCAACAAAAATAAACTTTTTCATATCAAAAAGCCTGTTATTGCTAAAAACTTTCAAAATAAAATATCTTAAACAGGCAATAAATCAATTTCAAGATATATATATATATATATATATATATATATATATATATATATAGAATTGCAAAAAATGCAAAAATGTAAAAAAATGCTCTATACGATTGTTTGTAGATGATACAGTGATTTACGTTTGTGCCAAAAATATCCAGATTATGACAGAATGGATCAATAGAGACTTTGCAGCAATAAATGAATGGCTAAGCGATAACAGTTTGTTGCTAATAGAATCAAAGTCTAAATATGTAGATATATATATATATATATATATATATATATATATATATATATATATATATATATATATATATATATATATATATATATATATATATATACTAAATTTAAATTGTGTAAACATTTCGGCGTTCCGCCTTTTCAATATATTTTAATATTTCCTAATCTAATTGACTATTTTGCTGATTTTCTTTTTATTAATTCACTACTTATTGTTTCAATTCAAATTAGTTTCTCTAGGATAATTTATTTCCCGTTTCCGTTTCAAATAGATCATCCAAGAGAACGAATTCAAATTGATACAATAAGTAGAGAATTAGTAAAAAGAATATCAACAAAATAATCAATAAGATTCGGAAATATTAAAATATATTGAAAAAGACGGATACGCCGAAACGTTTATACAAAGTAAATACAGTTATAATTTAAATAAAACTAAGTGGTTTTTTGATTTTCACTATAATTAATTTCAAACATGACAACATTGTTTCACCAACACAGTGGCTTCATCAGATGTTGATGATAAAAGATGATGAAACATCATCAGGTGATTAATAAATACAATTATATTTTATTTCACAACTTGGAAACCCAACGATATTACAAATTGTATATACACAAACAAGTAAATCGTAATTCAATATATATATATATATATATATATATATATATATATATATATATATATATATATATATATATTATATATATATATATATATATATATATATATATATATATTTATATATATATATATATATATATATATATATATATATATATTGATGTTAAAAGCTTTATTTTCGTTGACGTTTCGTTGTGTATCAGAACTTTGTCAAAATTAGTTATTAATTTTATTAGTTTTGACAAAGTTGCGATATACAAGGAAACGTCAACTAACGTCAAGTTTTTAACATTAAAATAAGCCTGTGAATCCTAAAAACATTTAAAATAAACTGTCTTAAACAGGCAATAAATCAATTTGAAATACGAGTATATATATATATATATATATATATATATATATATATATATATATATATATATATATATATATAATTTATATATATAGGCAATATTCAATTTAAAATATATATATATATATATATATATATATATATATATATATATATACTTTTTCATATTTATATATAACTTATACTTTATATTATATATTATATAGATTTTCGATTGTTATATTTAACGGAACAATTTTTCTGTTGTATTCCAGTAATGATTTCAGATCATAATAATGTAAGTTATTAAATCAAGATATTTCCAGGAACAAAAACATTTTTAAACTTTTACCTACATATTTCCTGTAGCCCCCTGTCCTTATCGTCTAAATACCTTCCTGAACACCCTAATCCTACCTTAATTAGAAGGAATTGACTTAGTTTCAAAATGACCTCTGCAACGTTAAACGATACTCTACACATCCCTTATTTCTCAGAATTTCAGAATAATAAATCACAGAAACGAAAACAGAAATAAACAAACTAGTTAATGTGTCTGTAATATCGTGAAAATTATTATTTCAAAGTTATTGTAACTTGTAAAATATTGTTATTCGCTTCTCCACAATATTGTTATCAAATGTTCGTATTGATTTTAGTTCAGATTAGTTTTTTTTAAGTTTTTTTCTGTAGATTTTTTTTAAATAGATAACTTCATATGTATATATGTAGGTATTAAATATTGCACAATATATGTAAACAGATTTTTTTCGAAACTCGAAGACAAATGTATTTTCTTTGTTTAGGCAACAAAATTGTAGTAAAACAAGAAATGAATATTTTCAATTTTGCTGCCAGCATTTACTAAGAATATTTAATTCTCGTTAAAAAATATCACCCAAGAAGAAAACGCGCAAAAATATATAACTGTAGGTATCTATATATAAATATATAAATATATATATATATATATATATATATATATATATATATATATATATATATATATATATATATATATACTATACATATTTAATCAGGTATGAATTCTTAGAGAGATTCGAAAAATTTAATGTCTCTAATCCTCAGGTAATTTTATGTACTCTGAAGTCAATATTATTGACTTTCTAAGAACTAAATGTAAAGTAGAAATTCCACTCGACCCTAAGTTATAGGAAGGGATTAAACATTGCCAAAAACAACGGGAGGTCCTATTCCTGACTCTGAATAGATAGAAAATAATGCAAAATTATGATGTTACTCAGTATAGGTAATAACAATCCTGAAGGTATAAATACGGCCTCAGAAAGTCAAATTCCTACAGTTTCATTTTGAGTTTAGTTGAGAAAGGTGCCGAAATGTTTTACATAAAAGCCATCATTCCGTTTACGGAAGAAAATCGTATGCTTGCTTCGTCAATAGTAGAAAATACGAAGAGTTTATTCAGTTCAAACAGTGCATCGAGTGAGGACAAGAATGAAGGAACTAAAAGACAAGGTGCAAAACGTCAATGCCAATCGATATTCTGTGATTGTGACTGCAAGAGGGCTAGACTGGCCTCTAGAACAAGAGCTGATGAAAAAGCCAAATTCGTTCGTGTAAAATCTCAGGGGGATGCTGTACTGAGGTCTTACAATAATCAATTAAAGAGATCAAATAGTTATTTACCTAAAGACCGATTTAAAAGAAGTCCTGACGCAGGAGAAGAAGTCTATTCACAAACTAGTCCTCTAATTAGACGTAATTCCATATCCAGTTTTAGTAAATCATCTTCATCCAGTAGATCCATAACACCTATAGAAAACTCTTTTTTCACGAAATTAACAAAAAGTGCCTATGCCAAATTAGCCACTTCCCAAGATGATTTGCCAAGTTTAAAAGCAAAAATCAATTCATTTCCAAGTACATTGAGAAGTTACGACAGACTTCCTAATATCAGACGACAAAAATCTTTTGTATGTTCACGTAACCTGTCGAGAAATAAGGAAGAAAATGAGTTGAAAGAAGAAGCTCATTCTTCCGATGAAACTGAAATGGAAGAAGAAGCACATTCGTCCGATGTAAATGAGTTGACAGAAGCTCATTCGTCCGATGAAATTGAAATGAAAGAAGAAGCACATTCGTCCGATGTAATTGAGTTGAAAGAAGAAACACATACGTCCGAAGAAAATTCAACTTTAATGGTTATACCAACCCAAGAAGCCTCTGTTGGCGTCGAAGAAATTACTGACAACAATAAGGAATCTGAAAATTCTGGAATGGATTCCTCCACTTCTCTGAACATTAGCGAGACTTCCGAAACTTCGCAAAAAATTAACGAAACCCAACACGAAAGAATCGATTGGGAAGGAAGTAATTTACAGGACATTAACAAACATTTAATTGGTTTGAGAGAAAGAATGAATAAAATGGAAATTTCAAAAATTTCTTTGAGGTCATCTAAATAATTATGAATTTTATCTCGGGCTGAGCATTATATTTTATGCATATATGTAAAATGAAATTTGAAATTATTTGAAATAATTAAGTGAATTTAAAGGTGTTGTAGATTTTCAACTATTTTCTCGGACTTCCATTGCCTATACATTTAAGTGCAAGTTCTGAAAGAAGAACCATGATTATTAAATTTCGATAGTTTCCTAAAAAATTATTATTTTTGATAAGGATTATTGATCAGAATCGTGAAATCTGAAACAAAAATTCCTAGTTGAAGCTGAAAATACTTTTAATTAGAGAAAAAAAAGTTATAACCATACATTTTTAGAACTAGAATTAAAAATTTTCGTTTCAGCTCTCTCGATGCTATTCATTAATCATCAGGAAATTATTGAAATTTAATAATCATGGTACTTGTTGCAGAATTTCAAACCAAATTTATAGGCAATGGAAGTTCGACCAAATAGTGAATAATCACATAAGTTTTTTCAAAAAATATTTGATACTCTTAATTTCTGAATTACTAAAAATATTAAATCTTATTTAAGTACATTAAGATTTAATGTTTATTTATTTTTGTATTTATTAGTTATCTTAGTGGTAGTTTTAATGTAGTTCAGTTATTTGAATAAAATTTCTCTGAAAACTTTTTTAATTTATTTCAGTATTTTATCTCTAATTAGTTTTTATTTATATATATATATATATATATATATATATATATATATATATATATATATATATATATATATATATATATATATATATATAAATATATATATATATATATTTACAACTAAATATTTTTAATATTAAAATATCAATTATTTATACGCCATTAACAAGTTCACAACTAAACTTTTTAATATTAAAATATCAATTATTTGCACGCCATTATATATATATATATATATATATATATATATATATATATATATATATATATATATATATATATATATATATATATATATATATATATATATATATATGTAAAAGGTAAAATATTCATCAAAAATTTTGAGCTTGAACCCACCATTTAATACTAAAACGTTCATTCGCCAAATTGAACAATAATTTGGACAGTGTTTAAAAGTTTCCAAAAAAGGTACACAAACATAGAAATAAATAGACAAAAAGTTTACCCTTACAGTTTGGCAACGCACTTTTCAACATTTTATATAAGTACTTAATCATACATTTGATGTTGACTATATAAGGAAATTAATTTAATTTTTTTTATGAATAATTTAAACAAAATTTATTTAGTGCATCAAACGTTGTAAAATATATTGAGGTTTCTTATAAATAACTTCTTATAATCAAAAATATTTTTGATTTCGTAATCTGAGTCATCGTCGTAATCAAATATAATAAAGTAAAACTATTGAATGAAGATGTATAAAATCATCATGTAATAGAAGTGTCATGGAACACAATAGACATATTCTAAAATGATTTTTTAGTTTTAAAATTTTTGTAATCCCTGAGAACATATCATAGATGAATTTTCTTCTTTTCATATACCTATATTATTCAAGAGGTTGCCATAATATATATACATACTCGTCTTTATTTGAACTTTTCGAAGGGATGAGTACGTACTACCCTTTCATCTAACACTCAAAGTGAATCTATGCAAATTTCGAAAAGTAGTCGACAATATTTACATATCCACAAGAGAATTGAGTGACCGTTCTTAACTCATCTACTTTGATCCCGTCGAGACATGAACTATCACACTTCAGAACCCTTGTCCTTTTGAATAATTATTGCGAAACTTTGAATGTGAGTGGATTTTCGGTTCTGCCTCCTGTTTGCATAGGTATGCACTCTCGCAGTCGCAAACTAGAACATTAAGTTATAGAAACTTATAGAATAGAACAATCTAAAAACCAACAAGAATTTTCAAAACAAGTTATATAAATAGATATACTTTTTTTTCTTGAGAGATTTCTTATTTATTGATATTTAAAATAATAGTTCAAATTTATAAATCATTCAGGAAAATTATTTATCTCAATATTTTGACAAAGCTACAATTTATAGCGACAGGTAAACAAGAAATGAATTTTTCCATTTTCATAGTCTGTCATTTGCTAACAATAATAATTTTTAATTTAAATTCTTTATTGTTTTAATAGCGATTATATTTCTAGCGATTGACGTTGAAATCATAACTTTTAGGTTTTCCAAAAATGGAAGATCAAAAGCAAAAGCTGCTTCGTTTGTTTATCAAGCCATTTCATTATTTATTGGTGCGTTATTTTTTGCTCAAACTTCATATCTGCGATTTAATTGCGACCTTCGAGATTTTTATATTGATCTGTTTTAAATCCTTTTAAACATCCTTTAGCCATTCTGTGCCAAACTTACTCTTTGTTATCATATTTAGTAGTGTCTTTGCAATTCTGGATTTTTCATCCTGTAGACACGTGCATAAAATTTTGCTAGTTGTTTTCTGTTTTTATGTAGATTAATGAAACGTGAAAAATATACATAGCATATGTATTTTTTCATGTGTTATTTCAACAATAATATAACAACAACAATAATAAGAAACAAGTATGCACTTGTTTCTTATTATTATTCACATCACGTATTTAAAGTTTATCATATAATTTAAACAATTAGACCGAATGAAAAAATATGTTGATGTAACCACTGAAGCTTTTATAATGTAAAATGATGTTAATATCAGAGCTGAAAATTTTCAAACTCAAACTATAAGAAGTATAGGTAAATGTTTGTTCTTTCTATCAAATACTATAATTTGTGTGGAAAACCCATTGAATTGGTAGAATTTTAAAAGAATTTTTTACGTCATAATTTAACATTGGCAAAATCTTCAGTCAAGCTTTTTTTCACCTTAAATGCTCTCAATTACAAAATGTGCTACATAACTTAATCTTTTCTGTGTTTAATCTCAAGTTTTCTCTTTTTCATCTTGAAAGTTTGGAAACAACTTTCTTGTACACAAAAAAATTTTTATACAAATATTGATATTGAAATATCAGAATTCTGGAAGTTCAGAAAGCCATTCGACCTAACAAATCAGAAAAGTACTTTTTTCAAATGTTCTTCCTCTAAAACTCCTTCAATAAAGATGTCTTTCTCATTAATACAAATTAATCTTTTATAAAACTATATGTATTTACAAATTATACAAAATAAATATTTTTACAAAATTATATATATATTCATATTTATAATACATCCACAGTACCACCAGCACTGAACTACTGAGATAAATTTCATCTATACATACTATATATATATATATATATATATATATATATATATATATATATATATATATATATATATATATATATATATATATATATATATATATATATATATATATATATATATATATATATATATATATATATATATATATATATATATATATATATCTAATTGAAATATTAATGTAATTACTCTTAAGTTGAAAAATTTATAGAATATAAACATTTTACAAGATTCTATATTCATATTCACAAAACGTTCATAGACTTAGTATTGAACTACTGAGATATAAGTCAATAGATATCATATTCATCTATTTATTTATTCATTTTTGAAAGTGTATAACAAATAAAATATTTACAATTCTGACTAAAATACAAATAAAAAGTACATCCTACAATTCTATTTTTTTAACAATTATTAAAATGAATACCTCAGTAAAATTCTAAAATGAATTCAGTAAATACCCATTTTTCAATCAGCATCACAAAAAAGAACATTCTCATTATAAATAATATCTGTATCAATTGGTAAATATCGATAAGCTAATCTTGGCGCTGAAGCAATTACAACTCCATTCCATTCATCATCAGATGCAGTGGCATCTTCATGTCTATTACTCAATCTGAGTTCTTCATCCCAATCTTCTGTAAAAAATGAGAATTAGCAAAGTTAGAAAAAACCATGAAACAAAATATTGAAACTAATGAAAAGTTCATGCTAACAAGTTAAATAATCAATGAAAATTGGGTTATGAATTAATTTAAAAAATTGATTTGAATTGATGAAAACTGTCAGCTCATAAATATTTGCTGAAAATTTAATTAATGTCTCCCAATAATCAACAAATTTTCTCAGTGAACTCAAGTTTTTTTAAGATACACTCTTCACTTAGTATGAGTATTAGGTGAATTTCAGGCATCATAAGTTGATATCAATAAATATGTATATAATGTGTTTACCAATACTTAATGTCAGCAAATCAATGCCCATTTTGACATTGAAAATGAAAGCATTAGACTTTTTCTAGAAAACACTAGATTTTTTAGACTTAAACAATTTTATTTGACAATTGCGACTATATTTCACCATAACATTTCACATCTTTCATAAGTTTTTTTGGAATGCCATTTCTAGAATTATGTTAAAAATTCTAGAAATGAAAATGAGACATGGAATTAAGAATTTTATTCATCATCGTCCATTCAACATATTTTAGTATGTATGTATATGCTGCTTCATATCCTTAATAAAAGAATTTGCAAAGATATTAATTTGGAAATTACCATTTGATTATCATCAATATAGTCCAATGCTCCCAGTTCTGAGACCAATAGGATAAAAATACTAAAAATTTTTCAGAAAACGCTATCAAAAATATAAATCAAATCATCATTTATTGTATTCTTAATTTTACTCAAATAATTTAGGGATATTTACATGAATATGGTATTAACATTTACAGAATAGGTTAGTTTGTTATCTGAATTTGAAAGTAAGCTGTGTATACTATATTGACAGTCCACATACCAAAAAGAAAGTAAAAAATAGATAAACTGCTTCAATTTCAATCTATAAATTAACCTCAATCATTATTGATGCTCTACTAGCATGTTTTAGTTCACCATCACACACATTTTAATTTGGGTTTATATCTTTAATTTAATCAGAAAGGCTTCACCTATAATAACTTCCCACATTATTATATCTTATACTACTTCATATTTGACTGCTATATCTTATGAATCATAAATGTAATTTAAGGCATAATTTAAATTTTCTAAGAGTATTTTGGGTATCTCATCTCTTTATTATTTCAGTTTGCATACATCAATAAATATCTGCAATTTTAGTAGGATTTCTGGAATATTTTATATGAATGGTTCAGTCAAAACCTATCACTATTATATCTTACAGAATAAAAAATACAAGTCTGCAATTAATCAGTTGATCATGACTGATAGGTTGAGACCTATATTACAAGAGAATTTGTATCATTCTTTAAATACTTCTGAATTGTCAATTTTTAAACTTACCTAAAGATTCAGATCCATTGAAATTATATTCTTCATCAATTCCTTCATTCTCTAGAACACTTCTATCACTGGTACTTTCTTCACTTTCTGACAAACTATCACCTATCTCCTTGTATGCATTAAATCTTTGAGTACTGAGAAGTGTTTTACGATAATTATCACGCATTTGTTTATAATTTGATAAATCACATTCTTCAGTATTAAAATAATTGCATTCTAAATCTACAAAATTCAAATTTGGGCTGAAACCCTCAAAATATGTTAACTTATTGTCAAACAAATCTAAAACTTCTAGACTCTCCATATTTGATATATCTGGCAGTTGTTCAATTTTATTATGACTCAATTTCAGTATTTTCAGATATTCCAGCCAAGTCAATTTGTCTGGAATACTCACAATATGGTTAAATGACAGATCCAATATTTCCAAATTCACAAGAAATTCTAAACCATTTGTAGGCAACCACATAAATTTATTATGACGCATATAAAGCTCAGACAATGTTTCTAACCAAGTTATTCCTTCTGGGAATAACGAAATTGATAAATTTTCTATTTTTAAAATTTTAATATTATTCCAACTAGGTTTTATAAACAATTTGTCTATATTATGTATCACATTCGCAAACTTACTAGTATCAGTACTGTTACTAACATCCAAGTCTTCTAAATTTATACAGTCTTTCAAGAACTTAATATCTTCTTGTCTTACTACACAATTTCTCATACTCAATTTTTGAACTGGAAAACTAAAAGACTTGTCAAATATACATCTTAAATGAGTAATCCTATTAAAATCATATTGAAGTTTCTGCAGATTTTTAGCTCGTAAATTAAAAATCCATTGTGGTATATCTTCGAATAAATTGTTGGAGAGAATCAAGACCTTTAAGTTTTTACAGCAGTTTGGTTCAAATATAAAATTTGCAATTTTATTATGAGATATATCAAGATTTTCGAGAATATCCAAGCCTAACAATAAGCATTTTGGTATTTCAGACAATTCATTTTTTGATAAATTTAAATATTTTAGAGGCAAATCCGTTAGAGCATCAGTTATTGAAGAAAGTTTGCAATTGAAAAAACTTAAAGATGTTATCCTGGAAATGTCAACATTTCCAAAGTCATATCTGTTGAAAGTTGATGAAGAAATTATCTTTTCTTGATTCTCCTCAGTTGACGTATTATCTGATCTGATAGTATCACTACTATGACAACTGCATTGTACTTGATCTGAAACAAAATGATCTTAGAATTTTTCAATTTCTTAAAATACTGTGCATCATTTGAACACCACAAATATCAAATGAAAAATGGTATACCTAAAAAAATTTTTTTTGGTAAACCAATATTTCAAAATTTGATATACCCAAAATTTAACAATATCTAAATTATCATGCTATTATGAAACACAAGTAGCCAAGTATTGTTAAATATAAATAAAGGTAAAAGCAATTTTTTTGGAATGTAGAAGAAATAAATTAGATTAAATTACAATAAATAAATCAATAAAAAAATAATTAATAAATAATAAATAAAATAAATTATAATAAAAAATATGCAATATTACTAAATATGCTTACCTTCAAACAATACATTAGGATGCCTTAATAATACAAATTTATCTTTTTTATGATTCATTCTTGTTTAGTAAATATATCCAATTGCCAACTTTAATGACTAGCTGAAAAATTAATAAAATAAGTAACACTTGATTGAGGAGTTAGCTGATTCTCTTTATCAACTATTGTAGAATATCTGAATACTAGCTTAATACAATATCTTTAGAATATGTTATTTATTCTTTATATTTACTTCTTCCATTTACTGTTTATTTTTTTTTTTTGATATATTAAGGTTAGAGCGTGTGTCATAGAATTTAACTACATTGTGTGTTCTGTGGCTGGGGTTCCTTTTCTTCAGTATAAGATTGTTTTGAAATAACCTTTGACGTGATTGCTTTCATTTTGTTAATTACGTTGAGTATAGTTGGATTATCATGGAGGATATGTAAAATATGTGATATATGATATTTTCTTTCGAAATTGCCTAGATTTGCTAATCTCAGCTACTTTTTATTATATTCATCGGCTGTACATTTCACTAATATGGGGATTAACTCATACAATAAAAGAGGCCCCTCAAGTGAAATTAGAAATCAGTTGACATAAGATAAGGACCAACAATTAAAAATAAAATAATTTATTGAACAATGTGTTATTAAAAAAGAAAAGATGTCTAATGAATGACATAATTGAAGTAAATTGTATTTGCAATAAATCTTATAGGCCTCCTTCCATTTAATTCCGTATATGATATTTCTCGTTAATTATAGGGTAAATTTGCATATTTTAGAATATCTATACCGATCTATAATCAAAAATGTTGGTATTTCATTGAGTCACTGTACGGTTTGGCTACTGGACTTCTATAGTTTCAAAGCCCCTTTAATTTTAAAGTTTACTTCAGTTCGAATTTTTTATTTGATAATAGTTGTTACTTCTTTAAATCGTTTCAAATTCAAATATCGAATTTCATGTCCTAAAAGCTCTACATTTCCTCTTCTTTGAGTAGAGAAAATGAAGCAGTGCATGGTTTCATTTAAATAACCGACAACCATAGAATATTATAACAAATCATGATTTATTTTTTTCGAAGTAGTAAATTAATGTTCGTAGTTCACATATATCACTATATTCTGTGACCATTTCCTCCGATTGACATTACTTTCAGACTCGAGATCTTTAAGGTCGGTCTCTTTTGAATAAGCGGATCGAGCAAAAATGGTGAGTTTCTTTATCTAGATTTTTCAATGCAATCATTTGCAATTCATCTTCAACAATTCCTAATTATAATTTTGAAGTCCTTAATAATTTGTAATTTGATTTTTTTTTCAGTCTGCTCATAAAACATTTATTATCAAGCGAAAGCTTGCAAAGAAACTAAAACAAAATCGTCCCATACCACAATGGGTGCGTATGAGAACAGGAAACACTATAAGGTAACCTTAATTTTTATATCAAGCATAATATCTTATAGTTATATATCTGCTCTAGCATAACATAACCTTTTCAAAAAGTTGACAATTTTTGAAACTGGAAAAAAATTTTGTTATGAATATCTGGTAAATTGTTCGAAAAATCCTAGGTATTCTTTATTGTGGAATATTTTCCAGCCACAATTAATTCAAAGATTAACTCTAAATTCGAAATTTTCTGCACATAGATATATATATATATATATCATAATTTTATTTCAAAAGTTTGTTTTCATTTAATTTTAACCAAGATAGATATTAGAAAAATTCAAAGTTTCAAGATATATTTAATTTGGAAGTTTGGTATACCTGAAATTTTACCATGTCTAAATTTGTGGCTTCGATATTTTAGACACATTTAATAGTAATATTGTTTATTTAGCACATTCTTCTATATTAATATACATTAAAACGTATAATCACAATAAAAACATACATGTCAAAACAATATTGTGCAAGATTTACAAATATGTCTGTTCAAAAAAACACATTTAACCATTTAGTCTCCTAAGATAAATACTTTGCTGTTACATCTCGAAGATTTGTAAGACTGTCTACTCTTTATTACACTGTATAACTGCCCTAAAAAGTGTAAGTATTGTGCTGCTCTGGTATTCGTATGATCCAACATAAAATTTTCTCTGTTTTTGATATTGTAATCATGAACTTCTGGAAACCTTTAGTGGAATTCACTTCAATTGTTTAAAGTATATCCAAATTGAATCTTTCACGCTCAAACTAGTTTCTTTATTTTTCTCATTTAAATTTGGCACTTCCAGGCCTTATCTAGGATTTAGGATTTAGGGCACAACTATAAGTTAAATCAATTTGATATGTTTTGGGGTTACTTTTCACTTACTAATAGAAAAAACTTAGATTATTCATAGTGCTAGATGATAACTTTTTATGTCTATGTTTGAGAAATGAATGTATTACTTGTCATTAACTGCAATATGTAATAATCTTTTTTGTTTTCAGATACAATGCAAAGAGGCGTCATTGGCGTAGAACTAAGCTGAAGTTGTAGATATTAGTGTTTTGTTCATTTAATATATAAATATTCATCAAAGTTTTCTTATTATAACCCTCAATCTTTTGTTATTGAGACTGTTATTAAGCAAAGGGTTTACATACAATAAGTAACTGAATATATACAATGAAAATTAAATTAACAATATAAAGTAACTTAATGAAACAAACAAAATAATATAGAAAGGATGTGAATATTCTCTCTCTGCAATTCAATGTATCTAGGGGTTATTCGAATGTTGGGGCATCAATGGCACTGTGCAGTGATTTATTCTGCAAGAGTTTGAACTTTTGGATATGGCTTCTATCAAGATAACATATATTTTTGTTTAAATGAAAATTTCAGAACTGTAAAAGTAGTCGTCAATGTTGGGATATTTATTTCAGTAATATAAATCCATTAAATTTACAGAAAAGTATGGATTTATCAACGTATTTACAAAAAAGTAATATTTTCCAATTTTAAAATTGAATATATTTAGTAAGTTAGTGACCATTCATCATTATGTCACAAAAAATAATCGTCAAGGAAATTCTCATTATTGAAGGCCATTATTTAAATACATTTCAACAAAAAGACGGGAACAAAAACTGTTTTCATTACCACTTCCAAAATTCTTTGTGCCGAGAATACATTGTGATGTGAAGAATATATCATACAGATGGGAATCAAATGCAGAATCGGTTTAATATTGATTCTACACAAGTTATAATCCGATTCTTTTATTTTCTTGTTTCTACAAAATAACACCCTTCAAATATAAAATGATTACGTCCACCATCTTCTTTGCTTACAGTGTTATCAATACTTTTGTTATCTTTGAAAGGCCTGGTTGTTTATGGACCAAGCAGAACCATTGACGGGCTTTGTTAGCTTAGAACTTATATTTTCAAATGAATTACACAGAGAAATTAAATAATATGTTGAAAACAATATAAATTTATTAATTCTAAGTAATGATGAAGCTCAATAGGTACAAAAATAATTAGACACTCTTTCACAAAGGAGTATTTTTCTATCATTTAACAATATCTTTTAATAAACATATTCATTGAAGAGACTCAAGTCTTCGTTAAAATAAAATTTCAACAAACTTCACAACACAACTATACCTAATGGAATTTATTACAGAAATCAAAAATGAACACTTTCTTAGAATCTGAGTCCCGTCAATGAATTATATATATTATATCAAAAAGAAATTTGCATAATATACTAATAATTTGACTCTTTCCATCATTAGATTTGCGTCTTGTAGAAGAGAAAAAAATTTCAACAATTTTTCCTTTCATAAACCAACTGTAGTCAACTGATTTATTCAATAAAACATCTGTTTAGAACATTTTGCACAAAAAAACCTATGTTCAATACCTTTGAAAACTAAATCATTTATTTATATTTTTAGATCTATCAAAGGTATTCTTGATATCACAAACAATTTTATATTTTCACTGTTGATATGTTCTTAAATTCCAAAATGTTGGAAATATATGCATAAAATGATTCAATAATTTTTGAGTAATATAAAATCAAAAGGTGAGGCCAAATTTATTTTATTTGTGTAAAAATGAAGAACAAAAGTCATTTATAAAATTACTTCAAATTTAAATGGCAATATGTTTTAATAAAATGGTAAAGAATTGATATATTCAGCAAAATTATTGAATAAGCATTAAAAATGAAATAGAAGATTATATTTTAAAAGTAGTATAAAACAGAGATCTCATAACTAAAAATGAACACGTCAAAAATATAAACACCTCTAAGTATTAGAGATAATAGAGTTTATCTGCTAGTTCAGGAGCTACAGGTTTATTAAGATGTTGTCCATAAAGAGCCGCTAATTTATGAGCATACTGGCATGGTGCAGGAACTCTTACTGTACCTGACCAATTGTAATATAAATGGCATAACTTGAACGCCAATCTTTGTACGTGATCAGGCTTTAATTTACAAGTATCATGTAGTACTATATAATGCGTCGGGTTAACGGTTCCTTGTCGCACACTTTGGGGCACTAAGTAAAAGTCACTATGATACCGGCGAGTCACGCTGTTATCCAACACAGTACCCGGTTCTGGATTGGTTAACTCCTGCCGATTCTGTAAAAAGATCCTAGTACTAATCCTTTTCTGTACAATTACAAAGCAAATTTTAATATCCAATTCAAATTGCTTCACGACCTCCTCAAACTGAGACACTTCGTAACGTAAACACTGATCCAATTGGCCATCGCCTACGCCGTCGCGGAAAACAACTATTTTAGATGGGAAAGTACCGTTGATTCTGCGGTAATTTTCCAGAGTTTTCGTGAACATCATTTTGTAGAATTCACTGAGCTCGCCTTTCTGCGGTACGGCCGTTGAGAACCAACGGGACACGCTTTCATTCATACTGGAGACCATCGCACATATCGAATCAGACTTGCTACCTTTAGGGCCATGATAAACATCTATTCCGACTATCATCCAATTTTTAAACGGGAATCTCAGAGTCCACAATACACCCCCAAGCTTGCAGTTTATTTGAAGGGCAATTTTTTGAATTATTGCTCGAGCTTTCTGGTCATTCGAGAGCGTCCTGGACATTATCACTTGAGAAGCTACAGGTATTTGAGTATTGCACATTTTTTTTATAACGGTGTATCTGTCTGCCCTTAAAGTGGGGCAAATGAACACTGCCACTTGAACTGCACTATTTATGTTTTCCTGGATAGCCTGAATGTAAGTTTCGTTTCTGTCATCCTTCAGAAGAATCAGTCTAGGACGTTGAACCATACAGCCCATACTGGAGCCCATCCTGCAATACGAAATTGAATAAGCACATTAAAATTAAACTGAATGAAATTCATGAAATATGGTAAAAAATTTGGTACAATTAAATTGTAAATATTTACACTTCATATATTTGTGCTGGCAAAGAACATATATTATAGATATCAAAATACTAATAGATATAAAAAAAAAATAATAAATGAAAAGTAACATATAGGTACCACTCAAACTTGCACATATGAAAAAGGAAAATACGATTTCAGTAATATTTTAAATTCAAAGCAGTTAATCAATAAAAACATAAAAGTGCAGAATAAGAATAGATATATTTGCTAAATTATCCTCTCATTGCTAAATCGCAACGTATTCTTGAGCAGTTCGGAATCGGTGTAACTGTAGATCGAAACATCAAAGCTTATGTAGGTCTCCCCTATACAATCTCTCTTTGAACAATAAAAATAATATAGAATACCAGTACATGTTGTCGAGTATTAAGATATCACTCACAATATTGTATGATAAGATTAATTTATATTTGGTCTTAACCTATGTTAAAACTGAGTAATTTAATGAAGTTTACAGTTTTATCTAATCCATAACAGAACTTAATATTAGGTTCCTTGTTCACAATTGTTTTAGCTAATTGTGATAGCAAGTGTGAATAAATTAAATAAAAATTCATAAACAGCTATTTTTTAGATAAAAAAGTGGATAATTTTATATGCCGATACTCAAAATTTTTAGTTACAAAATGTACAGATGTAGATTTTTTCAGCATTTCTTATAAATATTAAGTGAAAAGTAAAAAATCTACAGTAGAGCGTCGATTATCCGAACAAATTGGGGGACTTTGTCGTTCGGAAAATCGATATTTTCGGATAATAGAATTACCTAAATATACATATAAATATATAACATATAAATAAAATCCATATTTACATTTATATATAATGACAAATATAAATCAAACAAAGTGCAGACAATCTTATAATGTACTAGTTAAAGTACTAAACTAGCTAAACTTATACTATTCACGGGATGCGCGAGAGGTACGCTCGGGAAGGGCAGGCACATTAGTTCGGTCTTTCAGTCAGCGACGTTCGGATAATCAACGCTCTATTGTTTATTGGGACAATTATTAACTTGTAATAAGTAAAGAGCAGTGGCTGAAGGCGTACATACCTTGTCATGGTATCAGAGAATTTGGAAGCATTTTGCTTATCCCTTACAGTGTGGAAAACCACCCAATTAATCAAGTCAATAGGCAGAGTTGACTTGAACTCGCCTGCAGCCCTTGTCCAATCACCATTATTTCTGACCTTGAATTCTTTATTGTCGCCGAAAAGAATAGTTTCTGTATCAAATATTCGTCCCTGTAATTGGATGGTATCAGAATCCAACACCAAACCCCAATTGGCTAACGCCTGTTGAGCGTCTGGGGAGTTAGCCACATTTTTTAAGTACGTTTTCAAAGCATTCATCCTTTGGGCAGGAGTAACCCTAGTGTATTGTGCTACATCTTTCATAACCTAAGTAGAAAAAATAGATTGGATATTATGTGATTTTGTGAAAAAGTTGCATTATTGAAATGATTTTCATTTAACAATTACATTATTATTTATATATGAATTGAATTATATATGATTAAGCCAATTCATAAAAAAGGTGATTCCTGGCAAATGGAAAACTATCGACCAATAAGTCTGCTGCCCAATTTATCCAAAGTTTTTGAGATGGCAATATTAGATAGACTATTAAAGTTTATGAACTCTTGTCGGATACACAACATGGATACTTAAAAGGCAAATCTACACAAACTGCTATATATCAATTCACAGAAACATTGATCCATTTAATAGAAGATGGAAAATCGGCGTTGGGGCTGTTTTTAGATCTCACAAAGGCATATGATTGTCTATTTAGAGAATATATTCTGAACAAATTAGAAATTATGGGTGTTCGAAATAGAGCTTTGTGCTGGTTTGAATCATACCTGTCAGGAAGACAGAAGAGGGTAGCACTCTCTAAACAAGGAGTAGAAGTTAAATCTACAATTGAGACCAGCGAAATAGGAGTACCACAGGGTAGTGTTTTAGGCCCCATCCTGTTCATTTTATTTTTGAATGATGTGAATGACTGCACAGAGGGCGTTCTAGCTTGAATAACATGTTTTGCGGATGACACAAGTCTCATAGTTGGAGCAAAAACTTTTGACGAGGTTGAAGAAATAACAGGAAACATTTTTGAAAAAATAACAACGTGGATGAATAAGAATAAGCTCTTCTTGAATAAAGAAAAAACAATGGCTACTATTTTTAAAACTAACAAATCCAAAAAAGAAACTGCGGACTCTCTAGAGATCAATTTATGTAGAGTTGATATGAATGATTCTGTTAAATTTCTAGGTGTCTATGTTGACCAATGTTTTTCATGGAGGCAGCATATTGAGTATACATGTAAAAAACTCAGTCAGATATGCTTTGCCATAAGATCAACAGAAAATTACTTAAGCGAAGATGTACAGAGAATTATTTATTTCGCCAACTTTGAATCTATCCTGCGATATGGGATAATCTTCTGGGGAGCTGTAAGTGATGTTGAAGAAATTTTCAAAATTCAGAAAAGAGTTATCAGAATAATGTATAATAAGAGGCAAAAGGAGTCATGCAGAGGATTATTTAAAAGAAACAAAATTATGACAGTATATGGAATTTATATATATGAATGCCTTATATTTTTAATGAAAAATAGAGAAAAATTTACTGTTCATACATCAAATCATTCTCATCTAACAAGAAGTGTTGATATTCACTATCCCCACCATAAACTCTCTCTTATAGAGAAACATCCATCATACAGATGTATAAAAATTTTCAAGCAGCTCCCAGATGAAATAAAGAGAACTTACACTATGAAAGGACTTAAGAAAAAAGTTAAAGATATGATCATTACATTGGAACCGTACTCACTGAATGACTATTTAGAAAGGTAGAAATACCATAAATTCAATTCATGTGTGTTGAGTGGAAGATGAAGATATAGGACTTATAAGATTATGTTGAAGGTTGTGGTTCTGACGTCATTTTAAGTTCTCTGTTGGTTTTTTATTATATATGTAACCTATCAGATAATTTGAAATAAAGAAGTTTATTATTATTATTATTATATATATACTATACTAGCACTAGATGTACACTTCTAATATATTATCTCTATATTATTTATACTACAACTTCTAGTAAAAACTGAAAGCAACATAGACAGTCTCTATAAGCAAAAAGGTGTCTCTCAGAAACAAAATTTTTTAATAGTGTGAAGTGTGGAATGAACCAACATGTCTGCATAAAATAACACTGATGTTCTGGTGAACCAAAATTGCCTCAAATCTTAAAGTAAAATAGAGATCAATACAGTTTCAGAAGATTTTCACATATCAATTTACTATTCTTAACTTAATATCTAGATTTTAATATTATTTCATTATCCATTATTTTCCCAATTGATTAAAATATTTACTGATTTTAGAAATCGCAGGTTGATTTCTCACCATATTTTAAACTCTTTCAATTTGTTATTATAGTTTTTCAATATTAAATTACACAACTAGTTTAAGTATGAAAAAATCAAATTCAGAGTTAAAAAACTTACTTTGAAATCAGCTCTCATTGCATCAGTAAGTCCTGTCAAAAAACAAAGCTCTGGAACGAGGCAGATCATTCGATCAACTTTCCCAGATCCATCCTTTGCTTTTATACTCTGTCTGTGAACTAACAGGGGTTGAGTGTCATTTTGTATAATTATATTGTACTGGTTCTTATAATAATCTTTGAATGATATTGCAGTACCATCCATGGAGGAAAACTGATCTAATGGAGAAGATTCCCAGGATATATCATCAACAATGTATGTTTTATTATTATATCTAGTCAAAACACAAGAACCTATCACTGCTTTTGCAAAATCTTGACGGAAATTAGGGCTCCTTGAAAGTTCTGCCATTAACTCGTACACATTTTGAGACCTAAGAACTCTATGTTGAGTATCAAGACACAACAAAAGACCATCTTCAAGTTCATCCACTGTCACTGCAAAACCAGGATAAACTTCAAGTCTATGTTGAGGAATCATGTGTTTATCATTTGGATTGAAATAGTTTCGACCCATCTGTGAATACATTAATATTCGCATGATTTTTTTAAACAAGACATTGTAAAGGTGAAGACATTCACCCATAGATCTTTGTCTTTTATAAATAATTTCCATTACTACAGGTTCTCCACTTGGTAGAGCACACTGAAATTGTGTGTAGTGATCTGTCAATAATTTAGGTAGATAAAGAACAGAGCCTCCATCAAACATTTTTATGTTGCCCATTTCTCCCATATGTGAACTAACCATCTTGAACCTTAAATTTTTGGAATCAACATCTGGGCGAAAACGAACTTCATATTCAAAAACACCTCGATCTTTTTCCACCTTCAATTTTATATAATTAGAAGTCAAGTTTACAGGTTTGCCTGCTTCTCCTACAAATAAAAAAATGAATGAAATTGAAAGAATAAATGGTATAATAAATAGAAAAACTAAATAAATGAAAAGGCTAAACAGTATATAATAACCAACAGTAGTTATGATATATTTAATATAATAATTATTATGATATATTTAATATAATATTTAATCATAGAGATAATATACAGCAAAACTGAATGTATCATGGGATTTTCTTCAATTGAGCAAAATAAAGTACCCTTTTATATATTTAATAAATGTAATGTAATTAATATCTTATAATTGTCACAACTTCATAATAATCACTAATAGTTGAGGTGATCAGCTCATTAGAGAGTATCTAAACTTTCTTTCAGAGTATTTTACTCAGTTTTATATTCAAATCAGCAAATATTTACCATGGTATGTGACCGGTTCTTTGGACAGTTCCTCCCTAATACTTAAAGTTTCAACTTTCTCAGTAACAGCAGAAAAATTCACACTTCCTTCTCCGCCAGAAGCCACAGAAGGCGCAATACCCACTTTTTTTTCCCTACTTTCCTGTAATTTTTTTAGTAGAGCAGCTCTACCTGTGGGTTTTACCTGTGGCTTTGGAACATCTATTTCCGTTTGTGCTGGAATGCCAACTTGTAGAGTTTGCCTTTGTTTCAACTTTTCTAAGAGAGCTGCCCTTCCTCTAGCACCTCCAGTATCTCCCATTTCTGAATATATGTACAAAATAAGTTTTTATCTTTTTAAATTATATACCTAGGAAAAAGTAATTTAAAAAATTGGTATACTTCAGAAAATAAAAGAGTTAAGTACTTTGATATTCAAAGGACATGAATGCTAGGTAATTACCAAATGCTATTCTAATAAGTACTAGAAATATGAAATATATGTCATGTTCAAAATTTGAAACTCAAGCAGAGGGTTTTTCTAACAACCATCCAAAGTTAATGCGGTTAATCATAGAAGAAAGAAGAACTTAAGCTTCTTTGATTTACAATAAAACACAGCCTAACTCTACTTACGTAAGTAGAGTTAGGCTGTGCAATAAAACTTTCATTCTATATTTAATTTAGGTCGTCTGTGTTTTGGACATAAAAGTTCAAAAGCCGATGGATTAGCTGAGTTGTTGGCGTAAGCGTTACATATAATCACTGCAGTGCTGTCTACATACAAAATTGTACTGTATTTCAAGTTTCATTACATTACATGTTATAGTCGTGTTGACAACGATATACTAAAGCCACATCAAAAAAAAAAAGAGGTATAACAAAAATTTTTAACGAAAGATCGTTTTTACTTTATTATTGACAGTCAAATAAATAAAAATTAGAAGCAAAAATTTCAATTTCCTGTACTTTAATGAAATTACATATTGAAGAAGGTGAAAATTAGTGATTATTTTTAAAATGATTAATGTTGAAATATTAGTCATCTCTTATGAGTATGAAGATATTTATTAACTTCCTCGTCCAAACTGTCAGAAATCTGAGAAATTCTTTCCCAAATTTCTCCGATCCAATTGTCGATCTAATCTTACTAGAAACTGTCGCTCTGAATTATATCCATTTCTGAGCCAACAGCGGCATACCAATGCCTTGATCTTTAAGCCAAATGAGTTTTGGTTAGCTCCCAAAAACCTTTGTCAATATTTTTCCTAACAATGCGCCCCAGTATTTCATACTTTTCCGGTTTTATCTATCATAAATTCAAGACTGCATATCAGTTGGTTTGTATTCACAAGAGTCTCAAGTAGTTTCATTAGTTTTTCTTTCTATACATTATATGCACAATATTCTTTCCTATGAATACATTTCGGAAGATCGTTTGGAATCAAGCTCTTACAAATATGAAGTAAATTTGAGAATAAGAATTTTTTTTGAAAAACTTCATCATATTTGTGAAAACTCTTCTGGTTTGCTCTATTCTGGAACTAATGTCCCACTTTGATATTTTATTGTATGTTAATTATTGATTTATAGGCTCAGTTGCCGCAAGGTATAATAACCCTATACGCTTGCGGCTTATTGTACTCGTGGGTTCGATTCCAACCATGTTCTTGGTCGCCGTTCAGAATCGATGTAAAACTATAGGTCCAAACTTCAGAATTCAGATAAATTGAAGTCGTACTAGGACTATAGTCGGTTTGCACTTTTTTATTTTATATTACATAGAAAACAGTTAATACAATAAATAAATGTAGTTTGACCTAATTTAAGTATGCATTTGGAGATAATCACGAAATTAATCTAAGGTGAGTAATTATTTGAATGAAAGCAATACTCTTTGCTATATATGTAAGGGACAAAAATGTAAGAAAAATGCAACGCAAGCTCCAGTAATTTTGAAAAAAAAGAGACAATTTAACCTAAAACTGTTATTTCTGTGGTTAATTGTATTGAAATTTAAAATCTAGAAATAAAATGAAAATAAAAATATTGTTTTGCACACAAAGGTTATTGAATTTGAGCAATTAAGATGATTTCATTCTTTTCCATGAAACACCGCAGTGGAAATGAATTTATGTTTAGAGATCTCAAATTGATTTCGTGGTAATCTTGTAATATCACAAGTGACACAAGTGAGTATTTAAGGTTATATTATTGTTGAATTTTGCACATTCATGGAAATTGTTTGAATTAACTCAGATTTGCAGTATCATTTGTTAAAATATTTTTCTGACAATATCTGTGGCTGTAAAGTGTTACATCTATTGTTTAACACTCAACAAAATTTTTGCGAAAGTATAAAATGATTATAAATGATTGTTTTTTAATTTGGAAAGGGCTATGTTGAGATTAAACTCGTTATATAAATATGTTTTAATTGTTATGGATTACTCATAGTTTTCCCAGATATTTTTCAAACCAATCCTCGAATTGGTCGAATGTAATATAAGTTACTTAAAGTGGAATAAATTTTTTTTGTGGGATATAATCACTTATAGTTTTTCAATAAATAGATAATATATTTATATCTATTTTATATTCGCTTCTCATATATGAACTAGAGTGGAAAAATAGACAAATCATTATCCACACCAGTTTGGAATGTTCTTAACATTCCTAAGAGATATAATTGTTGATACAATAATGTATGATTGTGGTTGCTTTTTAACTATTGCAGATTGCATTCAAACAAATAAAATAGTTTCTTGAATTGACAATAGGTTAATATCAATGTTAACTTTATTAATAAAAGTTAACCTATCACATCATATACAAAATTGAGCTCTACTGTCACCTTGATTTTGGTTTTTATCACCATCATTAATGGCAGGTTGTAACTTTGTATTAGTTACAGAAATTATTTGGATTTTTATTTACACATATTATATAATGGAATAATAGCTACTTAAAACAATAAGTAATCTTTGAAATAATGAAGTGTATTTAATATTTTAAATATTCATCCTAACAAGAAGTCTGTTACTACTTATCCTTTATGAAAAAAGATAATTTATAACTTTACGTATCATACAATAATTTCTTTTTCAAAGTAATTTACAACCTTTTTGAATACTTTTTCAATGGTTTTGGAATACCAATATTCATTATTGGTTTCTATTATTAGATTTCTGCGAGATTAGTGTAATCCCCACATTCTTATTGTTGAGTTGTCTTATAATATATATAGAATATTGTTTTTTAATGGGAACAAGTTCAATTTTTTTCATTAGCATTAATGTTTATTGTACCGATCCTGTATAATGACTAGAGGAAGACCTCAATAGCAATATGAATTCTGTTTTTTTGTTCTTAAAATTACAATAATGGATATAGGTGGAAGCAAATGTTCCTTGAGTGTTATCTAATTATTTCTTGAATATTTAGAAATTGCAAGCACTTTCTTTGAAGTTTTGTAATTTTGTACTCCAAATGTTACAAACTCCATATGTTACAAAATCAATTTAATAAAGCTTGTATTTTCAATCTGACTTCACTCTTCAGACCTCATCATTTTGTTATTTGCTTCTGTATTATGAATTGCATATTGAAAGCTGGTTTCATTATTAGTACTTGAAGTTCATACCCATATGTTTTTATGTGTGTGCCACATGGTACCTTCAAGGCCCATCGGTTTTTAATTAATTTATAGAATATTGATAGCATTTTTTATGACTGTCATCATCATAATTTCATAAAAATACGTGGAATAAAACTTTGCACCGTTTACGAAATGGTATATTGAGTAAAATACTTTTGTTACAAACGTGACTTCATATTTTACCTGATATATTATGAGATGAATGAAGTTTATCGATCACTAGGGTACTCTAAATAATTCATATTTATTTTTGAGATATAGGTTATTTTTAGTAGTTACTCTAGATTTATATCATAAATAAGTTAATTTTGCGTTATTGTAATTATTATTCCCTAGTTGAAGAATAATATTTATGTATGCTATATAAACTTTTTATTATAAAGTAAATTCAATTGTGGGGAATAACCTCTAGCTAGTCTCTTTAAAATCGATGTTCACAATAAATTAATTTTTTAATTATTAAATTAAATATGTACATAATTGCACAAACCATCTCATTCATCAATAGGGACTACACGATTCAACGTTTGTTTTTAATTATTGTTTGAAGTTTGTATGGTAAATCAAACATTATTTTATCAGATTAGTGAAAATTTAGTTAAATTGTTCGAAATTGGAAGAGTTAATCAAAATATTGGTAAGAAAACAAAAATAGGTGGTAATCATTTGTTTCAATCATCATTACATTTATTTACCCTAATTGAATATTGTTTATTTGCTATTAGTAATTAGTATTCATTATTGTGTAAAAAAAATAGAATATTTGAAGGACGCGCATCTATGTTTTCCTCTTATATATCACGGTTTAGCTACCACATTACTATTAAGTGAGCTGTGATGTGTTTTAAACCGCGCAATTATTTTAATTAACCAAATGTTTATTAACATTAAACATTTGGTACTAATAAAACTTCATGCTCTATTAAAGTGTAAAATGTTCGATATAAATCAGACCTATGCAGAATTATACACCATACGAAGAAATGATTTCTGAAAAAGTTGCCTAGAAACACAATTATATAAATGAATAGTAAACCTCTTAATGGTGGACTTAGACAAAAGACTTTCATGGAATAAACAGATTAAGAAATTAAAGAAAAAACGAACATTGATTAGATGTGAGTACTTATGGAGAAGTATGGAGATTAAGTTGAGAAAGACAATTTTCAGTATATAAATATTCTCATAAACACACATTTTCTTATCTATAGCTTTTTACTTTGTGAAATTAAAATTGTAAACTATCCAATTTGTAATCTGTAAAACGTGTTTCATCCGCTCAAATATTCCTTTTATTTGTTAGTATACTAGTAGTAATATAATATGAAATTTTCATATCTATAATATATTGGCGTTTTAAAATACTATTTTACATTTTTGTACGCCACTGTGAAATAATTCTTCATATAATTATCGATAGACTTCTCTGTCCGCGGAGTATTTTATAATAAATCATTTATGAGATGTATTCGCATTCGACCCTAAATTTTGATAATGAATTTCTTTTGATAACATTTGTTTGTAAGAGTATGAAAAATAAAAGATATTGTTCGATACCGTTGAATATCGAGCGTATTTAGTTTTTGTGTGTGTTAGAGTAATAACTGCTTTGTGAAAGTAATGTGATGGCCAATAAGGAAAGAAGTACTCAAATGGAAAAAGTAGATCAAAATGTTCCTAATATTACGACCACATCCTCAACAGTTCCAGTAAACAATGTGAAAAAATCTACCAAAGTGAGATCAATATTCTGTTATTATATTTATTGAATTTGTTGTATATGATTTACGATTAATGTTCATTAGGATATTCTATTTCTGTTTATTATTCTGAAAATGATTTTGTGAATTCCTTTATCATGAAACTAAAGAGAATAAGGAAATTCGGTTGTAAACTTATAAAAGAAAAAACTTTAAGATAAAACATAGTGAAACAATATTTAGAATTTTCTCATAATTTAATACAAATACGCATGACGACGTTTCGAAGTACTACTTCTTTATCAAATGCTGAATTAATACTAGGTGTAATTTTACAAACTCAATACTTATAGCTCTTCTCACAGAACATACCAGGTATGTTTCTGGAATGAGGGCCATAGAATACAACTGATATATAACAAAAGAAAAAATTGTATACCTGGAAATGAACACAGAAAATCAATGTTTTAAGTCAGGTATACCAACTAAATACAGGAAAAGTTACAAATAATTATACAACTAAGATTTCTAAACAAATAAAGGAAAGTTAAAATTTTTTTATCATCGAAAAACATAAAATTGAAAGTAAATTAACTAAAAACTAGGTAATCAATCGAATCTGCTACCCGGAATATTGTTATTGAAGATAGTCATAGTATTAATTCAGCATTTGATAAAGAAGTAGTTCTTCGAAACCTCGTCATGCGTATCTGTATTAAAGTATGAGAAAATTCTAAATATTGTTTCATTATGGATATTAATTTTCTCCAAGTATCAATCATCAATAAAACATAATTCTGTTTGACTAACAGTCATTTATACAATTTAATTCCCACTAAATTCTAAGAAATAAAATATTTATATGACATTTCACCACAACTCATAAATTTGGAGTTGCTTTGGTGAGATTTTCCACATGGTATAAAGCTTTCAGTTTTAAGTAACGGCTCTGAGCGATTTTATCTACCTTCAAAATCGAATTGGTCATCCATGACTGCTCCAAGAAGTTTATAAAATGATCTATTTATTATTTCATCAATGTATTGCATTATATTTACGAAGTAATTAGGTATTAAGTTCTAGTAGATTCAGAACACATACTATTTAACTTTATATACATTAACTTTCAACATAAACAAATTTCAAAATTATTCAAAACATTGACATGCAATCGCTCATGCAGTTTATTTCACTGATAAATCACGACATAACAAGTCTTATCCGTGTGTTAATGCCGGCTACATTTGCATTGGACTATGCACTTTTATATTTTGTTATGAGTAATCTTCTCGAACTGTAAAATGTGATAAATTTTTCATATATTCATAGCTTACTCATCTTGCATTGGACGTTGTATTTTCTTACGTGATATGGAAATTAGCGAATTTAGAAATATTAAACGTGACGAGTGCTTCTAAAATGTTAGTTATCAATTTGGACTTATTTCAAATTTAGTTGGTGATTCCTTTGAAAATGTCTAGTGAAAAAATCGAACATGAAGATGATGTCCTTACTTCTAAAGCAGCATCGTGTTCTACTCTTGATACATCGATAGAGGGATCAAAAAAAGTGAGGTCTAATAATTTGTGAATTTTGATTTACCTGTTACCGTTAATTAATTGTCTAAATGTTTGTTGTGTATAAGTAGAAGAAGAATGAAAGAGCTTTGTACAGTGTGACGGGTGTTTTCTTCAAAAGGCTCGTTCAAGCATTTCTGTTTTATTTTCCTGAAAAAATGTACATACTGATAAAGTAAGGGCTTCAAAACGAACCTCTGCATCAACTAAGTACTCTGGACATATCAAGAGTTTTCTATTTTGAAATTGTGACAATGCCTCTTTTTTTTTATCTCTTTAATTCAGCAGTCATTGGGTTTTAATTTGTGTTTACTGAATTCAGACAAGCACAGAACGTCTACGTCTGATCTGGGTTTCGAAGCCAGACCTCCCAAATGGCTCAAGGCTCTAACCTCAGTCAAATTTATCTTAGTTTCGATTTGTTGTTCTGTCATTGTTATAAATATCATTACATTGACATATTGACCTTATTGGTTAAAGCGAAACAAGATTTCCTGTCAACAAGGACGATAATATCAGTTATTAATATTACGTATTGTCTACGAAGTTTATCTTAATGAGACAAAAATAAATTACCTCATAGTTTTTCATCGGAATATCATTTCATCGTAATTTATTTTTACTTCCTATTCACATCTTTCGTTTTAGGACGTCTTACTTGTCCTTTTTGTGGGATATGCCTTGGATAGGTTATGAAGGAAGATTAGATTTATTCGTTTTGAGTCAACCTCGTACATTAAATATCAAATTTGATGTACGAGGGCACAAAAAATAAAATAAATACAAAAAAATGATGCCAATTTCAATTTTTGAATAATTTGTTTATTATATAGATAATAATATAATTTCTATCTCTAAATGTACTTATTTTTTCTTGTTCATTGAAGTTTAACTATAAAATTGAATGGTGAGAAGTGAATCTATTAATCCAAATGAAAGACATAATAATGTGAAATTTTCATTGATAGGCTGTAATTGATTGAATCAATTAAAGATTTTACTTATTAAATACATATTTCAATTCGCTGAATTTCTTGTTATAGGTAAGAATTCTACATTTATAAATATCTGTCTTATCTATTACGTATGTTTTATTGAATAGATTGAAATGTGTTAAATTCCAATTTTTTATTTATTTTTGGAGTAATGAATGATTTTTGATGCAGCTTGAAATAGAGAAGAGTAATTCACTGTGTAAATTATTTTATTATTTATTGATCTTCAACGTCAAGTTTTATCATTAATAGTGTATACATATTTTGTCGGGTACAATAAAATGATATGGAATCATAACATCGTTTTTTAGACGAATCATTCATTTCATATGTTAACAAATATTTTCTTTGCTCTTCATAGCATCGTTTGTTCGTTAAAATTAAATTCTGTCAGATAAGTAGTCGGTTTTCACGATTATATTGTATATCTTTTATGTTTAATTTATCATATAACGCTTATGAAGTGAGCCTAAATAATCTCAGAACATGGAATAATGATCCATATAAATGTTTTTGATACTTCGACTTTTTTCGTCGTTTCCGTTAATTCTGCTTTGGGATGAATCGAAATGTAAGTAAAAAATTAGGGTTATTAACTTCTGTGACATGTTATGTAGTAATTTCATACTTTATCAACTTGTTTATCAATTGTGAAATTTTATCTGAATACGTTTCTATGAACAAACATTTTGTGCTTTGTTTGAATCGAAGTGTTTCATTGTCTATTCTCTCGATTATATCATAAATCATTGAGGTTTTTTACATTAATTAGCGTAAACTTAGCGCGACCTCGTAATATGAACTTATTTTGGGATTATTTGATCATTTTTCATTCGCAATTATTTTGCATTAGCAAAATAGGGTGCAAGTTACCCCCATGTAAAATGGGTAGTTTTTTGATTGTGCAGTAGTAAGAAAAGACTTTCTGCTTTCTCGAAGGTCTGGTTCAGAACGGACTGGACTACAAAGATGGAAATGAAAGATATCGAGACTGTTTTCTCGCATCTAGTGCTTTAAGAACCTGAACGGTTTTTCAGATTTATTTATCTCAGAAATAAACCAGAATCTCTTGGAAATAAGTTAATGACAAAGGATATTTCATTCTTCAGATTGATCTTCTTGAACCAGAGCTATTGGACTGGTTTAAAAATTTTATATTGGTTAAGAGAGAAGTAGGAGTATGGCAATGACTAGATGAAAAATATGCTTAAGCATTTATTGCTCAGCGCCTTCTACTTGTTGAAGGATTAATTATAGCATGGGGAGCCTATTTTCACCGATTAAACATTAAAAAAAAAAGGTTGTATCATCGAATGTATTCTACACACTTAAGAGAGTTGATTTTGTTTATTCGACAGAGGGAGTCACGTGGGTATTAATACTCAGTTGTTTTCTTCTTTTGATATACTATGCTGTTCGAATTATTTGGGAAAAAGGATAAAAAAACAATGTTTTCGTAAAATCTTACCTTTTAATGAAGCAAATACATACAAAATAGCCTAAATTATTCTTCATATTAATATGAAGTATGTCCTCCTTTCGCAGAAATAACTTCTTGAACTCGTCTAGGCATCGATTCGACTAGCGTAGCGCAGGTTTTCTTCAATTCGTCCTCATGAAACCACACCTGAATTGCACTTATAATCATTTTTCTTTCGTAGTGCAATCCGTTTTTGCCAATCGTTTCTTTAAAATATTCCATAAATTCTCAATGGGATTGAGATCAGGTGAATTCTCCGGCCAATCGAGTACTCTTATTTCATTCTCACGCATAAAGGCCTGCACTTGTTTTTAATTGTGGCAGGGAGCCAGGTCGTGTTGAAATGTTCCATCAAACGTTTCCCTGAATGGGATAATCCTGGTGCACAATATTTCCATATATTTCACTGAATTCATCATCCCTGTTATAGGAACTAATCGTCCAGTGCCATTGGTTGTGAAAAAACCACAAAACATTTGTTTCGAAGGATGTTTTACTGTTTGCTGGATGTGATCAGGCCGCAAAGTTTCCCAATCACTTCGTCTAAAAACACATGTGTCTCATCACTAAAACCACCTTTTTTCAGTGGTCCTCAGTCCAAGCACGGTACTTTTTGGCCCATGCCAAACGTTTCTTCATGATTTTTTGGGTAAGCAGTTGCTTTCTTCTTGGTCTTCTTACCTTACGGCCAGCCTCCAGTAGTCGTTTTAGCACAGTTGAGGTGCTCACCTCCACACCAGAAACCATTAAATCTCTTCGAAGATCAGTGCTTGTCTTTCTCGGATTAATTTTGCTATTTCTTATCAACAATTTGTCTGCTCTTGGAGTAGTTTTGCGTTTGCTGCCACAGTTTTCTTTTCTTTTTGGAGACGATGAGCCACTTTCTTCAAATATTTTTAAAATTATCGAAACGATGGACTTTCCCACACCAAGAGCTTCAGCTATATCTCTTACAGTCATTGATGTGTGTTCATTAAGCGCGATAGTTTTGGAACGCTACCTCGGAGTGATATCCATCTTTGGACAAGACAATACAGCACGTATCAAAATTGAAACCACCAACTGTCGCACCGGTAGCCTCACAACTGAATTGCTGGCGAGGTAAAACCGGTCAGAATGTAAATGATGGTTGAGGCCGACCCCTCACGTCACCTCAGCTAGTAAACAAACAGGTGTGAGGGTGTTTGGGGCAGCCTGATACTCACATACTTACTACAGTAACTCAAACGAAGAAAAAAAATGTTTGCCCCAATTAATTTGAACAGCATAGTAGGGGTATGGAGCGTTTGGGAATACCATCGAAACCCGATTATTTTGACATGTGTCACTGACGATTCCCATAATAGGATGCAACAACCCTGTATCGTATTTCCATCGGGTTGAATGTTCTTGGAAATATTCACTCTTGAATGTTGAAAGTTTGTATTTTCGTTGACAACATTTGTGCAGACAGCTCCTTGAGATTTTTATTCGAATCATTTTGATAATTCGAATAAAAATGGCCGAATATATACTTATATACAATTAATTTTTATATTATGTAATGCAGCCATATAGTTATATGAATTAGAAAGAAGAAAAGCACTAAAATGTGATAGCTCAACTGTGAAATTGAAAACATTGTGCTTACTTCCACAATAACTTTTCAGTACGTTTGTTATATTTTGAACTATTAAACCATTTTCAAGAGTTTAATAAGAACTTCGGTGTATTAAACAATTCAAGTGTTTTTAATTATAAGATACATTTAGACATGTCCCATCCAAGTGTTGTGCGAGTAGTTAGTTGACAGATACTATCTCATCATTTACCCTCGGGGGGATGATGTTAGAGAATGTCTAAACCGGTCGAATTGTCTTTGAGATCATTCTCATCCTCTGATGGAATGTAGACCAACGCACTGAAGTAACCCGGAAGCATTAACAGATAAATTTGACGGAAACTGAATTATTTGACACATGTACTGGGCATAATTTACTTTCTGCAAGTTGATAATGTGATCCAGATATTTTTATCGCATTAGATATTCGATCGTGCGGCTAGAAAAAAATGTTTTCACACTTCACGCCATTTCTTGAGACTGTCAGTTCATATTTTCCTTCAATTTATCAAAAGGCACTCGTTATTAAATTTATAAATCTTCATGTTTGGAATATACTTAATAATATGGTATGTACCTTATTGTTGTTTCAGTAGGACTTGAGAATTTTGGAAAAAAATTGGTTATATTCATTTTTTTTAATTATGTTATTTTATATTAGATAACTTGTTATATTATCAAAATAATTCTTATGGAATCATCCAGCTAAATTACTCAGGCAATTTTGCGGTAGAGTAATACTACTACAATTTATATAATATTTGAAGATATAAATTGATATTGTTTACGTAAATTTATTTGTTTCCTTGATCTTTCCATTATGCTTGTCCATCTTATCTTTGGTCTTTATCTTCTGAGAGTTTCATGTTCGATAAAAATCTATATTTATATTATAATGCGTTGTACAAAAGTGACTCATAATGATTGAGATTGTTCAACTTCTAAGATCAGCATGTTATCTCAAATGATAATTCGTAATACAGTGTATTCTATTTATAATAAAATGAACATTTATTGCAGTTCTAGGATAACTCACAAAATGTGTAATCCATTAAAACTTTCGCATTTTTATATTGATATTATTTGGAATTGTGACTGTTTTCATTTCAATTGATTTCATTATTTTAATATTATAATATTTAAAATTTTTCAGGAATATCTATCGTTCAATACAACTGAAAAAATATTATGTGAATGAATTTTTTTCTGAAATAAAACATCACAAACACATAATAATTTTTCCAACAAAATATTGATTTTTAAAACAAATTGCTGAAGTATAGGTAATGTTAGTTTATAAGTAAATTTTACTGTTAATGTTTTGATTTGTTGCTACAAAGAAAAAAATTATACGTGAAATTGCATAAACGTATTCAAGTGTTTAATGAATTTACAACGTTTCGAATATTTGTCGTTACCTTTTTAATTTTTTAGCAATAGAGAGAGATAGACTTGGAAATGTTTTTATTCACAGTTTAATGTTTAGTTATAGATTGAAACATTTTCTGAAGTAAGGAAAATACTTCTTTTATTGTCATAATTTTCAAGTGAATAATCAATTTGGAAAAGTATAAACAACTGAATTTGTAAATTTAATAATGCTTTAATTTTTCTATGTGGTATTCATTTAGATCAATGCTCACGTGAAAAGTTTCCATAATAAGAAGTACTGCAATATTTTCATCTACTGTATTGCATTTTTAATTGATCCAAAATGTAATCACAGTTGTTGATTTGGCGTTGGGGCATGAAATTAAAGCCGAATTAGGTAATGGGGGTTTAAAGTTTCTTTGTAAATATTTTCAATTCAAAAACTTTTTAAAAATTTTGACCATAACATGCTGAGTTTTTTGTGGGCCTTTTCATTTCCGATTCTGGATGTAGATAAATCGAAGATAGATCGGAATCAGGTAAATATATGATGCGTAATGTTCATACATAAAAAGCCCAAACACAATAATAAAACAAACCTTTGCATGTTTGGAAACTCTTTGTGTATCGTTTCTTTTCTTCCCAACTATGCCATACAACATAAACGTCGATTGTCTTTAAACATAATGTTTTTATGTTTGTTTTCATTCAAACTTAGTTACCAACTCAATTACAGTTGAAAATAAAGAACTAGATTCCTCATTAAACCTTACCAACTTGCTTTTAAAACACGTATAGAAATATTTTCACTATATTCAATTTTTGTTTCAAAATGTGTATCGGTGTCATCTCTATGCGATCTCGATAACTTTTTGTGCTTCCCTCGTATCTCTTATTGGAACAATAATGATATTGACGATTTGCTAATATTATTCACAATGAAGCCCTCTGAACGAATTCCTAATCGAATTTGTTATCAATAATGTCTGTTGCATTTTATTTTCTGATAGACTGACTATCTCTATTATCGGCATCAAAACAGAGAGAACCTTTAGAAAAGTATTGTGTATCACTATCAGGTTTATGATAACAATTTCATTTGTTATTAATTCATAATTAGCAGAAACAACCTCACGTTTTCAGTCTTCATGTTCAAAAATCCTGTTTTTCCGTTGATGTGATTGTGCGAATTTTTGTTACAGAAAAGGATGAGGTGTTGTTCCCCTAAATGCAGGAAGACCCTTGTTTTCTTTTTGGCTGTTCTCCTGGTCACTCTTGGACTTTTGATGATTTTTACATGGCGGAGCACTTATAACTACATAATAAAGTCGGTAAGTTTTGAATCTTAGGTTAAAAAATAATTGGCTGAGTTTAAATATTCGCGACCTTGAATTTCGGGAATGATCGGCAGTGTAGATAATAGGTTAGGATAATTGAACAATTTAGTAGTTAAATTGAGAATGCATTATAATTTCCATACGATCGAGTAGATATATTATTTCAAACGTATTATATAACATTGATGTACATATTTAAATTCTCACAGAAATGTATATTTATTTATTTATTTAATCTAAATATATAATATGAGCAAATAGATATAAATACCTAGTGAACGGGAAACCCCCTTTCAACAAATATAGAACACAGAATAAAGTAACAACCAACTTAAAAACATATATAACCCTTACATATAGGGGCAAAGTAGCCGAAATACAATTGTACTTAAAAACAAATACAAATACAAATCTTATTTAAAATTCAAATTCACTACTCTACGTACTATCAATTTAAATGATCTAGGGGAACCAGAAAAAAAGTCGATGTCATGGGATACCTGGTTGCTCAGCCATAGCACGCGATTAACAAAAAAATTCGAAATATAGTTCCCTTTGCATGTTCTATTTGCTATTATAAATTGATGAATTTGAATGAAAGCCTTTGTTACATCGAAAAATGTATCTGTATATAAAAATAAAACTCGAGGATTTAATTCTGTTGATAAATTGTGCTTGAAATAAGTATCCATTTATATGAGATAATTCTTAATTCAAATATAAATATAATTTACTGTACATAATCGAAATTGTTAAATATTTTATTCAGTGTCAATGTTAAGAAAAATAAATTCTGAAAGTTGTTCGTAGTTGTTTTGTTTAGACGGTTGTTACTCATAACCCTGGCCTATTTTTGATTTTTTATATTTTGATTATTGCTCCACTCTGTAATTTGTTTTGGCCAAAGAAGAAACTGAGCAATTGGAAAAATTACAGAATGGGGCTCTGCCAACAATCTTAAAGTGCAATAGATATACTCGAGTCAAAAATATGCAAAACTCTTCAGAACTACTATATAATGTTTGTTAAACAGAGAATACTCTTTTCTACATATATATTTATAATTAAAATTCAAAATCAGTTGTTTTCATGTAATGTAATGAAAAATGTAACAAATATTAGTGATTTGCATGAAGATGATACGAGATAATACGTACATCCAACATTGTAAACTTTATAAATATAGAAATAGTATATTTTTTCGGCGATTCAATAAAATACCTAGTTTCTTAAAAAGCAGTACCAATGTTGAAATATTTGAGCCTAAGTTAACAAAGCGTATTTTAGATGAGATTTGCCAAACAAAAACTTCGACTATTTAATACTCTGTACCTGTAAATGTACATGTTGTTCATATATAAACTCATTGATTAATTCCATTTTTCTTTAAGGAACTTTCATTGGAGAATGAGAACACTCAGCAGTTTCAATATTGGAAAGAAACACCAATTCCTATGTTTTTAGAGGTATACCTCTTCAATTGGACAAATGCAGCTGAGTTTGAAGAAGGAAAACCGTGGACCACTAAACCTGAATTCAAAGAACTGGGGCCTTATACTTTCAGCGAGCATCATTCCAGAGTTAACATCTCTTTCAACGACAACAACACTGTCAGCTTCAACACAATACGAACGTGGCACTTTGTGCCAGAAAAAACAAATGGATCGCTTGACGACAATATTACTACTTTGAATACTGTAGCTTTGGTAAGTGAACTTTTCGATTTGTACAGTTTAATGAAAATTAATTTTTTCTAGCATGTTTTCTGCCAATTTCTAATATTTCGTTTCTTTATAAATTAAATTATGGTACCATTTTCATATTTAATCAGTGCTTTTGTTTATATTTTCAAATATTGTGTGTTTATAATCCTTCAAATTTCTCTAGATTTTTCCAATATAGAATTTCTCACAAATGAAATTATTTATGAAACATATATCAATATCAATTAGTCAAATTCTTACTGATTTCATTAAGACTTCATTCATTGAGCTATTATTGCTCTTGATGATGTATAATGCTTTTAAATTTACATGAATTTCTTATAAGAAAATACTGGGATACTCATTTGAAAAATTAAAATTAATTAATTAATTTTAATTTAACTTGATTAATAACATCAATCAAGTGTTCATTATACAGGCAATATTTACCTGTGTCATAAGAAAGTGATTGAGATTGAAGTTGTTATCTCACTTGAAAATGGGCATGGCACAACTAATGAATACCTCGTAAATTGAAAAAGAATGTCTTGTGCTTCCATCAAGTGTGGCTTCGACTTGCATATTCTCTAAAATTATCCCTTGAATTACATAGAATCTCCTAATGTTTTCTTGAATATTTCATTCACTGCCATTCCCACATAAAACGTATGGAGGTATATACACGTATATGCTTTCATATATGTGTGTGTATTCTGTGTGAGTGAAAATAATAAAAAATTCCTGTTATGCTTTCAAACATGTTCATGAATCTAAATGAAATTCATACAAAATTGGAATATTGCTATTATACTTTTATCGACATAACCTATAATTGCAGACTGTAGGAAACATGGTTAGGAACAGAATGAGTCTCATTAGGAAAGCTGTGGGCTTTTTATTTGAGGAGAAAAGAATCAATTTGACAGTCACTCATACGGCAAGAGAATTCCTCTTTGATGGATATAATGACACTCTATTGAACATATTGAGAAAAATAGAACTAAAGGATTTTAATATCCCTTATGACAAATTCGGATGGTTTTATTCTGTAAGTATCAAACTGTTTTGATCAATATTAAATTATCTTACATGAAAAGAGAGATCCTGTTGGGCATAGTAATATGCTTAAATAATTCTGCTTATAAATTTCAAAATCTTAGGTTTAGAGGGTTGAAGATAAAAGTTTCTTTTTTGAGTAAGACAATTTCCAATGAATTCTTTGCTTTAGTAATCTCAACTATACACACTTATTCACACTAATTGTTGAATTGAAAACACATTTTACTTTTCATTTATTATACATATTATAAATTTTATCCTTCAGTCATTGGCATGTTTCAGTATGGAAAATTATGTTTCAGAGAAACGGTTCCAGTAGTTATGATGGAAATTATACTATGAATACAGGTGCTGATGATATACAAAAATTAGGTATAGTTACTAGATGGAATCAAAGTCCTAAAGTACCTGAATATCCTAGTTATTGTGGAATGGTGAATGGTACAACAGGAGAACTATGGTACCCTGTTAAAGATTCGAAAAACGTTTCTTTATTTATATCAGACACATGCAGGTGAGTACCTAATGTTAAAATTGACCAACAGCCTTTCAAAAAAAAAATAAAGTCTTTCCATTAAAAATTTTACAACCACTTGGATATTCGTAAGTTGAGTGCTTAAGTAATTATTTTATGAGCACTGTTTATTTATTAAACGCTTTCCACTAGAGTGTTATCTGAAGCAAGGTTTTGTAGTATTGATTTTTCATTCATCATATCATATAATTGTTGAAGTCTTTCTTTCATTTTTAGTTCCTTAACATTAAGTGCAAATGGTAGTTACACTGCATTCGGTTTGGAAGGAAATTCTTATGTACATACAGATCGTTTGTTCGATAATGGTACTAAGTATCCAGAGATGAGCTGTTTCAGCCCTGGGGAACGTATGCCTAGTGGGGTACGGAACGTTTCGCAATGCAAGTTAGTATTATATCTTTGATGGATTTCGTCATTATGTGATAATTTATCGAGGTGACAGCAAAAAAAAATATATTGCAATTTCCGTTATTCTACTATCTTCAAGTACTTTGAGGTTTAAACTAAATGAGGAGGTGTACAGATATTGAGATAATGTCGTAGTGCTAATTAACACTAAAATTTGATTAAGTAGTGTGTGCTAAAGATTTTAGTTTAAATATATCAAATAAAAAAAATAGACCATCCCATCAATCAGTTAGATATAATCATTTCTCTAGCTAATTTAAAAATTTCTAGTGATTATAGATAATTACACTTTGCCTCCTTTCCTAATGTTAGCATAATTTTGAAATTATCTATTTCTGGGAATGTGGCTATGGTTTTCAAATGTTTATATTTTATGTCAAATAAAAAGTTTGGTGTTCTGTGAACTTTGTTTTATGAAGTTGACTTGATTTGATCTTGATATTTAAATCATAATAATGTTAACCATATCATCAAATTGTAACAGTATAAATTACTCCTTTTATCTAAGTCTCTGAACACTCTAACCACACTTTTTTGTCTTAAATGTTTCCTCGAACATTTTACATTCTGATGAAAAGTTCTATAATAAATACATTATGTTTTAAAACTACATATGTTTCAAGGTGGGCCCATTATCACGAGTATTAACAATATCAATTGACAATAATTTTCAGTTAATATTGTTATTACCCTTGATAATGGGTAACCACCCAAAATCATTATCTTTATCTTTTAATGTAGATTTGTTAATATACTCAGTGAAACTTAAGCTAAGTGTTTTAATTTCAATTTATTATTTAACATAATGTTTCACCAACTGATAAGCGAAAGCTCTCTTGACATTTTTAAAAAAGTTCTTTATTATTCGTCTCAGGCTATTACACAGAATATGTTCTAATAATGAGTTTTAGAAAGTTAGATTAGACTTAAAATTTTTCACTTTCGATGTTTTATAGATGAAGTTATATATTGTCATTAGTCATATCCCAATTATTTTCAATTTCATTTAGATAATAGAGAATCAGTTAAAATTCATTTCATTTGACTCAGATATAACTATAGATGTTTGTGTATTACTCCAGTGTGTTTATTATTTTAATTATGAGATGTAAATTATTCATCTACTTACACAACACACACACAGTATGTTAGTAATCTAGTGTTCTTATTAAATTTCATTCTAGGTTTGGTGCACCTGCCTTTATGTCGATGCCACATTTCTACACTGCAGATCCTTCATATAGAGATGCAGTGAAAGGAATGCATCCAGATCCTAATAAACATAATTTTCTCATGGCCATAGAGCCAAATACAGGGCTACCATTGAAGGTTCATGCCAGTTTGCAAGTCAGTCTCTATTTGAGAAACATAGATGGAATTAAGTAAGTAACTAGAACACACCTAAGTTTAAATGTTTGACATTCCTGGCAAAGTATTCCAGGCAGGGGACAGTAATTGAGGAACAAAAAGCGATAAATAAGTACATATATATCCTAATTCTGCCACACAATATACTAAATTATCTTTATTTTTCTGCAACATATAAGCTTCTAAAAACCATCCAAAATATAATAATTTTGGAACTTTTCGTGTTTTATTCTGTGAAATTGTTTTTGTTAATTTGCCAACATTTTTCTAAATATTCTGGTGAGCTACTCGATCCAGTAATGAAAACGAAAGTATTTTGTCTTTATCTTAAATAGATACTACAAAGAATTCGCATAATGTATGAGGAACCAAAAAACCCAAGAACTATTATATTAAAGTCCAGATAAAACGAAGTTTTATTTATAATTTTAATGATTACGATGGGCTGGACACGTCCACAGGGTTCCTGATGGATAATGGTTTATTAGGACACTAGGACAATTCACTTGATAGCAACACGAACCTCGCAGAGACGAAGGCTCAGATGTATAGTCAATATAGTTAATGATCTAAAACCTTTGAATATCAAGAATCGGAGGTATTTTATGCTGGACAGAGATATACAGAAGCAGGTTGTCTCGTGTGTGTGACATTGTTAAATTAACTTCAAAGACGTTCTATTTGTTGCTCTAATAGTTTCTGTATATTCTCTGGAGTTTTGTTCAAAAGCGCTTCTAGGTGAACTTTTGGCATTTTTCTGCCTTTTGCTGAGAATTCTACATATTTGCTCTACTCCCCTTCACCAATCTGAAGATGCAACCAACCACATTGCAGGCAGAAGTGTTGATTACTTTAGAGTTTTCTTTTATTTGATAGTCATTAGATCATTAGACTGAAAGTTACAGCTGAAGACCGATTCCGAAGGGTCATTATGCTTAGTGTGATATCCATCAACTAAATCAATATTAACCACTTAACTTACAAACATTTACAAACGTTCAAAGCTAACCAGGGATACATCAACACAACTGCAGGGATAGTACAGCTGCTTCACAAACCGCTGAACTGTGGTTCAACCATCTATTTCACAGAAGCATGTAGAAAGGGCTTTTAAAACTCTTGTTTTACTTGTTGCATGAACGTTGTGTTAATTTCTTGCATTATTATTCCATTGCTGTGATTTTTAAAATTTATATCGTACAATTATATATATTTTTTCAATGTTTTTAGCAATAAAAATATATATATATATATATATATATATATATATATATATATATATATATATATTTTGGATATATATATGATTACGTCATGTTATTTATTTTTTACACATATAACCCTCATTGCTTTTGCTTGAAAACTTAAACGCATTTTCTGGGATTTCCTCAAATAATTCATATGTTTTATTATTGAGTAATAAGTGAACAAATGACACCCGTAATAAATATCGTGCTGATGAACTGATTGCATTGAAAATTTAGAGTACTGATGTTTGATAATATAATTCCAAAATTGGATGAAAGTGAAGACTCACAACGCTGAGCAGTTAACATCCAATGTCATATATTTTAATTTCAATAAATATGATAGCAGTCTTCAGGTTGATTATAATATTTTTGTACTTACTTATATTGAATACCGCATTTCAAATCTCTATAAAAAACCATTTTATATCTTTATCATAACTTCTGCTCATGAATCATCAAAAATCAATATATAAATTATAAAATGTTTACGTATGCATGGGAGGGAGGGGGTATATTTTGCTGACAAGGGGGATAATATTTGTATATATAATATATATATATATATATATATATATATATATATATATATATATATATATATATATATAATTTTCAAAAAAAATTATATATATATATATATATATATATATATATATATATATATATATATATATATATAATTTTCAAAAAAATTATATATATATATATATATATATATATATATATATATATATATATATATATATATATATATATATATATATATATATATATAAGAAAATGAACACATTCATTTGAAAAATTCAAATTAATCAAAAGAACGTTATAGTTGGGCTAGCTATGTGAACGTGTACGATGCGATGCCTCCATTATCCTTCAAGGGATAAATGTCTAATGGAAGTGCAAGACAGCTGTTTAGTTCTACAAATAACTCGTCAGTTGCACCACGTCCATCGAAGTGAAGCAACGATTTTAATCTCCAAGCACGTTCTTATGACTCCAAGTAAAGAATGAATATTTTACATTTCCATGTATAAGAATCAATAGGAAACATCTATTTGACAAATGTCATCATATGATATTTTCAAATGTCAAATGGTTGCGATAGTAGTAGGCTCGCGATTCTTCCCGTGATTCAGGGGCCTATTCGTCGATTTTTGAGGAAATGAGAATATGTGCAGTTATAAAGTTATATTATAATGACAATTTCATTTCCTTTTATATGTATATATATATATATATATATATATATATATATATATATATATATATATATATATATATATATATATATATATAATATAATAGTGAGCGAATGAAAATTTTGTTCAACCTGTGCTGGAATTAAAAAAATTGAATTATTCATTTAATTCCAATTTCAGATTATTTTCTAATGTTAATTCTACCATGATGCCAGTTTTGTGGTTCAAACAGTATGCAGCAATAACAGAGAATTTGGCTGATCTAGCAAAAACGTTGGTAATTCTCCCAGCAATCGGAAACTATACAGGATTTGGTTTTATAGGCATCGGAGGTCTTCTGTTGTTCATTGGGTCATTCATTACTGTTCGAAATGTATGGAGAGGTACGGAAGATGAAGAACCGTTAACACAGGATCATGTTTAATACTTTTTCAATTTAGAGAAATAGAAGATATTACTGAAGGCCTCTGCTAAGTTAAATTTAGGATTTTATCAATGAGCTGTGATATTGAAAATAATTCTTATTATGAAAATTGATATTTATATTTTTCGAATCAGATGTAGTAATAAGATGTATAGAGTGAATAATCATGTTATATATATTTTAATTCAGTTTTTCTTTTAGGGAAATCTGGTGAATAATAATTTTGAATATTCTGTATTCGGTCATCAATGTAAAAATAAATTATTTATATTCCTTTCTCAAGGGTTTATAAAATTTCCAAAATTATGTATGAATTGCTGTGATGTATAAATCAAAAATAAACTTCGTTCATTTTACTTTATAGGTTTACAATACTTGTACCTCATCTATAGTTTTCATTTCAATGAAAAAATTTATATATTTCTATTCAATTATTATGGACTTAAAAAAAATGAATTTTTGGAAGTATATAAATAAATATTTTTTTGATAGTTGATTTTTCAGTTTGTGTCGTTAGAAATGTAAATATTTCTAAACAGTAAGAATCAAAAAATTTATTAATTAATCAGAACCATCAGGAAAAATTGCAGGAATAGTTCTGCAACTTCCCGTATTACTCAAAGGAAAGTAATTGATTATAATTCGCTTCTTTAGCTTGAGAAAACCTTTTCAGCTCTCAAGTTGGCAAGGAAAAACATGCTGAATATGTTTTTCAAAAAGTTACTATATATAATCTTGTATTACTAGCAAGGACTCTTCTTTGAAAGTGATACAAATAGTCAGCAAATGTGAACTAATTTATCCAACCATTACTAGAAACGGTATTATATTATCAAATAGTATACTTAATGTATAATAATTTATTCTTACTCTCGAGTAGATATTTAGTATTTGCTTAGCGTCAACTTAGTAACATTTTCTCCACTTGTAGAAACGTATAAGAAATAAAATAATAAAACTAATTATTTTCTGACTTACGCTTTTATAATTGAAGCAAAACAATTACAGTTTTGAAAAAATTGTCCTTAAATGGAAAATAATTATATTTTTTTAATATTTGGTATTATTCCATGAATATGAATAATTAACATACAATAAAAATTAATAAAGGTACTATGCTATGTATGAATAAACATAATAAGATTCTTGCTATAATTTAAATTGCGTGTGAAAACATTAATTTCATAATATAATCTTTTTGTAGGTATTTTTGAGAAAGACTGTATGTTTATAATTGTATTATTGATGACATAATTTTCTGGAAAGTACATACTTTAAAGTTTATTTTAATGAAACGCCTAATTTAATGATGTGTCAGTTATATAACTGATTTTATATGAGGATATATAGTCGCAAAGATGATTTGGAAGGGTTTTGCCTCGTTTAAATAATAGAAAAATAATACTGTTACTATGGGTGCACTCGTAATGCTTTGCCTAGCAGAGGTCTTGCGGTTTCATTGCGGAAGCTATTAGATTTGCAAAAAAATAAACCCGAACTAAATCTTGTGGACAAGTCGAGAAACACTAATCTACTATTTCAATTTTAGTAGCTATATAATGTAATACTAACATTACCTGAGTGGTTTTTTTTATAGAGTTAACTACGCCTACTCTTCACTATATTACTATCATATAAACAATACACTGTTGAAAGTATTGCATACATGTAGAAACGTTTCGTACAAACAGAATTACTAAGCAAGTTCATAAATACACAAGACATTATATGGAAGAAAAACAAGTGAAGATAAATCAACAAATTAACATACTCTTGTTTTCATCTTCGTTGTATAAGGGAACGCCACAACGAAAGTCATAGAACAAAATAAGCTTTCTTCTCTGTGATGAATTCCTTTTCGATCTTCTATATTTTGTTTGTTATATTTACTGCTCTATGACTCAAAACGAAGCCATTTGACCTATACTTGTTTATGTTTAGTGTTTAGATTAGTTTATTATCGTTCACACTTGCTGAATATGGAAGAGAACGTTCCGTGTAGTGTTTAATGAAAGTTTAATATACATATATATATATATATATATATATATATATATATATATATATATATATATATATATATATATATATATATATATATATATGTATATACATGGCGCGCGTTTCGAAGTATTATTTTATGAATTTTTTAAGGAATACCTGCTTTTCAGAATTCTGCTTCTCTTTCAGTCCTTTTAAATTTCCAAATTCATTGAAAAACCTGTAAAAAATACGTAACTTTTAATTTCATCTTATGAAAACACCGATTGATAGTTATACCTTAAACTATCTGAAGTTCTTTTGATTCACAAGTAGGTAGGTATAACAAATAACCACACATTAAGAGAAACTGGACCTTTCAAAATGTGAGGAACCATAAAAAAAACTATATTATAACAAAGTTCAAAGCTAAAATAACAATGTGGGTTATTGCAGATTGAAGTAGCCAACTGTATATCTTATCAAGATATTTTTTTATGATTGATGGTATAGTTGTTTTTGTAATCGACCATCTCATGGAATTTCTTTTTCAATGAATTCAATTCAATAAATCTTCCATTTAATATTGCAGTAACTAATTAAATATGCAATATATTACTAACTACACACCTTTGCGATGTGTGACGAAGCAGTTGAATTTATTTCTGTTTTCTCGTTTTTCTGTTTAATTTCCCACATTATATTTAATTTGTAAATATATATTTTCTTGAATGATCTTTGTGACGATTGCTCTCTTTTTATTCAGTAGTTGTTGTTCATGCTTTTATGCATTTTCCTCATTTTTGACATTTTTCAAATTTAATATCTATATACGAATTTATAGTACCTATAATTCGATATAACACTTCCAAAAAATACTATCACTATGAGAATAATTAGTTTTTCAGATCAGTGTTTTGAATTATATGATATTTTTCAATGTTTGTATTTTTTATGTATCGTTCTGAAAAACGCGCATTTTTGACGTATTTGCAGTAATTATATTCATATTTTTTGGAATTAGTTATAACGGAACATCTTGTAATTGACAAAAATGTTTGTGTTCGCACAGATTAATGAGAAAAAGTGTTTGATAATAAGCAATGGGTACAAAGGAATAAATATCACTTGCCCAGAAGGCGGTCTTCGTGGCTTGGTCGGGAGAACGCCCGAGTATAGTGCGGCAGGATTCGGGTTCGAGCCCCGGTAAAGGCATGGGTGTATGTTTTTGTCTATGATTTAAGTAGTTTAATGATTATGATAATTTATGGGTAAAGTACATTGATTACAAGCCCATTCGTTGTCTTATTAAATTCTTAAAGACTTATTAAATCTGTACTTTTTCGTCTTAATTTTGAAATATTTGTCCCAACCTCTAGTTTATTTTACGGCCTTGTGCTTTATTGAAGCTATGTAACTAGCAAATTATGCGTAATTTATTGTATTACCAAACAATTTAAAATGTTATTATGAAAAAATGAAGTGAATTAAACTGTTTCACGTAGGTCTATAATTTTTAAAGTTGTAGGGAATTTAGGATACCCCCTCTAGTAAGGGGGTCGAAAAACATGAAAATATAACATCAGTTTACTGGTGATCATATCAGAAAATTGTGTAAAGGATTATGATAGCATTCATGCAAAAATAGCAAAAAGGAAAATAAATTAGTAGCTTCGGACACAAACCACGATAATAACGTTGCATAATCCGAGAGCATACAATAACTTTTATCGCATCGTTTGGTCAAAGTGGGGTCCTTCGATTGTTCGAAACACGTTAAAAACTCGAGAACGGAGTAGGTACAATCTGAGCGATCTTCTTTCCAAACACAGGCGCGTGTGTCAGTGTGGAGCCGGACATAAAAACGTAAACTTTACCGCGTTACAATACAAATTTAAATTTAAAATTGGAATAATATGAAAGAATCGGATTTGCATTGTTTAAGCGCGGTGAAAACAGATGTTAATTCTCTAGAGTTGGACAATCTTAATGGGAATGTGAAAATGTTTGAAAATGGAGATTCTTTGATTAGTTGTGAGCCGAATTCGACTTCAAATGAGGGTTTTTGTTCGAGGAGATTCTCAGAGGAATACCTTGTGCCTAGTGATGCATCAGAGGTAGGTGAAATATTCTTGTTGAATGAAGAATAATGTTAACATTAATGCTGAAACATTATGTGTTAAAAACAATAAATTAAATAAATGATACGGAGGTTTCACTCAATATTTTAAAAACTCTACATATGTTTCGGGTGGTTAGCCCAATATCAAGAGCATATAATATTACTGATGTATATATGATATATGTCATATTGTATACTCTTGATAATGGGTTAACCACTCGAAATATATGTAGAGTTTTTAATATATCGAAGAATAATCATAAGAAGTGTATGTTAATCAAGATCCCAAAAATTTCAATACGTTATCTAATATCACGATATCAATTTTTTTGAACCAAACACATTTATGTTAAATAATTCAATATTTAATATATGTGTAGATATAAATGCAGGTGATTTCACCATGTCAGAATGAAGTGAAATACAAGGGTAATAAATGTACAAAAATATTTTTTCTAAATCAGTTTTTGATTTTGAGTTTATTCATTCAAACAAAATATCAAGTGCATATATAGTTATTAGACTTATTGTTAGCATTTTACATAAAATTTTCATGAATTTAGTTTAATATTTTATAAATTATTTTCATGGGGTAAAAAGTTACTTCGGGGTGTAGCTTAGGTAATTCGTCATATCTGAAGTGTGCGTTTTCCTCATTTCCCCCAATCGTTATTCAAGAGTTGGTGCCTCTAGTCAGAAACTGTAATAAGGAACATTGGCAATAGGTAGGTTGTGTATCTTAATTTATACCGTTGAAGAGAATGTGAATTTTTCATTGAAAAGAGTGTCCAATCGTTTCAATAATTTTGAAGGAGTGTTTTGTTTTTAATCTTGGAAATCTTCTTCATATCTTCTATTTATTTGTTCTACCGAAAGTGTCCATTTCGGTATAACAAAAAATAATTTTTCGTCCTTGAAGACAGTTCCTTGAGGGACACTGAAAATGTTAATATTTAACAAAAAGTAGGAACTGTGAATAATTTCTTTTTGGAATGGAAACTCTTAAACAAGCATGAAACACATCCCTATCTTATCAAGGTCGTACCCATCCATTGTTTGAGGGAGGGATCACATATTCGTCGAACTTTAGCTAATTCCGGACTTGCAGGCCACGACCCTCCTTGAATCGTCGTTGAATATTATTAAAATTTTTTGAAGTATTTTGGTACTTCCTCCATTCACGAAGTGGTTTGAGAAAATGAAATAGATGTATATGATCTTTAACAACGAATCCAACAACTAGTCAGGAAAAGCCAATTGTGATTATAGAAAAATTATAGATGTATAACATAAACATTGGAATGGAAATTATTTTCGCGACGATGTTAACGAATGGAGATATTTAGGAGGAACAGATCAAAAGAATTGAAAATCAAATTGGGATGTTAAAAGATGCCTGGGGACAAGAGTTGAAATCTGGAAAGACCGTATCTGAAATGATTCTAGAAAAAATGTGAAATTTTAAATGCTTCATGTTCTACACAACGTATCGCAGCTTATTCTAGAAGAACTTAATATACACGGCATTAAGAAACATTTACTAATAATGCAACGACTCGTACACAAATTTTTTGTCATATAATACATACGCACAATACTGAAAAAATCATAAAAACGCGAAAGGTTGATGACCAAAAGAAAGGTCACCGATGAGATATGACCACCAAATAATTAAAGTTACATAAATGGCTTCCAAAGATTTGCCAAGAGTAGAATATGGAGGTTGAGGTTGAGAATGATCACTATGCAACCTGCATGAACAAGTTACAACGTCCAAAAATGAAGGACTGGGGAGAGACGTAATAAGAGATCCACCTTGCGAAAAGTCTCTCTAAATGAAGCAAATTTACTGGTGATTTTGCTTGAAAACAATTCAAGTATAATGAGGTAAACAGTTAATTCACTCCAGTCTATAATGTACTCGATGTGATCAGAAATACGAAGTGAAGGGTGATAAGTTGTATCAGATGAATGATAACTGTTGGAGATCAGTATCAGACCAAGCAAATTGGATTTGAAGCATAATATCGCTTTAGGAAGAGTGAAATTGGACTAGAAATTTCATAAAGTTTGAACATCGATAGGTATGAGATATTCTTGCAAAAGGTTGGTGTTATTTTGGACACTATGGTTTCAGTTGTTGACCTATACTTAGCAATATAGATTGGCGTTTATGAAAACAGGGCCCCATGTATATATTGCGATGATCAGAATAATATCTTAATAGGTACACCTTATACTCGTATATATATATATATATATATATATATATATATATATATATATATATATTCTTGAAATTGATTTATTGCCTGTTTAAGATATTTTATTTTGAAAGTTTTAAGCAATAACAGGCTTTTTTTATTTAATAATTTTATTTTTTTGATTAGTTTTGACAAAGTTGTAATATATATATATATATATATATATATATATATATATATATATATATATATATATATTAATATTTGAAGTGATTTATTCTTCAATAATTGGTTGCCTGTTTAAGATATTTTATTTTGAAAGTTTTAAGCAATAACAGGCTTTTTTTTTAATAATTTTATTTTTTTGATTAGTTTTGACAAAGTTGTAATATAACAACGCAAAGTCAACAAAAATAAACTTCTTCATATCAAAAAAGCCTGTTATTGCTAAAAACTTTCAAAATAATATATATATATATATATATATATATATATATATATATATATATATATATATATATATATATATATATATATATATATATAATATTTTTCTTAAGTGATTAGTGAATTTCGTTTCTCATCATATTCTTCAATAATTGGTTTACTGTTATAAATGTTTGTATTAATTTTATTTATTCATTTGTTAGTGCTTCTTTTTCTTTGTAACTTAAACAATATAAAACGTACCTACGCATGATGTTGCTTATATAATCTATTGAAAATTAAATATGTATCAAATTTTAAACCAACTCTCAAGCCGCTTTGACGATGCTGTTTCTCACATTTCTATGAAACAGTTTAATAGAAATTTGTTTGCAGAATTAATCAAATTGGAAAACCTGATTTCAATAATAAATTCCTGGAACTTGTGTATTGTTTTAATCCAAGAACCGGGTTATTGGAATCAAATCTATCTTCATTATACATTCAGTAATATAAATGAATGAAATTTCCAATTTTTACAATTAGGAATATATTGGGTAAAATAAGGTACGATGTTTATTTGCGAATAACGCACTGCCCTGTTTTAAATTTCAAAATGATTACTTAATAAATTATAATTGAAAGTCAAATTCGTGTTGTTATATTAATTCACAGCTGCGAAAATACACGTGTCATTTATTGATGCTAAAAAAATTGTTGAAATGAAAAACTCGACAAAAACGTATACGCTTTTATTTAGTTTACTTTTCAGACTTCAGAGATTCAATTTGATTAATCGAATATGTAGGTAGTAAATTTGAAGATGAATTTACAATTCCCCGAATTCAATTGAATGTAGAATATAATAAATTAGTAGTCGCGTATCTATTTGCATGATAGACTCATTTGAATACTCTATTTGAAAACAATCATTATAATTTTCACATCTATTATTATTTATTATATATCAGTAGAGCTATCAATTTCAATGAACCTTCACAAATGAATGATTTCAAGATTCAGTTACCAAGATAATTTGCTTTTGATCAGTTTTTTCCACTTACAATAACTCCATGTAAACAACAACTTCCAAATTGAGAACGAGACTAGAATCTATCTCTATTTACAATTTACACTCATAATTTTTAGCACTAATTACGTGTAATATCATTGTGAATGTATTGAACTTTTTTTATGGATTCAAAGTTTCATTTGAATCATCAAATGATCAATCACCCCCCCACCTTGATATTTGTCATGTGCATCTAGAAAAAATTCATTTGGCTTGTATAAGCACGGAATTGCCGAAATTTACTAGCAGCATTCTGCATAAATGTTGCTGAATTGCGTTGATGCTACGTTGAATTTCCTTTAATGCCTGAGTGGTCGTGGGATTGTTGACATAGAATTGTGATTTCAAATAACCCCATAAAAAAATCTAATGGTGTTAAATCGCACGATCTAGGGGGTCAATTCTGATGTCTCGTGCAGTAATTGAAATGTTTCACGGACTGTATAGCATGTGCCACCGTCTTGTTGAAACCACATATTGACCACATCAATATCATCCAATTTTGGCATGAAGAACTGGGTTATGTCCCACAAATGGCGACAAATTTAAATTTTGCGTTAATTTTGGGTCACCTATGTAAATATCGATTTCAGAATTCCAAAATTGTTTGTTTATTACTTACCATTTTTTTACATCTGTTCTATATTCTAACATATCACTCTACACCACAAGTAATTACACGTGCTACATGCATACTGTAATTTTTAATACTTCATCGCTTTATTGAACAGATTTATGGTAATTTGTTTCTGTAATTTATCCCTTTCGAATACCAATTAAATTTCTACGCATCCATTTAAGGTAATTGTGTATCAACTTAGATTAGTTAAAGTACTGTTATTATATTCCCATAGTGCATCAAGACTCATCAATATATTGAGTACAATTAGTGAATGGATCATTCTTAATTAAATCCTAATTAAGAGATAATAGGTCAGTTGACGGTCTGTTCTACAACCTTATGATATGGTTGAATGAGTCTTCTCAAAGAGTTACACTAGAAGATGAAGAATCCAATTAATAATCCGAATATTGCCATTGACGTACCTATAAGTAGTAGTAAAAATGATTTGAATATTCTGTGGTTTGTTGGGGAAGTTGTAATGTACTGTAGGTACGTCTGCACGATATCTGTGGTATGATTGATACATTTCTGTCTTTCATCGATAAATTATCGAAGATATTTGTTAAATTTTTTGTCGAATATAGAGTAGTTTCAGAGGTGTTCATTTTTATGTTGATAGTAAATGTCAGAAGAAAACCTCTTTAATGAAATATTTAGAAGAATTTAATTTTTGAGTAATAGACTGAATTTACTTAATTTTTAATAATGATGAGTCTAGGTTTTTGTGACGCAACTTTATATTAGTTCAAACGGAGATAAAAAATATTTTTAAACATCAGTATCAAATACATATGTATCATATATTGAAGAAAATTGGTTAATACAATTGGATAAATGTTTGAAAACACTCGAGTTTTTTTTAATCCAATAGAAAGAGTTCGATGTAACTGTTACAACGAAAAAACAAATGATCGAAATAATGAGAAATAAACAAAAATAGCAGAATAAAGAGAAGAACGACACTCCGTGTCGTTCTCTTTTTGAAAGTCTCTTGGTAGAACATCATGTTGAAAACAATCAACTAAAATAAAGACACTTGGCTTAGGTTTCACTAATGTTTCTCTTTTTAAAAATCTCTTGGTGAAACATTATGTTAAAAATAATCAGCAAAATTAAAATTGAATTAAACTCTTGGCTTAATGTTTCACGATTATATTTAACAACATGAATTTGTCAACATGTTCAATTTAATTCGATATTTAATTATGTTTCATCAAGAGTTAAGCGAGAATTCAATCTCAGTCATCGCCTATAACTCTTATTATAGCGATATATGGCTAAATTATTATAATAATTGTTATAGCGATTATTCCCTATCAGGAAAGCGATTGATCTTGGAATAATAATTTTTAGGGCTTTGCTTTTTTGCCTCCCGAAACGTTTAATTCCCACAAAGCGCTCCTTCATCGCCCTCTTTATTACAGGTTGCCGCGATGTTCTTTGCTCAAACTTCAGGTTCGCAATTTTTATGTGACGATCTTCGCGATTTTCTTTAGCGATCTGTTGTAAAACCTTTTGCCAACTTTTAGCCATTCTCTGCCGCATTTAGTCTTTGTTATTATATCCAGTAGCATCTTTGTTATTCTGGAGTGTTTCATTCTGTACATTTTGCACAATACTTTGATTTTCTGATTTCTTTCGTTATAGTATTTGTCTTTTGGCAAAATTTGGCCTTTTCATCCAAATGCTGTTTCTATTGATTGCTTCAACCCTTCCTGAGATTGTTTCTTTCTTGCTTTTCCATTTCTCTTATTTTCTATTATCAGCTATTTAGAATTGTTTTGGCTGCTCAGATATCTTCTGGAAGAATCGTTGTGTACCTAGATTTTGCTGCTGTCGAAAAGCACTTCTCATTATAACGATGTTGGTATGTATTTGTAGGACTTTTGAAGCACGGCACCTAATTGTTTGTTGGAGATATAGTTTATTCCTGTAGACTCTTATACTATTATAATAATTATAATTATAATCTCACTAATCGATTGTGCCGATAATTGATGAAAATTTAACAACATAATTTGAATAAAACTTAGTAGTTTGTAATTTTCATTTTAATGCAATCGAACATGATAATATTGTTTCGCCAACACAGTGGTAGATGATACACTGTTTATCACCTATGTAACGGGTGTTTTTTAGAGGTATAGAACTTAAAGTTGGCATTACTTTTGAAGATGGCGACCGATTTAACAGCTGAGAAGTGATTTATTCTCAGTTTGGTTTGGCAATTAATCATGAATAGACTCACGCCTGAACAACGCTTACAAATAGTGCCATTTTATTCCAAAACGAGATTGCCGTTGTTCCCGATTTTCATAAGCAAATTTTGTTTAGCGATGAAGCGCACTTCTGGTTGAATGGCTACGTCAACAAACAAAACTGCCGCATTTGGAGTGAAGATAACTCTCAAGTGTATGTCAAACACCGTTACATTCAGAAAAACTGACTGTTTAGTGCGCTTTATGGGCTGGTGCAATCATTGGTTCGTACTACTTCAAAAACGATGATGGCCAGAACGTTATAGTTAATGGTGATTGGTATAGAGCCATGAATATTAACTTTTTCATTCCTGAATTGAACAACCATGATGTCCAGGATCTGTGGTTTCAACAAGACGGCGCAACATGTCACACAGCTCGTGCCACAATCGATTTATTGAAAAACAGGTTTGTTGACCGCTGACTTTATTGGGGGCTATGCAAAGTCATTGATCTATGCGGACAAGCCACAAACGCTTGACCATTTGGAAGACAATATTCGCCGTGTTATTGGCGATATACGGCCACAAATGTTGGAAGAAGTCATCGAAAATTGGACGTCCAGATTGGACTACATCCGAGCCAGCCGTAGCGCTCATATGCCAGAAACCATATCTACAATGTAATGGCACAAGATTATCTTTTGAATAAAAAAATTCTTGTCAATCGAATGGTCCATCGTTGTTTTATTGCAATTTAAAGTTCTATACCTCTAAGAGAAACACCCTGTGTGTTTTACACCTGATGAAGCCACTGTGTTGGCGAAACAATATCGTCATGTTTGATTGAATTAAAATGAAAATTACAAACTACATTGTTTTAGTTCAATTATAATTATAATAATTATAGAATATTATAAAATAATATTCTCTAGAAAGGTATTGAATATCTAAATTGAGATTTACTACTCATGAAACAAAGATCATAATAGTCACACGACAAAGTGTAATGAATAACATTCATTTGATTTCAATAAATCTAAGCGTAATACTCTACTGCAATTGATGTTATTGTGATTTTATTCGTATTCAGATATTTCAATCGGAAATATTTCCATTAAGTTAATGTTTGTTGTAATAATGTTATCAGTATTGACTAATTTGTTATTTTTCATCAGAATCTTTGTCAATATTATCGCTATTGCTTGATATTTTCTTTGGGAAATGTATCAAATCTATACAAAGTTATAACAGGTCTGATCAATTATTGATGAGAAAATAACAGAAATTTTTATGTTGGAAAAAAAGGAAGTGCGTATTTTTAAAATTTGGTGACTTTCGAGTCGAGAGTTCAGTGGTGGTATCCGTTTTAGAAATAATAGTTTATGTCGTCATAAAAGTAAAGAGCAAGGGTCAACAATATTCTTTATTCCTCATAGCAAAGTTGTACAACTGGCGTTGAAATTGTTTTATTATAGCGACAGAAAAACCCATTAACTCATTGATAAACAAAATAAATACAACAGTGATGTATACAAAAATGGCAAAACAAATTATAGCTGAGAAAAAAAAAGAACCAAACTACAATTTATGTAATTCTTGAAATTGTTTGATGAGTTTATAAAATTCTTGATTATGGACTGAAAGTTGCATTGAAGTCATATTGGTATTTTAGTTCTAAAGTGTTATAAAAATGTTTTTATAGTAGAATAGTTATACTCTGTAACTATTCTTAGCATTAACGGAAACCCGAAATAACTTCATGACATTAGTGAATGAATTGTTAATCTTATGGCTTAGATATTTTAAATAGAATAGAAAGTCTTTAATACAATGAAATTTTTATTATATCATTTTTGTTCACTTTGTTTGAGTATATTTGAAGAAATAACTTTTAACACATATACAAATATGAGAATAAGAAAGTAGAAGTTCAGTTCCAACTGAAATTGTCAGAAGATTGAACATATTCTTTCACCGAAAGTGTAATTGCAGCAAAAATTCTTTCCTTATTAATGTGATAAACGTAATAAATAACAAATCGATTGTTCTCTCTCGAAGAAGAATAAATTGAGTAATATTCTCCTCCTTTTTTGTCGTTCCCACAATAAAATGTAATGACGAAAAAATAAAGTGAGAATTTTTTATAAATGAATTAAATTTCAAAAAGTGTAATGAGAAAATTTGATCAGAAGAGTTGAACGTATTAACGATATACTCGTTGAAAATAATTATCATTTGTCTCTCTCTTGAAAGCCCAATCAATAGTTCTCTTAGTATATACAACCTATTACATCTTTGTGAGCTCATTGGGTAAATTACCTTGAGAAATAGTTGGTATAAACTCCTCAGTCTCAAAAGGTTCGATTCATATTTTAGAAATTCGCTATAAAATGCAATTGATTTTGTCCATTTCCATATCGTGACAGTAATTTTATCACTTGTATTGTAGTTTAAGTTATCAGTCATTCGAAAAACATTAAATTTCACTAAATGAGAGGTAATAATAAAAACTTGTCTAAAAATCACTGACTGAACAATTCTTTATTCGACTAGTTTCGCCTTTTACAGCATTATCAAGAATGAATACATATTACAAAGACAACCTATAAATATTTTGCAGATCTGTTCGGGCCACCTTAAATTTCGTCATAGAGGTGGGGGTTTCCAAATTATCAGAGATTTAACAGCGGTGAGTGGTTTAGGTCTAACTGGTCATTAAGAAGATTGTATCTATCGGATTTTTGAAGTTTATTTATTTCCATGGCTTCCAGGTAGTTCATTTTAATTCCTTTTTCACAGAAATGAAGTATCTTAGGTTTAAAACAACTTGAGATCTTATGTCCTGTCGACTCTAGATGTTCCCGAAAAGTAGATTGTCCGTTTTTTACGTGTTCTTTTAGCCTAGTTTCAAAACATCTTCCGGTCTGGCCAACATATGACGACTTACATTCTTCACAGTCCAATCTATAAATTCCAGACTTCTTCATTGGCTCTGATTCAGACAATTTGTTATTAAAGATCATTCTATCCAATCTGCTGTGACTTGAAAATGCTATATTTAAATTATTATTTTTGAAGAACTTGATGATTTTTGAAGAGGGAATGTGTGTATAAGGGATGCTCACATATCTTAATTCATTTCTGTCATTATTGATGTATATCAATAATGTTCATGATTATACATCAATAATGACAGAAATGAATTAAGATATGTGAGCATCCCTTATACACACATTCCCTCTTCAAAAATCATCAAGTTCTTCAAAAATAATAATTTAAATATAGCATTTTCAAGTCACAGCAGATTGGATAGAATGATCTTTAATAACAAATTGTCTGAATCAGAGCCAATGAAGAAGTCTGGAATTTATAGATTGGACTGTGAAGAATGTAAGTCGTCATATGTTGGCCAGACCGGAAGATGTTTTGAAACTAGGCTAAAAGAACACGTAAAAAACGGACAATCTGCTTTTCGGGAACATCTAGAGTCGACAGGACATAAGATCTCAAGTTGTTTTAAACCTAAGATACTTCATTTCTGTGAAAAAGGAATTAAAATGAACTACCTGGAAGCCATGGAAATAAATAAACTTCAAAAATCCGATAGATACAATCTTCTTAATGACCAGTTAGACCTAAACCACTCACCGCTGTTAAATCTCTGATAATTTGGAAACCCCCACCTCTATGACGAAATTTAAGGTGGCCCGAACAGATCTGCAAAATATTTATAGGTTGTCTTTGTAATATGTATTCATTCTTGATAATGCTGTAAAAGGCGAAACTAGTCGAATAAAGAATTGTTCAGTCAGTGATTTTTAGACAAGTTTTTATTATTACCTCTCATTTAAATATGAACTATCACAGAGTAGATTCATCGTCCATCGAATTTATTAAATTTCACAGTAAATAAAAAATAATATGGAGAATACGACTCGTGAACTGTTGACACAATTCATCAATGTGTTTAGCTCTCAATTACTATTCATTGTCAATTTAATAACAGAATAATATAGGCAGACATTGTGAAATTGATTGAGTATTCGCAGAAGTTGAATTTTGAGGACATCCAATTTGATACTAGTTAATGGAAAATGGTTGCAAATACCCAGAAATGTACCCTCCATTTTGAGGGATAAAGTCGAGAACAATTCACAGTTTAAGAATGTGAACTTTGGAACTGTTTGATTGGTTTTTCAGTCGCCATGATGATATATGTAAGAAAGCAAAATCAATATATATATATATATATATATATATATATATATATATATATATATATATATATATATATATTTAATATATAGATATATATATATATATTATATATCTTAAAAATCTATCTATATATATATCTATAAAAATATATAGATATATATTTTTGGATCTTTCCAGAGCATTTGATAGTGTAAATCATGAACGCCTTTTGGAGAAATTGCATGCGTGTGGTATTCGGGATTGCCAGTTGGAGCTAATGCGTAGCTATTTGACAAACATAACTCAGAGAGTTTGCATTGATGATGGTAGGAGAATTTACACATCCTTTGATAGAACAGTCAATATTGGGGTTCCACAGGGAAGTATCTTGGGGCCTCTCCTCTTTGTTGTTTATATAAATGACTTATCTGTAGATTCTAGTCTACCGGGATCCGCTGTTGAATTTATAATGTTTGCTGATGACACAAATGCTCTTGTGAGAGGTAATAGTATCGAATCTGTCACTGAATCGACACGTGCCACTTTTGATCTGTTTTTTTATAGTGTTGGCGTTTACTTGATGTAAATCCATTATAATTGAATATAAAATTAAATTCAAACACTTGAACTTATGATTTACACTTTATCAACTACACAGCGTGACGCGTTTATTCTTTACGCGTTTATTATTTACGCGTTTTATTCTTTGTTATTCTGTAAGCATCTGAAGAAGTCGTTTGTAACGACGAAACGCGTCATGCTATGTAGTTAATAAAGTGTAAATCATAAATTCAAGTGTTTGAATTTAAGTTTATATTCAATATGCTTATTGAAATTGAACCTTATACGGTAAAAGAATTCTTAGAATATAGTTTATGTTAATTCATATTTGATACAAATTAGAATAATTATGGATTTTCGTTTTTTTCTTCTCTCTTTTGACTTTTTCTCTTTTCTTCTGTATGACATTTGATTTGTAGAATAAACTTTATTATTATTATTATATATCTTTATTTCTAAGAAATCTTTATTTTTGAAAACATTTCATTTGAATAAGAACTTCTACCAAAACAGTTAATTAACCCAAAGTTCTTTACCTTTTGAGTTCTTATTAAATGGAGATTCAGTGAATCACGAATGCACTATTAAGAACACATCCCCCAGACTTAAAAAAAATCCTATTATTTCAAACACAACTCCCGCAGTTGCGAGTAAAATCCCCGGAGTTTCAAATAAAATCCACTGGAATAGAACTAAAATACATCGTGACTGAAAACAATTCACTAGAGTTGAAAATAGGGAATACTTCGGAACTGGAGATGTGTATGTCATTATGTTTATGTAGTTTATTTATAAACGTTGTCTACTGAATCGTATTAACCTTTGGTTAATTATTTATTGTTGTATATGTTGAACTATTTTAGTTCAAAAATTTCCCCGCTTAGTTGTTTATCAATTCTGGTTTAGCAGTTTTCTGAAATGACAAATATTCTTAGTTGATTAGATTTGTTAGCAATGCAGGACTTGTTATCAGTGGTCAGTTAGTTTCTCTACCGGTTTTGAAGGTTTTGGTTGCCTCTAATACCATCTAACTTACTTTGGGATGTTAAAATATCTGCACATTGTTTAATTTTTTTCCGCCCATGTGTCCATATGATATACGAAAGAAGTATTAATTTGACTGCAAGATTGGGTCAATAAATAATCAAAAAATTCATAAAAAAATATTTGAATAATTATAATTTGAGTTTATTGGTCTCAATTTCAATGCATTGTATATTCTTCGAGAAAATGAAAATTGGATTTCTTGCAATAATTTGGAAGAATCTTTGAGACAAATTGTATTCAAAATATATAATATTTATAATCCAAAAATTAACGTTCAACGTGTATTGTGTTATAAATAAAATTATACTAGGACCAAAAATCTGTGATGATATTGTTTCATTTTGTATATTCCTCTGCTTTATATTTTGCATATTATAGATGTGAAATACAAATTAATATATAATGAATATAATAAAACAATTCGATAAAATATGAAAAAAAATACAATTTCTTTAAAAACCATAAATTAAAATTAACACACTTGGTTTAAGTTTCACAAAATATATTGAAAACTCTACATATATTTCGGATGGTTAACCCATTATCAAGAGTATGCAATGTTACTATAGAGCCTGTTATCAAGAGTAACATTATATACTCTTGATAATGGGCTAACTACCCGAAACATATGTAGAGTTTTCAATATATTCAGTGAAACTTAAGCCAAGTGTGTTAATTTTAATTTATTGTTTTTAACATAATGTTTCACCAAGAATTTCCGTGTCATTTATTAACAATTTCTTTTTTCATAAGGAAAACACCAGAAATATGAAGATTAAATTAACGATATTTCGATTAAATTCTGTTTTCAAGAATTTAATTGGGTTACTCGTAAAATGAATGAAATACTATCTTTTCCAGTAATTTTTGGAGAATCTCACACTAAAAAAGCATCAATGTTTTAATACTTTTGCATGTTTTAAGTAAACCTTTTCAGGAAAAAGGGTATTATGTAGCAACAACGGAAGACAAAATGTGAAATGAATATTTGACATAAATATACATTAATAAAAAACCATTGTCTCCGATCCATAAAACGAATAATCTACTATTTTTGTTGAAGTAGTCGATTCAAAATTAACTCACGCTATCTAAAATGCTATTTGAAATTCCATGGCGATTCCTTTTTTGAATTGGAAACTTACTAATAATCCACGTGTTGACCTTAGTTGTTTATAATCGCCTCCATATGTCTAGGTATCCTTGATACACAGTTGTCAATTTCCTCTTATATCTTCTAATGCTCCTAACTTTCTACTTTTATTTTTTAAAACCATAAAATTTGTTTCCTATATTTTTAAAAATGCGTATTTTAAAGTTATATTTGAAATGTAATTTTTTAAAATCTTTGAACAACGAATAGGTAGATAAGTGCTATAACATCCAGATTTTAACTAATTCAATAAAAAAAACCCATTTTGAAAATATATTCTTGAAACGTGTTATAAGTAAAAGTGTGTTATAAAGTTATATTAAAAGTATTTTTCTGGAAATATTTAATAATAAATTAATTACAACATACATAATAAGGTTTATTCAAAGAAGAAATAATAGATCAACGTTAACGATAAAACACATAATTTTGTGTTGACTATAAAAACGATAACTAATATTTATGTGAATTTTTGAAAATTCATTTCGATCTTTCATAGAAATAATTGTTTGTTTTCGATTATTTCAATTGTTTGGATTGCGTATTGAAGGTTTAATACTGAGCGGTTTATGGAAATTACCCCTTGCATGTGTTGTGCATTATTGAATAATTTTAAAATATTCATGATTCTCATTGAATGTTATTGTGCAATATTTCTTCACATTGGGAATCGTCTATTCCATTTAAAATATTCAACAAAGTTAGACAAATGTTCCTATTCAACTCATAATAATGTTGGGTCTTCATTTTTACAAGGTATATATTTCGAGAACGATTGCTTATCATGGAAATTTAGAATAAATAAAACAAATAATGATGCCATTAAAAGACAATGAATATTAATGGATTCCAACATTTATAATAACGTTAAATTTGTGAGTGATTATATATGAACGTATCGATAATATAGGTATTCATAAATATATTCGAAAAAAAGTATTTGAATTTTCTCTGAATTGATAGATGATTGCTTTTCTGGAATGTTTTTGAAATCCCAGTTGAAACCAAATTGAAATTAGAATATATTTCATCTGTATTATTACGTTTACTGTCTATTATTTCTGTTTCATTCAGAAGAAGTGCTGAAATCGATATATCTGAATGTGAAAAATTTCATATTCATTCTGTACAAAATCAACCATCATTTATTATTTGAATTTATTATATCGAATCCGTCTACGAGTGTTTGGAGAAGCACTTGTTTGTGGCGGGGTTATTTTTTGATTTATCTTCCGCATTTGATTCACTATCCTTTTAATTTATACTTGATAAATGCTACAATTTAGGTTTTAGAGGTGTTTTTCTAAATTGGTTACGTAGTTATCTTGAAGAAAGAATAATGGTAGTGGAAATAGGCGAGATTTTTTCTCAGAGACATGACATTGCCCTTGGGGTGCCGCAAGGCTCTGTAATCGAACCTTTTCTATTCATATTGTTTATAAACGATCTGCCTACTTAGTTGTCCCGATTTTTGGAGACACTATTTGCCGATGATTCATCGGTGGTTGTTTCTGGCAGGACTCCTGAAGAACTTCTGGAGGCATGTGAATGCATTGTGAGGGAGTTTGTAAATTAGTGTCGAATGAACAATCTGATGGTGAACGTTGACAAAACTGTATACGTTCATTTTTGTCTGAAGGGCAATGGAATTAGTACCTTGTGTGTTAAATATGGGAACAACTCTATATCATCATCCCAATCAACAAAATTTCTTCGAATATATGTAGACAGAAATTTGAGATGGACATCACACATTGATGTCTTATGTAAAACATTGAGTAGCTCATTTTTTTCAATCTCTAGAATTAAGAATATCGTTCCTAGAAACTGTGTTTGAATGTGTATTTGAGTCTTGTATATAGTCATCTAAATTATAATATTCTGCTGTGCGGCTGCTCTGCAGAAATCCATAGGGTATTTATTACACAGAAGCGAATACTACGATTAATATTCAATATTCATCAACGAACATCTTGTAAACCTATCTTCATTAATAATTACATACTCACCTTACCGTGTTTATATATTTATAGATGTTTGTTATATGTTAAAGAAAATGAAGATAGGTTTATTAAATTGAATAGTAATCATTAGTATTCAACAAGGAACATTGATGTGCTACTTATTCCTATGCATAAAACTGCTAAATTTGAACACTCTCTCTATTATCAGAGTATTAAAATTTCAACCATTTACCATCGAATTTGAAAGTACTGAAAGCTCATTTGTTTAAGAGGAGAGTTAAATCTCTGCTCTTAACAAAGGCATACTACAGTGTGGCAGAGTACTTCGATGATTCGAATGTAGGTGATAATGTATGAATCAATTTTTTGTTTTTATATTTTTTTAACGCAAATGTTCTTCAAATTTTTAATATTTCTGAAGTAAATTTTTTCTTTTCTTCTCAAATAAAATTGTATATTATTGTAAATATAAATTTAACCAATATTTTTATTTGAAACAATATTTTTTGCTCGAGGGCTGAATGGAAGATCAGACTCAAAAGTGAATTCAGTGCTTTTGAGAGCATTCTTCTTAATTGTAATTCTTTGTATCAATTGAAATGAATGTAATTTTACAATGTAAAGAATTTTTCTCAATAAATTTATTTTATTATTATTATTATTACTTTAAATTTGCTAAGAATAACTACATATAGTGATTACGAAATACATATGTTTTGTTTTTATTGACAAAAAGCTTTACCTCGTTATTTACTGCTTTTTAGTGATTTGAAATATTCCTACATTATTATAAACGTCAGTCATATTTTTATTGGTGTGATAAAATAAATGATAAAATGAGAATATTTCAAACTTTTCAACTGGTCTTGTTACTATTGTAGTTTTGTAACACATTTGTATTTATTATATAAATTATAGCGTTCTAGAAAAAAACTTTGTGAACAAAGTTGATTGAATGTTCGCTGATCTCTTGGTGAAACATTGTTCAATATATTGAATAAAAACACTTTGGTTTCACAAAATTTATAATAAATACTTGACAGTTTTTTCGGAGTGTTACGCCATTTGCAAAAGCTAAACTCTATAACTTTTAACAGTTTAATTTTTGAAAATGAGGTAACACCCCGAAACAATTGTCAAATATTTATTATAAATTTTGTGAAACCAAGCCTAGTGTTTTCATTTAATATATTTCTAATATAGTTCACTATAATATAAACCTACTACTCAATTACTATATCCTCATCCTCAGTAATTCAAATACCTTTCTTCCTTTTAAGTAGGTATATTTCCACAAAATCCTACATTTTATGATACATGCATAAATATATGAATTTATATTGACGTTTGAAATTTAAATTTGAAATACTCGATATTTATCGCATTCAACAAGAGAAGTTAGCTTGGTTCATTTTCGTATATCATATCTAATTTTAGTGTCAAATTAAAACAGAATAAGTGTTAACCTTTTGCGTTTTATTCGGATTAAATAGATAATGATTGGAAGGCAAATATGTGATTGAATTGAAAATATTATTTCAGCATTGTAAGGTGAAATGCATAATTACTATTCATGTTTGAATAGTAATTATGAGAACCTAGAGATAAAAGGAAGCTCGAAAGGACAAACAAAACATCGAAATGATTTCAGAAAATTTTACATAAATCGTGTATATTGAATATAATGCTATGGGGAACGACTCAAAAAAATTAATTAAAAAATGGAGGTACTTATGAATAATTCCTATGAATTATCAATACCTATTTAATGTGATGTAATGCTGTGAACCATATTGATAAGTATTTATTGAATTAAATTTTGCTTTAATAAAGCTATACACTTTCTTTACGATGAAAATTTATAACAACAAATATTTGAAATCTTTTGGACTTGTTGAAATTGTATTAAAAGTTATTTCTTTTTTGTAAATGTAATTTTTTTCTTTGAAATTTTTTGACGAAACTTCCTGGGGGACGGACTTTCGCCAATCGTTTTAAATTTTTTAGAAAAGATCATTAGGGAATGGGAACTTCATGTGAAGGGTATACAAGTGAAAAGAAAATCGAATAAATGTCAAATGTCTAGCCTTTGCAGACGATATTGTTATCATCACAGACAACAGAACTGAAGCCATTCTCGCCGTAGAAGAACTACATGAAATTGCGCAGAAAACCGCGTTACACATTTTTTATGACAAAAAACCAAATATATCCAAAAAAAAGAAATCCAAAAAATTAATCTTCTCTCATCACAAAATACGTTAAAATTCTGAAAGTTGGCCATTTTTAAATATCTCGGAGAAGTTATACAGTCCTCAGGTTTAAACCGAATCGCTAATCAACAGAGAATTACCAACCTCCAAAGGGCCTACAAGCTAACATGGGCGTACTATAACTAATAGTGCATTTCGAGAAGCTATTGATATTGAGCTTATAGAAGCTTATAGATATTGAGGAATTAATAACACAACGATTCTTCCAGAAGCAATCTACTCAGCTGAAACAACGGTTATTGACGGTCATTCAAGAATTAGAGAAATAGAAAAACAAGAACGGAAATTTCACAGAAAAATTTACGTTCCAATCAATAGAAACGTCATTCGGATGAAAAGACCTCAGAATGAACTTCATCAAAAGACAAATACGATAACGGAAGAAATCAGAAAACAACGGGCAAAGTTCTATGCACATGTCTACAGAATGAAACAGTCCAGAACACCGAAGAAACTACTCGATATAATTATAAAGAGTGAATGCGGAACAGAGTGGCTAAAAGAGGTCCAAAAGGATCGATATAAAAAATCTTGAAGATCGCACTGAGTGTCTCTATAAAATCGCACATGTGAAGTTTGAGAGAAAATCGAATCGCCAACCTCGAATAAAATGAACAGATGAATGGAAGAAAGAGAGTTCAGGAGGATGAAGCGTTTTTGGAGGCAAAAAAGATAAGCAAAAGTCCTAAGAATTGCGAATTCAAGTTCAATCGCTCTCCTCTTTGGGAACAATCGTTATAATTTGAATAAAATATATATTCTTCTGAATGATTTTATTGTCAGTTGGATATGTTTAGTTTTCATAATATTCTCATCAATAACAGACTTTTCTGACTGAAAAATCCTCATTTCATAAAAGGAAAAAATGATTTTTGAATTATGTTGTTTGATGATTGCAACTGAGAACGACAAAAAACGTGGAGAAATTTTAGAAATGTTCAATATTCGACAAAATTTGTAGAAAACTATTGAGAATTCAACAGATATAAAACATCTCAATTTCATCTATAACGATTCAATAAATCTTTCAAATAACACCAGTCAAATCAAGACTTGACAACCAGTAATTGAATCAAAAAATTTCGGTGTAATAACCAGAACATTTTAGCTATTCTCAGAAGATGAGAATTAATTATTAGCAATGTCTCAGTTATTTTGCTCACTTCTTATCAATAAATCGCGCTGGATTTCAATGTTTATATTTTTCTGATAGCAGATATTCTAAGATATTTGTATAGGACATTTATTGTTTGTATGGCCCCCGATTGATTTCTATTTTCTTTTAACGATAAGATTTGGCTAAGATTTGTATATGTGCTAAGTATCGTAAGTAGGTTTTTTTACATCACTTGAAATTGGTTGTCTCAGTTCTATAGTTTCAAAATGAAACATTAAATACTATTTGGTCTAAAAAACTCTCAACTTTGGTTAGAATATCAACACTTCAAAGGCCGCACAGACAGGCATTAAAGATTTGGAGAACAATTTTCAATGTAACTTTTAAAGTGTTATGTCTCCTTTCATAAACTTTTGAAGTGTTATATCTTTTTACTTTTGAGGAGCCTCTACAAATTAATGTATATAATTCTCTTAGTCGTCTTGTATAATTGGAAATTATAATCGATATTTTTTAACCTTCCTTTTATCGTGGTATTTGTAACTTAATTATTTTGAATGCTTTCAATGCATTAGAGCTCTAGAATAAACAAATAATGATTTTCAAACGTTGAAATTATTAGATATGGGTTATTAAGATTTGATCAAAAAAAATTTGCGTTATCTCCTTCATAAATTTGTACTTGAACTTAATAATTGCTGAGGGCAATACTTGATATAAATCGATAAACATAATAAAACAATTGTTAAACTGATTTACACATATATTAAATTAACATCTTTAATATCGAAATTAGTATTGGATAAATTAGTGAATCTTTCGAAAAATTTTTATGTTCAGAATAAAGGTTTCGTTTTGTCTGTTTTTCAAATTTCGGTTTGTTGCTAACAAGAGAATTTATGTGTAAATCAGTTTAACAATTGTTTTATTATGTACTTAAACTGTTGAAGTAATTCAATTCAATATAAAATTTATGATGCAGAAACACTATATTTAAATATGTAACAATGCGATGTCAAAATTTGCGAAAAGTTGGATTTGGACCAGAATGAAATATGTTTATTTTCTCTCCTTTCTAATAGCATGCTAAATATCTATCAGAATGCGCCGGTTTGTTTACTTTATTAATTTTAGATCATATTAGATTTATATTCAATGCCGTAATTCCGTGCTTGAGTGATAACTTGTTCAGAAATACGTTGATCAAGTTGTTCAAATATTTATCTTCATTATTTTCGGGTGTAAGAAATTACTAGGAAAAATATTTAATTAAAATAACTATTATACTCGTACTAGTAACTATTAATAATAATTATGATTTATTCGAAAATGACACTGAGGTTTCGTTTATCTCTTGGTGAAACATTATGTTGAAATTATAGTAAATTAAATTTAACACATTTGGCTTAAGTTTTACCAAATACATATATTTAAAACTCTACATATGTTTCGGGTGGTTAACCCATTATCAAGAGTTTATAATGTTATTGTATACTCTTGATAATGAACATATGTAGAATTTTAAATATATTTAGTGAAACTTAAGCCAAGTGTGTTAAATTTAAATTATTGTTTTTAATTATTTATTCGTTTTGAAAATTATTGACGTACAATTAAATGGAAATACATCATCAGAAAACAATTTCAAAAACTACTCTATTACATAGCAGTACCCATAGAATTCATGGAAGATCAATTATGTATGTTATATAATGCAGCGGGTTTAAAATAGTGCCCTGCGGGATTCCAGGTCCCTTGCGGAACCTTCTCATCTTGTTTACACGAAGATGATATTTTTCGTCCCCTATTTTCGTCGTCTTTTTATCTCTTATACCCTTTTTTTTCAATTAATTCTTTAATTTTATTTATTATCTCTCTTATACTGTAAAGTTTCTAATAGTGTGCATACAGGACAACATCCAACAAACTGAGGAATCTTGGAAGATCAATTATGTATGTAATAAAATGCAGCGGGACAAAAAGAGTGTCCTGTGGCACTCCAGGTCCCCTGCGGGACCTTCTCATCATTGACACACGAAGATCAGATTTTTCGTCCCCTATTTTCGTCGTCTTTTTATCTCTTTTGGAATACGCAACTTAATTCGAAATACACTCAAAGATATAACGCGGTAAAATCATAAAAACATTCACTTATATATGTATATATCGTATGAATATTAATTATATAGTTTCATATGAATTTATTTTCTCTTTACAGCATTCTACCGAATGTAATGATTGCGACAAAACGAATTTTACCACGACAGTGACGAAAGAATCTGATGATAAACGAGTGGATGTATTTCCTATAATACCAGATCAACTGTTAAGTGAAATGGGATCAATCAGCGATCAAACAAGGTAAAATTGCGAAGTATTATGTGTTAATGAAGCGTATCGAATGCATTTCCATAACCTTGAATGGTATTTAATTACCACTAACCAAATACTTGAGATCTTTTTGAAGACTGATATGTGTAATTTATACATGATGAAAAAAAGCTACAGAATTGTTTCAACATATCTCGACTCATTGGTTATTGATTTTGTTCGGAAATTGAAGATATCGTTTTGATGGATATTACCTACAATATAAGTAATAAATTTATTCATACTCAGTATGTAGGTGGTCGAAAAAAGTGTTTGAATATTCATAATTTTTCGATACTTCGATCAAGAATATTTGTAAAATATAGGAAACTGTAAATTAGAGTTTTTTCCAAACGAATTTATCCGTGAAATTACTAAAATGTCACCATGACAACATATACTGAGGTTGAGTGATTTCTCAAGTTGTTTCCTGTGAAAACCCAAAGACGGCCTTGGACTTATTTTTTTTTTCAAATCGATTAATTGGCTGCGAACTTCTCTATATTTGTCAGAGGATATCCGTTTTTTCTAATTTAATTAGTTGAGGACCAAGGAATCAAATATAGGAATTATATATATATTTTGGAAAAGAAAAAGATCGCTAAAAAAGGTTAGTAATTCTATAGATTGAAATAATAGAAGGAAAATGAGATACATAAATAATTCGACACATTAGAACTGAGTAGTTTTCAAAACTACATACAAAAAGTATGTAACTAAGTCAAAATTTGACATGAATATTCAACATAAGGAGAATTCAAAGCGAAATATAAAAAAATAAAATTCAAATCTGTTGAAAATGTCAAATTATTGTCAAGTTTTTTGTAAAAATTCTCTGCAATATATAATTTTATATACAGTCTTTTATTAAAAAGAAGAGAAAGTGTTAACTGTAAATTATTCCGACCATAATTTTGTTCACAGTTTACTGTATTTAAAAATTATTAGGATGATCTTTTTACTACTGATGATTTCTGAGTGGCCTTTGGAAAATGCATAATCATTGTGTCGACAATAAAAACCCACAGAAAAAACAAATTCTAGTGTAAGTTATGTAATCATCGACAATGTGGTGTAATTATGAATATAATTAAACTCATAAATATATGTTTGCGCGAGGATCAAGACGATTTTTGACCATAACTACTGAAAAAAAGTTATATTCATATAAAGATACATGTAGATGAAAATAATAAGAGCATATCATTGAGTTTATCCTTGCAGAATTCACTTTTCGAATATAATATGCTTGAACTTCAAGATCATTGCAAAATATATGAAATTCTTATTCCAAGTTTGCTATGTTAAATCAATAAACTTTTCCAATATTTCTTATGATCTATCTGAAATCATTCACAGTTATGTTTTCAGATATTAAAAGAAATATGCCATAAAAATCAGAACGAATAGAAGAAATAAATTTTGATGTCCTCATTAATTTTATCTCTTCTGTACAAATATACGAAAACATCGAAACAAACATGTGCAGTTATTGAGATTAATACACATATAGATTATCAAGTATAAAATTGAACTTTTGCAGAATTTATCAGTTTCTTGAAATATTATTGAGGCCATATAAGTAAATAAAACCTCCTACAATAATACTAAGACATTTCCTAAAGTAAAACATACGCTATCAAAGTTCGTTTTGAGTTTTGAAGAAAATGCTTATAAAGAATTAACACTTATAACGTCTAGATAAACAATTTATCAAGTATAAAAATAATACTACGAACAAAATGTTACTATGTTGAATTATTTTAGCAGTATAAAAAAAGATCTTAAGGTTTTTTTAGGTTAAAATGACGTCTTAATGTGTTCAACTTTTTTCCTATTTCGACTCCAAACACCCTTCGAAGTAGATGCTGTGTTTTTGAATATTACCAAAATGAGGAAAGCTCAACCAGCTAGTAAATACTAAGAACCAAAGAAATCATTCTCAATTTTTGTGATATCTTGTTCTAATCTTGGCCGTCGAGTTTAACCCCGAAATACAAACATTTAAATTTGGAAAAAAAAGAATTTGCTCGCATTTGAAGACTTAACTTTATGTTGAGCTATTTAGTATTCCTAGTTGACCATTCTATATTTCGAGAAATTTTGTACCTCACTAGATAATTTCAAGAGGTTCAAATATGTTTAACTGGTGTCTCTCGACTTTAGATAGTCATAAATATTTATTAAAAGAAATCATGGAAGGTTATATGCTAATAATCTGCATATACTTTCTCAAGGTGCAAAAACTAGTTAGCAATTAATACTTGTCCCATTTCATCTTTTTAATGTTTGTGATGTCATTGAGAAGATCATCTTGTGATTTTGGTGCAAAGGACTGATTTGTTTAAGAAAACTAGTTTCAACAATTTTGGGGTGTTCCAGAAATTCATTAGCAGTTTTCGCTTGTAACCGGAAACGACTCAAGTTCAACTTCATTGGCTTTACTTCCGAAGAATTTTTTAATATACACCCGCAAACCAGTTGCAGTGCTATTTCTGATTATTGTAGGTTTTTACGTATTATTTCACGGTCAGAGTATATGTGCATTTTTCTATGATGTTATCTTTTTTACCGTTGTTGTCTATTTATGAAATGTGAATATTCAATAGGAATTCAATCTTTTCTGAATTTTTTCCACTTAAAATCTTTGCTATTGTTTTGTGACTAGAAAATCTAACGTTCTGAGCTTGCACAAGTATAGTAATATATTTCGACAGAATAGACTAAATTCTACAAAAATTACATTTTGTTCACTGAACATATTTTTTGGATTGCTAAATCATCATTAAAAATTGTCAAAACTGATTCTTTGAATCAACTTATGCTCAGTTTTATTTTGACGTGTATGGTGAGCTTTAAGTCGAAATCGTCTTCGAATTTATAATGTGTTAATGAAAATAGTACTAATTGATTATGTCAGTTAACTAGAAATCGTTTTGAATTAATTGAAAATAATATTTAAGCTATCTAGTTTGAACATATTTAATATTGAAGGCTATAAGATAAACGATTTTTTAAAATTCAATTGTATTCATCCACACATGTCCTGATATTTAATATCTGTCTATAATATTCATGATTCAGTTTTGCAGACTTGCATTACGGTTTCTAAAGTTGACTATTATGGGTGTAGTTCGAAATATTAATTGTACAATGGGCAAGAAGTCAATCATCCAATATAACTCATTTTTTATTTGTATTCAGGTACTAATTAAGAAGTTCTTAAATTGTTATAAATTTTTTTCAACTGAGCATCTTTTGAACGACATAGTTGGTTTGATAGCAATCTGATCGCTAATCCACATTATACGAGGGTGAGGTGAAAAGTTTCCGGCCTGACCAAGAGATGACGCCTCTAGGTCTACTTTTGGAGCGGCATCCTATAATACTATTCTTACTGACCTTGTATGTAAAGTTTCAGCCCAATCACTATGTTAGCTTGCGTTTGAGAGCACATTGCGTAAAATACTTCTATTTCAAAGGTTTTACACCAAAACAAATAAAAGAAGAGATGGATTCAACACTAGGAGACTCCTACTCATCATATTCAACTATTAAGCAGTGGGTTTCTAAATTCAAAATGAGTCGTTTTTTGGGATGCGAAAAGAATTATATACATTGATTATCTTGAAAAGGGTGAGACTATCACTGGTCAATACTATATCAATACTATGGTTTCATCACTATAACTCATCCGCGCATTCGTCGATTGTTGCCATGTCCAAAATCCTCGAATTAAGTGCCGCATCCTCCCTACTCTCCAAACTTAGCCCCCAGCGACTAATACCTGTTTCCTAACCTCAAAAAATTACTTGGGAGGTAAAAATTTGAGAGCAACCAAGAGGTTATCGAAACTATAAATCAGTATTTCTAGGAGCGTGACGAATCTATGTTTAAAACTCGTATAAATATATTAGAACACCGTTAATTAAAAATGTATCAGTGTTGATGGAGGTTATGTTGAAAAATAAAGCAAAAAAAAATTTTAAAACATAGTTTTTCTTAGTCAGGCCGGAAACTTTTCACCCCACTCTCGTATATCTTCCTTTCTTTCCTTTTGGTGACGTTCCTTGGCGGAATATTGTCAAAAAGTATGAAACAGGTTATATAAAACACTTGGCTGAATTGCACGAATATTGTATACGGTTGACATCTGTTTCGGGCTGTTACCACATTATCTAGAGTTGCTACTATTGAGAAATAATAAATATTGGTGTGGTATGTCGCAAAGATAGAATTGAAGAATTTTTGTGCAATCAAAACAAGTTTTCTTTTCGTGTATAGGTATTTTTTCAAAATAAAGTGTTAACTTTTATGTTTTCGATCCTCATGTTCTCTAGGGTACATAACTTAATAATGTATTACCGTTCTCTGTATTATTTCGAAGTGTTTCTATTTTCATTTCGAAGTCCAAAACCAGAAAATTGTAGCAAATTTGGTAATCTCTATTGCAAACATCATAAATGTTTATACAGAATATGAAATACTCCATCATTCTCATTTTTAGGATTTGGAATGAAAAGAATACAGTGTTTTTTTTGATATATTTTGTATTCATTGAAGTAGTTGAGCAACAAGAGTTCAAGAACTTGGTAGCACTTTGAAAATTTTTAGTCCGTTTGAGGTCATTGCACCTTGGACTGGCTGGATCAGTCCATCGATCATTGGAAAATCGGTTATATCATATTTTTTTCCCTATGCATTCTAACAGAGTATGTTTAACTAGTGTTGTCCTGGTTCGGGTCTAAGGGCCGTCGTCGGTTGGAATTTCGGTTTCGCTATCACGAGTTTCTTCGTTCCATTTCGATTCTGGAAGAATCTACTTCCAGAGTCTACTTCCAGAATCAGGCGAAACGACCTCTCAAGAAGCTCGCCACTCGTTCCAAACGTTCTAATTCTAGAAGAGTCTACAACGTCTGGCAGAGTCTCAACTAATTTGTCAGAGTATGTTTAATAATGGATATTTGAGTAAATTAATAGAAACGAATGATCGGGATTCGAATCCAGTATATTAAGTTGGGTGAAAGGTGGTTGGAGGTGCAGTAACGTCATCTAGAAGATGATGTAAGAATGTAGATCTGTTGAAATTGAGTATAGATCATATGAAAGATTGCATTTCCTGTCCCCAATAATTCTTACTCATCTTTGATGAGAGTTTGCTGCATATTTTTTTATGTATTCGGTTTTCACATTTTTCTCGTTTGTAGTACATTGTTTTATAAATTAGTCATATTAAAATCTTCTAAATATCCCATGGATTCATGAAAACAACTCTTATAGGTACCTTGATAGAACCTCTAAAAATGAAAGTATTTTATAATGATTCACATTGACATCAAGCTTTCAATTTCAGCATACAAGAAGAAGAAGAACTTGAGGATAAATTTGCAGCCCTATCGTTAACCCTTACAATAGATTCTACGACGATCAAAGATCGATGTGAAAGACATAAAATTGCCAGAGATCAAACAGAGAAAAATTTAGCTGATGAAATTCGAAGCTTGACAGAACGAGTGAATAATTTAACAACGCTGTGTGTAAATATGGAGACAACTGAACTAGTAGCGACAATACTAGCTCAAATAAACAGAGTCGTGAAAGCTTCAGTACATGCATTTTCGTCTGCAGAAAGGTACGGGTCAGCTCAACTAGAAGAGAAGCTGTCAAAGGATGCCCAATTAATTGTGAAATATGTAAATTCTTTGAAGCAAAAAAGGAATTTAAGCAAAGAACAATGTACGAAGTGAGTTAATGTAAAGAATAAAAGATTATTATATATATATCATTTACCATTTTATTTATATTTGTTCTGTATTCAGTTCTATTCTTCCTGAATAAACCATTTAAATTTTTTTATTTGTATATTTTTTTCCAAAGGGCCCACCTTCTAGAAGAGTCAAAAGAGGAAAACTCAAAACGTGAGAAACAGATGATTCGTCAAGTAAGAAATTCAAAACAACTATCTGAAAGAAGAAATAGTATAGCAACATTGAAAGATAACCAGAAGAAACCTAATGAGCAGTTCTCTAGAAGAACGTCGGAATGTTTTTTGAAGACTAATGGTCTGCCTAATATAACTAAACAAAATCGAAGGAGTGAGTATATATTATATCTGTATTTCATTTAGGATATATTTCTCGACAATAAGTGACAGTTCTCCCAGAATCTTGAAAGGTTTCCGGAGTCGAAAAATTTTGTGAAAAACTAAGTTCTCGAGATGATACGCTTGAAAGATTCTCACACAAAAGTCAGAAGGAAAACTCAGCTCTGAAATATCAACCGACCTGCTCCTTAGAGTAAAATGTTCGAAATAATTCAAGAATTATTCGACACTGAGAATGAAGTAGGTTGAGATCTCAAAGTTCACCATCCTCCTTGTTTTTTTGTGTTGAGTAGGCAGTGACAAGATCAATCAATCTTCGTCATGTCCTGATTATTTATGTTTGAAATGAGACCTCGCGCAGTAATAAATTTCAAAATCAGGAGAAAAACTCAGCTCTGAGATCTCAACCGACCTGCTCCTTAGAGTCAAATGTTTGAAATAATTCAAGAATCATTCGACCCTGAGAATGAAGTAGGTTGAGATCTCAAAGTTCAACTATCCTCCTCATTCTTTCTGTATTGAGTAGGCAGTGACAAGATCAATCAATCTTCGCCACCTCCTGATTATTTATGTTTGAAATGAGACCTCGCATAGTAATAAATTTCACCTACTACCGGATGAAAGCTTCGCACAAAGAGACGAAACGTCGAAATTTGATGAATGTTTCACATAGCTCATTCTGAGAACTTTAAAGTCAAACCTATTACGAAATATCAATCACAAATTATATTTTACATGTGGTTTGCATTTCTTTTTTATAGTTTGAATGGAGACTTGGTCAAAATAAAGGAAGGTACGGTTGTTGAAACCGAAACCCAGGATGATGTTCAACATTCATCAACTGACGCAGATACCTCACGGTCTAGTGATGCTATTGAAAACTTAGACACAACAGAAAATGATGACAGGTGATCTATTGACAATTCATAAGTTGCTAGATTACAATTAAGTTATAAGTTCCGTGACATATTTAAAAATTCCATATTTAAAACTAAGAAAACAAGAAAAGACCCCAATGAGTTTTTAATTATATTTCTAAAACACTTTAGAATAGTATAAATTCTTGCTCAAAAAACTGCGTAATAATTTATTTTGAAATTTCAATTATTTTTTGGTTACAGGAGAACTATGTATGGCTACTTGGATAATTTGCAGAAGAAGGCAAATTTATTAAGTAGGCGATGGAGTCGTCAGCAGACACAGCAACATATATTTTATTTATGCTCTTTATTTTGCTTTTGCTTTGCAGTACTTTTAATGGCGGATATACTTTTCGAAATTGAGTTATCGAAAAGATGATAGTTTTTTATTTGTAAATAATGAATTTTATGGAGAATAAGCCTTTATGTATATATTATACTGAACAATATCTCAATAAAGATAGAGCCTATATGAAATAAAGTCTAGTTTTCTTTAATTTGATTACTTTCCACACATTTTATATTTGAATGACATTCATTCTAGTGACTGAAACATTATGTTATACAGATATTTGATAACAAAAAATTTGCAATTCGAAAACCGCATATGCAGCCACAAGATAAGAAAGGAATATGATAACAATGAACTTAATTAAAGTTAGTACATACAATTGCTGCCCACTTTGTCTTTGTTTTCACCTCAATTTTATTTTTTTATCCCATTCAATTACACCCTAATCATTTTGTTTTTCATTTAATATGCTATCTCTATTTCTGTATGAAAATCTTTGTCTTTCATGCTTTCAATGAATGCAATATATTAGCACTACCAAGTTTCGATGCTTAGGTTAGTTTCATCAGTATTTAAAAGTTTGTCAATGATATATTACATCGAAATTTTAGTAATTCAAATTTTATATCCACATATTTCAAAAAGCAGAATCGAAATTCCATGTTTTTGTTGAAGATTAAGAACTCTCAAATGAATGTTATCTCTTTATGATCTTTATCTCTAATTCTAATTTATATATAGTGACCTTCTAATTTATAATACCATAACACAGGGATGGCCATCGATACAGCAATTGTTGCCACAATATTTACAGCAATACTTAGTTGCTAGATCTGAAATTCAACTGATTAATTTGAGATCATTCGACATTTTTGATAGATATTGAGTTTACTAAAACCACTCACATGCTGGAGTATCTTTGATGGTTTGAGATTATTGAACGTATTGCCCTTGGAAATAAAAAATTCACAATCTGTCACGATATTTATACGTGGGATTAAGAGGTGGTATTTGGGAGAATATACATGATATTAAGTTGGTGATGCTAAGACTATTATTATCATTCTGATGTTGTCAATCAGTGAACTTCTGTTTTTTGTTGTTAATAAGTAGCTTTGTACATGAATAATAAATAAATTCAATTTATTTGATAAATCGAAATGTTCCATTTATAGTATAGCAGGGATTCCCAATCTTTTTCAGCCCGCGGTGCACTTACTACTGTAGTATTTTCTCACGGTGCGGTCCTCTAGCTAACTATAAATATTAGGGTGGTTATTTAAATAGACAGACTGCCTCTTCTCACATAAATTATTGCACTCTTGATGTTGAGTTGGGAGTTTTGACATATGTTGAAGAAGTAAGACTTTTTGAAGTCAAATTATGAATTTGAGCTTATATATAACGCCAAATTATTGCTGTATGTTGATGACGTGAAATATATGTAGACTTTGTCGTAATTTTCAAACTTTAGTGGCAGATTCTATTAAACCAGAGTTTTCTATAGGAGATTTTACTTGAGAGAGTTCATTTCCATTCGAACTTGCTAAGCAGATCAAACTTTCATCTACCTCTTGTTTACATTAGAAGGAGCACTCCTTTTTATCTCCAGACACAACACACAAATGTTTCGAAATTCTCTCCGATATGCTGCCTTAAAGGCCCTATGTACAGCTGCCCTTTTTCTTGTTTTTGTATGTATTTATTGCTTTTCGTCACCTAGATTTTTATTTCTACTTCTATTTTCCTCTATGTTTTTTCTATCTTTATTTGTATTTTGTCAGAAGAATTATTTATATATTGTATATTGTTTGAAGTATTTTCTGTTTTATTTAAATATGTCATCACTTGTACCATCTATATTTAATTACACCCTATAATTCGGTTTATATAACCTGTAAGGCATATATTCTAAATAAAAACATACACTGTTTGTGTATGTTATATATGGATATTGTTTTGACACCTGAATTCTTCGAATGTTTAAGTATTTCTGCATTGAGTTTCGTTATTTGTTTTTATTTCTTCTTTTATATTTCTCTTTGCATTTTCTCGCTCTATATTTAAGTATATAACATATTTTGTAAGCTAAATGGTTTGAATATTTGAATATTTTCTGTTCCATTTATATTAATAATTTATGTCATCATTTACCATTAAATTGGGTTGATATAACACGTAAGGCATAATTATTGCTAATAAAAAATTGTAAATATTCTCGTTTGTGTTGTATTTGTAAAGATTTCTTTCCTCTGTGCATGTATGTGTGTATGTGAATTGTTTTCATCGCCTGTATTGTTTGAATATTTGAGTATTTCTAAATTAAGTTCTACTTGTTTTTATATTTCTTTTATTTTTCTCTCTGTTCCTCATCTCTTTGTTATGTATATGTCGTATATTGTCAGTTACATAATCTGAATATTTAAGTGTTTCTAATATTACGTGTTTTCTTTTGTTGTTTGTTTTCATCTGTTCTTTCATTTTTCTCTTCGTTTCTTTTCTCTTTATATGTATGTTTATATTGTATTTTGTAAGCTCAATTGTTTGAATATTGTTTGCAGTATTTTCTGTTTCTTTCATATTTATTATTCATATCATCACATTTACAATTTATATTTAATAACACCCTATAATTGGGTTTATATAACTTGTAAGGAATATATTTTAAATAAAAACTAGTATATAGTACTAGTTCATGTTGTATTTGTGTAGATTTCTTTTGTATGTGTAATGTTATATATGGATCACCTGAATTCTTCGAATGTTTAAATATTTCTAGATTAGGTTTCGTTGTTTGTTTTTATGTCTTCCTCCATTTTTCTCTCTGTTTTTTCTCTCTCTATATTTATGTATATAACATCTTTTTTCAGCGAAATTGTTTGAATATTTGGGTATTTTCTGTTCCATGTATATTTATGATGTATATCATCACTTATACCATTCACATATACCATAAAATTAAGTTTATATAACATGTAAGGCATAATTATTTTACATAAACAAAATTGTATATATTTGCGTTTATGTTGTATTTGTAAATATTTGTTTTTTCTGTGTCTGTACGTAAGTATATATTGTTTTTACCTGTAATGTTTGAATATTTGACTTTTTCTAAATCGAGTTCTGTTTGTTTTTATTTTCCTTTTACTGTCCCTTCTCTCTTTGTATTTATGTATATGTCGTATTTTATCATCTACATTGTTTGAATATTTAAGTATTTCCACATGAAATTTTGTTGTTTGTTTTAATTTTTTCTTTCTTTTTCTCTTTGATTCTTCTCTCTTTATATTTATGTATTGTCGTATTTTGTCAGCTACATATTTTGAATATTTAAGTGTTTCTGGATTGAGTGTTGTTGTTTGTTTTTATTTTTTTCTCAGTTTCTTCTCTCTTTATGTATTTATTGTATTTTGTCTGCTCAATTGTTTGAATATTCTAGTATTTTCTGTTTCATTTATATTTATCATTTGTAATTAACATTTCTATTTGATTATACTAATATTTTTTTATTCATATTTATATTTGATTATAATAATATATTCATTATTCACATTTATATTTAATTATACTTATAACTGGGTTAATGTAACCCGTAGGGCATATATTGTGAACAAATAGATAAATTTTTATCAATTTTAAATCTCAAGAAAACAATAAGTTGAAATGAAACAACGTTTTAAAAACATATAATAGATCTAATTATTCAACATAAAACAAACGACAAGGGGGTTTTTAGGTACAATATTTTTGGTATAAATATATTTTCACCTCAAACTAGGGTATCTAATAATTCTTTGGTATTATAGTTTCTGTGATTGTAAGTAGGTGGTTGATAATTGTGGCTTACTGGATGCCTTTGGTGGTGTTTTGCACTGAAAAGCAGAGTTTGCAACATCTCGTATTCTTGTTCCTCCTTCATAATATCTTTGTGTAAATTTTCTAAAAAATGTTTTCTGTTGTTTATAAGTTCGTTGGTTTCTTCGAGAACGATTTCATTGTGTTGCATTTCACACGCACTTTTTGTCATTTCAGTTCGAAGATTTGTAAGTGTTTCCGATACATCGTCAGTTACATTTTTGTATTTTTCATACTTTTTTAGATTTATTTCTAATCGTACCAAGCATTCTTCCTGTTTGAGGAGTTGCTTGTTCATTTTTGAGATCTTTTTCAGTAAGTTGCGATGTTCCCTCAACACACTCTCGCTTACTGTTGAACAGGAATCGTCATCTTTGATATCCTCTTGGACGAATTCTTCGGATGATGGTGAGAATCTTTCCAGAGGATTCTGAAAAAAGAATTATTATTTTTGCTGATCGTTTGATGAAACATGATTTCATAGTAACTGAATGAGAAACAAAAGGATTATAATTTCGAAGAATTTTCAATAAAAACTAATAAGTGCTCACTTACTTCTGACTTAGATGACTTCTTTACATTATTCGACTGTTCACTGTCGCCTTCAGTAACTACTCCACTATCACTATTTTTATCTGTGGTAACGTGTTCCTCCTGTTCTGGGTTAACAGCCTCGGGAAGGCCTTTCAAGTAAGTCTCTAATAGGTAATTGCTGCCATGCTTTCTAATTCTAGCCCTATGGGTTTTGTCTTCAAGATAACCAATTTGATGTTCGCTGTGCCTGAAAATAAATTATTCATATCATTATTTCTATGAATTAACAGTAAAATATTATCACCTAGTTTCTAATTTTTATCTATATCAGGGGTTACCAACTTATAATCCTATGCGCCTCCCTTGTTCTACCTCAATTACAATGAGAATAAAACAAAAGATTAAAATTTGAATGGAATTTAATGGATCATATACATCATTTATATGGAATTTAATGGATCATATATGGATCATATATAGTTGCCTTGAAAAAAAAACAATGAAAGTTAGAATAGGCAAATATTGTTCTCAGAAATAAAATATTCGACTTGGAGTTCCACAAGGGTCTATACTTTGACCACTATTATTCATATTATTTATAAACGATCTACCTGCGAAGTTGTCCGATTTTTGGTAACACTATTTGCTGATGATTCATTGGTGGAAGAGAAATTTCTGTAGGAATGTGATTGCATTGTGAGGGAGTTTATAAATTGGTGTCGATTGAAAAATTTGATGGTGAACGTTAACACTGTATCTATACCAAATTCAGCAGCAAAGATTCCAAAGGATACAATATGTACAGAAAAATGTGCAGTTTCTTGATCATCATCCAGCATCAAGGAAATTCTTCGATAACATCGTGATGAGCCACGATATTCGATTTCATGTTTCCTTGTAGCATCAAATTTAGGCTTTTCGAAGATATCAAAAATATACGAGAGATATGCAAGAGATATTTGAAATCCATCATTATGTGAGTCCGTTTCACCGTTCAAGAAAATAAATGTGCGAGTAGATTTCCGTTTGAAAATCATCCCACTTCTGAATATTCTGAATAACTCAGAATAGACAGAGATTCCGATAAACATAACCCCTAAACTAGCTATGAGATAAAGAAGTAAAATCAGATACAAGCGAAGTGAAAGTTATTGCAAAATCAAAGATTCTTTGGGACTCTAAATGACATCCTGTTCTACCTTTTTTATAGCAAAGTGCTGATGAATATATTCCATAAACATTGCAGAAAACGAGGGTGAAACTATCGAGACCACGAAAAAAAGAAGTCAAAATTCTCAAATGTTGCTCTGAAATTTTCTTGATATATCATCCGACCTGTATAATTTTATAGGAGCTAGAATAATGAATCCGAGTGTAACTTACCTTAGTTTTTTCAACTGTTTCCTTATTACTTCCCCTTGCGCCAAACTAATTTCAATAATTCTTCTGTATTTGAAGGTTCTTTTTCGTTCTGTAAAGTTGCTAGGCGTTTTGGATGTAGCGTTTTCCATGAATTTCTGTCAGACCAAGTAGCTGAATCCGTTCTTCTCATTCGCCTATTGCATGTCCTGTCACTCTTTATTCTCCTGAGGGATATTTTTATCTGAAAAGGAAAGTTTTTTCTTAGTTCGAAGAATAGTTCTCCCTTTATATGTTTCAAGAACAGTTATGATGTAATTATTCCAAATATTTTGAGAAAATAGTCTTTAAAAACTCTTTAAAAATATTCTTTAAGATTCCTTGCAGGACTCTTTTCCTCGGGCAGTAATTAGTTAGGTATTTCAAAATATTCTTCAACTTACTTCTTCTTGTGCCGAAGACCAAGCACTCCAAATATCAAGAATACGTGCTTGTGGGTTCAGTGGCTGTTCGACACCTCGCCATCGTTCAGTAATGTGGTATTCTTCTGGCTCTCCGATATGTTTTCCCTAAAACAAAATCAACATTTATGTCTTATATTGAACCAACATAGTTCAATTGCTTTCAAATCAATCAATGATGGTTTTCGGTACGAGAAGTCCACTAGATGGCAAGACGTAGATATGAGGTCTAACTGCTAAGTGATTGGTGAATTTTGACATATCTGTCAATACCTCACGCCTACGTATTGCCATCTAGCGGATTTTTCATACACGAAAACCCTCATTGTGGCACACTGGTTCATTAAAAGACACCAAAATCATATGTCAAAAGTGTCAACAAATCATTTTTTATCATTTTACCATTTATTTTTTTTAGTTATACCTATATAATTAAAATATTTAATGAGAAAAATTCGATTAAATTTTGATATAAAACGTTTTAAATATATCTTGAGCTTCTACTGAAATAAATTTTTTGTGATCATTCATAGTTATAGACAAAAATTCGAATGAGAAAAAGTGAAGACTTATTCTCACATAAAATAGAAATGTTCATAGAGAACTCACTTTTTGTTTTTCATTTTGTATGAGAACATGAACTACTTCTTGGCATGTTGTTTCAGGAATTATTCCAGATACCCATCTTTGTTCTCCCCGCACCCATATTGGGATCTCTTCTGTGCTACTGTCACTGTCATCGCTGTCTGACTCATCCAAAGCAGCCGTGTTTTTGTTTTCTTCCAACCACATCATTTTCAATTTCTGACCTGAAATGAATAAAGCTTGTGATATTTTGGGTCTTTCAACTGCTTCATACGAAGCAACTTCAATTATTTGCTTTCAATCCTCATATGCAGGGTGTTTAGAAAATATGAGCCCCGAATTTTTGGCATATGTGCAACTTTGTATATAAATTTGACAAATCTTTCAAAATATTGATAATGATATATTCAAAAATAAAGGTATATAACTAAATGCATATATATATATATATATATATATATATATATATATATATATATATATATTTCAAGATTCAAGTCATTCAATACTAGTAGTTGTGTAGACAGCTCCCTAGGAGTTTTATTTGAAATATTTTGATATTTCGATTAAGAGACTCAGTATTTACTAGTATTGAATGACTTGTGAATCTTGAAAATAGCTACACTACAATAGCTCAATAGGGCGTGATCTGGAGCGATTAGGCATGGGATCATTCGTACACATTGCGGACAATTTTCTGTAGTGTTCGAATGAAATATCTACAAAGCCTTCCACTCTCACTCTTGTTGTCATGAGTAGGAATCTTGAACGCCAGGGAGAGTTTATACGTCCTTTCTCCGATAGAGGGAGCCTAGGTGAATATTTCACTAGGTAAAATTGTCCTCAATTTGGTATAGGACCTATGTTCGTTTTGAAAGTCATCGATTCTTGATTGATTGATTAAATATGGACTGATGATTCATAATAATGATGAAACAATTGTATCCTATTATCATTCAACAAGATCGAGAACTTTTCGAAACGCTTTAATTCATATTCACTCTTGAAAGTGATGGGTTCGTTCTCGTTGACAACATTTGTGTAGACAGCTCCCTGAGAGTTTTATTTGAAATATTTTGATATTTCGATTAAAAGAATATTTGACTCAGTAAAAACAAACGGGGAAAACTTGGATTAATAATAATTCAATTTAGAGGGTAGATAGTTTTTCATATAAACTTTGGGTCAAAAACCATCAACAATCAACATGCTGTGCTACAAAAATGGCGAAAAATAAATGTTTTTATCAACTTATGATATTCATAACTATTATAAAGAAATAATATTTTATAATGAAGGATATTTTTTAATTTTTTAAAATGAGTTGATGAGATTGAATTTAAACTACCACTATGATCATTTCAAAGAAAATTTTCTTTTCCTGCAATTGTTTAATAAACTTACCATTCTAATTGTAAAAATATAATCTGGTATGAAAAAGAATGAATAGAGAGATGAAAAAATCATCAGATATAAAAAATGCATTGGTTTTCGTCATTTCTTAGAATGATTCTCATTATTGCTCTATTTATTTTTTTTTACAGTTTTTATTTATTCTCTTAGGAAAAATACTTGGGGGCTAGAATCGTCTCCCCAATTCACTTTCACCTAACGTTCCTATAAAAAAGTACTCTCTATTTCGACTAAAGTATCTCCCCTTAAGTTATTCGCATTTGTTTTGATACACTCTGTATATTTTTGGTTCATAAGCATCACTGAAAATTCTCTGCTATAAACTCAAATTCAAATTTACGGTTTTACTTTTTATTAAACAAAAACCTAATATTATGAATGTATTAGGTGAGATGAAATAACAGTGGTGACGAATTTAGTAAACTTAAGCTTTCACTATAAAATCCATGTTAAGTTGTGAGATTTCAGTCAATTTACAGCAATTATTGTGAATCGAATGAAAATATATGGTTATAATATAAGATTATAAACAAAATGTGAAAAGTCAATAACCTGTACCTGTGGGAAAGTGAATTATCTTCCAAGTTCAACAATCAACCAGTTGTTTAACGAAATGCTCGAGTAGGAAAATGGCATATATATCACGCTATAATAAAAGAAATTAATAATCAAATTGTTTCATTCAATGAAAAATCAGGTATTGCGGCGATTTTTCATCTTTTTAATATAATAACGCAATTTTGTTGCTAAACTAATCAATAATCACTCAGAGATATTTGTCTACTATTAAAATAAAAGCGTTTCAACTTTAAAACCGGATGATAAAGATTAAATAATTCTGTATTTCCAATTAACAACTAGAGGGAACTACTGTTTGCGGAGTTAACTAGATCGAAAAAGGCATTTCTCATCAAGCTGGTAATCCCGCAACTAGTTTTCATAAATTATGTATTGAATGTTATATTTTTACGCTAATAAAGTTTATCCGTCGAGCAAAAGTAGACTGAAACACTTGAACCTGTAGAGATCCATTTGCATTTTCTGAATTAAACATAAATTCTCTAGTTCAACGGCTTGAAACATCCACCGTATCGAGTAAATGTAAAATACTTCATATAAATATTGGGAATGAATGCTATTTTGCAGGTATATATGGATAAATTGTAGGTACTTGAATTCAGTTAATAAGTGATATGGTATACAGGTTGAGGTAAATTAAATGTCATTAGGATTTCTAATTTGAGCAAATGAAATTCACTTGGTAGATTCAGAAATAGAGCAGATCAAAACAAAGCTCTGAAATCCAAGATTTATTATTTTGATATATTTTTTGAAACTTTGGAAAGAATACTTTTACTGATCACAAAACTTGATAACAATTCAACGTTTGGTGCTGTAGCATTTTCAATTTATTGAGAACAAATTACAAGCTTATCATTTGCTTCGGAAGTATATTAAGTTCATTCATACTGAATAAAACTCTGAAAAAATCTTAGCTAGAAGGACGATATGATTTTATCATAGTAAAGAAGTTAAATATAAAGGGTGTTTTCCAGAGGTATAGAACTTTAAATTGCAATAAAACAACGATGGATCATTCGATTGAATAGATTCTTTTTCTTAATCGAAAGATAATCTTGTGGCATTACATTTTGAATATGATTTCTCGCATATGACCGCCACGGCTGGCTCGGATGTAGTCCAATCTAGACGTCCAATTTTCGATGACTTTTTTTTAACGGTAGTTATTGTTTTAGACTGGGATTTACATAATGTCAATAAACGTAAATAGTAACATTTGTGGCCGTATATCGGCAATAACATCTGGCGAATATTATCTTTGTGGCCGTATATCCAAATTATCTTCCAAATGGTGGAGCGTTTGTGGCTTATCCGCATAGACCAATGACTTCACATAGCCCTACAGAAAGTAGTCTAGCGGTGTTAAATCACAAGATCTTGGAGGCCAACTCACAGGTCCAAAACGCGGAATTAGGCGGTCACCAAACGTGTCTTTCAATAAATCTATTGTGGCACGAACTGTGTGACATGTTGCGCCGTCTTGTTGAAACCACAGCTCTTGGAAATCACGGTTGTTCAACTCATGAATGAAAAAGATCACCATTGACTGTAACATTCTGGACATCATCGTTTTTGAAGAAGTACGGACCAATGATTCCACCAGCCTTTAAAGCGCACCAAACAGTCAGTTTTTCTAGATGTTACGGTGTTTTGACATACACTTGAGGATTATCTTCACTCAGAATGCGGCAGTTCTGTTTGTTGACGTAGCTATTCAACCAGAAGTGCTCTTCGATAAAATGGACATAGTGCGCGATACGTATTCCGCACAGAACCATTATTTTCGAAATAAAATTGCACAATGTGCAAGCGTTGTTCAGGCGTGATTCTATTCATGATGAATTGCTAAACCAAACTGAGAATAAATCACTTCTCAGCTGTTAAATCGGTCGCCATCTTCAACAGTAATGCCAACTTAAAGTTCTATACCTATAAAAAAACACTCGTTACTCCCTAAACTAAAGCTTGTCCTGTATTTTCCTCTTGCAATACCAAAAAGGCAACAACGACCATCTTTTAATTATCTAATATTATTATTATGTCCTATTTGTAAATTGGTATCATTGGTTCATTTTTGTCTGAAGGGCAATGGAATCAGTACCTTGAATGTTAAATATGGAGACAACACTATATCATCATCCCAATCAACGTAGTTTCTTGGAATATATGTAGAATGAAATTTGAGATGGAGAACACACATTGATGGTTTATGTAAAAATTTGAGTAACTCATTTTTTGCAATCTTTAGGATTAAGAACATTATACCTAGAAACTGTGTTATGGATGTGTATTACGGTCTTGTATATAGTCATCTAAACTATAATATTCTGTTATGCGGCTGCTCTACAGAAATAGACACCCTATTCTATTATTACTCATAAGCGAAATAATATTTCATAATCAACACCCTACCTTGTTTATATATTTATAGATGTTTACTATATGTTAAAGAAAATTAAGATAGGTTTATTAAATTGAATAGTAATCAGGAGTATTCAACAAGGAACAATGTTGTGCTACTTATTCCTATGCATAAAACAGCTGAATTTGAGCACTTACTCTATTATCAGAATATTAAAACCTTCAACCATTTACCGTCAAATTTGAAATTACTGAATGCTAATTTGTTTGAGAAGAGAGTTGAGTCATTCATGTTAACAAAGGCATACTATAGTGTGGCATAGTACTTCGATGATTCGAATGTAGGAAATAATGTATGAATCAATTCTTGTATCATATGTTTGTTTATTTTTTCACCACGAATGTCCCTCACCATGTGAAATTGTCTGCAATGTTCTATATTTCTGAGGTAATTTTTTTCTTTTCTTTTCAAATATACTTGTATATTATTGCGAATATAAACTGAACCAATAATAATAATGTTTGAAACAATATTTCTTTTCGAGGGCTGAATGGAAGATCAGACTCAAAACTGAATTCAGTCCTTTTGTGACCATTCTTTTTAGTTCTAATTATCATATCAAATCAATGTAAATTTACAATATGAGGAATGTTTCTCAATTAATTTTTTTTTTATTAAAAAAAAAGTACAATTTGAAATGTGAGTCGAAGTTTTGAGAAAACTGCAATTTATAATCAAATTTGAACTGAATATTATTTTCCCAAATATTATTGCAATTATTCGAAATAATTAACTACAAATAATTGACAGAAAAAAAACTATTAAGAAAGCTTGCAAGAATTGCGAAGTCTCTAGAATCTCTGTTGGTTTCTAGAAAATATAAGTTAGGTAATACAAAGAAAATACGCACTTTTCCCTCGATAACAACGCTATGAATCAAGATTGCACATATATCAATTTTCCTTACCTAAGAACTGAGTTAAAAATTTTTTCCTTCCAAAAGGGTCCCGTTGCTTAAAAGTTCGAGAACCGCTGCTTCGGACCATAGAAATACTGATTTTAAATTTAGTGTGTTTTCGAAGTTTGATGATGAAAGTTAGAGGTAGCACAAACTAGAGAATATTTCTTATGGAAATCATTTTAATTCCTATGAATAATTTCCCTGAAGTTCCTACAATATAAGAAGATTCTGAATATGGGAATTTTAACCAGTCAGTCGAAACGTACAGCTGGGAGCCGGAAACACGTAGATTTATTCCATGGTATCGATAATTCTCACAATTCTTCATTCATTCAAGAAAATATTTTGATAGAATACTAAATCGTTGATCAGAAACTTCTTCGAAAGAAATCTGGAAACATTATAGTGTTCTGTGAATGTGGAGAGAACTTGAGAATTGCTTCAAGAACTGCTCGGATATTTGAAATTTTATTTTAACAATAAATCAAAGAATAACATGATCTCTTGGTTTCTTTTCGTTGGAATTTCTTTTAAGATTTGTGCGGAGGGTGTTCAATAATTAATGGTAGGTACATAAGTAAACCTGAAAATTCTCAGAGGCAAAAAAATAACGTTCAACTCAGCTTGAAATCTGATGATAAACGAGATATACAGCGTGTCAAAGTTGAAATTTCAATTTTGTTTTGCTACAGCAGAGAATTGAAGCAAAATTTTTTTTGAGGTGATAATTGGAAATCGTTTCTAGGCTCTCTAGAATTTTGCAGATGGCGTCACATTCAGGGTGAAACATTTCTCTTGAATGATATAAATTTTTTAATCACACTGACAGTTGAGTTTTGAAGAAATTGAGTTCTCAAATTAATATAATATAATTGAATATTACTTTTGTTTTATAATTTTGTTTAATAATTTTGTTTATTCACTAAATTCTAACTAATTTTAATCTATTCATTAAAAGTAGAATTTTTAAATTTCGCTTTGAGTAGAAATATTTTTTATTTTTTCCTAGGTATATTTTTCAATATATTTGCATTTCAATGAATCCCTTCCTAAATATTCATAAATTTCTGAAATATAATATTTTTGATGAAACATTAGTATTTTTCATTCTGCTACTAGCTATTACATGATGACATATAAAAGATCTCAAGGAGATTATACAATATTTATTTTCCTTTGATAGTGTCATGAGGTTCTGTTAATTAATAATTTCAAAAATTTAGAAAAAAAAAATGAAAATTACATCTTTGTTGTCCTTCATCTTGGTTATCATTAAATTTCGTACTGAGTTAGGAAGTAATCCTAATCACGATATTTTTGACAATCTTCTGTTTTACATAAAATAAATATTCAAAATTTCGATAAACGAAAGAATATCATAACCTAAGAAGACAGAAATATGTAGGTAATAATGCATTAATGCATATATTATTCCTTAAACTCCATTCATAAGAATCAATAGAAACTCATGGACATCAAGCATCGAATATTCACACTTCCATACCTACCAAAGGTGTCTACCGAATTTACGTCTATTTTAACAAGTAATATATAGTTTGATGTTTTTAAATGTCACTAGGTTGCGCTACCTGACACGGACATTGTATACGTATTTTAGTTTAAGTTTTGCTCAGTTTACTTTTACACGTTTTACTAATACATTTATTTATTATAGATATAGTGAAAAATATTTTTGGGAGGTTTATATTTCACATTTTCTGATGCTTTCACAGTTTTGCCATTCTTTTGCAAGTTGTGAGATTATCCTGATGAAGAAATCAAAATTAAGGACCGAAATATAGATGTCATGGCCAATTGATTAAGATTAAGCAGCCCTTTGCTGAGTGCCCAATTAATTCTGTCTCATAACTATAATGTGTGTGTGTGTGTTTCTTAACAGGCAAACAAAAAAATCCTATGAATCCCAAAAAAACATAAGTGACCTAGCCTTAAAATATTTCTCCATAATAATAATAATAACATTTATTGAGAAACATTCCTCACATTGTAAAATAACATTCATTCAATTTATACAATAATGACAACTAAGAAGAATGCTAACAAAAGTACTAATTCAGTTTTGAGCCCGATCTTCCATTCAGCCCTCGTATAAGAATATTGGTTCAACTTGACGTTTATATTCACAATAATATACAACTATACCTGAGAAAAAAAATTACCTTAGAAATATTAAACATTTGAGACAATCTCACATAGTGAGCGACATTCGTGCTAAAAAATAAACAAACATATGATACAAAAAAAAGATTCATACATTATTGCCTACATTCGAATCATCGAAGTACCCTGCCACACTATGGTATGCCTTTGTTAACAGCAATGACTGAACTCTCTTCTCAAACAAATGAGCATTCAGTAATTTCAAATTTGACGGTAAATGAATATTTTAATACTCTGACAATAGAGAGATTGCTCAAATTTAGCTGTTTTATCCTTAGGAATAAGTAGCACATCACTGTTCCATGTTTAATACTCATGATTACAATTCAATTCAATAAACACATCTTCATTTTCTTAAAAAGGTAGGTAGGATGAGAATGCAATTATTAATGAAGATAGGTTTACAAGATGTTCGTTGATAAATATTGAAGTTTCGCTTCTGTGTAATAAACACCCTATGTTTTTCTGTAGAGCAGCCCCACAGCAGAATATTATTATTTAGATGACTACATACAATACTGTTTATTCTGTATATACTCATAACACAGTTTTTTTTTATTTAAACGTAAAATGGCTTTGGCTATAGATCAATGGCCAACAGGATATTTTAAATTATACCAATTTAAGAGAAGAAAAACAAACCACTAAAGGAGGACATAACAAGGACACAATACGCCAAGGGGCTCATCAAGGGATTTTCATCTTCATACTCAAACAGAACATAAGCCACGGATTGGATAGGAAACCACATTGACAATTAAATATAGGCTAGCATAAAAACTAATGAATATCGATTAGTAATAGTATTAACATTTCAATCTTATACTTTCAATATGATCATAAATCAATTCAAAAACTTCTATATTGTTCAGTGACAAAAGAAAACACAGATTAAAAGATTCTAAAGCTGACTAAATCTAACAATTCTGTTCAATTTCATGAGCAATATGTTTATTTTGTTGCGAAAATTATTGCAGGACAAGATCAAATGTTCTGAGGTGCTCAATTGTCCACAACATAACACAGTTTCTGGTTACAGTGTTTTTAATTCTAGAGATTACAAAAAATGAGTTCCCCAATTTATTACATAAAACATCAAAGTGTGTTGTCCATTTCAAATTTCTGTCTACATATATTCCAAGAAACTCAGTTGATTCGTATGATAATATAGTGTTGTCCCCATATTCAACATTCAAGGTACTGATTCCATTGTCCTTCAGACAAAAATGAAGATATACCGTAGATTACATGAAAAATATTTCTCCATAGTTTACATGTTTTCAGTAAAATAATGTAATTTATATTTTGTAGTTCTTTATGAGCACTTCATACGATTTTATTGCCAAAGTCATATCTTTAGTGGTTATATAACTTTTAATCAAGCCACAATAATTTTCTTGTAAATTTATTCTAAGATGCTACAAAGTAACAAACATTAAATCTCCGAAGAAGGATATTATTGATACGTCACTCAAAGAAAACATTAAATATTGCTTAGAGCAATAACATTATTATTATTCATTACTTTGTGTACGAAACTTCCCAATAGTCCATGTGATGTTTGGCAGTAAAGTATCTAGAAATTATCGTCCCTTACTAAAAGTTTACGTTCTTCCTGTAGAGGTGGTCCGCATGGCCCACTTCAGTGTCAATAAAAATGACTACGTTTTATCCAATACGCACAGGAACATTAATTTTCAACATAAATTCTGCGATAAAAATGACAAGGAAATTTTCGCAATCTCGATTCACAGTTGTGTATCTCGTAGGCGGATAGGTTAAAAGGGGCCAATATTGCTTTTTTATTATTCACATGACATAAGATTCCAGGGCCGTATTCAGGAATTGATGTAATATGGCCGCACACACTCCGTGAAACTTTAGTTGTTGAATTTTAATCTATGCTTGCTGAAACATATTATTAGGTAATATAGAGAAAAACTCTTTGCTTTTTATCACTACATTGATGGAATATATAATCAAATATAAGAAAATGAATTAAGAAATAAATAGTTAATTTGGGAGGTGTTGAAATTCCATGTAGATCTGTAAATAAATTGAACATATTTTTAAAAATTTCCAAAATACTTTATATATTGTCCACTAAAATAATTTTTTCATCAGTTACACCTATTACGTACATTGGAAAATCTTCGGATGCAATAAAAGACCCCTCAAAAATGTAGAAAAGCATGTCGCCTACAAAACAAACAATACATTTTATGAAAAACAACAAAAATAGATCGAGTAGGGAATCAAATTCGGGTTTCTATAAGTTATACCTCTAAATGTGGGGAATGCTACTTTGGACAGTCAGGTAGAACATTTGATACAAGAATAAGAGAACTCCTAAGAGCTACCATAGCAAAAACTCAGATTCTACACTCAAAGAAAACAAGAGCCTGAAACTTAACTTCCTGGAAGCTCTCGAAATTAATATAATACAAGAAAACTCTTCCAGCACTTAATAATCAACTGGAATTTAAGAACTCCCCCATACTAAACCTTGAGTTTAGTAGTATATAAATAAAGCTAATTAATTTTTAACCCAACAATATTGTAGTGGATAACATATTAACTATTTTTGAAATTTTTGAAAATGTGTTCAATTTATTATTAAAAAAAATAATGATAATAGAAATGAATAATGGAACAATCAAATAAAGTGATAAAACCAAGTGTATTTTCTCTATAATACAAAGCAACGAACGATTCTATACAATATTTACTATTAGGTATATTGAAAGAAAAAAAAAAGGAAAATTCTGTTTTGCGCAATTATATTATTAGTTGTCACAAATTTTCAAAAGAAAAAGATCAACATATATTCAATTCATACTATTTTATCACGTTATAATGCAATTAAACCAATATTTTTTATTGTAAAATTGAAATCAGGTTTTTAGTTTATACGTATGGATTATTATACATTTCTTAAAGAAAAAATTGGTAGTTACCTAGATGGACTTTCGATAGAAGTGAAAACCTAAACTCTTTGATATTAAAATTTGATATTCCATAATGTTTAAATTGAAATTATCAACATTTATGATTTCATTTATGGTTTCCACATTTATGGACACTTCCAGCAACAGTTAAATACCTGCTTACTATGGTTTTTTATTATTCAAATATATTACAGGCTCATATACATATAAATATATACATCAATGAAATAACAATTAATAAACAATCGAATCATTCATAGATAATATTTGTATTTCCATAGATATCAGTGAACTTGTTTTTTGATATATTTCATTGTTTTCATTATTGTCATCATAAATTTCAACACAACTTAGGTTTTTTTACTTCCAATTATTTCATTTCGTTTTAAAAGAGATACAATAGGCTTTTGGTAACTAACTTAAGAAATGAAAATGTTTGATTGATATTTGTCTGAGTACGATATGCCAGCTGTATAACTATTTGTCCAAATTTAAAAATTATAAATTTCAAACAAATTTATTAATACCACTCAGGGCCCTTGCCAAATTCAAGTACGATACTGATGACATACTTAAGGAAAGATCATTTCTGGGTACAAAACAGACGTTAACATCTGAAGATAATCTTATAAAAATAGAGGTTTGATGTTTATAGTGGGTGTTTTGAAAACGGGTACTTGTTTTGGTATTTTATATGTTAACCCAATGGGTCATTTTGCGAATTTAAGTACTCATAAAAGTGGGGCACGCCAAAATTGATATTTAATAACTCCAGGAATTTCATGGAAATGTCCACACCATCGTTTCGAAAATGGATTTATTTTGCGATACCCAGAGGCTCTGTAAAAATTTCGAACAATTAAGTCTTAAAAGTATATCAAAAATCATTTGTTACATGGTTTTTCGTTTACAAGATAGTAGCAGTGAAATGAAATTTCACTGAAATAATGTGAATTCTTTTTTAATTGAATTTTTTATAGCTTTTTTATATGTTGTCAAAATGAAGTAGTTATGAAAAGGCATTTAACGACGATAATATTAACGTGCACAAAATGCGAACCGTGTAAACTCATAAAAATGAAAGTGTTTATAACTGTACCCTTTCTGGTTCTTTGTATATTATACCACATTTTTGAGAATCATTAAACAAGTAGTTCACAAGTTCTATCAGATTAATTCATTATGATACTCGCACCTATGTATTGGTATCATAACATTGGTACCTTTATTATTGGTACCTTTAATTTCTAATGCACTCTGTGATTTAAGAGGTGGCCTGAGAACCATTTTGATGTTTTCTAGATTGGAAGAAAAACATTTTTACGAACATTAAATACAAATCTATGTTACTTCAGAACAGCAAATGTTCAAACTGTGTACCTTCCGCTAAACTATATGAAAGTTTAATGTATGAAGGATATGTCTATATCTAATATCTAATAACTACAAGGCCTGTTCAAAAGAAAAGGCGAATTTTGAATTTTTACGGCCTATGAACATTCGATTATAGAAATTTTTTTTGCTATGATGGTGCACATACGTTTTTCATATGTTGACATTATAAGTCTTTTTTGGATCAGTATACTTTGGCGTGGCGAGTCTACTTTATCTCAAAAAAGTGTTTATAAGTGGTTCAAGCGCTTTACAGAATGCCGCGAAGATGTTGATGACGAAGAGCGTCCTGGAGTTGCAACCATGTCAAAAAGCGAAGAAAACATCGAAAGAGTGAAAAGAATTGTAATGTATCAATATTCCTTAATAAAACAACAACCTTACTCTAACACTATATTAATCATACTGGCCATCTGCGTTTATTACACACCTGTTCTTCAGTACAATATCATACATCACATTTTTACCCTTCAAAAAAAGTTGAAAAATTAGTTTTAATTAAAAATTAAAATAAAATACTCTAACTTAACCTAACAAAAACAACAAATCAATTATAAATTCTCAAAGAATTCAAAATTTCTACCTACTTATATCCTAGTCTTTCAATTGGTTTAACTGTCCTTTTTGGACGCCAATTATTTGTTTCGCCAATTGGTATGGACGTAACAGCATTGTTGTCAATGACGTCAGTGATTTCATTTTCTAAAACTTTGTCAGGGATTACAGAATGATTAAAATGAAATTTTTTAATTTGATTCAAATGACGCTTCCAAATTATATTGTTCAATTCAGGAATTTTCACTGAATATATATTTCTACCAATTTTTCTCTCAATTATACCCTTAATCCACTTTGATTTATTTGATGTTCTGTAATCCCGGACTGTCACTGACTCACCGACCACTAAGTCTAAATTTCTAGTTCCCTTATAATACCATTTTTGTTTGTTTTGTTTTGTTAGGATGTGTTTTCTCAGTTTATCAGAAAAATTATTTTTATCTAAAGATGAAGGTAATAAACAATCAAACCTAGTACGCAATTTTCTTTGAAACATTACTTCTGCAGGGCTCATTTCTAAAGTAGAATGAGGAGTAGTTCTATAATCAAAAAGGAAATTATTCAAAACCAAATTTAAATTAGCAAATTTTGCATTTGATATAGCATTCTTTAAAGCATTTTTCACTGTTTTTACCGAGTTTTCGGCTGCTCCATTAGACGATGGATGAAAAGGTGGAGAGGTGATATGCTTAATGTTATTTTTTGATAAAAATTGTTGGAACTCTGTACTTGTGAAAGTTGCACCGTTATCTGTTACTACCTGTCTCGGTAAACCAAATCTTGCCAAAAGAGATCTCAACATCTCTATTGTTATTTTCGAGGTAATTGAATTCAAAGGAAAAATTTCTAACCATTTTGAATAAGCATCTATTACAATTAAGAAATACTTATTCATGAACGGTCCCATAAAATCTAAATGTAACCTATCCCAGTTTCCGTTTGGAATAGGCCAAGGTCTCAACAAAGCTTTTTCCGGATTCTTTTTATTCATTAAACAATTTGTACATGATGTGCACAAATTCTCAATATTTTTATCAAGACCGGGCCACCAAAAGTAGGATCTTGCCATACTTTTACTCTTTACTATACCCATGTGCGATTTATGCAACTCTCTTAAAATCTCATTTCTCAATTTAGCTGGAATAACTAAACGATTATTCCATATCAAACAATCGTTTTCAACACTAAGTTCATTTTTAATTCGCCAATATGGCCTCAAAATTTCAGAAATTTTATAGGGCCATTTTTTATTTAAAAATTGTTTAACCTCCGTTAATACATCATCCTTTAGTGTGGCTTCTCTTATAATTTCGAAGTTTATTGGAAAATTGCTATTATTTGAAAAATAATTGATAAAATTCACGTCAAAGTTCTCTATATTTTCTTCCGAATATTCTAAAGGCAACCTCGACAAACAATCTGCGCAGTTATCTCTCGATTTTACATACTGAATATCATATTCGTAATTTGAGAGTATAACTGCCCATCTTCTCAATCTATTGGCTGAATATTGTGGTATATGTTTTGCTGGATGAAAAATTGTTGTGAGAGCTTTGTTATCTATTAATAATGTGAATTTTCTTCCATAAAGATATTGATTAAATTTAGATAAACAAAAAATTATAGCTAAACCTTCTTTTTCAATTTGGCTCATCCGCTTTTCTGAGTCCGACAAAGTTCGCGAGGCAAAAGCAATGGGCCTTTCATTACCATTTGACATTACGTGAGATATTACCCCTCCGACTCCATAATCGGACGCATCTGTAAATAATTTTACCGGTAATGATGAATCATAATGAACTAAAATCGGAGCTGACGATAATAAACTTTTTATTTTATTGAAAGATTCTTGACAGTTATCTGTCCATTTCCAAACCGTTTCCGATTTTAATAGTTCATACAACGGAGACAAGATTGTGGACAATTTAGAAACGAATTGTCCATAATAATTAATCAATCCAAGAAATGCTTTCAACTGAGTAGTATTCTGTGGTATTGGTGCTTTGGCGATAGCCTCAATTTTATTTTCGGATGGATGCAATCCAAATTTGTTTATTACAAAACCTAAATAACAAATTTCGTCACAAAAAAAACTACACTTGTCTTTAGAAATTTTTAAACCTGTATTCTGTAAAATATTTAACACCTGCTCTAAATGAATGAGGTGTTCACTTTTATCTTTACCCGTTATTAGAATGTCATCTAAAAAAACAATCACTCCGTCTAGACCTTGTAAAAGGGAATCCATTATTTTTTGAAATTTTGCTGGAATACTAGCTATTCCAAATGGGGCTCGAGTATATTGGAATAACCCTTTATGCGTAGATATTGTTGTTAGTTTTTTAGAATCTTTATCGAGTAGTATTTGCTGATATGCGCTAGATAAATCAAGTTTACTAAACTGTACCCCTCCTTGTAATTTAACGAAAAGTTCATTGATGCGGGGTAATGGATATTGATCAATTTCAATATTTGGATTTAATGTAACTTTAAAGTCTCCACAAATTCGTATGGAGTTGTCTTTTTTTAATACAGGAACAATTGGTGTTCCCAGGGAGAATAATTTACTGGTTCAATCACCCCCAACTTTAAAAGACGATTTAATTCTAACTCCACTTTTTCTTTCATCGCAAATGGTAACGGCCTGGGTCTGAAAAATTTTGGCTCCATCTTTTCGGATTTTAATTTGATCGATATGTATCCTTTATTAAATGTACCCAAAGTATCATCAAACACTGTACCAAATTTATTAATTAAGTACTGAACTTTATTCAAAGATATACTATTTAGTTCAGAAATATTTAAGTTAAACTGAGTGAAGAAATCACGTCCCAACAACGGGGGTCCGTATGCTTGCCTTATTACAAAAATTCTGAATTTTTTACATGAGTTGTTGAAAGACATTAAACAATCAATATATCCTAAAGGAAGTATACTATCGCCATTATATAACTTGAATATCTTATTCGTTTTTACAATTTCAATATTAGCTAAATTTATTTTATAAAAGTATTCCGAAATTACTGAATTACTTGCTCCTGTATCTAATATGAAAATGAAAGGTATATTATTGATTTGTATATTAACTTTAATTGTTTCAGTATTGGATTCCATATTGAATATGGAATAGTTTTCAGAAAATTTTTCAGTTTGCAAATAATTTTGCATGTTTTTGTTTTGATTTATTCCATTATTCAATCTTTTATGGTCTTTTCTCGCTTTACAAACTGAAGACAAATGACCTTTCAAACCGCAAGTGTGACAATAACATTCTCTAAATGAACACTTATCTGGTTGATGATTCCTTCTGCCACAAACTGGACAAATTGCAACTCGTTGCGAAACGTCGGATGATTGATTCCCTCTGATTGAAGATGAAAATGCTGGTTTGTTCCGTACATAATACATGTCCGTTTCCTGTTTCACTTGAGATTGATTGTAACCGTGTCCTTGAGAAACAGCTGATTTTGCAGTTGCCACTTCTATTATCTCTTGGAATGTTTGCGATTTTTTTTTTCTTCCATTAGTCGATCTTGAACTTGACCTTGGTCATATCCTATAATGTATATGTCTCGAAGAACTAATTCTAACTCTTGGCATGAAAAATCACACATCGATGCTATATCGCGCAGTCTGGCGGCCCACTCCCGTGACGATTCATTTACAGTTTTTCTGGCTGTATAAAAACGGTAGCGAGCAGAAAAAATGGCGATACATGGTTTAAAATGATTATTCATTAAACTTATAAGAGTTTCATAACTTCTGCTTTCTGGTTCATCAGGTAAACACAGATTATGCACTAATTTATAAGCATCTTCACTTAATGCATTAAGCAGTATTGCTCGTTTTCGTGTGTCTGTAATTATTTCGTTCGCATAAAAATAATTCTCCATTCGCCTTTTATAAATCGTCCAATCACTATTCACTGGATCGAATTCACGTAGATGTCCAATTATTTCTGTTGCAGCCATTCTAACACACACTCTCTGCGTGGATTTAACAAGTTATTTAAATATGAAATATCTTGTTGAAAGATCCTCGTCGCCAACTGTAATGTATCAATATTCCTTAATAAAACAACAACCTTACTCTAACACTATATTAATCATACTGGCCATCTGCGTTTATTACACACCTGTTCTTCAGTACAATATCATACATCACAAGAATAGTTCTGGAAAATCGTCGAATCACCATTAGGGAAGTTGCAGAGGATGTTGGCATATCAATCGGCTCATGTCATGCAATTTTCTCGGAATTTTTGGGCATGAAATGCCTGGCAGCGAAATTTGTTCCGAAAAAGCGACGTCGCAATAGTATGGCTCAGGAGTTGTTGAATGACGCCAACAACGATCCAAATTCGATAAAAACGGTGATAACTGGTGACGAAACGTATGCATATGTTTATGACTTCGAAACCAAAGTCAAATCATTCCAGTGGAAGCGGCCAGAAGAGCCAAGACCGAAAAAGCACGCCAAGTTCCATCAAATGTGAAGGTTATGCTCACGGTTTTCTTCGATGACAACGGTGTGGTGCACCATGAGTTCTTGCCAACAGGTCGTATATGGAATACTACAAGCTCAAGGTAGTATTCCTTATTGAGCTACAGGCTCAATAAGGAATACTACAAGGAAGTTATGCAGTTAGCGAGAAGCAATAAAGCTCAAACGATCGGAATTGTGAGAAAACAAATAATTAAATCTGAGATAAGATAATGCATCAGCTCACACATCACTGCTTGTTCGTGATTCTTTCGCCAAAAACAACACCGTTATCATGCATCAACCTCTGTATACACCAGATCTGGCCCCTTACGATTTTTTTCTATTCCGAAAACTGAGGAGACCCATGAAAAGAAAGCGTTTTGCCACAACTGATGACATAAAGTTGGAATCGAGGAAAGAGCTGGTGGACTCAACGAAAAGTGCATTTAGAAAGTGCCTCGAGGATTGGAAGAAGCGCTGGCATTAGTATATTTCATCTGATATAACATTTCAGCTTCATATGATGTGATGTGATTAAAATCAGACTTGCGCAAATGAATGATTTTGAATATCTTCCATACAAAAATCCGGAGGATTGTATTGAGATCCTCTAATGGTAACTATCTATCTATCTAGGACAGTGGTTTAAAGATAAAGTTTCAAGAGCAGCCTCAGAAGGGGTTGCCCATTTGAGATTGTTTTCTCTCTCGATACAGACTCGCTAGCCCCAACTGTTTCGAGACTATTTTCATATGGACACTTGGGGATGTGTGCGGTGAGTTTGGACTTGAGTGATCGTGTGTTGTTTTTGCTGGAATGTATTCGCGGCAAGCGTTTGCCGGCTTTCATCTGGAGCGATTACTGTTTCTGACACCTGGAGAACTCTTCAAGAGAACATTTACAATATTCACAATCGAAATGTGATAACAACACAAGTATCTGATATATACAGTGATTTTTTAAGCGTAGTTTTTTTTAAATTCAATAAAACACTCAATTTGCATCATATATTCAAAATTTGTATTGAAATTGATAACTTGGCCTTTGCCATTTGCATTTTGAAGATAACTTCATGTAATTGTTGTCCATGGCTCCGTATCAAATGGTCCATTCGGAAGGTCCAATTTGACACATGCCCAATTACTGAGAACGGCGACGAATTGACATTTCACGGTCCTCATGAACACTGTACGCTACGTCTGCAATATTCTCTTCAGTACGCACTGTACGCATGCGACACAATGGTTTAATGTCCAACAAAGTAAACTTGGTGCGAAATTTGGTGATAACAGCACGAATTGTTGCTTCACCAGGTCGATTATGACGGCCATAATATGGTCGTAACAAACGATACACATTTTTCACAGAGCACGAATTTTGATAGCAAATTTCAAGAATTTGCAATCGTTGCTCGATTGTAAGTCCTTCCATGATGAAACGGCAGAGTATACTGAAAACTTTCCACTTTCACAGATGACGTTTGGATACCATTACCAACCAGTGCCGCCAATCTGAAAAACTTAACTCTTAAAAAATAACCCATGTTTGAATTTTCAAGCACGGAAAGAAGTTAGGACACATAATCGTGAGAACTGCTATAGAAAAGTCACTCTGTATGAGAGTATTCATTATAACTACTTATGGAAGAAACTAACGCGGTAAGAATTGAAAACAAAAAAATTCATTTTCAATCCGAGCTCGACCCTATTGAGGCACAACACCCTGTATCTCATTGATGTCAGAATTAATCATATATTTTTTATTAGAACTCTTGATCATAAGAGTGAATCGTCTAAAATCATATTTTAAGATTACTTATGATACATTTTGTGTTCTTACTTACTGAATTTTATAAAATTACGCCTGTTAATAAAGCCTTACATCTTATCTGAATTATATTTCCATTTGCCACCATTCTTGTTTGTATCGTACCTCCAAGGTGCGTTATTTATCGCCATAAAACCGCCTCACAATAAATTGATTCAATTAAATTGACAATTTTAAAAGCTAGAGGAATGTAAGTATTCATTTATCAATATTATGTACATTTGATTAATGTAACCTCAATTAAAGTATGCAATATACGCTCTAGTTTTCCAATCAGTCGTTAACTATTCGTCAGTTTACTGCGATCATAACCAATTATAATTTGTTTGCTTCGTTCAATGTTGGAGATTTACCGGATTGCTAGTTTAATAATGATTGTTTTAACGATATGCCTTGGACAATCGAGCTTTATTACTAGTTCTCCTTATAAGAAGTCGATTATACAAATGTAGGCAATTAGCAAATAAGGAACTGTCTACAAGGAACGAACGTGTTGGGTAAGAAGTGACTTTTTTGGTGTGAAGCAATTTTTTTGTTATGGGAAAAACGTAGATAATTTCAGCATTCAGATCACAATTCCTTTTTTTGCTACTCTCCAAGGAAAGAATTGAGTAACATGATTTTCACATTTTAATCACAAGAGTAAGTGGTTTTGGTCTTGGAAAAATCGGAAAAATATATTGACCAATGCATTGTCGATTTGCCCCGTAAATAGGGAATTACATTCCGGAATCAAATCCATCAATTACTAGATCTGAATCGTCTATTGAAGTTGTTATTTTTTGTTTTGAAGAATGTAGAACTGCTGTGGCTTTTGAAACAGCGAAATTTATTGTATCAATACTAGAGTGTTGATACATTCAAATAAAGGAAATTGAGAAAATATTCAATATGACTAAAAATGTGAATAGATATATATATAAGAAGTGTATCAATAAGAGAAAACACATTTTTTCATCAGAAATTTCCCAATGTTTCTAAATTTTCCTTATGAGTAAATTCTGAAAAAACTATCTGTTGCAGTAATTTTACTTTATTAAAATTAAAAACAAGTCATTTTAATTCAGTTGGAAAACATTTTCATCATAACTGAGATTGGATTTTGGCTTACTTCTTGGTGAAACATGATTAAATAAAAATTTGAATCAAACTCTTGGCTTGATGTTTCACAAATAATTTTACACAACTCTTTTATCTATAACATTAGAATTTCCAAATTATTATATTTCATTTATAGCAGTTTCATTCAGAACTAAGTTGAAAGCTTTACTTATGTTCTTAACGTGTTAGTTAATTTCTTTTTACTGTTTTGAATAGTTTTGAAATGAAAAGTGAGGAGTATGCATTTGAATGTGACGAATTCATCATTTTCAAAAATCTTTCAAAAATAATTCGAAAACCTGCAGATTTGAAATGAGAAAAATAATCCTACATTCCTTAAATAGAGTTCTACAATTGCATTCCAGGTAATCAGCGGAAATAATGGAGTATAAAATTCTGCAAAAAATCTTCTCAGATATAACAAAAAAGGCCCTCAAAATTAAATTCGAGTTTTATATTTAATTTCCTAACATATTCATAAAAATATTTCGTCGATGTAAAGAAGCCTTTGTAATTGTGAAACAAACGTCACAATCGTTTGTACAGAGTTGTGTAAATCTAGAAAACAATATTTTCGTTACCATTTTAATTTTGAAATGGATTTTCATCTAGTAATGTCGCAAATATCAATAAGTAATGCCATTAAATTGATTTCTAAAACTAACCTATCATCTTCAATGAAACTTATTCATTCCAAACGTCCTTCAGACTATCGCCAAACCTTCTACATAAGTCATAATTGTATATACTTCTGTCAATTGTCTATAATTACCATTTTCTCAATGACTTGTTGCTTGATATTGATTTCTAAGTAAAACAGTAGCCAAAGGTAAACATGAGTACATTGCGTGTCGTCTTTCAGAGTTAAACACTCTACGTTAATCAAAGTAGGCAAAAACTTAATGTTATGCGTGTTTCGGTGCTTTGAAATTAGTTCATCAGACGTATATTTAAAGTTCTTCAACTCTCTTGGGACAGACTACCTGGGAGTGAATGAATAATAAGTCGATGGTGTCTAGCACAAGAAATTGAGCATCATGAATGAATTGATTAGTTGTTGAACAATTCTTACTGTGGAATACACGTTATTCGTGTTTGGAAAAACAATGGTATGAAATTGTACATCATACAAATTTGTCATTGAAACTTTCTTTGGAAAAATTTGAAGAAAACAACCTCAATAAGATATTGTGTCAGGCAAATTAACTAATTGAACGAAAGTGCAATCGTAGATGATTAATTCTTTCGAAATTATATCTGAATATTGAGAATGTAACCCGAAACAGTTAGGTTATTAGGTATATACAGGATATTTTAGGAACTTTTCAATTATTCTTCTGATCGAAGAACACGCAGGATTTTGAAGAGACATTTGTAGTGTATGCTTTAAGATGTGCTCTTTCAGAAAATCTAGTGATAATGAAGATTTCCTATGAAATAATATTATAAGACAACTTTTTGTCAGTGACCTCAAAATTCCCTATTTTAGCCAATTTACTCGACTGCAATGCATGTTCCCAAAGTTTCGGTCTGTCAAATAGTGCTTGAATCACAATATATTGATACTTTTGATAGATATGTATTGAAATAAAACACTGATTTAATCATTTTATAAATCAGAGTGGTCATACGCAAGGTAATGGCCATGAGTGGTGCCCTACCCGATATCTTTACATAAAACGTAAAATGAAGTCTGTTTAACTTTTGAAAATGAAAACCCCGAAACAATTAATGAGAATTACATTAACATTCTAAGTTCTTTTTGAGCAAATAATTGTTAATGATATATTTCGAACGTATTTTCTAGGTAACACTGGGTCTATATCGTTTAAACGCTCAGAGATTCAAATATCTTTCATAATTTTTCTTCACTGAAGTTGGGTATAACCTTCTCGCCAGGAAAACATTAACGCCATGTTGAATTCATTTACAGCAATCAAATTATATTTGTTGCTGATGTAGACAGTAAAATCAAACGGCATTTCTTGTTTGTATCCATATAATCTGATACGGTTATTACCTGATGGTGTTAAAATTATTCGACAGGTAATTTGTTTTGTAATGCGAACTAGAAGCTTAATATAGGAAGGGTGGTGTTATTAACATCCTAGAAAGGAAACGAATACTGTTAAGAACAATCAATGAAAACTAATACGATAATATTTTGTAATGTTTGTGGTCAGCTTAATCTCTGAATTCATTGGGGTTTTCTTTTCCTTATAGAGAATGGGATAATGTGCGTTTGAAAGTATAAAAAAATTGTTTACAGAAAAAGTTTTAGTGTAGATTAAGCGAAATATTTTGGAATTTCAGTTTTGCTTAATACATATGAGGGCTACACTAGAAATCATCTGAATTTTAACGGCTTCATTGGTTCAGAAAGTCTGGGAATCCCAGAGTTGAGAATTGAAATGGCGCATATAGATAAATTCATATTTATCTTTCATTTCAAACTAACAAAGGTTGTTTTACTTAGAATGGTATAACTCACAAAATAATAGAATGACAGCTGTCAAATTTATAAAGGTGTCTTTTGAAGGTTAGGTCTGAGTAAAAATCATATGGATGAAACACTAGCAGCGCCATCTATGTGTTAACATACAAATGAAATGAAACAAACTTCGAAATCTACTGAATAAATCAGGAACTTCATTGGAATCACTTTCAATTTTCAAAAAACCAATATTGAAAAGAGTCAAACTACAATACATGTCCCTATTATTATATTCGTGATGGTTACTTGTTATTCAAAGTGCTGTTTATACCAATTAGGCAATTTGGTCGGTTTCTTTGAGAATTCTCCAAAGGTTATTGGGTTGAGACCTTCAGGTTATTCATGAACTTCCAAATTTTATCATCGCGGTTCTTTCTTTTGCATTTCGACCTCGTTAATCCGGAACTACATAGGGTATGGGTCTAGAGATATTTGAGAAATTTTTAAGATAAACACTATCGAGAGAGATAACGAGGCGTGCAATGGGAAGGTTCAGACTTGAAAAGCGGATAAGAAAGCTTGAAGAATCGGGGAATATGTCGAAGTCTCATTTTTCAGATGGAGATATCAGAAATATAATTATATGTTTCACGATTTTCGGTCATGACCGATTTGAACTTTGCATTTATAGAACATACTGTAAATCGCCAGATTTGCAGTGATTAATGTTTTATGTAGCACATCGTAGTTTTTGAAGTTTTTGACGAGTGTCTTACTCAGACATCATACTTATTATATATACCTATATGAGTATATACCTCACTTGTTTGCGATACTGATAGAAATGTGAAAAATTGTTATTGGTCGTCTCTGTTAGATTTCTACAACTTTGAAAAAATAACTTATACCGAATGACGTTAATTTCAACTATTGATAACCAATTGCTATATTTTTTCAAATAACTGATCAGAAAGTTGGGCACTCAGTAACATGGGGGGCTCATATACTGATACAAGAACAACTTGCCAATTCATATTTAATTAGTATATTCTCGTATTTGGTTGTGATTTCTATGGCATCGTAATAACATTTGCTGTATGCTGTTATAACCTTTTTTGTTAAATTTTCACTCATTTTGTCTCAAGTAATTTTTTATAATTCTTCAATCTATAAAAATTTCAAATGCTCTGCTTTAATGAAAAGTACGAGTTGCACGAACTTTCACTTGTTAATGTAACTCATATGAAACAGTATAATTTGTTGGAATTATTTAGAAAGCTTACAAATATGCAACTAGCAAATGCGTTAATTATCAACCCCTTGAGTTTTGCCATCATCATTTGAAGCTTTCTTTTTTGTGCCTGTTTTTTGAACACTTCTTCTTCAATTGTTCTAATCGATACTTGTAACTTTGAAGATCATGATGAAGGAACTAGTATAGAAACGAAAACTAGATTTGAATCCAATGAACCTCTCAACCTCCTACGTTTTAAGCTCTTTTAGTATCATCAGAATAGCATTTTTCCAATTTGTTTTATTTCAGGAAAGCAAAAGAGAACAAAAAAGATTTAGGGCACATTTTCTAATTCTACTCAAAAATTTCGAATGACGTGTTTCAATCAATCTGTTCGATATTTAGTGCTTTAATTATTGAGTGAAGAAAACGAAAACATTTCTTAATTTTTTACCGATACATTGCAGAGACTGAAAATTTGTTGTAGTACCGAGGAACAAGGAAATAATTGAAAGTGAGAACATAACTTTATTGAAAGTCATAATAAGAGAAAGCAGAAAACGTGAAAATGAGTAGTTTAAATATGGTATTTTCTATTTTTCTGCGGAAAATTCGTGAAATAATTTGCTTTTGAATTCTTCAAACATTCCACCGGAATTCCTATCCCCAAAGAATATGACCAATACGCTAAAAATAAATGGAATGCTACAGTTTTATAACCCCACCGTTACACTTGCAGTTAAAGAAAATGTGTAGAAAAAATAGACATAGTTGTTTAAAGTGTTATATTGTAATATTTGAATGATTTTCAATAATTTTCCGAGTTTATTTTATGAAATGAGATTTTCTTATCAAAATTTTCAAATTTCCAGGAAATTGATAAGATTTTCTTTTGGAAAATCTCTCTTGCTTTCGTGAATATATCTAATTGATCGAATGAAAAATTTCTTTCGATTCTGTATTTAAGCTCTGGAGTTTTTTTTTGAAAGAAAAAACAGTTCATTAAAATTTTCTCTTAACTAGTTACCATTTCAAGGTGAGACTTAATCAAACCAGCGTTCCTGAAAATCGAGAACACACGAGAAAAAGTGTACGGGAAAAATCCAAAGAGTACTAGGGCAATAACTGTAATTTGCCAACATTTGGGAGGCCACACATCAAAAAGGCCGTGCCGGGATATCGTGCTCACATAAATCTGACAGTGTGTCATTACCGTTCATTGTTGGACGAAGATGAGGCCCCGTAAACGGTGGGATGCTCTGAAATGAATCAATCGGAAGAAATAATTACCGGTTTTGAGAATTTCACCGTCGACGTATATTCTTCAAGTCTTGAAATTTGGTAAAATCCACTGACGATAATTTTGATACATAATGATCACACGAAAGATAGAGATTCGGATGAAATTTCCTCAGAACACAATTAAATTTGAGTTAGCACGAACCACTTGGATGTGAGGAAAAAACACAATTTTCTAAACAATTTAAATACTTTAAACTTGGTGGTTATCATGCAATTAAAGCAAGGATACAGTTGATGAAAATAGATGTACCACATAATGGAAACATTCTTGAACCATGGCAAATGTGGCCTATATCTTCTGAAGAAGTGGATGATAACTAACTTGTATAGAAATTTAAATGGAAAAATATAAAATTGCAAGGTGAAAAGAAAATCGATCACATATTACATATACCTGTAGAAGATTTAGCTTCCCCATCCATCATCTTGACTGGGTGAAACGACTTAAATCTGTGTATTTTCCTGGTTACAACTCGAGAAATCTATACGGATACACATCTTCAGTTTCCACAAATTCTGCTACTCCCTCTTCTTAGATTTGACGAAGGCTTTCGATTGCATAACACACTTTCCACAATTTTGTTTGCGGACGATACAACTGTATCAGTTACATCTGCTGAGTGGAGAACTTTGCTAGAGGAAGGTGATTTGGCACAGTCAATGGCTTTTGACTGGTTCGTGTCAAATAGACTAGTGGCAAACGAACAGAAAACCTCCAAAATGGTATTCACGCTTAAGCGTGTGAAGGAACAGGGTTTCATGGGGAATGCTGGATTTTTAGGAATTACGTTGGATTCAGTTTTGAGCTGGGAGGCACATACTGAATGTCTAGCACGAAAATTGTGCAATAATATATACTTGCTTAGAAGCTTATCAGGTAGATTGTCCTCCAGTATCCTAAGAGTGGCTTACTACGCCTTAATAGAAGCAAGAATGAGATATGGCATTCTGGCATGGGGCACATGTGCATCAAAAGACAGAATATTTGCTCTCCAGAGGAGAGCGGTAAGAGTTGTCTCCTCTCTTCGATACCGTGATGACTGTAGAAGTGCTTTCAGCGAATATAAGATTCTTACTTTTGTGTGTTTGTATATTTTTGAGGCGCTCATGTTCGCTCATGGTCTGGTTGGAGAATGTCGCTCGGGTGCTGATTGCCATCGGTATTCCACCCGAGATAGATACTGCCTGAGGCCAAGTTTTTGCAGGCTCACAAAGTCTCAGAAGGGGCCTTTTTACTTTTCAATAATATTGTTCAACAAGTTACCAAATTGTGTTCGACAAATACTTTTCATCAAGTATTGGTGTTATAGCTGGTTTCAGTAGATATAGGTATAGAATCCTTCAATTCAATCATTTCATCATGGGTAGGATGAACATTTTTCAAAACTGACTGGATCTTCTGAGGAAAAGGAGCTAAAGATCTAGGTTCCGGCCCAGTTGCTCCAGTATTATGATAAATCAAATTCTTAGGGAAAAAACTATGTGGAATTAGGCAATTCCAATACTCAATGAAGAACTTGAATACATAAGAACTCCATGACGTATTAAAATAGACGAAAAATCTAGAGATGTTTATTATAATAGAGATTTTTGACATAAACGAAAGATTTGATGACGCTGGAACAAACTAATATACTTACAGTATTTACAGGAGTTAACAGTAATAATTTCTTACTAACCGTTGTGAAACTTTAGTTGATTTCTTACCTATTTTTTCATGATACTATGTTACTATGATGCAGCACACCGAAAAGACCTCCTATTACAAATATTGTTGTAAAAAAACGTTGAACTTTGTGCACAAGATTCTGTTTCATTCGTTGCCGAATAATTTAAATCACCTTCAATTTAGGTTCTTGTATTTCCATTGATTTCCTTAGCTAGTACAGGTAGTATTTCACATTATCACAAAGAAAGATTGACGAAATATGCTTTTTGTTTCAATCGTACATCAACTGAGGACTTTTCAGAAAGAGAAGTTTTGCTATTTGAAAAGAAGTTGGGATATTGAAGATTCAGAGCCTGAATAAAGGGCTTCAAGCTTAAAAAATGAAGCAAGCTAAACTAGTTATTGCATGACTTATGAAAGGGAAAGCCAATTTCAAAACCCTAGCGTAAACAAAAAACAAAGTTAACCTACACTAACACTATTGAAATCATCATTATCAAATGATTCCTCAAATGTTGAATTTTACAAGAACCTCAACTCTATAAACCTCCTCAAATTAATCTTGAAACCCCATTTAATGAAAGAAAACGCAATAGTTTTACAAATGTGTGGGAATCAAATTATACAACAATATATTAAAGGGGACAGCTCAACAACCAACAAATCGTATAGAAACCGAGCAAACTCGTATTGATCATATGATTTATCGTTATAATACAGCTTATAAATTTTTGATAGATAACATAACCAATGAATAATCTTGTCGTCGCTAAGCAACACTGACATTTTCATTTGCTAAGTCGTAAACACAGATAGTTTACTTATTTCGTACTTAAATGAAATTAAGTCATAATTCATAGATTACTTTGCATACTGGCTAATGCAATTTTATCAAACATGCAAATTTCGTCCCTGATACCATTTCGAAATTAATGAGGATTTCTATTGCTAATGGCAAACCGATTGACAGTCATTAATTTCGAATGGTTTTCGTTAAGCGCGATCGTAAATGATCATATTCGGAAATTTTTTTCTCGAGTTCTGAAATTTCATAATCTCAGGATTTAATTACAGCATAAAGTAGTGCATGTTGAACATATATGACTGGTATTTTATGTTTATAAATTATTGTGAAAGTCATCACTGAAGCAGTAATGGATATGTTATATGAGCCGTGAGAAAAATAATCCAATAATTAATTATGATACGAACAATTAACGATAACAATTATTGATTTTTCATTACAGAAATTTCTTTCCTGATTTTTAGAAAAACGGAAAAATTTGAATACCCCACAGGGGTAAAATGATATTTTGATAATATTTTATCGATTATAAAGATATAATAAATGAAATTTTGATATTTGTTGTGATGGTTTTTTTTTTAGAGGTATAGAACTTTAAGTTGGCATTACTGTTGAAGATGGCGACCGATTTAACAGCTGAGAAGTGATTTATTCTCAGTTTGGTTTTGCAATTCATCACGAATAGACTTACGCCTGAACAACGCTTGCAAATAGTGCAATTTCATTTCGGAAATAATGGTTCTGTGCGAAATACGTATTGCGCACTATGTCCATTTTATCGACGTAGCACTTCTGGTTGAATGGCTACGTCAACAAACAAAACTGCCGCATTTGGAGTGAAGATAATCCTCAAGTGTATGTCAAAACACCGATACATCCAGAAAACTGACTGTTTGGTGCGCTTTATGGGCTAGTGGAATCATTGGTCTGTACTTCTTCGACAACGATGATGGCCAGAACGTTACAGTCAATCGTGATCGGTATAGAGCCATGATTACCAACTTTTTCATTCATGAATTGAACGACCATGATGTCCAGGAGCTGTGGTTTCAACAAGACGGCGCAACATGTCACACAGCTCGTGCCACAATCGATTTATTGAAATACACGTTTGGTGACCGCCTTATTTCACGTTTTGGACCTGTAAATTCGCCTCCAAGATCTTGTGATTCAACACCGCTAGACTAATTTCTGTGAGGCTATGTGAAGTCATTGGTCTATGCGGATAAGCCACAAACGCTTGACCATTTGGAAGACAATATTCGCCGTGTTATTGCCGATATACGGTTACAAATGTTGGAAAAAGTCATCGAAAATTGGACGTCCAGATTGGACTACATCCGAGCCAGTCGTGGCGGTCATATGCCAGAAATCATATTCAAAATGTAATGCCACAAGATTATCTTTCGAATAAAAAAAATTCTTGTCAACCGAAAGATCCATCGTTGTTTTGTTGCAATTTAAAGTTCTATACCTCTAAAAAAAACACCCTATACATTTCAGAAAGGAGTATGTTTAAGATATGAATAAAAAGCTTTCGTCTGAGTTTAGCAGAATTATATTAATTGCTGGACAATTTTTTAGCTTTGTTCCTCATAATGGGGTAAAACCCCAATGAAATTGTATGAAATTATATAATTTCCTGAAACTAAGCTGAGTATTTCTTATTGAAATTATATCAATTCATCTTCCACCAAGCTGAATTATCAAGCAAATGAAATTAAACTCTAGAATACATGATAGATCTGAATATCGTAGTGAATGTATTGGTTGAATTTATGAATGAGACATCCTGTATTATCTATTATATATGAGGCCTTTAGAATGTACAGTACCTATTTTTAAAATCTATCGTCTTGTAGATATCGACTTATTTTCACAAAGATGACAAAGCTGTTGACTAAATATAGGTCAACTAAATTTGAAAAACAAAATATAAAGATGAGGCGAAAGGTGAGCTAAAAATTCATTCGAATATACCACGTACCTCATTTCTCTGGAAAAGAGGGTGTTTAGGATGGAAAATTTAAGATGGAAAATTATATTTAACACGTGAAATTGTTTTAAGTTTCTTTTAAAAGATGTTTCCTTGATTTGTTCTACTGAAAATTGTTTTTGTTCCAATGTTTGAATAAATAGCCCCTTTTTAGTGAATAAGAAACGTGTGGGCTATTTGCTGATATCCACAAATACCTAGTAGAAATAAGTAATCGAGAATAAGAACATGAACCTTCTTTCAGAATGGTAACTACTCTTGTTGATATTGATTGTGCTAAATTTAGATGAAAATATAACAAATAATGGACACATTCTTCAGGTGAAATGAACTCTCAATTCTCAAAAAAAAAGAATGAGCAAAGAAAACCATTTCGTTATTAAGTTTCAACTTACGCTACATTCAAACTTGCGGATTTTATAAAAGAATAAAAAAGAACTCTCAAATTATCAAATTTCATGGAAATACTTTTTTCATCCAAAGAACTTTTAACATTGTTAAATTCAGTGTATCTGCATTTGAAGAAGTAAAGGTGATTATTAAATACAAATTTCCTTTGGTAAACCACAAAACAATCGAATAATTCTGGCGAAAGTACCGAACGTTTGGAAAACTCAGCCTTCATTCAAGTGAACCAGATCATGACTCGATTATTAGAAAATACGGATTGTTATTAATTAACCCATATTTTATTGACTATGATCAAGAGACCATATACACCGTTACTCAATAATTTTGAATTAATACAGATACAGGTTAGATTGATGGAATTTTATATAATGCTTGAAGACTTCAATTCAATGTCATTAGTTTAATTGCATTGTGGATTTGTAAGATGTAACAATCTATTTATTGAATATAAACTGAAATTCAAACACTTAAACTTTTGATTTACACTTTATTGACAACAATGCATGAAGCGTTTCGTCGTTACAAACGACTTCTTCAGATGCTAACAGAATACTCTGAAGTATTCTGTTAGCATCTAAAGAAGTAAATAAGTCGTTTGTAACGACGAAACGCGTCATGCTATGTTGTCAATAAAGTGTAAATCAAAAGTTCAAGTGTTTGAATTATAGTTTGTATTCAATTCTGATTTACATCTAGTAAACACCAACACTATTGAATATAAAAAAAATGAAAAAAAAATAAATAAGAAAAAAATGAAAAAAAAATAAAATAAAAAAAATCTATTTATGCTAGCTCTTAAAAAATTATATTCCTAGCAATAATAGGCCATAAAAGTGCGAAAAAAGCTCATCAATACGCAAATACTCAAATATCTGTCTCTAATAAACGAAATAACCTTTTATAAATAATATAAGCACTAAGTCAAGTATAACAATACAATCGTTTTGGCAACTTAAGAATTAAAATGTACGAAAAATTTCAAAAAAGATCGTTCAAAGATTTGCAAACAACTGAACAAAAATAAAACAAATAACAATTCTAATAATGTAACATAAAAAAAATTAGAAAAACATATATTTTCTGGTATTTATATTGAAACACTATCTTATCCTACGAAAAAATTTGAGGGTATTTTCGACGGAATTAAATTAATGTCAATGGCCTCCCCACACAAACTTGGGAGGAATATTGTACCGAAACATAATATTAAACCACTAAATAAAAATATTGGTCCACAAAAATAGTACAGAAAAGCCTTGAATAAATATCCTGAAGCATTGTTTCGAGTTTCTAACCAATTATCAAGAAATTATTGTGAAATTGTTCAATAGATCTAAAAGATACAGCGATGGAAATAGAGGAATAGATATAAATAGATAGAATAGAGGAATAGATAGAATAGAGACGAGGATAGAGATGAATATAGGTATAAAGAAAGAGAAAGGATAGAGGTCAAGATAGAGATGAAGATACAGAGAAAAATAAAGATAGAGATATGGATCGAAACAGAGGTGACGAAAGATATAGAGATAAAGATGAAGATAAATAGAAAGATAGAAATAGAGATATAGATAGAGGCAGAGTCAGATATAGATATAGAGGTAGACATAGAGATGAAGATAAAGATAGCGATAAATGCAGAGATAACACATTATTATACAATACATATGAAACTATGGACCAGCTTCAGAGTAGACGATACAATAATTCAATTGTTATTGGGAATGCTTCCTTCCGTACAAACTTCTCACAAAGGCATATTAATTATTCGAGTTTTTCAAAGAGTAATTAATGAAAATGCTAGTTTACTGCTTGATATTTGAGCTTAAATATCCTGTCGCAGAAGAAGCTATCCACGCGAGATGATGGAAAGGACTAAATAGTTTGTGACAAATATCGACCTATAGATTACAACTTACATATAATGTGTCCAAAGTAATTCCCATGCAACATATAACGTTAAGAGTACTAAGTCAGCTACTGAATATTCATCACGCACTGGCCATACATAAACACCAATAATTATTGGGATGTAATACGTTTGTAATTAGAGATAATCGATAGAATTCTCTCGGGTGATTGGACAAGCCAGCTTTAAAAAGCAAACAAGTAACTGAGTGAAATTAACATAATTTGAATGTGTGTTTGCCGCCACATTAACTGGGAGTTATTACCATGTCACGTTCATCGTATTGAAAATTCTTGAATTTTGATTTATACTTTTGCCCAAGGAACTGAGAAAATATATTGGGAAAGTGAAGATTACTCCAACTGTTAATTTGGTTGATATTTATGAATATAATTAAGCATTTACGAATATTGAAATTTTAACGAAAAGACGGTTTTCTTGATCTACACGTTTTTATCAAACAGCTGTTACGTACGTTTCGCCATTACGATTACTTTTTCAGACTAATAAAAGCGTGTAATTTCTAATTTAATAAAATTGTGTGAAGGCGGAAATCAGAGTTTTCGTTACCATTCAATTTTGACATGGATAGGTTGAGTAATTGCGGTAGACATTAAAAAATGTACGGGAATAATGATTTCCGCATATTATACCATTTACAACTTCTGCCTTCATTTTTCGTTCAGTAAAACTCAATATAGGGTTCGATTTAAATTAAGTAAAGTCTAAACTCAAGTTTAAATTTTCGATAAATTAAGACTTGAATTAGTAGGTATTTTGAAGGACACATTTTGGATAAAAATGCAAATATTCAGAACGAATCACGTCAGAAAATATGGAAAATTGATGAAAACACGAGTAAAAAGTATTTCAATGAAAATTCCATAACGATTTTTCATAGGTTGGTTGAAGCATTTTATTGTAACTATAAAATGTTGCAGGTCATTACGTGATGATCTATTTCAACAATGAAATGGAAAATACAACAACAGATGCGAACAGCTACTCAATGAAAACTCAATTACTCTACATATTTTCCAGTTAACTTAACTGAGAATTCCGAGAATTAACTCCCTATTACACTAATAATATAGAGGTCAAATCTACACTTAGCTATCAATTAAAAATGGTTTATAGATCTAAACACAGCTATCCATGAAGTATGTTTTACAGAAACTTTTTTAGCCCGAAGAAGAAGTTGTACGAGGGTGGGGTGAAAATTTTCCGGCCTAACTAAGTATCGGAGCGTTTAGGTCTACCGTTGGAGCGGCGTCCTACAGAACCATTACTACTGAGATTGTATGTGAAGTTTCAGCCCAATCGCTACGTTAGTTTGCGTTTGAGAGCACATTTCGCGAGGCGCTTCCATTGTTTTCTTGAAAACGGAAAAATTGGAGAATCATGCTGTCATCAAATACTTCTATTTGAAAGGTTTAACACCATTACAAATAGAAAAAGAGATGGATTCAACACTAGGAGACTCCTCACCATCATATTGAACTATTAAGCAGTGGGTTTCTGAATTCAAAATGGGTCGTGTAAGCACCCCTGAAGAGCCTAGCTTAAGACCGTTGAGGTCACTACTTCAGAAATTATTGAGAAAATCCATCAAATAGAATTGGAAGACCGCAGATTGAAAGTGCATGAAATGAGACTTGTAGGATGTCAGATGAACGTGTGCGAAATATTTGCACAACCATTTGAGCGTGGAGAAGCTGTGTGCAAGATGGGTGCCGAGTTTACTAACGCTCGATCAAAAACTGATACGAATAAGAATTTCTACCGAAAATTTGGCGCTGTATAGGCGTAATCCAAACAAATTTTTGCGTCGATTCATAACTGTTGATAAGACTAAGGTTCACCACTACACTCCTGAAAATAGAGAACAGTGAAAACAGTGTTTTGGAAAGGGGAAACCAACTCCAAAGAAGGCAAAAACGATTTTATCGGCAAACAAGATTATAGCTACTGTTTTTTGGGATGCGAGAGGAATTATATACATTGATTATCTTGAGAAGGGTAAGACTACCACTGGTCAATACTACACAGACTTATTGCAACGCTTGAAGAACGAGGTACAAATTAAACGACCTGATTTGGCGAAGATAAATATTTTGTTTCATCACGATAACGTAAAAGCGCATTCGTCGATTGTTGCCATATCCAAAATCCACGAATTGAAGTTTGAATTGATGCCCCATCCTCCCTACTCTCCAGATTTAGTCCCCAGTGACTATTACCTGTTTCCTAAACTCAAAAAATCGCTTGGCGGTAAAAGATTTGAGACCAACGAAGAGGTTATCGAAACTATAAATCAGTATTATGAAGAGCTTGACGAATCTGAGTTTATAGCTGGTATAACTAAATTAGAACATCGCTATGAGAAATGTATCAGTGTTGATGAAGATTATGTTGAAAAATAAACCAAAAAAAATTTGAAAACATCGTTTTGCTTGGTCAGGCGGGAAACTTTTCACCCTATCCTCGTAATATTGGAATGTACGTTATCAAAAATTGTTTAATTTCTCATTCAAGTATGTTATTCAAAAAAAAAATTTTTTTACATTCCATGTTCACCAAATACCTTTCTTATTGAATATTGCGCAACTAATACAATTTTATTGTTGCTGCCTTACATATAGAAAGGAACGATTGTGACAGGCAATCTTTTTGACACAGCAGTTTTCAATTTATTTCAACCAGAGATATTCAATAAGGTGAATATTCTTGTAATCATTGTTTATACTCAGACGACATATGATCAAATTTTTGGTTGCTTATTGTTGTTATGACAGTTATAGAATGGACTGTACGAAAACAAAGATTTAGAATAAGATTTTACCACTTTTTTGGGAAAAGATTAAGAAGTGGAATGAATATATACGAGTATATATATATATATATATATATATATATATATATATATATATATATATATATATATATATATATATATATCAACGATTATGTGTTTTTAAGTATCATTTCTGTAATGAATTAGCAATAATTAGCAATATTAAGTGTTACCAATAACTCACATTCATTGCTTGTTTTGCACACATGCCAACATAAGGATTGTAGCACTATTTATTACCCTGTATTCTAGAAAAATCCACCGCCAACTGTGGATATTTGTCATGTGTCAGTAACGATAATTATCATTTCCTAACAAATATAATACCGCAATTAAAGTCAGAAAGAGAATTATTAATTAAACCATTCTGAGCTAATAATTAGACTGTCATTGGCACAAGAGATGGAAATGATTCCAATTTTTTCGCTGTTTGAAATTCTCAAGGATTATGTTCCCTTCAACGGCGCGAGAATGTCAGTAAGATTGAAAAATGATCCCTGACATTTCTGGTGGCAATTAAGAGCGGTATTGTTGAATATTCTTCTGGTTTTGGAGCAATAAACTTGTGAGAGAAATGAAAGAAATCACCTCTTTTGCCTAAATATATAGAATATAGCACATAATGATGAACTTCGAAAGTTGGTGCAGATTATGAGATTTCTTATACAAGAGATTGGAATTGTTCAAAAGAAAACCTCAGGCATCAGTCTACAGAACTGATCTCAACAAAAACACAAACTATTAACGACAAATATCGAACATGATGAAAATACCTTATAGCTCTGTTTCATCGCATTTTGGGAATCATCAGCGGTATGTACACAAATAATTAAATTTCAATGCTCTTCCTGAGCACACCAAAGCCCTATTTTTTCAAAAGGCAGAATGATCTGAGTATTGATATTCATGTGCCTCCCTCTGTTGGCGCAACAAGATCTATGACGAAGATAATGAACTATCAAATGTAAGGCGGCTGTGTTATATTCTGAATGTAACTATTCTGCTTCAGACATGGCTATTGAGTGACAAATTTCAATATTCAAAATTCTTCTTCTTCTTCTTCTAGCTTTATTTTAGGCGAAAGCCGCCTGTTTATTCTTCGGTCGTTTGTCTGTTACGGAACGTTCAAGTTGTCACTCCATCTTTTCCGTGATCGTCCCACGCTTCTGCGCCCCAGTGGAGATCTATCACGGGCGATTCTCACTATTCTTCTGTCGTCCATTCTGTTTATATGGTCATTCCACTCCTGTTTTCTGTTCAATACCCAGTCATTAATCCTGTCCACCTTGCACATGTTTCTAACATTTTCACTCCTTTCTCCGTTGAGAAGTGTTTTCCCGGTTATCCTGCGAAGCACCTTCATCTCGGTTATCTCCAGTAGTCGCCTGGTTTTCGTTGTTTCTGGTCTAGTTTCTGCAGTATATGTCATAATGGGCCTTACGGTTGCTTTATAGATTCGTGCCTTGGCTTCAATTCCGATATGCTTATTGCGCCATATTGTGTCATTCAGACATCCTGCTATTCTTACTGCTTTTGTTGCCTGCTCCCTTACCTCTGCCTCGACATCACCATAACCCGAAATCTCTATGCCGAGGTATTTAAATTTCATTTCCTGCTGGATAGATTTACCATCATTCTCAAGCTTGCATCTCAATGGTGTTTTTGATGTAGTCATGCACTTTGTTTTAGAAGCAGATATTATCATATTAAACGATTTGGCTGTACGGTTGAACTGGTGTAGGAGGCGCTGTAAATCGTCTTCATTTTCTGCAATCAGCACAGCGTCATCGGCGTAACACAGAATGGATATCTCTTTGTCCCCCATTTTGTAGCCCCTCATTCCTCTAACTTTTTTGATTACCTCATCCATGATGATGTTGAACAGAAGGGGGCTTAACAAATCTCCTTGACGAATACCACTTCCCACTGGTATCTGTGTGGTAAGCTCCCCGTCTAATCTTGCCTGGATCTTGTTCGCAGTATATATATATTCGATAGTCTATATTATATAATAAAGACTATAATAAAGACTATATTCAAAATTCAATTCAGCAAAAATTGTCAAAATCAAATCATGAAGAAGAAATTATAAATCGCTTTTAATGAATACTGCTATAATTTCTAGTTATGGAAGTAGCTGAAATATTGAAGAAGCACCATTTGCATCTAGCAAAATCATTGATATAAAAGAAGAAGAAAAGTGTTGACAAGCATGGAGTTGAATATATACGTTGATGGATAGATACTTCGAAAATTGAGAGAATATATTACCGCAAGTTCAATTTCAAAACTACTAAAATTATCGTCCTTAAATGCATAGAAAATTAGAGTTGGTTCTTCTGAGGATTGCATGACATCCTTTCATTTCTAACAATTCTCTTTCTTTTGACGAAAATCTGGCGTTATTCTCCCAGAATACCTACTGAAGACAATAAATATGGGTTTTCTGAATTAGAAAACCTTTCACACTTCACCAATGATTTGGTATTATATCTTAGTTTGCCATATCATTCAAAATTTGCTTTTATATGTCCAAAATATTACAATTTCCAATTTCATAGGTCACTTTTGGTCAACACGAAACAGCCTGTATAAATTGGAGAATTTCTAATAGTCAATCTAGTTTCTACATTTCAAATATTGTTCCCAGAGTGTTTCAATCCAATGCAAAATATTAATTTAGTAGATAATATCTAGAGCTAGACGATATCTGTATTCATAATCTGTGAAAGTAGATATAGGCGGAAATTTTTGATTTACTGATCGGAAGTGAAAAACACCGTGTATTCTTTTCCATCCGTCGAAGAAACTCAACCATTCGATTTTGTTGTAAACTAAAAAACTATTGTTCGAAGTATTTGCATTGATGGCTGTTCGATTTCCCATTGAGACTTCCCATCGTGACTCACACATCGTTATGAAAGTAGACGATAATTCTTCAGATTCAACATACTCGAAATATAACGGCGTTGATGCCACTGGAGATATTTCAAATTATGATTATTATTAGATTTGAGATTGAAATCTGTTTGTATATTGAGGCTGAAAAATGTCAGACAGGGTTGGTTCATCAATAAATAAATCTATTGAATGAAAAAAAGATTTTCCATCACACCATTTGAATAGCACTTTTATTTCCAATGGTTTATGAGATTGATCGATTACGAAAATTCAAAAATCTATAATTTATTTATAATGTTTTCGCTAATTAAATCCACGAGTCTTTTCGTTGCATTTTCTATAAAATTTTATAATCACGGAGCTTTCAGCCGCCTTATTTGTTGCAAATAACAATATTAGCCTTATTGTGGTCTTATTGTGTGTCCAATTATGTCCTCAAGTAATTGAAGTGATTGCTTTGTCAATTGATGTTATTTAATTAGTTAATTTAATTTAATTATTTTTAACTTAAGTTAATTTATGAAAGCTACTTCAGTTTGTTGTAAGACTTCTACATCGTCAAGTAAGACTTCAACATCGACATATTACTTTATTATTATATTATATTCGAGAATATTTCATATTTAATACAAAATTGGAAGCTGGTTAAATTTTCGCTAGATCAAATGGATATACATCTCTCAACATTTTTATGTTTTATGAGAGGGCTTCAGTATTTTCCAATCAGAATAATATATCATTCAAAAACTGTCATCATTGGGTTTGATCTACTCATAAGCGGTGTCTAAAAATTTGAACACAACAAAAAGTAGTAACAATAGGCTAGCTTTTCATTGAGTAACTCAAAATAAATAACGGAAGTCAACAATTAGATCCTGAGATCACATAGAATCATCTATGTCGTTGAAGAATATATAGTAGGAGAGCTGGCAGCAATTATTGGGTAGGTTTTGAGGCAAGCTGAAAACTTGTCACATACCTCTGCTGATATACCCCTCTGCTGAATACGAATTGCAAACCTGGCTGGTGAGTAGCGGGGCTAAATCAACCCTTATATTTTTAGGGGCTGGCAACTGGAAAGTCCCACCAAAACGATCTGTCTTTTTAGGAATCTTATTTTTTAGTTATAAATAATACTTTATCAAAATTTCAAGCTGCCTCAAATACATTTTTTACAGATTTTTGCAAAATATTTTTGCACGCGCCTGCAATGCTAAAACCCCGATTAAATCGTCTGGCTTATTGTTTTTCGTATTCATTAATTTTCGTATACACTGCAACATATATAAATTGCGTTTTGCCTCAAATATATTTTGGGGAAAAAATTATATTTTTAAAAAATTAGGGGTTGATTTAGCCCCGCTACTCACCAGCCATGTTTGCAATTCCGTATTGGGGTATATCAGGAGAGGGATGTGACATGTTTTCAGCGTGCCTCAAGTACCTACCCAAAATTGCTGCCAGCTCTTGGACTATTATTAACTAATACGACTACTTGGAAATTTACGAGTATCGTGGAGTCATTAAAAAAACACTGTTTTTATTATTATGTGACCATGAGTAAAAATTATGACCAATAGGAAAAGAATGAAGAAATAATGATATCAAGTTGATAGAATTGCTCAACAAATCCTTTAGAGCATCGGTCGGCAAACTTTTGGCCAGCAAGAGGGACAATACAAGGTGGCAAAATAAACTTAAGGCGGGCGGGCTCTTGAGATATTAACCCTAGAAACTCAATATACCTACGTATTACTGATCATATCCTCTAGAAAAAATTAAAATGCTTTAAAAATTATTTATAACATACGGAATTTACTTCGTGCACCTTATGTTTATATTTTGGGTTTTATAGGTAGAAAAATAACCACCGTAATTCATTTACATTGTTTACACTTCGTGAAATATTTTTAAAAGTATGATAGTGTAATGAGATATACTTAATTAAATTTTACAAAAGTTATTTCATTTACTCAAAATTTTTCGGGCTGTTTAACCTCAGTAGTTTAAACAACAATAATTGAAGTATTTGTTATGTTGCCATAATTGAAAATGAAGGCTGAAGAATGATTTTATTGAGATTATCGGAATCAGGTCAGCAATAAAGGAAGCTATTCAATAAAGTAACTAAATTACGTCTTCGCGATTATATATGACTAAATCAATAATATATAAAGGTATACTTTGCTGTTTTATATAAATCATATAAATCAATTGCCTTTAGTCATGAAAATGGGTTATCAGCCCGAAATATAGAAGAATGACTTGAACGAAGAGTTTTAAATTATTAATATTATACTTTCCTTCCAAATAACTTCAGGATTATCATCAGTTCATTATATGCATTATTTTTCAGAGGATATAAAGCATTTTCAACACAATCATTGTTCTTCAATAAATTCTCAAACATATCATTTTAATGTAATATATGGTACGATAACAATAATGTTCACCATTTATTTCAGTAAACGATGACTTTTATTCATGTCGAAAGAATAAAATTCCTTCATCTACGCAGAATCTTAATTTTAATGGGTTCCGGTTTTTGGTTAGTCACCTAATCAACAATTTTATCTTTTAATACGGTAGACTTTACATCATAATTTGTCGATTCTTACGGTTTGATTTCCTCATTTAATTATGCAAAATTAACGGATCCTCGTCTTTTTTCCACCCGCTGTGAATTTCCATATAAAATTCCAATTAAACCACTTCGAATGAGTTAATCTATCAAATACGAACAGTTATTGCATTCGGAGTTATTGTTATCTTTTCAATCTTGAAAACAATAAAATAACACGAACTAATGGATTCATTGACGAGAGATTCATAAAAAAAAAACGAAACAAGACAGAATATAAGAGAATAAAAACATTAATTTTCATTATATGATAGAAAATAGGAAAAATATGCAGTGGCATTCAATCTAGCTCCACTGTGGAAGATATTAGATATTAGAGTTCATATTTAGAGTTTATTATTTATTAGAGATTATATTTAGAGTTTATATCAGAGTTTATATCTAGTACTGTCTTTATTATATAGTATTCTCTGTATAGTTATGTTTACTTGAATAAGAGATAATATATATTCCTAACGTTACTGATAGTTATACTTAAGGGCATGTAAAGCTGTCTACGAAAGCTGTAACATTGTTTACGTTTTTCACTCAGGGAAACTTTCACTTATTCTAGATATTATATTCTAGAGGAATTGAGCTCTGTGACCGTCTTTTAAAAATTATCAAGCCCGTTGTGGCGTTCCACATGGCGAAGGGTCTTTGTAGTGTTGATTTCCGTTGTCACTGAAAGTACCTGACAGTTCTTGCAGTGACGAGCAGCACAAATTTCTGGAATTCCTCATATAGGTGTTCGCCCACCTCTGATGTTTGACAGCAGATTTTTGGGATTATATCAGTCGACCCTAAGATGATTGGAACAGTCTTGACGACATTCATGTGCTGTTGTATCTAACCTCGCACTTCAAGTTCTTGATATTCAGATATCTTTCTCGACCAAGTGATTGGAATTTAAAATGGCCAGGTCGATACAAGTAGTTTCCATGGCTTTTTTGTGAACCAGGATAATATCAGGATTATTGTGGGGAACTGTTTGATCAGTTCAGATAGTACGATCTCAGTTGAGTCTAAACTGCTCAAACTCAAAATTTTGCTTCGGAATGCAGCTAGGCATCTTGTTTTTCTGTAGAAGATGAGATTTTAATTCAAGTTCTGTATGCACAACCTTGCTACAGCGTTATGTCTCTCTTTGTTATCTCGCATTGTACTATTAATATCATCATTATTATGGAGCAATTGAAATATTACCTAAGAATTAATAGGCGACAGGGTGTCTTTACCTTGGTAGATGGAAGTCTGAATGGTGAAACATTAGTAATATTTAATTGTTTTTCTTATTTTTCCTCAAAATTTCGTTGGTTTTTCATGGAAACAGATACGGCAATCCTGGTTCTCTATGCTAAAATTGGAAACACATCATCAGGGATCCCAAAACAATTGATACTCTAAGAACTGAATAAAACCCATCAGAACGGAAATTTATTAAAGTGAAAATTGTGAAACTGAATGAATTTACGTTTGAATAGTTTATTCTCAACTCAGCCGATGCTGCTCCACAAGGGTTACCTAACATGCAAAGATTACTATAATTCAATACAATTCTACACTTCCTAATAGATGCTCATGAATAAATATAAAAACCAATACACATTGACGTTAACTTTAAGAGGGGGATATATTTACTTTCTTTCATTGCCCCAGGGGCAAGGGGATTAATAATTTCAAGAAATCTGGCTCACGTGATACTTCAAACGGTCCCTATTTTCAACTTGAATAACTACGAATTTAAATATTAAATGTTCATTCTTTCCAATATCACAGCACCGTGTTGTGAAAGCTGAAATGGTAATGTGAACTTAATATCGCAAGCCGGTCCTGTTTTCAGAACTAGATATCGACCGAAGCTAAGCGCTAGAAAATCAAAGAATCCTGATAAAGATCAGAGATGTTTCCGTGATGGCCCCCAGGTGAATATTACCACTACGTCGTAGGCGACCAAGCAATGGGCACGTGCCCGTAAACGAAACAAATGATGTTTTTCTTTGGTTAGTTCACGATCAGGTAATTTACCACATTCCCTGATATACGTTCGGTTATGTTTAAACATCTTCTGGTTACAATTGGTGAGTTTGGGCGATGAACTTTTCTGTATGGAAGAAAGTCCCGCTTATTATCGAAAATTGGCGGACTTTGAGTAATTTATATACATATACACGTGTGTCGCGTTTAAGATGAAGACACCCCCTTCATTTGGGGTCAGATATTTTAGTTATTTGAAGGAAACTAGATTTGAAAGGTTAGATCTCTCAGGGGATTCAGATGGTCTTTCAGATCAAGTTGGCTGAATGTTAGCTGAACTCTGGGTGAAACATCGTTTACAATATTGACAAAAAAACGATCAGATGGATTTGACAAAGTTATATTAATTCCTTGGCAATTTTTTAGGATATTTAAGGATGCCCCCTTTTTTCAGATATTTTTCAAGTTTCATAGTTTTTTAGTGTTTCCTGAACTTCAATGATTAGATGGACAGAATGGAAAATAATTCATAATTAACGTAAAATTGTCTAGGAAATTACATTCTCAAAACTTTCCAATGTTGCAAATAAAAATATTTAAAGTACACAGTACCACTATTTCTTCTCTTTATACTAAATTATCCTTCACACTCTTGAAGGAGGAAACTGCTATTTATTATCAAACAATAATCAACTTCAAGAAAATATCTAAACTATGTTCACGGTTTAAAATCCAATTAGACTAATTGGCATATTACACGTCAACAAATTGTCATTTGAAAGAGGAAATTTGCACCTTCCACTAGCAACACTCGTAAACCATCATAAACATCCGAGATCTGTCGATTTGATGTTAATGTTACTCTTGTAGATCTGTAAATAACTGAAGAAATTGCCGCGTTAATGTCAAAACAAGACAAGAAGCTGAATGTTCTTGCGACTGGATATCCCATTAACTGATGACTGCTGAGTAGAATCAACTGCCTTATGAAACTTACAACTATAATTACGACACCTTCACAAAATCCTTGTTTGTAATGAAGAAATTTGGTGAAGAGAGAAGGTGGAATCTTAATGTTCAGAAACAGTTCTTTGAAGATGAAATTCGTTAAAATTCAATGTGAATTGACTCCTAACACTATAGTTAAATGTATCGTATAATAAAGAGCACTTGGATGAAATCCACAAGAAACATTGATAAATACACTCTTAATAATAAAGACAAAAGGGTAAGCAGTCCGATACTTAGTTTGTGTGAAATATTAAACAATTTTTTGTGGTATTGAATTAAATTAAACACTTCGCTTAATGTTTCACGATTAAATTAACAATAAAATTCAATAGAGCGCGAGCTCATTTTCAAGACTCATTTAATTTAATACCTATTTAATTATGTTTCAATAAGAGTTAAGCGAGAATTCATTCACAGTTATTAATTTCTGTGATATTTAAGCAAGTGTTATTAATGAAACAATACAATTCAAAAGAAATTGTGACAATAAAAAGTTCCTATTCAACAATGAAATAATATTTACGTTAAAATATGAAAGATATTAGAAAGTATAGAACTATTATTATACTAACTCATTTAAATCGCTTCGCTAAATTACACAAGACATAAGAAGTTTTTTTTATTTGACGTATATTTCGGGAATACAACCTATTTTTAGGAGCCAATACATAATCGTGAAAAATTTTGAAGAGATTAAGAGATAAAAAAGATGAAATGAGTGTTTCGAAGTATAAATCGAACTTTAAGATCTCCCTAGCTTAAATTTTTCATGCTATTACATTTTCAGTTTAGAAATTTTCCTTGATTATACTTTCATCTGTTGTATCTGCCATTCCTTCGATTTGAAGCGTGTCGCATGTAGTGTTTCTACTTGTCTTGCCATTAAAAATGTACTGTATATTTACATACTATTTATATATGGTCACTTCACTGATGATTATGCTCCTTCCGAATGATTATTCTCATCTGCCACCTCACAATTTTTTCATTCAAATCGAAAACTGTGCTTCAAAACTTCTTTGAATTTGGAAGAATCTCATACTATTTCATTAAGTCCTCATTATCTGAGTTTTAATAAGGAATACAAACAGGTACAAACATACTATATTACTGAATTCAGATAATTTGAAATCTGTTGTTTGGACTGACAGTTTAACGCTTATTCCAAATGTCTGCTCAAGAACAGTCTGAGCCTCCAAATTTCTGCAATAAAGGCAATGAAAAAATTTCCCACATTCCTCTGTTTGCGTCCCTTCGTACTGAAGGTACTTTGATGAAACTTTGATGTACATTCTGATGATGGTACATGGAGTAATATATATTATTTCTTATTCAATTAAATATTATTATACAGAGTAAATACTAGATAATAAAGACAGCACCTTATTATAATAATAATAATAATAAGTTTTTATTCTCGACAGGTGTAATACCCAATTTCAGAAAATAATAATATAATGTTGAATACTAACTAAATAATCAAAATATAAGAGATATAACAAAGAGCTCATTCTAATCTAAAAAAACTAAAATAGTAATAACTAAGTAATAGCATTTAATTAAATATTACAAATAACTCAATCTAAATCAATTCATTTTAGTCAATATAATTCCTAATAATAATTTCTATGGAGTCAAAGTGAATGTCACAATTATTGGCAACTCTATTGAATGTAGACTCCATAAACCAAATGGGGATTGTATTAGCGAGTTGGTCCTCGGAGTCTCTAGGTGGAATAATTCTGTAATACGAGAATTTTGCCTAGGAACATGAAATTTCAAAGCGGACAAGAGAGGAGAACAATCAATACTATTGTGCAGTAATTTGTACAAAAATTTAAGTGATAAAGTTTCTCTCCTGCTCTGCAATGAGATTAAACTAAATCGAGCCAACAATTCTTTATGATTGACTCCTCTCTGTGGATAAACTTTATCCTCCCTCCAAATTCCAAAATTCTAGAATTCCAAATTCCATTCAAATTGAAAACTGTGCATCAAAACTTCTTTGAATCTGGAAGAATCCCATCCTATTCCATTTGGTCCTCAGTATCTGAGTTTTCATAAGAATACAAACAGGTACAAACATACTATAGTACTGAATTCAGATAATTTGAAATCTGTTGTTTGTACTGACAGTTTAACGCTTATTCCAAATGTTTACCCAAGAACAGACTGTGCCTCCACCTTTCTGTCACAAAGGCAATTACAGAATTTCCCAGAAACAGAGGAATGTGGAAAGGAATCATGGGCGTAAGAAATCTTAGAAAACACGGAGAGTCTACGCAATTGTGTTCTCACAAACTTTTGATGCAAGTGAAAAAAAACTGAGAAAAGCAGTTCCAGATAATACCAGAACACCTCAAGATGAATCTAAACCGAAACACTCAACTGAAAACACTTCGAATAAACGAGCACTCAAACCTTTGAAGAGTTGAAATCTATAAAAGACATTCACAAGCTTTCTGGATCTAATACGAACTATGTCATTCGAAATAAAACAGATGGTGAATGGGACAGAAGAAAACTATAAAAACCACCCGGCGAAGAAGCTAATCCAATTTCCACAAGAATAGAAGTGACTGGTGGTATAATAAAGCTAGAGGCACAATGTGTAGCAGGATCAACTGGAGGGAGTCAATACCAAGGAATGTTTCAATTCGGTAACAATTAAAAAAAACTGTTCATTGTTAGTCATTCTGTTGACGTAATAGAAGATTTACTTTCTGTTTGGATGGCAACTTGAAGTTTTGAAGGGGTCAAGTCCAACGAGAGTGAAGAAAATGGACCTCAAACTGAACCATTTTGGCGAAAAGTCATTCAGCAATTCCATCACGACTGTGTGTATTCACACCCAGTTATTCATAAAAACGTATCATTATAACTAATGCATTAGCTTATTAAAACGGAAATCGTGATCTATGTTCTGCACGTACAATTTCGCTATGTAAAAACTTGAAGTTTATTGTCTCGATTGTTTCAATTTTGCCATTACAAATGGACGATGTCATGTTATTCATGTTGGAATCGTGGCATTTCCAGCCTACCATGGGTGAGAAAGGAGTGTTACGATAAGAACAAGAGATTTTATAACCGTTTAATTCTATGTTTTTGCATTCCAATTGAAGAATTGAATAAATGAAAGCTCATTATAACGAGTACTGATTGAAAGTCGTCAAACGAATTTCAAAAATGGTATTTTATCATGAAATCTAGGTCTAAATCAGGTGAGAATTTTCCTGAAAATCAACAACCTGCACGCAAATCTTTTTTTCTGGACTATTTACACCAGATTATGGATAAAATTACTATATAAATTGCCAACTTTGAAGTATTTCATTCGAGATAAATTGTTATTGACTGAAATTTTTTTTCGAGTATTCAGTTTTTAAACCATTTTTTGACCAAATTTCTGATATCTGACGGTTTGCTGCATTCTAAAAATGGTCAGTCCTTGTTAAATAAAGGAAAAATAAAAATTATTAATCTACTTACCATATAATATCTATATTTCATCCGCTTGTGCAATGTTTCTGAAACAGAAAGAAATGATTCAGATAACAGAATGAAAATTGTGAAAATGAGTGAATTCATTATATTTTTTTCTCGTTCATTCAGACTTGTACACTACATATAACTCATAATAGTCCACATCTGGCGCGGGGTTCGAACCCAGCATTCCAGTCCATTAGAGGTCAGTGGTTTTCAACCTGTGGGAGGCGTCCCCCTAGGGGGCTCGGGACTGTTGCAAAAGGGGCTTGCAGCTGTTCCAAAATATCATTTTCGAATATGAAAGAAAATCGAATAGGTGTTAAAAAATGAATCAGAAAAATAGATATATGTAATCCACAATTCTTGTCATGTGCTATCACAATAAGTCAATGATAATTGACTTATCTAGTGATGTTTCAAGACGAAAATAATATTGTTACGTTTCGGCTACGAGTAAAGGACGATTTTCCTACTTTAACAAACAAATCTTTAGAAATTTTATTGCCATTTGTAACATCTTACCTATGTGAAACTGGTTTTTCTACAGTAGCTGCTTTAAAAAGAAAGTATCGATCTCTCTTAGTGATTGAAAAGAAACTGAGAACCGCAATTTCTTCAATGATGCCACGGTTTGCGAAAATTTGTGCTGAAAAACAAGCTCAACCCTCGCATTAAATTTTTATAATGTTGTATTACTTATTTATTCTTTTTTTTGTATTTATGTAATATTTATTTTTATTACATTTAGAATTATTATTTCTTATAATGAATACTTATTTTTTATGTATATTTTTATATAATATTGTATATTGTTTTGTAGCCCATTAAATAAATTAAAATATCAGTTGAGTATTCATTAAATTAGATCGTTAGAAAAGGTAAGGGGGCACAACAATTTTTGTAAAGGGAGGCGCAGGTGCATAAACGTTGGAAACCACTGCTTAGATATTTAAAATTCTGACCCACGAATGCGTGTTAATTGGGATAAATTTAGGATTGCTCAGCCCCAACTAGAAAGGTCGGGAGTAATTTTATTATATGACTCTTATGACCTCAGCGATGCCTAGATCATTAGAAGAAAAATAGGATCTTCATATTTAATACATCTTCCATTGAACACAATGTTATGATATTGATGGCCAGCGCTTGAAGGAAATTACATATGGGACATTAAATATCATAAAGAGGTAATAAAACAAAATGATTCGTAAAAGGTAATTATTAATGTCGTAGATTATAGGTATACTGCCATAAAACTACCTTTCTCTCACACAAATTGTTTTTTATTGGCTTAGCATGGCTCGTAAACAGTGATATAATATTTACAACTAACTAGGTGCGCTTTTATAAGCTGCTCAGCATGTGTCAAGGATGCAGACATCATTATCAAATGAATGAAAACGTGAAATATTGAATGTAGAATTAGGAAGGATACATTTAATTTAAACATCAGGTATATAATTATTTTTCTTAAGATATATATGGAACTATAAGTTTATTTTCTTCTTAACTGTCCGCTATCCACACATTCAAACATTTCTCTAACCTGCCACTTCTTATCTGTGTGAATTGCACAACTTTGAAAAGAAGAAGAAACTGATAGTTCGATGTACCTGTTAAAGAAGAGATTTTCACATTTATTCTGTTCATTTTCTATTTACAGAATTACAGTGTTGGCAACGAAAAGTATTAACTGGTAACATAAATATTGGTGGAAATTAGAATTTTCGGAGCAATTACCTCAAAAATGAAAGAACCATAATGAAAACCCACCAATGCTTTTACGGATTATATCTAGTGTAAATTCAATGGACGATGAATCTACTCTGTGATAGTTCATATTTAAATGAGAGGTAATAATAAAAACTTGTCTAAAAATCACTGACTGAACAATTCTTTATTCATATTTGATAGTGTTGGCGTTTACTTGATTTAAATCCATTATAATTGAATATAAACTTAAATTCAAACACTTGAATTTATGATTTACACTTTATTGACTACATAGCATGACGCGTTTCGTCGTTACAAACGACTTCTTCAGATGCTTACAGAATAATAGATGCTTACATTATTCTGTAAGCATCTGAAGAAGTCGTTTGTAACGACGAAACGCGTCATGCTATGTAGTCAATAAAGTGTAAATCATAAATTCAAGTGTTTGAATTTAAGTTTATATTCAATTCTTTATTCGACTAGTTTCGCCTTTTACGGCATTATCAACAATTCTTGATAATGCCGTAAGTTTTTATTATTACCATTCATTTATATCTAGTGTTATAATCATGTGTAGTTCTTTGAAATAAGTGAAATAATGAGTGAAATAATTTTGTTTCTTTGCTTGCTAACTTCTTCAAGAACTTTCCATTTTCATAGTTTCCACTTCATAGTATTGGGTACAAGTAAAACCCTTAAAACAAATGAAAGTGATGATATAACTGTAAAGATTAATGAACAAAAAATTAGAAGATTAAAAACAGTAAAATATTTAGGCATTATGTTAGACGAAAAATTGAGTTTCAATGATCATGTTGATTTCATATAATATAAAATCTCAAAGAAAATCAATGTTTTCAAAAAAATAGGAAAAAATCTGTCGACATATGTGAAATTATTGTTGTTCAAATCAATAATAATGCCACATTTTGAATATTGCTCCACTTTGTTATTCGGTTTGACTAAAGAAAAAATTCTGTAAAAATGTAAAATAAAGAAAACAATAACAAAAGTTACAGAATAGAGCCATGCGAATAATTTTAAAGTGCAATAGTTTTACCCCAGTTAAAATTATGCTGAACTCTTTCGAACTAATGTCTGTTAAACAAAGAATACTATTTGCTTCATATATATTTATATTTAAAATAAAAAATCAGTTGCTGCCATGTTAATATAATATATGTTTATTCAAAATGAAAAATGTAACATGTCATTGATGTGCATGGGTATAATACAAGAAATACAAATAGTTTTATATCCAAGTTGTAAGCTTTCTAAATCTAAAAATAGCATATTCTATGACGGATTTAAGGCTTTCAATAATTCACCAAGCATATTCAAAACTAGTAGTAGTATTGAGACATTTAAGCGTGATCTAAGAATATGTATTTTAAATAATGAGATAGGTTTGTAATTCAAAATTGACAGTTCAAAATATGTAGATTTTTTGTATAGCTTCAGCTAAATAAATATTATTATTATTATCATTTTAGTTTAGATCCTAGCCGTGGAAATTTTTCATGAAATTTTGAATGATGTTTCCATTTCTCGAATACCCATTATCAATTAGTCTTATTAAAATGCTAGTCTAAACTATAATAATGGACAAAGCTAAGGAATTAATCCGATTACGATAAGCTATATGGAGACTGATATATCTAGTATAATCGATATGAAATTCCCATTCAACGAAAAAAATTACTAGGTATTCAACTGTTGATATGATAAATGGACAAGTAAGGACATTTAAAGTAAGAAACATAAAATGAAATGAGAAAAGTATAGAGAGAGAATTCAATGAGAAACTTTTGATGAAGTAGAAGTCTGCTTGATATACTTATACAGATCTTATTTTCACAACTATTGTATCAAAAAATTCCATGAAATTCACTTGAAATATCATTTGGGCATTCAAATTATTGTCAAGATTTGATACTATATCAACAATCTTTCATATATAACAGAGGATAGTGTATAATGTTGCCTCTAGCATTGGTCCCAAATTTGGGAAAATTTTTCGGAGGTTTTTTCTAAGGATTTAGCGTTGGATATATTATGTTTACTCTGTTTGGCAATTGAAGTGTTAGACTGGAGACTAATTGAAGAAAACTAGACTGGTGTTGGTCACATCGTGAGTAATCTCTTCAGTGAGAATGTCAACTCAAATTAATAGGTGTCTAAAATGATATCAGCTCTACCATTCTACTCTTTTTCTGTCCCAAGTATATTATTTTTTAATCTTCAAGAATTTTGCTTTTTCATTCAATAATTTGAGTAAAAGATTTCGCTCTTCCCTTGGTAAAACATTATGTTAAAAACAATAAATCGAAATTATTATTATTAGTATAATTAACATATAATATTTAAAACATATAATATTGAAAAATTAACATATAATAATTTATTAAAAAAGGAACATTTTATACTCTCGATAATGGGTTAACCACCCGAAACATATGTGGAGTTTTCAATATATTTAGTGAAACTTTAGCCAAGAGTGTTAATCATTTGAGTAATTTTAATTTCTCTGTTCCATATCAATTGGAAAAAGTGTGATAAACTAACCCATGGTTTAAGGCTCTCTTTCTATGTCTCTGTCACTCTCACTCAAATTCTCAATATTAAAACTCAAGTATAAATACTAAATAATTGTAATCGGAATAATTCTTGAGAAATATGTAAGATTTTTTAGTAATTTGATGAATGTCTTCCTCAGTTCGTTCTCTATGTTTAGCAAAACTTTGTGAAATGGCACATTTTAAAATATTTCTCCCATTGAATGAATAAAAAATCTATGCTTTATGATATCGTTTCTTTTCTAACAGTTGTATCGTTGAAATTAATGACAATCGTATGTTGTGCAGTATATGTCATGGAACTAAGTTCAATACATTTAGAACTACGGTCGATTGAGCACCTGATTATAGATTTAGCCTTTTCACGTTTACTTTTTGATACAATTTTATAGCGCAACCGATTAACCATGTCGTAATAGAACAATAATTAATAATTCCGAATAAGTCTCTGTCGTAAAATTTTACGTTCGACTTTTACTTTTAGCCACAAATTGCGGTTGAACTGTCATATACGAGATTTCTTGTCCGAGGTTTTATAATACGTCACACAATTGTATTTTTATATCAGCTCCTTCGGTGATATTCAGTCGAAATTTCCATAGCATGTTGTGCCTAACAGAATCATGTGATTGGATTTTAGAGTCCTTCATTACATTTTAGAAGTTCGCTTTATTTTTTCTATATACATTTTTCTTGAATATATATGTAAATGCAAAACCTTTCTCAATGTTATAAAGAAATTCTAGGATTATTTTATGCCATTTAGGGGCATAAAATAGTCCTTGGGGAATTTCAATTTGATTTTGTTTCAAAACAACAAAGTTTGAAGAATTATGTCACTAACAATACTAACATCTATAATAAAAGAAGGTAATTCAATCATAATTGAAAAAAAATGTGTAATAATAACAAATTGTATAACAATTTTCTCAGTAACAAATTGAAATTATCTAGTTCTTTCTCTGTTGAAGGACAGTTGGCAACAGTGGTTTCTAAAGAGACTTTCTCATTTCTATTTCGTTTTTTTCCAAAACAAAAACGTTTGACGAATTGAATCAGTAACACAATTAACATCTATAATGGGAGAAGATGCTTCAATTATAATTGAAAGAAATAATGTGTAATAAGAACAATTTGCATAATAATTTTCTCAGGAAGAAATTGAAATTATCTAGTTACTTTCTCTGTTGAAAGACAGTTGGCGACAGTGGTCTCTGAAGAGAATATGTTATTTCTATTTTGTTTTGTTTCGAAACAAAAAAGTTCAACGTATTAAGTCACTAACACAATTAACATCTATAATGAAAAAAGATAATTCATTCATAATTGAAAGGAATAATGTGTAATAAGTACAATTTGTATAAATATTTTCTTAGTAAGAAATTGATATCTAGTTACTTTCCCTGTTGAAGGACAGTTGGTAACAGTGGTCTCTAAAGAGAATTTGACATTTATATTTCGTTTTGTTTCAAAACAAAAAAGTTTGACGAATTAAGTTCATACACAATTAACATCTATAATGAAAGAAAGTAATTCAATCTTAATTGAAAAATCTATTAATATAATTGAAATTATCTAGTTACTTTCCCTGTTGAAGGACTGTTGGTAACAGTGGTCTCTAAAGATTAAAAATCGTAACAATGTGTTAAAAAATACTTTTGAATTTTAAAACGACACTACTGCTCTAATTATTACCAATAAATATAAACGAATAAATACAAATGTTCATGATGAAATAATTATCTTGTTCAACATTTATCTTTTTGTGAGATAAGTTTGCTGACCAAGCTAATGATCAACTGAAAATATTCTGGGTGTGGTACCCCTGAGCGAATTAGACAATTACACTCCTCTTCGGAAACCCATCCTTAGAGAGATCTTGCGCATAAACCTGAATACAACAAATGAAAAATTTGATTGGTTTTGTGGTGCAATCAGCCGCACAGTGTATTGAGATTTCAATGCTTTCGGGCAGTTGAGTTCGATTTTTCTTGACAAGCCTCTAAATATTATAATAGAATGATTTTACTTGTAAGCAACAAGATGATGTATGGGTCATTCAATCTGAAAGTGTGTACATATTGATTAATCGATTGATATTGCATTTATTACTCCTAACAAGTCTACAAAATTATATTGTAAGTTTTTATATTTCATAACCTAATATCTGACAATGTATATGACAATGTTAGTTTACATAAAATAATATTTTTGTCATACAAGAATGGTATAAAAAATCAATATATTTTTTAGCAATAGAAGCAATTCATTCAGGGCCATTTGCCTATAAATTTAACATATTTCAAGAACGTTGAGGATGTAAATTTATTATCCGATTATTAGTAAGGTTATTGATATTTTTGTTTATTCATATGAAAAGATTTTGAAAATTAATGTCCTGGAAACTGTTTCCTGTTTACAGATATTCGTAATTGCAGTTGAAACTATGATTCTTTTGAAAATTGAATTGCTAATATAATTTGAATATGTTTTATGGTTAAGATAACTACATTGATGTTCTTTCATTAGATCGTTGGAAATATTCAATTGTACCGAATATACAGAAGTTAATATGATCCTCACAGTTGAGCTGATGAATAAATATATTATCTTATCATTATTATAACGATTATTCGACAGTATTAGAGGGATTGAACTTGAATTCGAAATTTTTAGGGCTTTTTGCTTCAGCTTTTTTGCCTCCCAACAACGCTTTATCCTCTCAGAATGCTCTTCCTTCCTTTCAACGGTCCCTTTTATTCCAGGTTGGCGTAATGATTTTTACTCAAACTTGACATGTGCGATTTTATAGCGATACTCTGTGTGAGCTTCGAGATTTGGCAACGACGCATCAGCTCATTCCGGTAGACCGATCGGTCTTCGAACATCGGTCTACTGCATGTTAATAATTGCCTTTTCAGAAAACTTTTCAGCGAAACGGTAATTTGTATAAAAAAATAGTTTTAAAAAAAATTGTAGATCATACAAATATCTATAGAAATTAAGAATACACTTTTTTTCTAAGAAGAACTATGTCTGAGTTATAGCGATTCAAAAGTTTTTTTTATATTATGTACACTAACAAGTTCACTTTATCAATTAGAATTGACAATATGCTATAAATTTCATTATTTTTCATTCTCAGGTGGGAGTAAGTTTAATGCACATGTCAATTCCTTCAAAACTTTATTGAGATGTGTACAGTAATTTGTATGGTTGAATGATGCTGATATCATATTTGTAACGAGCAAGCATATTTTCCAGTTGAGGCCATCTAGTTAATTTCAGTTGTGAAATACATTTCAAGTCATTAGGAGACAGTTTATTTTTATTGATAAAATTATTTACATGCATATCTGAATCTACTAAAATCTGATTAATTATTTGTATACTCTTTATTTGTGAACATTCAGTTACGTTCGATGGAAAATCTAGAGTGTAAGAAAATGCTGTTATTCTCAAAAAATTTTATATTCCACGATATACATATTAAAATCTTTTATAATTGGATGTTAAATCAACAAAATTACAAATTAAATCTGAGTTTTCGAAGGCTTCATCCAATTTCTCACAACGTCCCTTCAATGATATGGTTCTTGCAGCTGGATATTTTCTTTGAGCATGGACTGTTTTTGATAAGTAAGGGTAAATTTGGAAAAATACCTGGCACTGCATTCAAATTGAGATTAAGTAGCAGATATTGCCTTCGTTGATCCATCTGGCAAATGATGACTACCTTCCCTAATAAGTGTACCCTCTGGAAAATGTTGGGCACAAACTATAGAATATTTTGTGGAGGTCCATGATGCCCTAGGAATATTTTTTAGCCATTGGTTCATTATATTTTCATCCTATGGAAAACGAAATACAGAAGTTTCGAGGTAAGTTTTGTAGTTCGACTTGTATCCAAGCACACAGCAATAACTTGGCATTTTTGTGCTATTATCAAGAACAAGACCTATAAGAGATTAGTTCTAAATAACTACTAAATCTAACAAAAGTTAAGTAACCCTACTAATCACAAAAAAGGAACAATTCTAGCAAATAATGCTTTTGTTAATGTCTGAACTACTCAGTCGAAACATCAGTGATAGGTAGCTATTAACATACAGTTTTCAAAGGTATTCCTTAGTGTATTGCAAAAAAACACAGTAGCACTTTCTACACACTATCCATCACATAAGAGCACAACAACTAACACGCGGATTTTGTTTTTACACAATTATGAGATGGAAAAAGTTAGGTGTTAGTTCTACCTCTCCTGGTATAACCAAAAAAAAGCACAACTTAAAACACAACAGATATTCCTGTTTATATACGAAATTTGCGGGAAATTTATTTTGATTGTTCTCCACAACTTCAAACAATAGCACTTTTCACAACTTATTTTTGGATTTGAATGTTATTTCTCTTGTTAAATACCGATTTATTCAGCAGCAATGAGCAGAAACTAATGCAACGCCATTACAGCATCTCTATTATGGGTCTTGCTTGGATGTTGCCAGATTTCCTAGTTCATGGCTTGTAAGTACAGTAGGCTTTCGTTGTAGATACTAAGCAGCAATAATCTTCCTAACTACTTCATCCCAACCAAAGACAAAATACAGTAATAGAGAATAATCTCAAACGCCATCTATGAGAAGGCTAATAAATCGCAATTAGGGGCCGTCCAATATTTATGTGATGTTTTTTTGTCATTTTAACCCCTCCCACCCCTTGCTGATCCATGGTGAGGTTCAAGACTACCCCCCCTTCCCTATATCACGTGTATTTTTTTAGTACCTACAAAAATCTTAATTTTTTAAACATATTCATAAATGGAATACAGGTTTAAGTATCATCAAATTTTATTGAAAGAAAATAAAAAAATACAATAATAACCTTAAGAGGTAGACAGAAAGGTTGCAAGTTGTTTTGGACTGACATAAAAATAATGAAAAAATGCGAAAAACTTTTTTGTAGTAATACATGAACATAATTTAATTTACAATGTCCTCAGACTACGAATAACCAAGACTTTCTTCAACACCATTAACTGGATAAGCATCTTGCAAGTTAGTTGTAGGCATAGTGCTTTGTTGAAGGTTTCATCAAGCCTCTCACAAAAATAAATACAAGTAACGCCGTTTTTCGGTTCAGTTTCGGGTGTTTGCCGAAAAAATTAATATTCCTGATATATTACTGCACCCCCTTCCCTTGATATATTTCGTGATTTTTTCATGGAGTCCCAAGTTAGTGGACGGCCCTTAACTGTTATTGGATAAGTCATTGTGCTCGACGAAACTCATCAATTCATTGTATCGAAAATGCGAAAAGTTAGTTTTATTTCTTATTCAAAGTTGTATTGCTTTTTCCTAATATTTCATACGAAACGGAAGTTACGTAAAGCGAAATAGTTCAGCGACGACCTCCGAAGGCAGAGCGATCCAATCTAAAATCCCGATATTCACGAAACGCTCTCGACATAACTGTACAACGTACCCACACAATGCAGAATAAAATCCGAATAAATTAATACATATCAAAATGCAAAACGACACGCGCAAATGAATTCGGAATATAAATAAAGAGCGATTTTGAAGAAACCAGTTCTCGAAGAATTCAATTGAACGTTTTGTTGATTCCATTCACCGATGGCAGTGAATTTGCATTTTTTTATTTAGTGTTATTCCTCCGGACATTTTATGAATTGATCAACGCCAGGATAACTTTATGATTGACAAGATGTCGTTTGTAGAGGATAATGTTTGTGCTTGTAATCAATTTAGCGGATGAATAATTCCATCAGTGATATGGTCATTAGTTGTACCAATTAATTGTGTGTAACACCGGTGACGAAGATCAAAGGTACCGCCATCACTTGTTCAGGAAAATGACTCAAATGATCGATGTGATATTCCAACTATAACTTGATAATGTTCGAAACATATAATTTATAATACGCTTGCGGACCCGACAGACGTTGTCCCATACACGCGTCTACAATTCGAAATTCTCAAACATTTTTGAATCTAGACCGTTCGTATTTTTAAAATTCAGGTGTTATGTTCTGATATGCAAAGATTCTACAACTCGATCGCAGCTATCTAAAGATTATCCTTGAATCCACTTGAACACTCACAAAAACACTCACTCGATTATGCTAGTACACACATAATTATACTAATAAATTGTAGATTATATAATACGTTTATACTTTCAACAGGGCACCATCTAGTACTTATTATACTTAAATACTTATTCAATTTATTCAACGAAGTACTTTATACCGCCATCTGTTAGATTCTTATCGAACTAACTACACACACTGTGTAAAATTTCATTAAAATCGGTTCAGTAGATTAGGAGTTCATTGCGGACAAACAAGGTGACTCGGTAATTTATGTATATTAAAATAATGGCTCCGGTAGAAAATGAAAATAGCCTTATATAAAACTCTCGCTTTACCGCTGGTGTTATTTTTGAAAACTTAGGTTAGAGAAATTAGTGATTGGTTCGACTTTACCATCATCGAATGATACAAGTGAATGTAGGATGTAATGAGTGCTTTATGTATTGAAATTTAATAATGACTACTGCAATATTGTGTCATTAGCAGTCATTTACTTGTTGATTATGCGTTATTACTGTCATTCTCTATTCAATAGCGAATTCTTAACTAAATTACTACTAGTTATCTCTATATAACACTTTCAAATCAATTCCATATATGTATTTTTCGAGTATTAAGGAAATAAAAATTACGTTATTTAATGCTGAATCTTGAACTTCCGTATATTAAACCTTACTAAATTAGAAAATGATTGAATATTTGTTCGAATACCAGAAAAATATTGGTAATCTGAAAAAATTTTTTATGAAAACAAATAGTCACAACTACGACCAAGGTAAAATGTATAACAATAGAAAATACTTTTGGGACCCGTAATACCAGGTCACCGATAGTTGGTATAGTCTAGGATTGAATGGTCCGTATTCCTACACATGCAGTACTTGAAGTTCTAGAGATTGCTAGTAAAATATCAATATTTATATGTTTGAAATATTTCACCCCACTGGTTCGCTCTTATTCATAAGAGAAAAGTGTGTCTGATATATTAAGTGTAAATCACGGTGTACCACAGGGAACAGTTTTGGGTCCGTTACTATTTTTAATATATATTAATGACATAGTACAGGTAGCCACAAAATCTAACATAACTTTGTTTGCTGATGATACGATGATGTATATAGTGGGGGAAGATTTACATCAAATGGTATCGGATATGAACATTGAAATGAACAGGTTATTCGCGTGGCTGTGTGATAACATATTAAGTTTGAATGCAGGAAAATCAAAATTCAGTATATTCGCCAAGAAATCACGAATGATAAATGTGCAGGTTGATAAAATATGTATTTCTGTAAACGGAGAAGCCATTGTTCACGTTGAACATATCAAATACTTGGGTACAATTTTGGATTCGAATTTAAACTTTCACGCTCACGCAGATTATATAACGAGAAAATTTTCGAAAAAAGTAGGATTTTTATCACGAATCGGCATATTTTTGTCTATGAGTACAAAGTTGTCACTCTATAAAGCCATTGCACTTCCTCATTTACAATTCTGTTGTTCCTTATTGTTTCATTGTCCTCAATATCAAATAAGTCGATTAGAAAAAATACAAAATAGGGCTATGAGATCTATATTAAAATGTAATAGATATACACCTGTCAAATCCATGCTTAATGTGTTAAATATGTTATCTGTTAGCCAAAGAGTTGTGTTTAATGTACAATTGTTCATTTTTAAACTGAAAAGAAATATGTTACCAACCTACATTAGTGATAGAGTTCGATTATTTAAAGATGTATATACTTATAATACGAGATTCAAAACAGACTTTATCCTTGGAAAATGTAACACCAAACAAAAGCTCAAATCTATTTTGTATGAAGGTTTAATTGAATTTAATGGACTTTCTGCACATATAAAAAACTGTGAAAGTTTAAAAGTATTTAAAAGACTTTTGAGAACGTTCATCTCAACCAAATGCAATACAGTTTACAAGTCACTCTAATTCAATTGGGCTTTGTTTCTGCTAGTACTCTAATTGATGTTTATCATGTAATATTAGTTAGGTGCTGAGTATAACGATTTTGTTTTTCTACTATATTATGTTATTTACATATATTGATACTCTACTTAATTCACAGTATTTTATTTTTCCTTATTTTAATTTTTATTTGAATCGTTTTCACTATATTTTGTAATATGATGTAGCAATTCTGCTAAATAAATACATTATTATTATTGAAAAAGTCAGTCGTATTTAGAGCGTTGTATACGAAAATCAAAAGAACATATTAAAGTTTATTTCGTAAACATAGTTTTCAAATGTAAAAATACTTGTCAATTAATTATATTTACTACATTAATCATTTTACATTTCTCTTTCATTCAGCTAAGTCGGCTCTGTAGCATGATACGATGTATTTCTAAACATATTGTGAACAAATCTGAAACAGATACTCGAATGAATTTATAGAGTGAGTTTTTCCGAAGTTTAACATTATTGTTACTGTTGTATTTCGACTTTCTAATTTATTTCAATAAAATCTCAGTTTTATGAAGATTCACATCGATACATTTCTTCTTATAGCCGTTTCGAGTAACCGATATTGTCGCTGTTTCCTTAGTAATATTGTTCAGTATACCTAAATCTGTGCTTAGAAAACAGTTTTAATAGTATCTTGTCTCTTCCTATTGAATTTCTCAGGTCTATCTACAACTTAAATAAGGCAAGGAACAGTTGTATAATTAAAATGAAACTAATACTACCAATGTTAACTGCATCTACTAAGAACAAGCCTTCTCTGTGAATATTAATTTGATTATTTATATTATCTAAATTATAATTGAAGTAATGGAATTAGGTTCTTAATTTATGCACAAATCTTTGTATTTACCATATGTTACAAATTATATTCATGTATGTGTTTTGTAGGAAAAATTTGGTAAGTCCCATTGCAATGAGACTCGAAACATTTTCCAATGAGTACCATTGCAAAATGATCTTTGTTGTCTCCTTCTTTAATCTTTACATCTCATGAACAAGTTGGATATTGCGCTATTCCTCAATTTGAATGTATATTAAGTTGAAAATTCTAGCAAGTTTGAAGGCAATTTTTGACTCTACTCTATAACTACGCTAGTAAGCTCTACTATAGATATCATTTGTTCATTTTGATTGAAAACTCTTGATTATATAACACAAAAATTGTACAATTGAATCAGTTTTGTCAGTGCAGTTTCAGAGACTAGTTTTTCAGCCGATTAATTCAGAGTGAAGATGAAAGACAGTTTGAAACTGATCGAAAAAATTGCGAAATCTGTTAATTACTCAGATTTTATAGTCATTATACACTTTTAATCTTGTACATTCTACATCCTTCACAGGATATTGTGGGGGAATATTGCGGAAAAAATAGTTGAATAAGAAAATAGTACGAAGTGGAGACTTAATATCGTACGTGCTCATATAGCATGTTCCACAGCGACATTCCATTTGTTAATTTAAATTTTTCGAATGAATCTCCTTGTTTTGTATCTTTTTCGGTTTTTCGTCTTTAGAAAGTCTTTATTGTATAAGTCGGTAATATTACCACAAACTTTTGTTCAACTTCATTATACACCTTGCCTCAAAATGATATTCAAAAGTTGCAAAAACTCCAAAATAGAGCATTTATGACTTAATTGAAGTGCAATAGGTACACACCTGTATCACTTATGTTAGAAACACTGAGTTGTTTGGGAGCATATAGTATATAAAATTTTAGACTTCATTTATAAAATAAAATATGGCAAGGTCCGTAACTATATCGTTGACCGTGTAAAATACGTCGAAGATGTACAACGTGGTTACCAAACAAGGCCTAGGGAACAAAATAATTTTTATTTTGATAAGTGCAGTACATCTAAATACCTAAATAATTTATGTGCGAAAGGAATGATTTTGTTTAACAGTCTAGATCCGCAACTAAATTGTGTGAGAATACTAATGACTTTAAATAGTTATTGTATGTTTCTGTAAAAAATTATGTTTAAGGATGAAATATGTTGTTTGATGTTTGTGTATATAATTTCTCTTTTTTTAAAGTTTATTAGCTGCGCTAAATAAAGTTACTTACTGTATTTCACAAAGACCACTGAGAAAACATTATATTCCTTCATTTAATCTGGGAGTATGTATAACAAAAATGGCAAGAATACTGAGCAAAACTCCGTCATATAATTTGGTGATTTACTGCAACTTCTGAAAGAGGAAACAGTGGCATTTCATCATAACTCTGGTTTATCAATCGTATTTCTTTCACCGCCCAAAGCGACTTCCAACTACTCACCACACATCCCCGTACTATAATTTGGACCACCATAAAAGATTTCATTTGAGAGAACATTGAAATATTCGTTTGCTTCTCCACCAACTACTGGTTATTTATCTCTGCAGTAAGTTGCTCCTGTAATATATACTTATCCTCACATATAATTATGATGACAAAGGCTAGCCGGCTACGGCAGCATAAATAAAACTGCTCCTGTTCTTTTAATTTTTGAGGGCATTAAAATGTAATCAGGGCTATGTAATTATTAACTGAGCAGTTCTTTTTCTTGCGTCTTAAAACGGGTGGAAGTAGAACCCTATTGTGATTAAAGTATGAATTTAGAGTTAAACTAACGAGTGCATCTGACATACACGCAATCTCTTCATGAAATTTCTTTGGAGTTTTACTTCGTAACTATTCTGTGCATCTTATATAAAAAATTTCGAATTCCATAAATTAATATTTAATAGTACCAATGCTGTAAGCGTAAGAAGGAAAAGGAAAGGAATTTTGAACAGGTTGGTACTTGGATATGACTAGCTTACTTTTGAAAGTAATAACAATTTGGCAGATGGCTTTTTTTGAGTTGTAAAGGATATACTACAATCGATAGCATTTCGAGTTGCTTAGGACTTATGCCAGTTGAACAGAGAAGAATTTATGATACACTCATATGCAAGTTTGTTGGTTTTTTAAATCTAGAAAGAGTATATTTGAAGCTGGATTTGATAGATACAATAAATTACCTAGCGCTGACTTAATTTTAAACAATAATAAATGATTATTTGATGAGTATCAAACCTAAAAATTAACTTTAAACTTATATAAATTTTGTAATAGATTTTATTATTATTATAGTTGATTTCATTCGTCGATTGGGCCGATACTTGATGAAAATCTAAATACATAATTTAAACAAAACTAAGTAGTTTTCTGATTTTCACTATAATTAATTTAAAACAAAGCAATATTGTTTCGCCAGCACAGAGGCTTCATCAGATTTAGGTGATAAACTGAGCTATTACATTGTGGACTGAACGTTTTCGTTCCGTATGCAATATTTTGAAGTTGTTGTTGAAGACATGGTTCTCTTCTATAAGATGTGTTGCATACGTCGAATTGGTTTTATCTTTTTCAAAGCATCTTTGGTGTTCAGATATGCTTCAAAATATTGCATACGAAACAAAAAGGTTATGAACTAACCCTGTTAGAAGCCATGGAAATTAATAGGAGGAAGAAATCGAATAGTTTATTAAATGATCAACTTTCAATCAATAACCTTCTTTATTAAATTTATTCCAGTAAGGCAATCGAAGAAAAGTATTCTATGGTCATTCCCCACACTTCAGAAGACAAATGTTTTATGGTCATTTTCCTACTTCAGAAGAAAAGTGTTGTCATTGCCACACACTTCAGGATATATGCTGGCAGTCCAATAATGTATTAGCTCAGTTTAATAATCTACATCTGATGAAGCCACTGTATTAGTGAAACAATATTGTTATTATACTGAAAATCAGAAAACTACTCAGTTTTATGTGAATTATTTAATTGATTTGAGTTTACTTTGAGGTCGACATTTTTCGTGAAACGTGAGTTTTATATTTTCGATTGGCTCAGGAAATCCAGAAAACCCTATTCAACATAAGGGCGGAAACTACTTCACCGTTCCGCCCGAAACCACCCTGGTTATCGAAAATCGATGTATAATTGATATGTCTATTTTTATTCAGCCAAAAACGATATTTTGCGAAATACGAAAAATGGGATTAAAATATCATTTCGATGAAGGAGAAAACTGCGGAGACATTGAGATTTGAAGTTAGAAATCGCTGAAATTTCCTTAAAGACCGTCTTATATAGGTCTTATATATATTCTTGATTTTGTTAAGGTCGAAAGTTATTCGATTTGATTTTTATGTGTTAATCTCGTCGATATTGATACTTTCACTTTTCAATTTTTCATTTGGAATTTATCATTTATGAGTTTTTGATTTACAGTTTTATTGTATAATAACGTAACACGTTTCCTTGAGAAGAATTGAAGCCGAATGATGTCTAATTTTTGGTGAATGGGCCTTCGAACAGCTTAATGAAAATCCGTTGTTTTATCGGAAAGGAGGTTTATGGGCTGGTGGCATCATCGGTCCATTTTTCTTCAAAGACGACCGTGGAAGAAACGTTACCGTCAACGGCGAACGATATCGAGCCATGATACGCAACTTTTTTGTTGCCCCATGTTCAACCTAGTTGAACTTGGTTGAAATGTGGTTTCATCAAGACGGGCCACATGCTACACAGCTCGTGAAACAATGGACAAAATGAAGGATGAATTTGGTGAGCAGCTTATCTCTCGAAATGGCCCTGTAAATTGGCCGCCAAGATCATGCGATTTGACGCCTCTGGATTATTTCTTGTGGAGTTATGTTAGTGTATTTGGACAAGCCGAACACGATTGAAGCCTCACAGGATAACATAACACGCTTAATTCGTGGGATACCGGCCGAAATGCTCGAAAAAGCGACGTAAAATTGTATCTTCAAAATGGACCATTTGATACGGAGCCGCGGACAACATTTACATCAAGTTATCTTCAAAATGTAAATGGCAAAGGCCAAGTTATGAATTCCAATAGAAATCTTGAACATATGATTCAAATTAAGTGTTTTACTCGATTAAAAAAAACTACGCATAAAAAATCACCCATTACAATGAGACTGTAAATCCAAAAACCAAGTGTTTCAGTTATCTTGTATTTTATTAATTGGAAATAGTTACAACTTTCTAGAAAATTAATAAATGACACGGAGGTTTCGCTTATCTCTTGGTGAAACATTATGTTAAAAACAATAAATTAAAATTAACACACTTGACTTAAGTTTCACTGAATATATTAAAAACTCTACATATGTTTTGGGTTGTTAACCCATCATCAACATTGTTTACTCTTGATAATAAGTTAACTATCCGAAACACATGTAGAGTTTTTAATATATTCAGTGAAACTTAAGTCAAGTGTGTTAATTTTAATTTATTGATTCTAGAATTTGTAAAGCTAATTTGCTAAGCTTATTAAATACTTTTCTACAGTTATTGATTCACTTTCACAACAATGAAATTGAACCTAACTTCCTTATCGATGAGTATTCATTGAACTTCTATTTATTTAAGGATGGACAGGAAATAGTTCATTACTACAACATCAGGTGCACGCTGTTAACTATATGGGATAGTTTTTATACGCAGACTTAGTCGCTTCGTAATGTACTACGTGTAATTAAAAAGACTTCCTACTTTTCATAGCAGCTCAATAATTACCATACGATAGCAGTAATCGCAGAAGATTAGAGACCTTTGCTTTGAGTGAGTGAATTTTTTAATGTGTTCATGAAACCGTCAACCGAAAAACTAGTTTCACGTGGTCATTTAAACACTTTCAATCGAATTATCGGTCATTTAATTGCTAGAGGAGAAAACTGATTGAAATATTTAAACGAATTAAAATGAGGCGCCTAAAATGTTGGAGTTTATTTGAATGACTTCACATTTTGAAGGAAAGATTCTATTTTCCCTAGTAGTTCGTTGGTAGAGTGAACTATTTCAACACTTTTCATTCTGAGACTGAGGAAATAGACTGCCATTACAGGCACTAATCAAAACAATTATAACGGTACCATAAGAAATATTTAATTTCGTTTAATCTCATTGATGGGCAGGAGAGAAACTTTATCTCTGAAAATTTTTGTACAAATTACTGCACAACAGTATTGATTGTCTTCCTCCTTGTCTGCTTTGAAATTTCGTTTTCCTAGGTAAAATTCTCGTACTACAGAATTATTCCACCTAGAGACTCCAAGGACCAACCCGCTAATGGAATCCCCCATTTGGTTTATTGAGTTTACATTCAATAGAGTAGCTAATAATTGTGACATTCACTGTCACTCCATTGAAGTTTTTTTTTTTTTTTTTTTTTTTTAATTCAGTGGACCTACAGTTTAACGCCGGTTCCGAACGGCCACTGGGCTTGTTATCGATGTACATTACCCAGTATATTCCATTATTTAAACTACTTTAATCATAGACAAACACAAACACCCATGCCTCAAGCGCGGCTCGAACCCGAGTTCTACTGCACCATAGTCCGGAGTTCTACCGACTAAGCTACGGAGACCGGCATCCATAGAAGTTATTAGTAGGAATTATGTGAACAAAGGAAATTAACTAAAATGAATTGATTCAGATTGAATTCTTGATATTATTTCATTAAATTGTATTATTAGTTACTATTTCAGTTTTTTTCAGATTAGATTGAACTCTTTGTATATCTCTTTCATTTTATTCAATTAGCTATTATTCAACATTATGCTATTATTTTCTTTAATTGGGTATTATACATGTTGAAAATAAAGAACTTATTATTATTATTTAGTGTCTTCTCATTTATTGGGGATACAATAAGACAGGTTCTTTTTATATCTTGTTTTAGAACTTGTGTTTTGAAGAAAAGTTTTTGAGTCGAATTATTTAATTAAATTAACTCAAATGGGTGAAAACGGATATAATTTTTTGGAAGACACACTCTTTAAACAAAATACACAAATTGAAAATCTTATTCTATCACCAAAAGCGAGAAAAAAAAATTAGAATATTTTAATGGGATTTTACATTGATAATCTTATTTTTTTAGAGTCAGTATAAAAGCTTCACTCATTGCAATGACTTCAGACTTAGGAAGTCCGTTGAAAGAGGGCGCCACGATGCTAACTAGACAAAGCTCACAGGAAACTCTAGAAAAAATTAAGCATAAATTGAATGTAAAATTAAACTAATTATTATATCTTTGCTTGTCCAATTACGTTTGATTTCTATACGAATTAGGGCATGATAACCTGATCAGTCCAATAAAGGTAATTTCATAGTTTTTGTTTGCTATTTAAGTAAAGTTTTCTGCTTTCAGTCAGCTTTGAAGATCTATAGATAGTACGAAGAAACTCTCGGTTGTTAAATTCTCCGTTTTTATTAAATTTGGTAATACTTTTCACGAGTTAACACATATGTTTATCACAAAAGTGAAGCTATTCGCTGAAAATAAGTATGCAGACTATCTCTCCTCAATATTTATATTGGAAGGGTTGTGGTTCTCACAGGTTGGAAAGTTATCACGATTTTAACTCTACTCTCAAAGATTCGCAGAGCTATTTCCCTTTTTTCTGTAAATTTTTTTTTCTCATTAATGTTTTCACAATTTTTAACAATATATTGAAGAATATCTTCAACACCCAATGTAGAAATTGAAGATGCTTGAAGTTATGATAGGTCAGTAAGAAGGAGAGGACTTGTTTTCAACAGAATATTTGGCGAGGAATGCCCTGTATTTTCATTGGACATAAAGTGAGAATGAAGGTACTCGTGCTTATGAAATCAGAAAACGAATTTGCAGAAGAAAATCCACCAAGACTCTTCGAGAATTGTATCAAATTCAACCATGTTCTACATTTCAATAAAACTACATTGCCCAAGTAAAAAAGGGAAAGCGCCTTGACCGCCTGGAAATTATTGAAGTACCTGTATTTTATATATTTCCTATTGCTATTAGAATTGTGTTGGCGAAACAATATTGCCATGTTTGACTAACTTAAAATGAAAATAACAAAACTACTCAGTTTTATTCAAAAATATGTATTAAATTAACTTTTGAGTCTGATCTTTCATTCAGTCTTCGAACAAAAATACTGCTTGAATTTCACGTGGAATTCACAATAGTATAAAACGACATTTCAGGAAAAATAACCTTAAAAATATTAAACCCTCAAGACAACTTAAGATTGTGAAGGACAATTATTGTGGAAAAAGTTAACAAACTTATGATAAGCTTAATAATTCATGTCTGCCTGCAGTCCAGTGATAAAATTTTCAAGAATATATTCGAAAACATCTGTCAAAAAAGAGATAATGTGGTTATGTTACGTAATTTCGATAAAATCGTCCAAACTGTCGAACTAAAAAACGATAAATAACGGCTGGTGCACGCCAGCCTGGAAATACACCTGCGAACTGAATTAGAAAAGCACCTGCGAACTATAGAAAGCTGAAAAGTATAAACTAGAGTCAGCTGAGCATAACATTCAATTCTCGAAGGACGGTTATAGTTCCACTCTAGTGACGAACAACTTCCATTCTGTGGTTAGTGCGTCTGTGAATCTGAATATCTGTGAACCGATGATCGATAGAATCTGAAAATCAACGCTGTGCGCCATAAAGTGTGCAATACTGAACTCATAGAGAAGAAAGCGTGAATAAAAGAACAAAGAAGATTCGAAGATACAAACGTGATTACTGCCAAGTTTCCGCATTTTGGTTCTGTTTCATTATGAATCGTTTTAGCATGAGTAATTTCGCAGGAAACAGTAGTAATTCCTTGAACTAGCGAACCTAGAAAATTGATAATTACGATTCCAAAATGTAACACTTGAAATTTCATTACCTAAAAGAATGATTGTATCTTGAAGATTTTGGAATAATACGTCTTTGACTTCTGTCAAATCCCCAAGTGAACAGTATTTGCAACTTTTTCATTAAATACAAGGAAAATGACGAATATGAATAATTTTGGTCGGATAAACAATTATATAATAATGGGTGATTTTATAAGCGTAATTTTTTTTAATCGAATAAAACACAATTTGCATCATATATTCAAAATTTTCATTGAAATTGATAACTTTTTGTTGTCATTTTGCGTCACTTTTTCTGGAATTTCGGCCTGTATCCCACGAATTACACGTGTTATGTTATCCTGTAAGGCTTCAATCGTGTTCGGCTTGTCCACATTCACTAACAACTTCACACCCCACAAGAAATAATCCAGAGGCGTCAAATCGCATGATCGTGGCGGGTAATTCACAGGGCCGTTTCGAGAGATAAGCTGCTCACCAAATTCATCCTTCAACATGTCCATTTTTTCACAAGCTGTGTGGCATGTGGCACCGTCTTGATGAAACCACATGTCAACCAAGTTCAACTCGGCCAATTGGGGCAAAAAAAAGTTGCGTATCATGGCGCGATATCGTTCGCAGTTGACGGTAACGTTTCTTCCATGGTCGTCTTTGAAGAAAAATGAAGAAAAGATGCCACCAGCCCACAAACTACACCAAACTGTCGTTTTTTCGGGATGCATCGGTAATTCTTGTATGGCATGTGGGTGTTCATCATTCCATATGCGATAGTTTTGTTTATTTACATATCCGTTAAGCCAGAAATGAGCCTCAACGCTGAACACAATTTTTCGATAAAACAGCGGATTTTTATTAAGTTGTTCTAAGGCACATTCACCAAAAATTAGACGTTGTGGTAGGTCATTCGGCTTCAATTCTTGTAGAAGTTGAATTCTATATTCTTTCAAACCCAAATCAACACGTAAAATTTTCCATGTGGTTGAGTAACACATGCCCAATGGCTGAGAACGGCGACGAATTAACATTTCACGATCCTCATTAACACCGTACGCTACGGCTGCAATATTCTCTTCAGTACTCACTGTACGCATGCGAGATAATGGTTTAATGTCCAAGAAAGTAAACTTGGTGCGAAATTTGGTTTGTAAGTCTTTCCTTTATGAAATGGCAGAGCATACTGAAAACTTTTCACTTTGACAGATGACGTTTGGTTGCCATTACCAATCAGTGCCGCCAACCTGATAAACTTAACTCTTAAAAAATAACCGTTTGTAACAAAAGGATGTTCAATCCTTTGCAAACTATCAACATCGAAATATTCGATTAAATCAAGGAACTTGATCGAATTAATTAGTTGGGTAACTAAGTAAATCATTGAGAAGCAACAGAAATATCGATTCAAGAAGTTCAAGCTCGATTAAGACAAATTTCAATAATTTTCTTTCCATATATCACTTATATTTGACATAAGTTAAGGAAGAATCTCTCTGTTTAAAAATGTATTAGTTATTGCATTAATTCTGTAGAGTGATGAAAAATGTAAGAAATATCAAGCATATACATATTTATTTGGATATAAACAGTTCTTTACACATAATTAGTCGTAGATCAACGAATATTGTTTAGTAGGTTTCAACTTGCTATTTCAAACCAGAAACATTTTTTTATTTTCATTTTCAGTTTTGAGGAGCTAAGTTTGATATAATTCATATTCATTATTAGACGACATCCGTTCAAAAATGTGGAGGATCTAATAATAATAACAATAAAAACTTTATAGAAAAAAAATTAAAATCAAAACACTTTCAGTTTCACTGAGTAAGTATATTTAACTTACAACTAACAACTTGTGAATTGTTAATATAATCACATTCACATAATATATAACATTTCAAGGAGAATTAACTAAAACATAATCAATGAGAAATTTTCTGAAAATTTTATAATTCGGACAGAACTTTATATATCAGCAAATTATTAAATACAACCAAATATCTATTCATTGTACATTTATTCATGAACGTGTATTACTACAATTCACTCGAAAATCTTCACTTAAATTCTTTAAGAAAATGTAGATTTCCTCTCAAATGATTAGGTACTTAACACATATTCTCTTATTTAGAATTTATAGCTTAATATCCTGAATATAACTCCCTGAATAACAATCATTTACTCCGAAACTTCTAACAGATTTTGATTGGTATTCCTTTATATTTCAGAATTATTCTCAAACCTCGATTCTGGATTTTTTGTAACCTTTTAATAGAATTTTTTGTAGATTGAGCAGTATTTAACGCGAGGAAGAGCTGGTTATTTAAACAGAAACAGAGTTGTCTGAATATCTAATCTACGACTTGCTCTAGTGATATAGTGGCAATACAGTGATCGAGTCTAGCAATCCAGAGAGCCATTTTGAGCTACAAAAGTCGCTTCTTTTTCGTGAATCTCCGTTTGTGTTTTACGTCTCCAACTTCGTACACCAGAAATTTGACTACGCCGTTCTGATGAGAGCCAACAAGCTCAGAACACTTGTGATCAACTGCTTGCGCGAAAAATATGAAATTTCTTCATTATGTTATCCAATTTCAACAATTCGACAATCTTCGCTGATAACCACGCAACTTTATTTGTCATGAAATATAAAATTCATGAATAATTCAATGAAATTTATGCTAACGTTTATTTTTATTTACTAGAGCTCCTTGAAAATCACTTAAATATGCACAAGTTTCGTCTGTGTTATTTTTTCGTGATTTTACTTGTGTTATGGAAACTATAGATTATCAGCGTTGCTATATAAACATACATAATTTTTCGTCAGTTTATAAATTTGTAAATAAGTACCGAAATAATTCTCATTCACCTCCATTCAATTTGATTGTTTATTTATTCAATGTTGAATAATTCTTATTCAGAACACCACAATTGAATCGTTGATGATAGTATCGTACAAACTCCAAATCAGCAATTGTTTATTCAATCTCTTCTATTCAATTATAACATTTACAATTCATCATTTAAATGACACTCCCGAATTATTCGGATATCTTGTTCTAACAATACCAATGTTAAAAATAGAAATAACCCTGATAATCAAATGATACAATTTCCTCTATTCTTGGAAGGAATTTCTAGTTGGAATTTTTATTACTGTATTTATCAAAAGTTGTTACTTGGACAAATATACATTTTCGAACTGTGGGCAGGTACACGAAGCTTTAGGTGCTTTTTTGATGACTCATAATGGATTCTTTTGTCACTTTGTGTTGGTGTGAGTGGCCATTGTCATAAAAACGATTTAGTATTCAAAACGGGTATGCGGATAACAACACAAATATTAAGTTCGAGTCTGCATGTTCTAGCACATATGGAAGCGAATTGTAGACTGCAAATGGGCTTAACTCTTTTATTGGAGGCCCCTCTGTGGAATCTTGTGATTTCCGGCGACTCAAGAGTTTGTATTATAAATAAGTAAATGAAGCAAGTTGAAAATTCCATTCGCGGTTAAACTGAGACAATATATTCAAAGCTATTCGAACTTAAATGAATTTTAACAAAATATACTTCGTTTCTGGGCAACGTTATTGGCTAAAAAGATCAATTTTTCGTTAAAATATAGGATGAGAAAACGAAATTAAAATACCCGAAAAACACCAAAAATTATCAAAATGATAACCTTGGCGGGCTAGACCCATATTGAGTTTTACGTGGAAGTTTTCCTTGAATGTTTTGAGTGTGAAAGGAGTTATTTGGAGGATTTATTCGTCAGTTGTAGTCTTGAGATCTTATAGGGTATTTAAGTGATGTTTAAACATATCGACTGATCTACAAACCTCGTAGAAAAAAATCACAAGGCCTCAAATCAGGAGAACTCGTAGGTCATTGAATGCACTCCATAAAAGGAACCACCTCCCCAGGAAATATCTCCTGGACAATAACGCGTGAAAACAACAGGCTGTGTTTGAAGTAGTCTTGCTAGTGCTAGAACCAGAAGTTCTTTAGGTCCTGCTCCTGGTCGCATTCTTCGTTTTTCTTCCTCAAAAAATTCTAAAGCATGACACAGTACCTTTGAAAGTTCAGAAGTCTATTGTGACTGCTAAAGGCGTAATAATATATATCGACGACATTGCACAACAAATGGGACTTTTTGGCTGTGGAGGGAGCTTTGGTTGACGTGTTGGGACTTGTTAAGTGCCCAGTACTGAAAGTTACTCTGATAGATATGAGCTTCATCTTTGGTCAGAATAATCGGGCTAGGAGGTAGTTATTGAAGTATCGCTGGACAATACTCGTTATTTTATTGGAGGAATAACTGAGTAATATTGAGATATATGAAATAAAATTCGATTTTTCTTCTTGAATAAGGACTTAGTAGTATGATCTAAAATAATGCAGTATTTGATATAAAATACTCAGATATTTGAATTGACCTTCTTGTTATTTACAATATTCAGCATGTTAGATACACATACATAAAAATCTCAAAGATTATTCCAAGGCTATGATTAAAATAATTTTTTCTATTAGGATTCTTGAAAAACTGCTTTGTTCGAAGTTAGGTATATTGCAAATAGAATATGCGACAGTAACAAATCCTTTTCACCATCAAACGTGTAACGTTTTCCAATCTACGATGAATTCTCGAGAGATCCTTCAGCCGGCTACCTGCTGAACCCTTCTAAACACAACAGAATTGTTTCTAATTGAGTAACACCCAGCAATTATCCGATTTCCCAAATGGTTTTCAAGTGGAGTAGCGTAAACTAATCACTCTAGAAATCCCCATACGAAATAACCAGAGATTATGTTACAGATTCTGAGAATCAGGAAGTCCGAGAATTGAACAGGCTATGCGTGGCTCGATCAATTCCACATCTACATAGTTACTGTTAAAAATCACACAACTGAGGAACATAACTGAAATTTGGTGATGCACAATCGTGCGTAAATCCCATTGCAATTATTGTCACGGTCGGTAATTCCTCCAGGAACTCAGGCAGCGTTGCTCTCAAGAATTAGCAATAAACCTCGCCAGTAAGCTTATGGAGAAGAAAAGCCAGTGAAGTAGATAGTAACAGACAATTCTAACCAAAATATTCAATAAAATTAATGTTGAGAAAGATTGTGACATACGTCATGGAGGTCAACTGTGATGACTTGACAGGTGTCACTCCATTATCCCATCACCTGACGTACTTCATCTGCCTCTAAAATATGTGGATGTTTCATACGCAATGACAGATATTTCAATACTCTTCAACATTTATAAGATTATTTAATACCCGAATCCGTATCAAGTTGGAATAGCATGATCTGGCATCCTATTTAAACTTGTCATCAAAACCTTACTGCGGCTATTCAGAGAAGGTTCTAGGAATTCTTTTTTTTATGGGCAAAGAGCCCAAATGGCCTTGACGTAAGTCATTAGCCAACAGAGATCTTAATTTGACTTTTTTCTTTTATTTGTTGAAATTGAATTGTAAAATTCGAAATGTACACCACAAGGGGAATATACACTGGGACACATTACGCCGAAGGGCACGTCACGGCGATTTTGTTCTTTATACACATACACCTTTGAGCCACGGAAAGAAAGGTTTTTATACACGAGGAAATATTAAACACAGGAAACAACGTTGCTTATATCTTGACACCAGCAGAAATAAAAAAATCGAATATCACTTCATGAACACTCAGGTTATTAATAGACAGGAGGAAGCATAAATTGTAGGGCTGATTGAATTGTATGATGTTATTCAATTTCGAAAACAGGACTTTTCTCTGATGCCGTAGGTTGCGACAGACTAAAAACAGGAATTCTTAGTTTAGAGGAAGGAAGTACCCATAGAGAGCAATCATGCAAATTATTGAGTCGATTATGTTCAATCTCATTGCAGGATAGGAAAGTTAATCCCTGAAATTGTTGTACAAATTACTGCACAACTGTATTGATTGTGTTTCAATGTTGTCCGCTTTGAGATTTCGAGTTTCTAGGCGAAATTCTCATACCACAGAATTATTCCACCTAGAGACTCGCTAATACAACCCCCATTTGGTTCATGGAGTCTACATTCAATCAATTTGGTAATGAATGTGACATTCACTTTAACTCCATTGCAGTTATTATTAGGGGTTATGTGAAAAAGTGAAACTGACTAAAATGAAATTAATTATATTGAGTTCCTTGTCATATTTCGTTTCATTTACTTATTTAGTTATTATTCAAACTTATGTTATTATTTTATGTAATTGGTTATTATACCTGTAGAAAATGAAGACTTATTATTATTATTATTATAGTCTGTATCACAGAAAGAAAGACTTTCAACAGAATTCAAGGAATCAAATCTCGAAATTCTGCCGCATGTTTACCTAACACCTCGTATAAAAATGTAGCAGCATACTGCGAAAAATCAAGGATAATAAGTAAAAGTATTAAAACGCTTTCGTGACTATGAAAGTGAATCAAGCGGATATGAATGTCAGATGCTTTCAACTTGAAGGTATTCCGTTAGATGATCGAACCATATGGATATCACAGTAACAGAGTACTACCGAGATTATGAGGAAATAAAGTCTTTCCATACCACTGCAAATTGAAATAATGAAACTATATGATATAAAACTCCTTTCGTCCAATCTAAAACTCATGAAATAACGATAGAAATCTGTAATTCCAGTAGGTAGCTCAATGTACGAAATATTTGGTATCTCATTTAAACATGTGATAGGTCCGTTAACCAAATGGCGCTCCCCATTAACAAGTGGTTTGAATTAAATTAAACTATACACCTGTTATGAACAGATCGGTACAAGTTCACTTGCCCTATACAACTGTCACTTCCGGTGTAACTGACTTTATTCATGTTTTTTCCCTTCCGTGTGAACAAGAGGGACAAGCGTATCCATTTTCTGTTTAACAGTCAAGAAATCGGATTATATAGAACAGTGAACACCACTGCATCAGTTACTCAGACAATCTCATGGCTTTTAGAATTTGACCGAACTCTCACTTTTATTTTGGAACATTTTTATTCCACTAAATCGAAATCAAGGGTAATCTCTTCTCATTCCATCAATGTTTCGATTTCAATGTACATCTTCATCAGGATGCAATATGTGAGGTTATTAAATAGTTATCAAATATAATTGAAACAGTTTTAGCAATTATAATCTATTTTAAACTTGATCTACCTTAAACACCACAAGAGAAAAAACTTCCAAAACTTTTCGAAATATTTCATACGACTAGATCATTTCAAACTACACTGTATATAGAACTCTAGATGTAGTTGGAATAAATAGTTTTGAAAAGTTTTAAGGTGTTTCTTTCGAGGAGTTTTGAAGTTAAAAATAGATCATAATAATGAAATCTGTTTCGAAAAAATGATGACTGTTCATTTACCTCAAATATTGCGAATATATCCTGATGAAGATATACATTGACATCGAAACTTTAATTACTCCTCAATATTTATGAGACTATCAATGCCCTAATCCGTTGCAAGTTGGAGTGTGGCATCCTATTAAAATAGATTATAATTGTGAAGTCTGTTTCGAAGGAATGATGAATGTTCATTTACCTCTAATATTGCGCCCTGATGAAGATATACATTGATATCGAAACGTTGATGAAATATAACATTCATATTCAAGTGAATGTAAGTCAATTCCATCGAATAGAAATGAACTTACGAGATAAAGAATTTAACTGCATTATTTATATATTAAAATTGATCATTTTAGAAATTGATACTTAATTTTTTGATATTTATATTGGAAAACTGTTGTGTTGTCTTGTTATGTGGTTTACTCACATTATATACAAGTTCATGAGTGATAATTTATGAATAGTTTTAATTTAATCAACATCAAAAAATTTGTAGTATCCCTGAAGAAATTATCCGTTTTTAGGGAAGTTAGGAACATAATACAAAGTTTTCAATTTGAGATAAATCTGTGTCGAAAATTGTTACCAATAAACGCAGAAAATGATAATTCAAATGAAACTTGAGAGCTCTTTTGGAATGTTTCGATACCTCGATTGAGAATCGCTGTGTTCAGTACTCCTGAAAGTCTATTTTATTATTATTTTCACGATTATTAACCGTTACCGTTATAGAGCAATTTAACTTGAATTTGCAATTTTTAGGGGTTTTGCTTCAGCTTTTTTTGCCTCCCAAAACGCTTCATAATCTCAGAATTTGTTTTTTCGTTTATCTGTCCATTTTATTCCAGGTTATTCCCGACAATATATATTGATCTGTTGTAGGTCCTTTTAGAACTTTTTTGCCACTGGAACTCTGTGCCGCTTTTACTTCTGTTCCTTTTAGAACTTTTTTGCCACTGGAACTCTGTGCCGCTTTTACTCTCTGTTTTTATTAAGGGTTGTTTCTTCGATATTCTGGACTGTTTTATCCTGTAGACATTCATATTGTATTTGAGAATTCTTTCAAAATGATTTTTTGATTATTATTCCTTTCAAATATTTATATCTCTTTGTTGTTTCGAAATTTTCTGTTGATAATGATTGATTATTTGTGTTTTTGGTAGGTCAAAGATGAGCGTTTCAACTCCATGAACTCATCTAAATCTAAATTACTCGTTATAGTTTTTAATGGACACACGTCAAAAAATGCCCGAGCGTGAAAAATGATTATTAGACAGACGCTTACGTCATTGTAAAATCAAAATGCAAAATGCATCTTGATTGATCCTGTCTAGCCTTGTAATGAATCCTACACCTTCTATCTCTTATTTTCTACCTGACTATCAACTTCTCATCAATATGCCAAATGAGTGCATAATCACATGTAAATTTTTATCATCGCCGTGATTTTCAATATACAGATAACATCTTTATTTGATTTTTCTCGAATTCGGATTGTAGTCAGTCCCGGTTATGTAAAAGACGAATGTTGAATGAGTTGAAATACATAACTTTTTAAATAATTATGCAGATATATCTGGTTATGAAGGAAAAGTTGTCACTCGAAACATATGTTGAAGGATTCTGCTGAAATATGGCTTTTAAAAACTTCGTTGGATATAAAAATTATACCAGATAAAATCTCAATCTTTCGCATTCTTAGTTTTAATTTTTAAACATTTTGAACTTTAGGATTATAATATCAAACTGAAAATTAGTTTGATTAAATATTCGCTGATCTCTTGGTAAAACATCGTTTAATATGGAGGTTTTTTTTATTATTATTTTTTTATTATGTTTTTTTATTTTTTTATAAGAAGTCGTTCGTAACGACGAAACGCCTCATGCTATGTAGCGAATATAGTGTAAATCATAAGTTCAAGTGTTTGAATTTAAGTTCATTTTCAATAATATGAAGGTGTTGGCCAATGTAGATTCTTCATTATATTGTCGGACTTCTATTGCCTTTACATTCAATTTCGAATTCTGAAACAAATTATTATTAATTGAAAATAATAAACGGATTGAACTGAAAAAGATTAATAACTAATTAATTTCATGAGCGCTGAAACGTAAATATGAATTCAACAAAATAAAATAAAATAAATCAAATTGAAATATTAGCTAATTATTAAAACTGCAGTTCTCATTCGGGAACGGTTAGAGATACATTACTAATAGAAACGACGTGTGACTTCATCTGATTCGAACCATCCGTATGTTGATCGGCGTTAAGAATTATTTAATTTTATTTCAATTTAATTTATTTTAATAACTGATATTCAATGCTCGCTTACCTTTTGCTGAAACATGATTAAATGAAAATTTCAATCAAACTTTTGGCTTAATGTTTCACAAATATATTGAACAATAAAATTAGCGTTAATTAAATTACAAAGTTGAGTCGACATGTTGAATCGACAACGCTGAGTCGACATGCTTGAGTCGACAAACATGTCCACCCAACGTTGCAATATTATTTTATTATTCAATATATTTGTGAAATATTAAGTCAAGAGTTTGATTCAAATTTTTATTGAATTTATTTTATTTTGTTTAATTTATTTTTATGTTTCATCCCTCAGGACATTAATTATTTATTAATCTTCTTCAGTTTTATCTGTTTAATTTCACCATTTTAATTTTCAATTAATCATAGTTTGTCCAACAATATAATGAAGATCGTTCAATATGTTTAATAAAAAATACTCTGCTTAGTTTTGGAAAAATTAAATTGATTGCTTGTTTCAAAATAATCAGCAGAATATTTCCAAGGAATGAAGAATGAAGTGCTGCTATGCAATATCAAAACCCTCAAAAAACTGTGATCTATTTCACTTTCTTGAGTTCTATATTAGGTCAATGTTGCATATAATTGCAATGTTGCAAAATAATTGTCATTTTGGTTGAATACTTATTCTTATTCGCTTCTCTTAGTTCACTAATTTTATCTTGCTCTGTCAAATACAGTTGAAACTGTCAGTTCTTTAAATGATGACAATTAATCGTTAGTTAAAAATGATAAAAATAATATATAAACTCTAGGGGTAACAATTTTCTGTGGAATTTAGCGAAATTTTTTAACATTCCACTCATTTCGAAAAATTAGAAGACCTTTAATATCCATTTCTGACTAATTTGTAAACCATTATAATGAAATAACAAAGAATATATCGGCAAACAATATATATTATATCGCAAACGATATTATATCGATATAATTTCCTAAATGACCAATTTGAGGAAAAATTCGATTATGTATTAGTTTAAGTAATTTTTACAGAATGAATTAATTTTTGACAAAGGATTCTTCACGAAAACTAAAAAGTTCATTTTGTGGTATGTGCTGTTACTACTTTGTTGCCTAAATGTATTCAATTATAGTTCTTATGCATGTGTTTTAATTTCACAAAATTAAGTTAGAGTTGAAATAATAAAAATACATTTATTCTCAACAAATTTGTGTCTAATTACAGAAAAAAATCACAAATCGTTAAACCGTTCATCAATTGAAAATACAAATAAAGAGGCACATAAGTGAATATATACAATAAAAATTAAATTAAATTGAAATGAAATCGCAAAATATAATAATCGAATTATATATGATGCAACGGTTCTCAGGTCTTCCAGCATCTGTTTTCCTGTTCAAATTACGATCAATGCCATCCTCATGTGAGTCTTTCCATTTTGGAAAAATAGAAGAAGATACAAACAACCGCATCTGAGTTGGCGTCGAGCAATTGTCATGAATTGTTACGACAGACAGAAAGCGTTTCCCTTGCATTGAGTCACGCAAACGGCGTTGAACTTTTAGGTAGTATTTCTTCTTGACGTAAAACCTGGTAGCAATAATTCGTGATAAATTGTGTTTTGTGTCCCAACGAAAACCAAGGATACGTCTGCAGAATATTCGATCACATCTGATGAGGTTTTTCAAGTAGAACAACAACTCAGTTTTTATGAGAAACTCATACATTCTATAACGTTATAATTTTGTTAAGTGTCATATCTTTTCGTCAGAGTTTAGTTTTATAAGGTTAGGTTGGTACTCTTTCGTCCTAATGATAAGTAGGTCTGATTGTCGTGTTGTGTTCTTTGTAAGATGATTGGAAAGTTAACTTGAAACTGGAAAAAAAAGTTGGCTGATATTTTTTTTGGAAAAATTATCAGATATTAATTATTACCAATATAGGAGACGTGTTGAGACGTTCATCATTTATATACTTTTTCTTATATGAAATTTTGTTTTGAAGAAAAGAATAAGTATCCAGTATTTGAGATTATTTGATGATCGTTAAATTCTTCTGCATTGTTAGTTATTTGGAATTTGTGACCAGAAGAAGTACCCTTCAGGGGATCAAATCGTTTTTCGTTTTTCGTTCTTGTTTTTCGTTTTCGTTTTCATTTTTACGTTTCCTTTTGGATTTCTCCGTTTTGTTTTTGAGTACTGAAATTATTGAGAATCACTAATTGGAGAAGGTTTGGTAGAAGATCTTTGAGCCTGAAGCTGCAAGTTTGAGTACGCTTGGTGTGGTGAGAGTATTCCAGTACATTTTTTAAAGAGACATTGTGATATTTGATTTTATTTTTATTTTATAAACCTTGAGTTTACTTCAATTTAATAACTGTTTAATTTATATGCTGAAGATTCCTTTTTATTTAAACATTCATTATATATATTTTTTCATTGTGACGATTAAGTCCTCTTAGCTAATAGAGAATCAATTTACCTTTATTTGTTTTAATTTTTGAATAATTTTATGAGTACTTCAAATTATCAATTTTTCATATTTAATATATATATATATATATATATATATAATATATATATATATATATATATATATATATATATATATATATATATATATATATATATATATATATATAAACCCCATCCCACCCCATCTTCACTGTAGCTAACTGTGGTGTGGTACAATTCATTAACTTTGAGTTCTCGCTTAGTAGTCACTTAGGTTTTTGAACCAGAGGTTAATCGCAGGTATACATCTTGTGTTTGTTGGATCGAAGATAACTAGATAGCTAAAGTAGGTTATAATTCATATTATTACCTTTCCGAACAATTTCTTATTTTATGTTTATTTGGAACCACAATATTCAACAGCTTTAGTCAATTACTGGGTGGATATGCAATAAATCTCGAAACTTATATAGAAAGAAAAAACAACCAGAAATTAAAAACTATACAAAGGAACGATGTAAATCAACTAGAATGAAAGATAAATCACAAAAAAGCACATACAATCCTATTTAAAATCTTATAATTAGAAAAATTTTCCGGAAAGACCTCGCTTGATATACATTCTAATAAAACTGTCAGTTGTATTAAACTCTCGATAATGTGTTGATAGCCCAAAATATTTCGAGTGTATTGAGAAATTCTGTGGAACATAGCCAACTCTTTTAAATTATTCATAAACACATTTCATTTCGACTGAAAATTAGTATTGCTGGAACACGTGATTTTAAACCGCAGTTTGAACGAAAAATAATGATAACTGTTTTGTTTGAAATGCAAAACTGTCTACTCCAGATCAAAAAATTTTTTCAGCAATGGCTATGACTAAATTTTCAATACAACAATTCAATTCAACTGAAACCCATTCAGTTGAGGTTTATTTTAGATTTTTTCTAATTTCATAATGTCAACAGACTCCTCGCAAAAAAATTGATGAAATATTGTGAAAAATTATAAATTAACTTTGTGAAATCTCATCAAAATTGTTTACTTCATTCGACATATTCCTTATGGGTAGCTAACAAGAGCTAATATTGTACAATTTGATTAAGTCACTAATAGATTGAGCCAATACTTGATGAAAATTTAAAAACATATTTCAATGAAACTAAGTAGTTCATATTTTTCAATATAATTCAGTCCCATATGGCAATATTGTTTCGCCAACACCGAGGCTTCATCAGACGTTCAATGTTTATCTGATATATGTCTGATGAAGCCACTGTGTTGTCGAAACAATATTGCCATGTGAGACTGAATTGTAGTGAAAATTACGTACTACTTAGTTTTAATCAAATTATAATTAAATTAAGAGTTGTATTACCTCTTGATAATGAGTGAGCAGCCCGTAACATATATTGTATCAATTGAATAATTTTTTGGAAACTATCTAAGGGATTACTGTTATCATCTCATACTTTTTAAATCAATGTAATTTGGCTGAAGTTTCATTTGAAATTATATGGAAAGTATGATACACATAAAACGTCTTTTCGAAATTTTCTGTAACAAAAATAGCATTAATTTATGTTGTGAAAAATTTTTTGTTATCACATTTATTCAAGGCGTAGAAATTTGTTTTTTGCAATAAAGTTGTTTATAAAAATACATGTATTGAAGATATTGGTTAATCTTTATATATATATATATATATATATATATATATATATATATATATATATATATATATATATATATATATATATATATATATAAATATATCTTATCGAAATATCGAAATATAATATGAACACCAGAACATTCATTTGAAAAATTTAAATTAATATATATATATATATAAGAACAAGAGAATGTTATAGTAGAGCTAGATATGTGAACGTGTACGATGTGATGTCTCCATCATCCTTCAAGGGATAAATGTTAGAGAAATATTGAAATCGATGCCACACCTGATGGAAGTGCGAGACATATATGTTTCGTTCTGCAAGGAACTCGTCAGTCGCACCACGTCCATCGATGTTCTATGTATATAATTATAATATATATATTCTAGTGTTCATTTTCTTAAATATTTCATTCAGTGCCATAAGCACAAAAAAATTTCATTTCCTTATATATATATATATATATATATATATATATATATATATATATATATATATATATATATATATATAATTCTACTGAACGTATGTATGTCACTGAACTCCTACTGCGATTTTGTTGAATTTTTGTGTGTGTTAAAGTGGATTCAAGAATGGTTTAAATTCAAAATTGGACCCGGTAGGTGGCGCTGCAACCGAGTTCTTGAAATTTTTCAATTAGAGATGCGTTTCCAGGACAACGTCTGTGGAGTTCGCTAGTTTTATATAAGTTTGTTTCAGTATATCATTTCCATAAAATACAATTCACAACAGAATTTATGTTTGAGCTCAATACATATAGATCTATCAATAAAGAATATATTGTATTCATTGCTGCACATATAATATTATTCTCATGGTGTTAATATGATGAGAAAACACTTAAAATGGCATTACAGTATGCGTGGACAACAAGTTTTTATAATCCATTCATCTGTAAATGAAGCGAAGAAAAAGAAAACAATAGAAAGTAGGTTTATAGTAATACGGACTATTATTAGTAATAGACTTTGATAAATTAAATAGAAATATACTAACAATGCAGTTCTCCGATTCATCTGTAGATAGAAATTTATGCATGGGTGTTCAATACTCGAATGAATGAAATTGCGAATGCATCTTTGTGTGAAGTGGGCTATGGATTTCATGGGAATGCGGGTAAAGTAATTCAGTGAGGTGTGAAGCAATGCAGCAGCGTCAAGAGCAATTAAAGTAACTTTACCCTTCCAAGAGCAGAAACGTTGTCGATCTAGATCACATATTCACGAAAGAAATAACTGCATATATTTATTTACTGAAGATTATTAACATTGGATAAATAGTTACGTTAGATAAGTCATGCTAAGCTCGATCACGAGAATTATGGAGTTAATGGTTTCGAAGTTATAGTGATCACTTGTTGAAACGATTATAACAATTTATTAGAAACTGGTCTCGTGAGAAAAACTTTTTTCACAGAGGTTGATTGGTTTTTAATAGTAAGTGTTAGTAATAAGTTTGGAAGAATGACGTAAACTGAGAATAACTGAATATAATTCAAACACTTGAACTCTTGATATACACTCTTATTGACAACATAGAATGACGCGTTTCGTCGTTATAAACGACTTCTTCAGATGCTAATAGAATTCTGAAGATGTCGTTTGTAACGACAAAACGCGTCATGCTATGTTGTCAATAAAAGCGTAAATCAAAAGTTCAAGTATTTAAATTTTAGCGTTTATTCAATTATACCAGATTTAAATTAAGTAAACGCCAACAATATTTCAGAATATCTGTTATATTATCAAAAAAAATCTCAAATTTGTTGGGTTTCAATTTTGTTTTCGGTAGTGTTCTTTTTTCACTGATTTACAATAAAATCATACCTATTTTTTGCTGATGTTTCTACTTTTTTGTAACTATATTGCATTTCTGAAAAACATAAGGAGTACATTATATCTCCCTTTTCAACCCCACTATCGAAATAATAATCACATTAGGATGTATAAATGAACTGTTTTAGTTTTTTTTTCAATTGAATCAATGAAAACATGAATATTCATGATAAAATTTAGGGTAAAGTGGTGTTGATGATGATGGAACAGTTACATTAGGGTTTTTGCAATATATTTCAACGAGAAAAAATATTTATAAAAAAATCTAAACAATAAAATATAAAAAGATGAAGAAAAATTTAGGAGTTTTATTAGATAAAAATTTGAAGTTTGATGACCATGTGAATAGAACTCAAAGTCTATATTTCATGGGGCCCAAAATGTTAAATAACCTGAAAAAAATCTTTAAATGAAGCTACAAAATTGAAACTAGTGCAAAGATTGGTATATCCGAATTTAGACTACTGCTGTGCCGTGTACTGTAATTTTTTGACTCAGGGCAATTCTTGCCAAAGAATTCAGAATGCTGCTGTCAGATTTATATGTTGTTCATCTTACAGAGATCATGTCACTCCATACTTGAAGCGACTTGGGGAACTCAAATTGAATGAAAGGTATATGTCTGCTGTGTTGTTGTGGAAATTAGTGAAACATGTGAAATCAAAGTATTTCCACGAAATCCCGGTCTGATGTTCATGACGTTAATATAAGAGTAAATGGCATTACTATACCTCAACATCACACAAATGAATTCAAGTGCAGGTCTGCATTCGTTGCACCGAATATTTTGAAGATGTGGATTGATTTCCTTTCGTTTCCGTTGAGTTTATTCAGGAAGGGTGTTAGGATGTAACACCCGTTAAATCAGTGATCTCATGATGTCACTTTTTTGTGTTCTTCCTTGTTTCAATGATTTACTTGAAGTATGATATGTTGTGTGTAAATTTCCTCTTTTTCATTCTTATAACTATGCATGTATTTTCAGGTAGAGTGGAAGACCGGCAAAGCCGAACTCTTACCTTTATGTATTATGGATGTATATCATTATTACCCAATAAATATTATTATTATTAAATATTTTTTATTCATGAAAAATAATTGAAATGAATTGCGCCAATCAATTCCCCAGAAACACTTCTTTTCACTAAATATTTGATGATATTTTCATATGATAATATTTTTGTTAAACGAAACAAGAAGAATTTGTAATGATCTGAAATTAGGTAATTTATCTTAACTCGTCTTATTTCAAATGCGAAAAAATTGCGAAATCATTCTTATATAATTCGATATCATTCACTTAATATAACAAGTTTCGTAGAAAATTTCCATGAATATGCTCATTGTTTTCATGAAGAAACATGACCCAGATGAAGTGCGACCTTGACTGACCTTGCGCACGTGTAGTAAGCACACGTATACCAAAAATATTTGCATAAATGGTGTTCTCCTGTTCGATGAAGAATTCACGCAGAATTTATGGTCCATTATAAAATTATAGGAGAATTTATTGACCATCGTGTAATATTTGTAGTGGCGTGAAAAATCAATCACATTGAACCAGATTTAGTGTAAACTAGTTGTAACACAACATTAACAGGCATTATGCGTATCAAATTTGTTCTTAATCTTGTATTTATAGAAATCACATTTAAACTAATATATATCATTATTAATTCAAATTGTTATGTTATGTGAAATGAGGAACGAAGTTTATTGGATAGATTTTCACTTCCGAATATTGAAATTTATCTAAATGCTTGGAGAGTATCATCGTTTCTTAGCTTTGACCATAATTCATGTAACTTTTTAAAACAATTTTTTTCTCGGCAAACGAAGGAAAGGGTGACAAATGAATATTTTTAAATAATGACAAAACAAAAACGAGATGAAAAACTAAAGAACAATTGAATTCACACTTTAGTTTACACTCTTTTCATCTCTTCAACTAATCGACTATATTTCCATGTTTATCGATGTTGTTACTTATATTCAATGTCTATAACGTTATATATAATTAGAAACTATTTTATTATATATGCAGATTTTCTGATTCAATTGTCAATTATACATATATCAACATTTCTCAAATTTGAGATTATTAACCCCGATAGATGACGTTAAATTATTTAAGTATGATGTTACATATATAGTTCATAGTATATTTTTCAACGTGATGTTTTATGGTGCAGGCCTAAAAGAATTGTTGAAGCGGCCCCTGTAATTCAGTTATAGTACCGTAACATTATGTTTGTGGCAGAAAGCTTCACGAAAAGAATAACGCCTATGTTTCCTGATTTCTATTTTACCAGTGGACAAAATGATTAATGGTTGTGTGTTCTCACATTCTATTGCAAAGTATTCATCAAAATATTTCAAATTTCGAAGTATACGTAGGTATTCTTCCAAATAGGTTTCTTCTTGATTTTGTTATGAGATGGAGATATTTTTATGATTCTACGAAAATTTTTCTTTTATAAAACAATTGTCTTATTGTTTTATTACAATAATTACTTTGTATGTCAATTATGTCCCCGAATAATTTTCATTTATAGTTTTTTTTGATTTTTATCAAATATTGTTTTTCGCTTTCTAACTATAATTTCTTTTATAACATTCAAAAAATCTAATAATTCAATTGGATGATTTCGTTTATTTTATCATTTGAATTTCCCATGTCATCAAAAATCAAAGCGTTCAATGAACATTGTTTCATGTAAATGAATCAACAAGTAAATACCATTTTCTTTTCAATGAATTTTTATTCACTTCAGTTGCTGATTTCTATTTCAAATCAACTGTATCATCCAAAAAACTATACATTTTGTACAATTGCTCATTTCGTATCATTTCTATTTTTATTTTTCCACAATTTAATTGGTAAACACCTGATTTGTCTTCTCTTTTAATTTTGTTTTTATTGTTCTTAATGTGTCTCGATAAATTGTTGTTCGTTTTAAATGAAATATTAAAATTATGTTTACTTAAAAGGTTTTGACTTTTTGACTGACGTTTCAAAGTATGTTAAACTGTTATATTTACGATTTCTATCCGGCTGATAAGGAAATACTAATCGTAGAGATTTCCGATAGAGTTTTTTGTCCAGAATTTTTGACACGACTTCGCTTTCATAATTATTATTAACCGCAATCTGTTTAATGATATTCAATTCTTTATTGAAATTTTCTGCCGATAAAGGTATATTGGTTAATCTGTGTATCATACTTTGAAACGCTGCCATTTTATGTGGATATGGGTGGCATGAGGAGTTATGGATTATCGTATCCGTATGGGAAGGCTTGTGAAATATGGAAAAATCAAATTTATTATTTAATCTTGTTATTGTTAAGTCTAAAAAATTAATAGAGTTATCAGATTCTATTTCAGTTGTGAATTTTATATTAGGATGAACCGCATTAATGAACTTCTCAAAATTTTTTAATGACCGATCTGTGCCAGTAAAACAAGTGATTATATCATCTACATATCTATACCAGAATACAAAGTGTTTGAAATTCGGGTTGTTTTGAATACTATTTTCCAACTTATCCATAAATATCTCGGCTAAAAGAGGACTTAACGGATTTCCCATAATTAGACCCTTCTTACTACTAAAAATCTTATCATTGAACATAAAGTAATTTTGGCTCAAACAAATTTCCAATAACATGATTATTTCAGATTGAACTATTATATTTACGTTATTTTTAATAAGCAAATCTTTAATTATTTCAATTGTATCGGAAGGTGGGATAGAGGGAAATAGGTTAACTACATCGAAGGATTTCGCTTTCGTTCACGAAAGCGGATAAAGGAAATACAGTTATTGCTATAAATAAATCTGATTATATTTCAAAAACAAACACCTTTATAGAGTCCCAAGACTATTCCGTATTGAAGAAAGATCCAACGAAAAAATACCAGTTAGAAATAAAAAATGCGTTAAAAGAAGTTAATGTTTTAATAGATGATTACACTAAACATAGACTTACTCTTACCAACCCGCAATGTCCGCAACTATATTCACTTATCAAATTACATAAGCAAAATCTTCCTATTCGGCCAGTAGTAAGTTTCACATCAGCTCCTTCCACTAAAATCTCAAGAGTGCTTATAGATATTATAAAATCGTATTGTAATTTCAAACCAAAATTTTCCATCAAAAATTCCTATGAATTAGTCAATAAAATTGAAAAGCTAACACTGCCTAGTAACTGTAAACTTATCTCCTTCGATGTAGTTAACCTATTTCCCTCTATCCCACCTTCCGATACAATTGAAATAATTAAAGATTTGCTTATTAAAAATAACGTAAATATAATAGTTCAATCTGAAATAATCATGTTATTGGAAATTTGTTTGAGCCAAAATTACTTTATGTTCAATGATAAGATTTTTAGTAGTAAGAAGGGTCTAATTATGGGAAATCCGTTAAGTCCTCTTTTAGCCGAGATATTTATGGATAAGTTGGAAAATAGTATTCAAAACAACCCGAATTTCAAACACTTTGTATTCTGGTATAGATATGTAGATGATATAATCACTTGTTTTACTGGCACAGATCGGTCATTAAAAAATTTTGAGAAGTTCATTAATGCGGTTCATCCTAATATAAAATTCACAACTGAAATAGAATCTGATAACTCTATTAATTTTTTAGACTTAACAATAACAAGATTAAATAATAAATTTGATTTTTCCATATTTCACAAGCCTTCCCATACGGATACGATAATCCATAACTCCTCATGCCACCCATATCCACATAAAATGGCAGCGTTTCAAAGTATGATACACAGATTAACCAATATACCTTTATCGGCAGAAAATTTCAATAAAGAATTGAATATCATTAAACAGATTGCGGTTAATAATAATTATGAAAGCGAAGTCGTGTCAAAAATTCTGGACAAAAACTCTATCGGAAAGCTCTACGATTAGTATTTCCTTATCAGCCGGATAGAAATCGTAAATATAACAGTTTAACATACTTTGGAAACGTCAGTCAAAAAGTCAAAACCTTTTAAGTAAACATAATTTTAATATTTCATTTAAAACGAACAACAATTTATCGAGACACATTAAGAACAATAAAAACAAAATTAAAAGAAGACAAATCAGGTGTTTACCAATTAAATTGTGGAACATGTCCCGGTATATATATAGGTAAAACTAGTAGAAATTTCGGTACTAGAATACAGGAACATAAATATAGCTTCGCCCATAATAAAAGTAATTCGAATTATGCTAACCATTTATTAACAGAAAACCATACTTTTGATACGAATTTCAAAATTCTACACAATATAGAGAGAAGTAGTCAATTAGATTATTGGGAGGTAGTGGAAATAAATCGGCTTAAAAATTCTGGAAACTTGCTCAATGAACAGATAGAATTAAACAATTCACCCTTGTTAAACCTTTTCAGGTAATAGAAATTATTCTCAGAATGGAATATCTTAGGTAAAACCAAAACCATTGAACACCAAAATTCCCTGATACATATACCTGTATTTTTCAAAATGTTGTTCTTATTCTGTAAGCATCTGAAGAAGTCGTTTGTAACGACGAAACGCGTCATGCAATGTAGTCAATAAAGTGTAAATCATAAGTTCAAGTGTTTGAATTTAAGTTATATTCAATTATAATGGATTTACATCAAGTAAACGCCAACACTATTAAATATAAAAAAAAAAAAAAATCTATTTTTATTTTTTGTAAAAAACTCGTTTGAACATTTTTGAATGAGTACACCAGTTTTCTCAAACCTCTCAATATAAATCAGATATTTAATTTTCGGACCTTCTTATATTCTTTTTATAATATGAGCATCTTTATTTATCAGAAATATCAGAAGACATATTCATTTTGAATTATCTGACAAAGACTAGTCGTATTCGATAATCATATTCTAAAAAATAAATGAAGAGATGATATAATAACAGACGATTATTTTTTCATCAGAAACACTTATATTTAAGAGCTACTCAAATATTTTATGAAGATTTAAGTGTTGAATATAAAATTTTTTTCACCGTGAATTATTAGGAGCTTTTGTTTGTCTGTGCTTTATTTATAGATACTTCACTTAATTGGTCAACAATAAAACCTTGTAATGAACTGATGATTATTTTTGTAGTGCTATGTTTTGCGCGTATCATTCTTCGGTGTATTATAAAAATATGAAAATTGCCTTACAATTCCGATTGTTAAAATCTTTGAGGTTTTATGAACTATCATACGTATCATGCTACTAATTAAATAATTAGAAATTAATTATTTCTTAATAATTTTGATATATCAATGTTGATTTTTGTTGTGTCTCTGTGTGCATATGAGGCAATTATTATCCTTCTTGGTTTCCTTCATTTTATCCAATTGGAAAAGATGACACATGACACTAAAATGATTTAATTGCAAGAGTATTTGTTCAACCATGAAACTCCACGTACATTGAATAAAGAATTATAGTATCTGATGACAGATTCCGTCACATGAATTTTCTGCAACAGTGGGTATGATTATATATAATTCTAATTGAATCAATTTCTTGAATTAGAAGTTGTACCAATGATAGTGTATTTATTTTTTAAGATTATCAAATATCGTGAAACATTATCATTTAATTACATCTTGAAAAATATGCAAATGGTCTATTGGTAATTTGTTGAAGATAGACAATGAAGTCTTCTCAAAAGGAGTTCAATCTACAAGACTTACTGTAAGGTACAGAACAGTAAAATAATAAAAATGAGCATATATTTCAAAATCCATGTGTTGAAATATATACTTTGTATTATTAACGAAAAACTCAGAAACATTTGCAACTCTATCTGAACACCAAAGGTAAATTCGTTCCACTGTTACTTCGATCTTCGAGCGTCATCTCATTTGGAGCAAGCTCCATACGATAGCTATTGAATCTATTTCGACGCATATTTGTTTAAGCGATCATATGGCATCTGACCATCAAAGTGTCAAATTTTACGTCATACAACGCCACTAATCAACACAAGCAATCACATAAGAGTCAACAAGAAGTTTTGCCCATTGAGAAAATTCGTCCTGTAGAATTGCTGCTAGACGTGCCAAAGAAATTCGTTGTGTGGATGATGACTATTATGCTCTATGATTGGGACATAAATGAAAATGAAATGGCTGCTATGCCAGTTATAAACAATTCAAAGGAGTAGGTTCAAAGTCCATGGACTCATGATGATTAAGTTTTCTTTAATTAATACAACTGATCGTTTTTTGTTCTGTTAATTTCTAAACATGTTTGACTTGATGTTAATTCTATTAAATATTGATTCAAATGGGAGTAAACCTGATTCCGAAACTACTGTTTTAATTCAAGAATTTCCAGATGTTAAATTGCAAAATATGTGACGTCCCACTGGGCAGGGGAGTCTCACAAATATGACCAGCTGTGACAAAAACGGGGGAGGCTTCGAAAAATTATGAAATTTGTGTGAAGTAAATTATTGATGGCCCCTTAGTTTTGTCCTACTAAGAAGGTTTATCATATTTATCAGATTATGGTCGAATTGTGACCACTGAACGAACACTATTATAAGATACACATATATATATATATATATATATATATATATATATATATATATATATATATATATATATATATATATATATATATATATATATATATATATATATATATATATATATATATATATATATATATATATATATATATATATATATATATATATATATATATATATAATGTTTTTAGCAATAACAGGCTTCTTTTAATATGAAAGACTTTATTTTTGTTGACGTTTCGTTGTATATCACAACTTTGTCAAAACAAAATAAATAAATAAATAAATAGATAAATTTAAAAATAAATCAATTTTAAATATATATATATATATATATATATATATATATATATATATATATATATATATATATATATATATATATATGTAATTTATTTAAAGGACGATAATGGGATAATTATCAGTCTTCAATCTTTTTCAGTATAATTAACTATTTTGTGTAGTAGATCAAATGATCTTAGTCAATGCATCGAAAACATTATTTCTATAAGATGTATAAAAGATTTCTATAAGATGCACATATTAGATACACTTTAGTTTATTGGTAATTAACATTTGTAGGTGATACGCTCCCTTTTTATATGACAGTTCTAAACTGTCAGTTGAGTGAGCCCTTGTATGTAAAAATAAAAAAAACAACAAAATAATTGTGTGAGTAAAGATTGAAAACTACGAATTCGAAAACTAAAATCAAAGTAACGTGAAAAATATTTTTGTGATGCAATATATAAATAAAAGTTTAGTGGTTTATAAAATTGTGAAAATACTAGAGAACCACTGTACGAGTTTATTTCACAATATATTCTCAATATAATAAGATAAACTGAGATATATCTAGAGAAGAAGTGGATATTATGAAAAATAGAAGATTTAATTCGCAACATCGGAAATCCGTTGAGAGAATGGTGCCATATTGCTTCTGAGAAACTCTCGTTTCATCATAGATTCGTTGAGATAATTACTATGAAGGCAGATTACGTGCCACTTGACTTGCAAATTATGGTTTTTCGTTGAGAAAGCACGTCTAATTGCATCTATGTCGTAATGAATTTCAAACTATATACCAACAGGTATGGATTCAGGTAATAACAATTAATGCATTTTCGCAGTATAATCAAACTCAAAATAACGATAAGATCCACTCAATTATAAAATAATTGAACGAGGCGAAGTTAATGAGAAAAAAACCAAAAATTGGAAATCTGAGAATTCGATATTTTTCATTAGTTTCATTCAATATATTGAATAAAAAATTTCAGTTAGTTTCACAAAATCGTAGTACTCAGTAGTAGTAATAGTAGTAGTAAACTCCAAAAATGAAATGAACATAAATTAGAAAATAATAAAAAAGAGTAGATAAAGATACAAAATTAAACCAAGATGAAACTGATGCTTGATGTCTAATAAGTAAAACTTCGTAAACTTAGTGATTAATTCACCATAAAATTGAAAAAAAAATTTATATAATGCACAAAAAACAAAAAATAACACATAAAAAGGTATGGTGAGTATGTTCATATTAAAGACTTTGCCTTGAAGTGGTCCGAATACTCGCTGACAGAATAGAAGCAAAACCTCAGAAGATATTTCTTGATGTTTATTTATTGAAAGAAAGCTCTTTGAAATGGAAAGGTATTGTCGAATAGAAGCAAAACCTCAGAAGATATTTCTTGATGTTTATTTATTGAAAGAAAGCTCTTTGAAATGGAAAGGTAAGGTATTGTGTAAATTATAATCTATCGAGTTTTTTTTTGACTTATTTAGACGATACATAGTTGTTCGGATATTACTTGCGCCTCTTGTATTATCTTTATGTAGATCAGACTGTTTTATCAATGTACCTGTAGCCTTATGTATTTCTAAAAAAAACGTTATATATCCACAATGTAGGCAAGGGCATTATTTCATATTTTATAAATAATGGTCTGCATGAGTCCAAGTAACCAACGCCTCCCATTATTCCAATTGCCTTTTTCTGCAACCTGAAAACTACCAAGGCATTGGTACAATTTCCCCACAGAACAACGACATTACTCAAAAATAAATGGAATAGAGAGAAGTATGTGAAATTCTTAATGTACCAAAATGTTTTCCTTTCTGTTGTTCAATATGGTCTTTCCACGTAAGTTTGTTATCTAGTGTTACGCCAAGCAGCTTTGCAGTATTTTTTACCGCAGTATTGTCGAAGTAATTTTTTGTTTCTTGACAATTGTTTCCGAGTGTTACCCCATTTTCGAAAGTTAAACTGAACTCAGTGTGCAGTAACATTATGAAGATAATAACATGAATACAAATATGCTCAACCATTACCTGCTAAACAGCCGAAACATCCATTAAAGATCTCATTCGCACACACTATGCAGCGAAGGGACCTGAAGCAAACACCAATGAAAGCACAAAACAGCGGCCCATATATTCCCCAGCAACGAAAAGTGTATCCTGGGCAGTAAATTTCAATTTGTTATAAATTCTTTAAGCCGAAATGAAAGGTAAAACTGAGCTCGGTGTTCAATGAAAATACCAGTTTGTTGGACAACAATCTTGAAAATAGGCTCAACAAATACCTGCTGAACTGAAAAAATCGTGTGTCGGACGTTATTATACAAGGGACCGATGCAAACGACAAATCCCTCGAAACGATTGTATCCTACGCAGTGAATTTCGTTAAATTCGAGTAAAACACAAATTCAACAACAAATTCATCAAGAATTTATGAAAAATTCTTGACGAAGACATTCTTGATTTAAACTGACACGTCAAAATTCGAATTTTTATATTAATTTTAGTTAATATATCGAATAAAAACATTTCGGTCAGTTTCACAAAATCATAATTTTTGAAAATTTTTTCGTGATGTTACCACATTTTCGAGAGTAAACTGAGCTCATTGTTCAATGAAGAAATACCAGTTTGTTGACAACAATCGTGAAAAATACGCTCAAAAAATACCTACTGAACTGAAAACATCGTTTGGAAACTAATAAAGATATCAGTCGGACGTACCATAAAACAGAGGGACCGATGCAAACACCAATGAGAGCAGTTCATAACAGCGGTCCAGATATTCCTTCAGAAAAACGAAAAGTGTTCCCCACGCAGTGAATTTCAATTTGTTATAAACACTGGACAAAGGCTTGTGTAAATGGTGTTGAAACGTAAAAATAAACAAAATGTGTAGCATATTATATATTTCACTAACATAAAAAATCAAAAAGTTCTCCAGACATTCCATAATTTCATTCCTGAAAATCCAATGAAAATTAAATTAATGAAAACTTATAGTTATGATGAAGGACAAACGTTTTTTTCAAAATTCAATTATGTACTTTATACTACATATTTTGTCATTCTAATTTCTTCAATTATGTATTCACAATTCTAATTTTTCAATAATTTGTATACGAATACAATCTGGGGTCCATACACCCCAGAAACTGAGTTTTAGGAAAAGTATAGTGATCACAAATTTTTATTAATAGTCAACACTGGATCTGTTTTTTTCATTCAGGGTCGTCTTAGTAGTGTGTGCATTTCTATCAAGCATAATGACCATCAAGAATCAAGCAAACTGATTATACCAATCGAAGACAATACAGAAAACATACGTTTTCACAACATTCATATATCATTAGAAACCTATTCAATAATAATTCACACTGCAAAATAAATAACTTGAAAATATAAACTTACCATCAATTCACCAGAATGTGATATTACTGCACAACTACAATCTGTTTGACCTGCAAGAAATAATAATTAACATCATATAGTTCAAAAGTTCTTGAAACGCGAGTTCATAAATGAAATGATTAACGATAATGGAGAAAAATTGAACCTATTTACCACATTCTTTAATAGTTGAGGAAGCATTTCTAACTTTCAAGTTCTCACGATAAAATTGGATGTGTAGACATTAAAAACCAGTTATAATAACCAATATAGCTGTTTACAACAACAATTCAATTCAGACGAGAACTGTAGTGATAAAATATAAAAAAATTAATTTCAACGATATTTCATGAAAAATTTTATGTGATTTTATGATTAAAAGCCCGCGAATACGCAAAAGATAGTACATCTATTTTGCTAACAATAAAATTCATAATAAGTAATCGAAGTACATATTTTGTGTCAATTTCAATATATCGATAATATCTTTTTTGAAATAATTCCAGATTGTTTGTTTTGTGAAAAACTAATACTCAGTATTCATTATTGTATATTGAAATGTAGAAAAATTTTAGGAATTCACGAAAAATTCCTCTCTGATTGATATATTTTAGAATTCATATCAACGACAAAGATAAAAATATTTTCTATTTGTCTACAGATGGTAGATTCCCGATTTTTAAGTACCAATGTTAAAAATTCGGCTCAATCTCTCATGTACTGTTTAAGATTTATTATTTCGATATAAACAAATTTCAGTTTTCGAATGGATCAAAATATACTAAAAATAAATTCTTCTTGTCTACAGATGGTAGATTTCACGACTTTCAAATACCAGTGTCACGACTTTTAAATGCCAAACCAAGTAGGACTAAAACAAAATATCAAAGACATTCTGAGCACAACTACCAAATTGAAGTTACATTAAAATTTATCGAGAAATGTGGATTATACAACCTTGTGTAGTAGTAGTTAACACATCTAGAAATAATCAGTTCCACCTAATTTCACTACAAATATATTGTTAATTATATTTAAGTATCTGTAGCATTAACACTGTTATAACATGAAACTGTAAAAATTGTACCATTTGTCAATGACCAAGTAGTCGAGACACGTTAATTCAAATAAACTTTTTTTTTATTCGTCTAACTCTCGAATCTACATCAAAGTATTCATAAAAATTCATTTTGGTTGCCTCGGTTGAATCGCTTGTGAAATATCGTATTTCTAATTCATTATTTCGAAATAAACACATTTTACTGTTCATTTGGAGAAATATGGGTCAAAATTTAGTAAAAAGTTCTCCGATATGAAATGAAATACTTAAAAAATAATCGTACTCCCTCAGGTACTAATTAGTGAAAATCTTCCGATCGAAAACTTCCGACGGATGACACATAAAATAAACTTATGTCTATGAATCTCCACTCCTGAATGACATTCTCGGATATCCGTTCACCAACTCATTATATCTTTCTTATAGACAAGAAATATTCCATGAGAAGTAGAATCAATGACCATCGATCAATGCCAAACCACAGGAAATTATTGATATGCAAACGAATTCAGAAATATCTTTGTTTTGCAAGCTTTCATACTGACTGAATGAAATAAAATCACAGAGAAGAACAGTCAAGATCATGTCTCAAATTTTAATTTCAATCAGGGAAAATTATTAATTTTGAACTTTACACAAAGCTATATATAATTCCTGGCGAAAAGATTAAAACCTTAAAAAAATTAAATTTTCCACTATTGGTGCCTGTTATTGCTATGAAGAAGGTCAATTTTAGGAAAGAATTAAAAAACCTCTTAATTACTTATAACTGAAATTAACTCAATATAAATGATTGAAATGGCCTTTGAATTAATAAATTATTGAAATTTAATTTGAGGTACCGCTTATTTTGATCTGTTTCTTCGAGATCTGTTAATCTTTTCTCCGCTAGTAAACCAAAATTTCCCTTTTCAAATTTATGCAAAATTTTCTAGTATTATTCTTCGTAATACTATCTTTTAATTTGATATAATTTTCAATCCCAAAATTGATTTGCTTTACTTTTTCAATATTTTCTCTTTCAAAAATTTATTTAAATTTTTCGGAGCTCTCTTCCACTCGGCGTCCCTATTTCTATTGTTCTCATCTTCTTGCATATCAAGCAACTATTCATTCTTACCTCGTTGACCGACGTCAATTCGTACAGCTGGAGGGTATACAGTCGCCTGAGTTCATACCTACCTCTGGAATAACTCAAGGGTCTAATCTTGGACCATTGTTATTTATTCTGTTCGTAAATGATCTGATGGATAACATTCATTCTCCACATTTGATGTTCGCAGACGATTTGAAACTGAATCATGAAGTTATATCACAGGACAACTGTATTCAAATTCAGCTCGCGCTGCACCATGTTGCTAGTTGGTGTGAGGACAATTATTTGAGTTGGTGTGAGGACAATTATTTGAGTTTGAATGTGTCAAAGTGTAATGTTGTTTCTTTCACAAGGAAAAGAGACCGAATTGATTGTGATTATAGCGTCGGTGGTCAGATTCTCTCTCGTTCAGATAAGGCGAGAGATCTTGGTGTAGTCTTCGACCAGAAGCTTTCCTTAGTCCCACACATCACCCAACTTATTTCATCTGCTGCAAAAATATATGGATTCGTTATACGTAATGGCAAATATTTTAATAATTCTTCAACATTCATAGGACTATTTAATACCTTAATCCGTAGCAAGTTGGAGTATGGCAGCACGATCTGGCATCCCATTTACACTTGCCATCAACGCCATCTTGAGGCTATTCAGAGAAGGTTCTTGAATTCTTAGTTTGGAGGAGGATGAAGTTTATCCACAGAGAGGAGTCAATCATAACGAATTATTGAGTCGATTTAGTTTAATCTCATTGCTGAGCAGGAGAGAAACTTTATCACTAAAATTTTTGTACAAATTACTGCATAATAGTATTGATTGTCTTCCTCTCTTGTACGCATTGGAATTTCGTGTCGTGTCGAAAATTGACTAAAATTAATCGATTTAAGTTGAGTTATTTGTAATATTTCATTTAATGCTATAATTTATAAGTTATAAGTTACTTTTTTCAGATTAGATTGGGCACTTTGTTAAATCTTTTTTTTAATTATTTAGTTATGTATTGAACATTGTTATTATTTTCTGTAATTGGGTGTTATACCTGTTGAGAATAAAGAACTTATTATATATATATATATATATATATATATATATATATATATATATATATATATATATATATATATATGTGTATTTTCTTTATTTTATCCGATTTGAAAAGACGACGCACGACACCAAATTGATATAATTGCAAGAATATTTGTTCAACCATGAAACAACGTAGATTGAATAACAAAACTAAACGGAAATTCTGTTAGTAGCAAGATTAAACTAAAACTGAGAAGTAAACAAATGAAAATAATATGGGATATCTAGGACAGCTTCAACTCATTCCGAGAAAAAGTATCCAAACTGTCAACGTTTATTGTTCTTAGCTACTCCACCGTTTCCACAGAATACCAGACGCAAAATCGCTGTCAATTAGCTCCGCCGATTAAACCTGCCTCCTAGATCATATCGTCATTGTTTCATTTTCACGGCAATCTCCCGGTAATGGCGAAATCCAAATAGGGACGTTCACTTTATTCTTTTGCAAGAAAGGCATTTTTACGAGCCGTATCTCCGTAAGTCATGCCGTTACAGAAGTCAATTCATCAAATGGTTGCAGTGAAAAAGAAGCAACCTCGAACATAACTCATACAGTGGAACTACCCAGTCCACGGATCACGATTGATAGCTATTTAGCAACATGGCTCGATGATTTGAATGACTTTGCAATATTGATACTAATGAAATTCATGCAACTACGTACCCTGAGCGCGAAGAGGAAATGCGTCTCATGTTGTGTACATATTAATGAGATTGTGAACCGATGCTTCTTCGTGTTGATGGAATACGATTGAAGACATCAATCTTACATTACAAGAAGTTGCTTACGATTTCAATAATGAATATGCAAAATGGCACAAAAACACTTTTACGGTTCAATCAATTGACTTTTTTATTCGAATATTTATTTATTATTTTTTTTTCAAATATTTAATAGTGTTGACTTGATGTAAATCCATTATAATTGAATATAAACTTAAATTCAAACACTTGAACTTATGATTTACACTTTATTGACTACATAGCATGACGCGTTTCGTCGTTACAAACGACTTCTTCAGATGCTTACAGAATAATGTTATTCTGTAAGCATCATTATTCTGTAAGCATCTGAAGAAGTCGTTTGTAACGACGAAACGCGTCATGCTATGTAGTCAATAAAGTGTAAATCATAAGTTCAAGTGTTTGAATTTAAGTTTATATTCAATCATTCGAATATTTGTTACTTTTTTTATACTACTTAGTTTTTTTTATTCTTTTTAGTCATAGGTTTTTTTTCATTCAGAATAGGTACGTAGGAGAAAATTCTTACCTCAGGCAGATAATTTCACGATCTTACAACGGAAGAAATAGACAACAGAGTACAACTAACATAAAAAATGTATTCGTCACTCAAATAACTTGTCACAGTTACCACTGAAACTTAAAGCTAAAATATTTGGCACGTCTATTCCACAGATGGGTGCCAAACTTGGAGTATTACAACATATAATATACGCAAACTTGACACCTGTCAACACAGTATGGAGACAAGTGTGCTCAACGTTAAGCTAAAAAAAATTAAATTAAAAGCATTAAGAAACCGAACTTAATTGAGGTATGTAACAAAAATGTATGATTAGGAACAAGAAGACAAATTGGCCAAGGAGGCTACCGAATGGTGCCCCAGACGAAACAGATGAAAGAAAGGCAGGCATCGGCTTAGGTGGGAGGATTATATCCGTAAAATAACAGGTGCTACTTTGGGGTGGATGACCCACGATCGAAAAATGTGACGAGCTTTAGGGGAGGCCTTCGGTGATCCACACCAGTGTCAAACAAATTATATATTTAAGTTCTTAGAAAAAGTTATATTTTTGTGTACTCAATACATTCAGATTCCTTTCCAATTCATATGTTGTGAAATTGTCGATAAACATTTTCCTATTATTACTGTTATAGGTTGTTTTCACGATTATTTTTGAATGAATCAAGTGATGATATTTGCAACAAACCGAAAAAACATAATATTAGAACTATCAGCACAAATTTAAAAAATTGTTGTTGATAATAAAAAAAATAAACTGTTTCGAAGAAAACATAATTATATAAATTCAAATATTCACGATGATTATAGGAGAAATTGGACCAAATATTAACAGAAGAATAGGACAGAAAAGTGTATTCTATAAATCAAAAATACCTCCTTAAGTTGTGCCAGTTGTTTACTCAACACCTGTATATCATGTACATTTCAATACAATTTTTCTCAATGTACAATATAACTTCTGTTTAAGTCGTACAGGTACTTCAGTTTCTACTTTAAAAAGGTAGCATTTTTACAAAGTTATAATCATTGAAATTTCCAAGGCTATTAACAGATTCCAATTCTACCAGCAGATTAAGAAAACACGCAACTAACTAAACGTGCACTGTTTGAACTTAACATGTACGACTTCCATCTAAAATTACGGTTCTCATAGTGCAAGGCAATAGCAGAAACGTGTTGTAATTCACGAGCAGAGTTAAACGTTGAAAATGATATACTTTGAGAGCTTTTAAAATTATCTGATAACATCAAAACAAGATACGGTTAAGTGTCCTTTTTGGGAAAGAGGGAAGGTAAGACTGACTATCCAGTTCTATACCATAAATTGAATGTAAACAATGATAATATGAGCTTTTTAAAATGATCAACTACAATAGAAGTAACGCAGACAATTATAGAAATGAGGTGGTCGAAACACAATGACTATACCTACTCACTCAAAAATTCTTTACTGTAGTAACATATTAACGGTAATATAATTTCACTTATTCGTCTGTTCTTAAGGAATTTAGTGCAATAATTTTAGTAATTCCATCTCGGAATGAAAGGTTATGAGTTAAATATTTGATTAAACCAGTTTCAAACCAGTTTACGAAAAAGTATTAAAGTTAGTAGTAAAGGAACAAATAGAAAAGTATTTAGAAAAAAATAGCATTATAACAGACCATCAGTTGGGTTTCAGAAAAAACCATTCTTGCGAGACGGCAATTCAAACTGTGATTGATGACTGGAAATTAATGATATGTGAAGGACAAATAGTAGGAGTGATGTGTCTAGATTTAAAACGGGCATTTGAAACCGTGGATAGAGAACGTTTACTAGAAAAATTATATCAATATGGAATAAGAGGTATGGTACTTGAATGGTGTTCCACAATATCTATGCTGGGACCACTTTATTGTTTACACTATACATAAACGATTTAGTTCAAATCTGTCCTGAGGGATGCAGTATTGAAATGTTTGCAGACGACACAATAATATACACAAAGGCAGGTAGTAGTTCAGAAATAGAATCGAAATTGAATACAGTATTACCCATAGTTGAACATTGGATGAATATAAATAAATTAGAAATGAATTCTGCTAAAACAAAGTATATGATAATGAAAAGTGTACGAAAGGAACTCGAAAGAAATACTATATTAAAATGTTAATAGTTAAAATGACTGAAAGTAAACTACGGTTTGAAGAACAAGGTGATCACATGTTGAAGAAAGTAGGAAAGAAAATTAGTTTTCTAAATAGAATAGGCAACGATATATCAGGATATGCTAGATGCACAGTTTATAAAAGAGTTATAGCACCACATTTCGAATATTGTGCGACATTATTGATAAATATGAGTGAAACGCACACGTCAAAATTATAGATTGCGCAAAAACGTGCTATGAGAGTTATACTACAATGTGACAGGTAGACATGTGACAAAAATAGAGAGAAGCGCTACAGTTTATGTCTATAAGGCAAAGATTATATTACAAAGTAAGTACTTTTATTTTTAAAGTTATAAATGGAATGGTATCTCAACAGTTAAGTAATAAACTAGTGTTAGTAGGTGGTCGAACACGACAAGCTAACAATATTATGATTCAATTTCGGAAAACAAGAAGTGCTCAAAAAAGTGTATTTTATGAAGGAGTGAAAATGTATAATGATCTGCCGGCGGAGATAAGAGGATAAGACTTTCAATATTTGGGTGTAAACTAAAAGATTTATTGTAGCAACGGTATCTAAAATGTAACTTTCTTAGTGAAGTGCAATAATATATATACATATATATATATATATATATATATATATATATATATATATATATATATATATATATATATATATATATATATAGCTGAATGTTTAACGACTGTAGATATGTATTTTCAGTGTTTAATTGGGATTGCAGTCTTGGACAGGAAAATCAGTTACCTCTTAGTATTTTCCAAGCTTTCGAAAATGTTTATTTTCTTCTTCAGGGCTAAAATAGTACAAAAAATAACAGTTTATATAGCAAGGCACTATAAAAAGTTTTTTCTTACAATTACTGTGAAGTTAGTCCGAAAGTACATTAGTTTTTTGAATCTTGAAAATAATGCATTTGGGAACATTTGTACTTATTTTCAAAATTCAAAAAACTAATGTACTTTCGGACTAACTTCACAGTAATTGTAAGAAAAACTTTTATAGTGCCTTGCTATATAAACTGTTAATTTTTGTACTATTTTAGCCCTGAAGAAGAAAATAAACATTTTCGAAAGCTTGGAAAATACTAAAGAGGTAACTGATTTTCCTGTCCAAGACTGCAATCCCAATTAAACACTGAAGATATATATATATATATATATATATATATATATATATATATATATATATATAGTATGTAAAAATTATAATGTCTATATCAATATATTTAAATGTTATAATAGCGGTTCCTATAATGTAAGAAATATTTTAAAATAGCCGACAAGGCTAATAAAGATCAATTTGTAATAAAAAAATAATAATAATCTTTACTGGGGCGTTATAAATGATGGCTCAAAGTCTCATAAAATCTATTGTCCCCGTATGATATTTATCTCATTTCTATATTTCCCAATATCCAGCTATCATGAGAACAATAACATTTTTACTCTGTTAGACTAAGCGAAGAATTCAAGTATTTGCACTGGTCCAAACTCCAAATCGTTACAGAAGAACGAAACAAGATCGAAAGGGATTTATCGAAATTGTAGCAAACCTTCTTTAAGAAGATGGTTCCTCAACAAGACGACATGTGACACAATTATCTATTCATCTGATTCATGTAAATTATCACTTATATAGATCTTCGGATGTAAATACCTCCAAAAATATGGAACATTCTTATCAATTTCAATATTGCATATGAGAAAATTTATGTTCTACAAAATGTTATCAAGATTACAAATCAACAGGTACGTAATTTGTAAATATTTAATGCTGAACAGATGGCGAATGATGAATTAATATGGAAAACAATGGTTAATTATGAATTATGACTATGAAATTCCGCAAGACTTTCAAGTACCGGAGTACCTACTCTTAAGTACCGTATTAGAGTGTTGATAAGTGAGAGTGTACCGAATATTACTACAGCTGTATTCATTTCAACACTCACTTAATAATCATAGAATTAAATTTCAGTCCATCAATCACTACATCTTCATTAAAATAAATGTGTAATTACTCATGACCTTGTGGGTGGTGAGTGGTATTAAGAAACTCATTTCTCATTGGAAATTTATTCTATAAGTTTGAGTTTACATTTCCATCAGATTCATTTTAATAGATCCTATAAAAGATTGATAATCTCAATTGTCCTTTATTCAAATCAGATTTACATCGAAAAAACTGTGAAAGAATCATCCAAATTACATATGTTGGGAACTACGTAAGAACATCATAAAGGGTGTTTTTTTTTTAGAGGTATAGAATTTTAAGTTGGCATTACTGAGAAGTGATTTATTCTCAGTTTGGTTTGGCAATTCATCATGAATAGACTCACGCATGAACAACGCTCGCAAATAGTGCAATTTTATTTCGAAAATAATGGTTCTCTGCGGAATACGTATCGCGCACTACGTCCATTTTATCGTCGACAAAATGAAGCGCACTTCTGGTTAAATGGCTACGTCAACAAACAAAACTGCCGAAGTGTATGTCAAAACAAAACACCGTTACATCCAGAAAAACTGACTGGTGCGCTTTATGGGCTGGTGGAATCATTGGTCCGTACTTCTTCAAAGACGGTGATGACCAGAACGTTGCAGTCAATGGTGATCGGTATGGAGCCATGATTACTAACTTTTTCATTCCTGAATTGAACAAACATGATGCCCAGGAGCTGTGGTTTCAACAAGACGCAACATGTCACACAGCTCGTGTCACAATCGATTTATTGAAAGACATATTTTTGACCTGTGAATTGGCCTCAAGATCTTGTGATTTAACACCACTAGACTACTTTCTGTGTGGTTATGTGATGTCATTGATCTTTGCGGATAAGCCACAAACGCTTGACCATTTGGAAGACAATATTTGCCGTGTTATTGCCGATATACGGCCACAAATGTTGGAAAAAGTCATCGAAAATTGGACGTCCAGATTGGACTACATGCGAGCCAGCCGTGGCGGACATATGCCAGAAATCTTATTCAAGATGTAATACCACAAGATTATCTTTCGAATTAAATAAAATTCTTGTCAATTGAATGATCCATCGTGGTATTATTGCAATTTAAAATTCTATACCTCTAAAAAAACACTCCTTATAACCATGCATCAAGTTGATTCAAATATTGATAAAATCATCAAATTCGACAGCTTAAATTTTTCCATGGTCTCAAAAAAAGCTGAAAAACCAAAAAATATCTTCAAACAAAAATGAATTAGCTATCATAATTTCAAATAGTCATCGATTTCCTATACTTCTTTCAAATAATGTCTAATCATTTCCCTCCTTGCCTCATTCAATTTGTGGAAACGAAAAAATAGCTCCCACAAGCTCTTTGGAGTATACTCTTAACCTCACTTATTACCTCCGCTTTATCTTAGGTTATGTTATTTTCTTTGTGTTATATTTTTAAATAACATACGTAATTACTGACATGCAAAAATTCTAACTTTCAATTGTTCTTGTGGATTTTTATGATTCGTTTATATTTTGTTAGCTGACTGTGTCTTTATGATAGTTTATAATGATTACAGTGAAGACCAGATTGAATTGAACAACTCCGTAACAACGACGTATAGTCGTCCTTAACGACGAATAATTGACATATATATATATATATATATATATATATATATATATATATATATATATATATATATATATATATATATATATATATATATATATTAAATAAAAACACAACAATTGTTTCGGGGTGTTTTCAAAAGTTAAATCGAGACTAACTGATAGTTTAACTATAATAACAATTTTAAGTACATATTTATCAATCTGAGCTAAACAAAGAATCTATATATTTTGAACTGTCAATTTTGAATTACATACCTATCTCATTGTTTAAAATATACTTTCTTATATCACGCTCAAATATCCTAATACTAGTACTAGTTTTCAATATACTTGGTAAATTATTGAAGTTCTTAAATCCGTCATAGTATATGCTATTTTTAGATTTAGAAAGCTTACAACTTTGGATATAAAAACTATTAGTATTTCTAGTATTATACCCATGCACATCACTGACATATGTTACATTTTTTATTACATTACATGTAAGCTACTGATTTTTATTTCAAATATATCTGAAGAGATATTCGAAAATATATGAAGCAAACAGTATTCTTTGTTTAATGGACATTAGTTCCAAAGAGTTCAGCATAATTTTAACAGGGGTATATCTATTTCACTTTAAAATTGTTCGCATGACTATATTCTGTAACTTTTGTAATTGTTGAATATTTTCTTTTGACAAACCAAATAACAAATTGGAGCAATATTCAAAATGTGACATTATAATTGATTTGAACAACAATAATTTTACATATGTCTACATATTTTTTCCTATTCTTTTCATAAAATTGATTTTTCAGAGATTTTAGATGATAAGAATTCAATATGATCATTCAAACTAAATTTTTCGTCTAACATAATGCCTAAATATTTTAGTATTTCTACTCTTCTAATTTTTTGTTCATTAATCTGATAGTTTAACTGGTAGTTAAACTTTTGAAAAAGGGGTAAGACGCCGAAACAATTGTCAAGTATTTATTATAAATTTTGTGAAACAAAAATAATTTTCTCACAAAACTGCATGAAAGTATGACCTTTTACTGAAATTCTAATGATCCGAAGAAAAATTGCGTGTTCTGTCCCATTTCAATAGTTGAGCCTAATTCAAACATGGAGCACATTGTTTACAATCATACCAATTAAGGAAATGAAATCATGAATAAATGATATCTTCGTTGACAAAAAATTCTATAATTGATTTGATTAATCGAGACTAAATAGATGAACAATGAACAGAATTCCTATTGATACATAATGAGCTGGATTTTTGAAAAGATCTTGAATACCTCATTAAAATTATATGCCAAAATTCTCCATCAAATCCGCTAGTGTTTTGTTTTCATTCAAGGTTAAAACTCACTAATTAACATTTTTTTTGCGTAGAAAGATTCGTGAACTATCCACTGAGAAATATTGGGAATTAATTCTGCAAAATATATAGAACAAAACTTGTAGAACATGAATTTCAATACAAAAAAGTATCGATACTTTTTCTCGGCGAACCACCTTTCTCAAGTTGACTTGTTTCATTCATTCTTTTGCTGAATTTTCATAGCCCACTACGGAAAAATGTGTAAATTTAGCAATATTTGTGCTGAGTAATATAAAATCCACCTATTTTGCTTAAATGGAACTCAAAACTGCATGAAATACTTTGCAAGTATGCAAAGTTTAGAACATTTAAGTAGATTCATGAAGAGTTAAGTGAGGATTATCAACTCAGAATACAGAAAGTAAACGCGAGTCAAACCATATCACTCACTGTATTTTCACGACTTCGACAAAAAATGGATATTTAATTTATTTTTTCGAAGTAATATGTGCATTTAGTCGAAGTGTTCTAGGTGTGATTCCTAAGCACAGCTTCTTGAAGAAAAATGTGCTTGTAAAGTACAGATCTTGTATATATTCTTGGAGAAACCTGATATTATCGCTACCTCCATATTCTGGGGCTTTAACTGGGCTAAAACACTCTCACAACACATAAATCAAACAGCTCCATAGTGCGAACGACTGTTTTATGGCGTAAGATCCAAAGACATCTGTTCATAATGTGTCATGGCTAATTCAACTTTTATTATTCGAGATTGAATTATCTCCTGATGGTCTTTCAATAAAACCCGCTGAGCAATATAACTGAAGAATAGTATACACAGTTAACCTCTGTCTTGTTACCTGATTAGATCGTCATGACGCATCGAGAATGAAGTCAAGATGCTGCGCTAACTTATATTAATTTTGAAGGTATGTATTTCATAACACCTTACAGAAATATGTGTCTAGGTAAAAAAATTTACAATAAAATTAGTTGATTTCAAGGCGACAAGTTGCATAAATATATTGATTTGAGTTTAATTTTCTCGATAAAATGGTATTTTATCTTTAGTTACACATGATTAAACGATGGCCGAAGAGGATTTTCATGAAAAAATCTCTTGGATGTAGGTAGCTTCGGCTTTTTAACTGCCAACATAAAAGTTACTCTAATACAAGTTTCTATTTCTTCAATTTTCAACATCAAGCATATACTTCTTTTCCTCAATCAGCCCACAGAAATATCTTCTTCTTTTGAACAGCCATTTTACAGCGTAATGAGAAGTCAACCGTTAGGTCCAGTAAATAGTAGGCCGTATTCAGTCTACGATACAGTCTTTTTCAGTATTCATTCAAAAATATAGAATTGTGTGGCAATTATATTTTAAAATAACAAAACAAATGATTAAAAGATACGATCTTCACAATTTTTGCAGTATAATTATAATATACAATTCATTCCTCAATTGTAAAATTAGCTTGAAAGTTCCTTTTTTCTATTATCTACGTCTTAATAGTTGATTTGTTGTCTTCTTTGAAAGCGTTGACTACCGTCCACCAAGTGCTTCAATTAAAAACATTCTGTTATTTGATTTCGTTCTTTTGAATTGGCGTTATTATGATAGGAAGTAGAGCTTCAAACGCTTTTAGTGATTCAAGATACCATACAGACCTCACAGTCCATTAACTATTAGCCAGACATGGTGGTCAGATAAAAGAAGTAGTTCAATTATGTAGTACATTGCTCTACGATATATTTATTGAATTTTACTGAAAAAAAAACAATTAAAGCTGATAAATGTTCTTTTATCTACAAAAATATTGTTTTTTGCTTTTAGTTAAATGTTTGACACAATTATGGTCATTTTTCAAATTAATTAAATTTGCGTTTCCAAAACTGTTAAAAAGTATCAATTTGAAGCAAGAGAAAGCAAGTATTAATTTTTATAATCATAAGAACTATTTCTTAACGTGAGAATTAATAACTTCAGCCTGAATACCTTCAGATAGTCTATATGAACTTATAGAAGGATATCAAATGCTGAAACTCCTTGGACATCAGTTCTTTCGAATATTTAGGTTTTAAAATACAATTTCAGGAACATTTTATCAATATTCATTGTGTCTTTTATGCATCAATATGCATGTTATAATAATTTATTTGAAAATTCATGGCTGAATTCCAAAAAGTGGCCATCATGTCCTAGTTTCGAATTCCGATGAAAGGGTTTGACTTATTGATAAATTAAACATATATTTCAAAAAATTTCAAAAATATTTCACATATTGTCTACTATGTACAATATTTCAAATATTGTTTCGGTATACAATACCTTCATCAGGTGGATGAAACTGAATGAATGCAGGTATTGTATACCGAAACGACATTGTACTGGACAATATATGAAATATTTTAAAAATTTTTAAAAATGTGTTTAATTCATTATTAAGTTTTTTTTTTATTTATTCAATAGTGTTGGCGTTTACTTGATGTAAATCCATTATAATTGAATACAAACTTAAATTCAAACACTTGAACTTATTTGACTTTATGTAAATCCATTATAATTGAATATAAACTTAAATTCAAACACTTGAACTTATAGATTATTAGAGATTATTCTGTTAGCATCTGAAGAAGTCGTTTGTAATGACGAAACCCGTCATGCTATGTAGTCAATAAAGTGTAAATCATAAGTTCAAGTGTTTGAATTTAAGTTAATATTCCATTATTAAGTTGACATGGAATACCAAGACGTACCTCCCTCTTCAATCAAAAGTGGTTGAGATACAATCATTGTATGTAATTTAAGTAGTTTGATGAGAGTTGGGTAATGTCTAAAGATAACAAGCCCAATTGACAGTTTCAGAACTGACGTTATGGCCCACTGAATTGAAAAAGAAATCCAAACAAACTTAAATCAATTTTTCACTGCTTCGGGTTGCCAAACCATTTTGAAGAGTTAATAATAACGCGTGTTTTTTTAGAGGTATAGAACTTTAAGTTGGCATTACTGTTGAAGATGGCGACCGATTTAACAGCTGAGAAGTGATTTATTCTCAGTTTGGTTTGGCAATTCATCATGAATAGACTCACGCCTGAACAACGCATGCAAATAGTGCAATTGCATTTCGAAAATAATGGTTCTCTGCGGAATACGTATCGCGCACTACGTCCATCTTATCGTCGAATGGCTTCTGGTTGAATGGCTACGTCAACAAACAAAACTGCACCATTTGGAGTGAAGATAATCCTCAAGTGTATGTCAAAACACCGTTACATCCAGAAAAACTGGTTTCTGTTTGGTGCGCTTTATGGGCTGGTAGAATCATTGGTCGTACTTCTTCAAAAACGATGATGACCAGAACGTTACAGTCAATGGTGATCGGTATAGAGCCATGATTACCAACTTTTTCATTCCTGAATTGAACAACCATGATGTCCAGTAGCTGGTTTCAACAAGACGGCGCAACATGTCATACATCTTGCTAGACTACTAGCCGCACTAGACTACTTTCTGTGGGGCTATGTAAAGTCATTGGTCTATGCGGATAAGCCACAAACGCTTGACCATTTGGAAGACAATATTCGCCGTGTTATTGCCGATATACGGCCACAAATGTTGGAAAAAGTCATCGAAAATTGGACGTCCAGATGGGACTACATCCGAGCCAGCCGTTGCGGTCATATGCCAGAAATCATATTTAAAATATAATGTCACAAGATTATCATTCGAATAAAAAAAATTTTTGTCATTCGAATGATCCATCGTTATTTTATTGCAATTTAAAGTTCTATACCTCTAAAAAAAACACCCTTTATAACCCAGTTGTGAATTCTATACATTGAAACATTTCGCTTTACATCAATATAAAACAACAATTTATAAAGAAATGTTTCTTCTTGAAATACAAAATTTGAATATTTTAATTTTAGTTTTGATCTCAGTTGTCTATTTTCCTGAAGCCATTTCAGTATTTTCAACATTCCCTCATTGTAAAAGCAGAACATCAGAATTTAAAATAATATTTCTCAACATTTTATTGTTATGGTGTTGTACTTCTTCTATCAGTATTTCTTTTCGTAATAGTTATTTCCTGTTACGAATTTTTACTCGATATCTTTATCCTCAGCAACAACAGGTAGCACAAACTTACTTATTCCTTGATAAACATTATTTCACATGCCACAAAGACACACAAACGAGAAAAGCAACGAATCGTATACATCACATTGGTCAGAATTGTTATCACAATGAATTATCTAGATGTCGTTTAGTTTTTCATTTAATTATTCCTTCAATTATCCAGCTGAAAGCCATTTATAATATCATATAGCTGTTAAAATTCCAACTATCACCTCTAGACCATTTCTCAACTGAGCTCCGTCTTCCAATCATTTCAACAAATTATAACCTATCATGTGATTTCGCCATCCAAAGACGATGAAGACATTAGAAGTGCAATAGCAGAACTGGTAGTTGACGTTCAGCAGTTCCACAGCGGACTTTTTTCAAAAGTCACCAGAGTTCACTCGTTTTTAAATATCGTTAAGCCAATTTCTCGGAGAGTCGTTCGCATGACGTGGGAATAAAACGGAAGCGGATGTTCATTATTAGCAGAACGTCAAAGGGCTACTAGAGAAGAAAAGGAGAACTTATGTTCATGGGCGTAACTTGCGAACGGTCAATGCCAAATCATCGTTAATGACAACGCTTGAAACGAGAGAATGTTTACTGAGACTACAATTTAAAGAATCATTCTAGTTCCATATCGATAATTACGGTAATTTTCTTCTTTATTCTCTTTAATTTTTTATGGAGTTAAATTGGAGTGGTTGCTCATTTATCATCTCATCATTAGATTGCTGCAAGCTCTTGAAGCTTATGTAAAGGGTGATATTAAAAGTAAAAGTCACTTAACCTAGAAGTTCTCAATAGAGCAGGATTCATAGTAGATTTTTTCTAATTTACGGAGAAATCTTGAGCTGATTAAGCCAAGATCTACTACCCACACTCGAAGAACATTTTCAGAATGGAAGGACCCTTTCGGCTCGTTTTGAAAATGAATTAATTGATTGCATTGAAGTTGCGGCTCTATAAAATATAAAACTAATCCTTTAGGTCTTGGACAAGTCGAAACCAAGATGATTTCTGTTTTCTTAGGCCCTTTAAGGATTAGGTTGTTGGTGCTTTTTTGTCTTTTATCGGTTTTATGCAAAACCTTTTATTTTAAGCCCGCTAAAATGAATATGGGGTTTTATCAAGCAGGCGATAAAAAAGCCAGCTTGAAGCATGCTTTTATCGTAATACTTTGCAATCTAGTAGTAAGTTTTGTTCAAGCTTCAACTCTTTCTGAATTCTGATAATTATACAGCTTTCTTACTCCGGTTGGTCTTCTGAAAACTTGAATACAAAATTTAAAGGTCTAAATGGTCTCTGATCTATTGATTATTTTATTGATTATGCGTATCGGTAGGATTTTTAGGTTTATATACTTAATCCAAAAAATAATAACTGCTTATGTATTCGTTATCTGTGAATTTTTAGCCTCGTATTGCCATTATTTCCACATAAGATTGAGAGTATCTTATTTTTTTGTTTTCTAGAACTCATTTCCATATGTATATTTTATATTTTGCAGTGGAAGTCACAAAATTTTCTCCTCATTCAATTCTACGTTTTTAATTTTGAGCTTTAAAATGATGAGTTGATGAGCCTTACTCATATACATCATAGAGTAAATATTTGAATAAGAGAACTGAAAAATAGAAAACTATTGATTTCAATCATGACCAAAATCTTGAGTGGACATATCAAGAGGTTTTTTAGGAATAGATTCGATGGAACACGCGCGAAAATAATAGTACTCAAACTAACAAAACATCAAAAACATGAATTTACTAATACATCTTAGCGTGCAAAAGCTAAATACCTATCTCCTAAAAGATACACACCTCTTGCAAAAGTTGGTACACTTCGAAAATGCAGCAAGCAAAATGTGGGAAATAGATTGAACTTTTTATGAAGATAGTGCTGCAACTGAGTGAAACCTAAAAGCAGGTATAAGGATATTGGTGCAATTATCGATAATTGCAGCAGTGGAAAATTGTCGCATAATCTCGATCAAATGAGTCATGAATTTCAAAGAAACTATGGAAGTGCATTCGAATATTGTCAATCTTGACAGAAATATTGTTTCAGCTCTTTAAACTACTGGGTATTGATAATTAAGAGTTAATTGAATGACACTTGCTCAAAGAAAATTATCGATAAATATCAAAGGATTGGTAATAAACATAATGGAAACTACAACATCAAATACTTATATTAGCTTTGAATAGTTTCAATTCTATTACCCCGGAATCTCCATTATTTCCTTCATTTCTATATAATCTCCGTTATTTCATTATTCTCCAGAAAAATCTGTCAACGTATGTGAAGTTATGGTTGTTCAAGACAATACGCTTGCAAATCTTTAATTTTTTTTTTTTTATTATTTGGTTTGACAAGAAAAACTAAGGAATTGAAGAAATTACTGAAAATTGCAATAGATATATACCTCAGTAACAAATAATGCTCAAATTTCTGGAACTCATATATGTTAAACAGAGAATACTCTTTGCTATACGAGTATATATATATATATATATATATATATATATATATATATATATATATATATATATATATATGTATATGTCAATTAAAAACCATTGGTTTATAATGTAATTAAAACAAAAAGTAAATTATGTCACTGGCATAATATTGAGGTATCCAATAATAATTTAATTAACGTATATTTGAGATCATAATCTATGTAGGTTTGTAAATAGCTTTTGCTATTTATAAACTTACTAAAAATATTATTATTAGTGTTCAGAAAATTATATATAAATAACACTGCGGGGCAATTTGTAACATAATTTCTGTTGACTTCGATTTTTAGGCTGTTTTAGAGGTAAATTGTCTTGCTGATTCCAAATATTTAATCAGTTTTTTTCTATCACGTCAAGTTTTTTTTCTACAGTTGTTACGCTTACTATTACAAATACTATCTTAAGTTGAATGTTAGGTTCTCTTAAAAAATCAGCATTGAAAATTTTCCACTGTAACATCCCTAAAGAATCACTGAAAATCACTTGTAAGAAATCTGGGACGACCTCTAGAGACGCCACTGACTCATACCTACATATATCGTCTACGTATAACAATACCATTTAGATAGGTACTATCGAACATTGATACCACCCACAACTATCACGGTACTACCCACTTGTCGCCAAGTCCTTTCATGCATAAAACAAGGGGCCGGGGTGATTTATGGTTTGATTATTGTTTAGGCTGTCTTTTACATTAGTTTGCTCATGTATGTTATTATAAGTAGTATAATCGATTTCCAATTCTTATGACTGGTGGGAGTTTAAGGATACACATAATGAGTCATAATTGTTGAAAGAAAATGAAGTATCAATTTAGTGTGGAGTCCTATAAATTCAAACCAGTCATAAATTGTAGACAGAAACTGATTAATATTCAAAGTGTTTATGGTATATCACAGTAACAAAAAAAATCTTACTGGCAATAACTTATAGAAAATATAATTAGCTAGTTTCGCCTAAATAAGGTTCAAATACAGGGTGATTTTTTAAGAGTTAAGTTTTTCAGATTGGCGGCACTGGTTGGTAATGGCATCAAAACGTCATCTTTCAAAGTGAAAACTTTTCAGAATACTCTGCCATTTTATCACGAAAACTTACAAACGAGCAACGATTGCAAATTGTTGAAATTTACTATCAATATTCGTGCTCTGTGAAAAATGTGTATCGTTTGTTACAACCATATTATGGTCGTCATAATCGACCTGATGAATCAACAATTCGTGCTGTTATCACCAAATTTCGCACCAAGTTTACTTTGTTGGACATTAAACCGTTGTCTCGCATGCGTACAGTGCGTACTGAAGAGAATATTGTAGCCGTAGCGTACAGTGTTGAGGATCGTGAAATGACAATTCGTCGCCGTTCTCAGCAATTGGGCATTTGTTACTCAACCACATGGAAAATTTTACGTGTTGATTTCGGTTTGAAAGCCTATAAAATTCAACTTCTGCAAGAATTGAAGCCGAATAACCTACCACAACGTTTAATTTTTTGTGAATGGCCTTAGAACAGCTTAATGAAAATCCGCTGTTTCATCGAAAAATTATGTTCAGCGATGAGGCTCATTTCTGGCTTAACGAATATGTAAATAAACAAAACTGTCGCAAATAAACAAATCTGGAGTGATGAACACCCACATGCCATACAAGAATTACCGATGCATCCCAAAAAAAACGACAGTTTGGTGTGGTTATGGGCTGGTGGCATCATAAGTCCATTTTTTTTTCAAAGACGACCGTAGTAGAAACGTTACCGTCAAGCGAGAACGATATCGAGCCATGATACGCAACTTTTTTTTTGCCCCAGTTGGCCGAGTTGGACTTGGTTGAGATGTGGTTTCATCAAGACGGTGCCACATGCCACACAGTTCGTGAAAAAATGGACATGTTGAAGGATGAATTTGGTGAGCAGCTTATCTCTCGAAATGGCCCTGTGAATTGGCCGCCAAGATCATGCGATTTGACACCTCTGGATTATTTCTTGTGGGGTTATGTGAAGTTGTTAGTGCATGTGGACAAGCCGAACACGATTGACAGGATAACATAACACGCGTAATTCGTGGGATACAGGCCGAAATTCTCAAAAAAGTGACGCAAACTTTCGGATGGACCATTTGATACGGAGCCACGGATAAAGTTATCAATTTCGATAAAAATTTTGAATATATGATTCAAATTGAGTGTTTTATTCGATTTAAGAAAAAAACTACGCTTAAAAAATCACCCATTATGAAGCTAGAGCGAGATATCAATACATTGTGTATATTTACTTTCTTGAAGGTTGTTTTGACTGTCATGTATTTGTTATCCAATAATTTAGTTCAATAAAGTTGATTGAATATTCGCTATATCTCTCAGTTTTAGTGAAATATCGTTTGATATTTCAAATAAAAAACACTGGGCTTAGTTTCACAAAATTATATCAATTGCTTGACAGTTGTTCTGGAGAGTTACCCCATTTTCTAAAGTTAAACTCAAACTGTCATTTGAAAATAGGGAAACCCAGAAACAATTATCAAACAATTAATATCATTTTGTAACAGTAAGCCTATTTTTCTAAGAGTAATTCAATATATTCAGTGTTTTATATTATATTTATTTGAATTCGATTTTGTATCACAAATTGTACCTTTGTTAAAACTTGAACAAAATTAATTTTTACTGGTTGACATTAATCAACTCTCAGAATCTAAATAATAAGTCATCAAGAGTTTTACTGAGTAGCCTGTTTGAAAAGGAAAAATACTGTCTCAGTGTTCGATCCTAAATTACTTATATTTTCTTCAAAATAAGAAACATCTACAAATAAACTATACCTTTATCATACAAAATTCAAGGAAAATTCAAGAGTTAAAGCCGTCTTTGAGAAATTCCTGTTATGAATGTAGCAACAAAAATTCATAAATAGCTATACACTTTGAGCTCATTAAATATAGAATTGAAAATATTGTAGGCAATTATTTTTCACGTTTGAGAATTTTTTCTTAAATATAGAAACTATCAGTTAATTTCATTATGTAGATTGATAGCAAATTTTTCTCTTCACCTTTGATTTTGTAGATTATTGTTTCAATAATTTGAAATCTAGGACCTTTTGATTCAATATAGTTTTCACAATTGTCGAATTATTCGAAGAAAATTTGTTAAAATATAGAACCGAATTATTTGTTAGTATAGAAAACGTATCCTAAATAAAAAATCCGATTTAATGAAATGTGTTCTATAATTTTTACAACAATTATTTTAATTGATATTAATTTATATTTAATTATTATTTAATTTATTTACAACAATTATTGAATGGAAAATTGTCTAACCCAGCACAAATTCCTGCAAATCTGTATATATCTGTATGTAAATATATACAGATTCAATATACATTAAATATATATAGTATTTACAGATTTATTGAAAGCAGGTGACTTTTGTTTGAATTTATATGCTATAAATAAACTAAATTCTTTGAATACCAAAAAGTTCGATTACAAATTGTAAAACTTTTACCATTGATATTCAAGTGAGAATATATTGCACAATAAAAATTGACAAGTTAATTTAATCACTCAACTAAAGAGAAATTTTTGTTCATCAATCAACCTGTCATAATATTTATTTATTTTCTTGCTTAATTAAAAACACTGACGTTTCTGTCGTAATTTTTCCATTGTGAGAATATTAACATTTTATTATTCTGACTTCTTCTTTTATACAAAAATTCCTCAAAGCTATTATCAACAGTGAATTCAAATAAAATCCAAAATATTTTCATGACATCGAATGACTTATTCAAAAACTGCAAGTCACAAACTGAAAATAAAATTACCTACCTTATATCCTAATTCGATAAAAAAAATCAAACACGCAGAACTAATATTATTATTCCAAGTACTATTAAATACACCTCGCGGTACCATACGCGAACTACTTCGTGTAAGCGTGCACTCCAGTCAACTGTTAGTTACGAACTGACGGTGAGTACTACCATGCCGTTCTGGTACGACCGCTGAAAGTACGAATAGTACGTCAGTACGCGACTCAGCCTTCAAAGAGCTGAAAGATTGAAGAACGAGGATCCGTCATGCCCAGTTTCATCGTAAAGGTTTCATTGAGATTCCCTCATTTATGAATCACTGGATTCTATTTTATGTGTGTTCTATGGAGGAGTTAGTTAATGGTTTAGCAGTACGGCAATCTTTTTTTCAGTGGTACCGTATCTTCACGCTGGAATAATAACTCAGAGAAGATGACAAGGAAGTGAATTGTTCGAATAGTTTGAAGTTCTTAGTTGTACATTATCGATGTAAAAAATTGTAATGACATAGTGACATATAATTATTTGAGAAGGAAAGCAATTTCAGTATACTGCTGATAAATGTACCTTTTCTGCTAGTGCGTTTCATGTTGAAACACAGTAAGCGTTTTTCTTTTTTTTTGTGGAAATTGTGAAACTTTAAATTTCATTCATTGTCTCCCATATGTATGTTTTTCAAGGGGAATACCAAAGTTTTCATAACTGAGGAGGAATATATCTTGAGATACTTGAATAAAATGGATACAAAATATACTTAGAATAAAAATTTTTGTATAATGAAAAATGATTCAAGAACATCCATAAATTCGAATAAAATACATTGAGTATATCAATGATCTATGTTCTTTTAAAAAGGGACCTTATATCTGATTGGAGGAAAATTTTATGAATAAAAAGCAATTTTTTGGAGTTACATTTTCTTTAGTTACTTCAATTTTTTTCATATGTGAAGTGAATCTGTAGGTTGTCGGTCTGGGCCTTGGAATTTGAAAAACACAGTGTAAGTGTAAAACTCTGATTTCACAGTTCGTATTCTGATGGAAGTTGAAAGACTTATCGATTAAATATAGAAAAGTGACATGGACTTTCAGTTGAATATAACGAAAAATAAAAAGACATGAATTTCGTAAGAGAACCATGCTTTGAAATATCTCAGGAATTAAAACAAATTTCGAGTAACTACGTCTCCTATATATAAGGAGAAATAACATTTTTTTGCTACTCTCTAAGAAATGAAGTCATCAAAGCAATAAAGAGAAATTTCAGAGATAAAATCGAAAACCAGAATATGAAATTCATAGGAAATACATTTAATTAATTAAAATAAACATCACACCACTTACAACTGTTGTTTGTCGATATGAAAATCTTAACATTTAAATTATTGACCATCACGCAGTAGATAATTGATTTTAATATTGAACATTGTGTTGCTTCTTTAACACAATATCGCTTGAATGACACACAACATTCTTTACCATAGGGTAAAATTGAGGGTTAATTTTTGTATAAATTTGATGATTATATTTTCTTTGTTCTTATTGTACGTACCTATGCCAATGAGAAAATGGAACTTAGTAATTGTTCTATAGAAGAAAGGATGATATGGCGGTATCTTCTTCGTATTCTGATATCTATCCTTTTATGCTGTTTTTCTAAAGGAGCTTTTCCTAAAACAAGTCCGCAGCATCCGAAACCCTGCGTTTCTTCCTTCGCGTCCTCTTTTATCCAGCTTCTTTCCCTGTAATATATTTTGCAATAGGGACTATCGATATTCACTCCTCATAACATGCCCCAGGTAATCCACATTTTAATGGAGGCTTTTGTGAGCGTCCAGGACTCCATTCCATACAACTAAACAGAAAAGACTTAGCATCTCAAGTGCCTTTATTTCTTTTCTAAGAATATGTAGCGCATTTTGAAGATGGAACTCATCTTGTTAAATCCGCCTTAGCTCTTCCTTTTGTACCTTATCCGACTGTTCATTTATGATGGCCCTAAGGTAGCATATAGAGGTGAAATGTTTCACAAAAGAAGCCTAATAAAATTCCAACTTCAAAGTTAAATGAATTATGTTTAATGTTACTAGGTGACATGATTAATATCAAGCTATTTTATACTGATTTCAAAAATAAAACTGCCTAAAGACCTCAAAGTGTTGACCTTATCAATAAAATAAACTTGTTTATTAACATCATGAACAACCTATATTAAAATATACAAAATTGATCAATAGAGGATTAATAATAAAACCTAACCTATATTAAAATATACAAAATTGATCAATAATAAAACCGTGAAATATTCAACTTCAAAGTCTTAAACAACACAAAATTAATTTCGTGTCACTGAAATCGATAAGCACACTAAACAATTTGTTTTTTATAGTTTGATGTTGAGATTTTAACAAATTATCAACAACAACACATGTATTACACTATACACAATATAAAAATATACAGTTTATACTAAAAGCTCAAATTATTCAACTTCAAACTGCGAAAGTTTTGAGCAGAGTCCTATTTGCAGTAGTATACAAGATAAACTAACGACGGAGTTGTAAAATTTCATAGACCACCAACGCCAAAGTGCCATATACTCATTTCATAGCCTGCTTGTAGTATTTTACTGAAAATAAATAAATTTTAAACATTTTCATTTCTTATTTAAGATATCATAAACATATTGTATCTTTTTGAGGACACAGTGAAATAATTGAAAGTACAAAAAGTCTAAGGATTGTTAGAATTAATGATGCAAACAATGAATATAATGTTGAAAATCAAGATATTGACATATATATACATACATACAATATATATACTATCTATAAATAATAAGACTGTATATTATTTGTTTTTCTAGTTAGTCGTGATTCAATGAATGAGCGTCAATGAATATGCAAACCATATTGATGTTGATGATTTTAATTTAAACATTATGGAATTTAAAATTTTAATACTAAAGTTCCTAGTTTTCACTTCCTTCTGCTTTCCTATAACTGCCAATTTTCAATTTTTTTAATGATTCTGAACTGAAAACATAAGAAGAAATATCGGTAATGATTGCAATAAGAATATTCGTTTATGGAGACAAGAAGCAGTTACACATATGTTTCGAATACTGGGACAACTTGAATGTTAGTTCTTGTGAAATTTGCACCAAACGCAAGAAACTTACAACTATAAAACAAACTTGTTCATATTTTACAAATATAGCCAATATGAATAAACCTGTTTACCCTTACACCTTATGAACGATTTCATTAAAAATTCAATTATCACGTAAAAAGTTCAATAAATTATTGTCTACATTCCTACATGTGTTTGTTGTCGATTTATTATTGAGGTGACGCTTATATAAATTTTATAATTGATTACGCAGCACGGGTGAGTGACATTTTGATGATTTACTGGCGCAAATTGTTCAAGTTTTGTAGCTGTACCTGTTGAAATTGTTTAAAATTAGCCCCCCTTAACATGGGACAAGAACCATGAAATTGCGAAACGTCTGGATAATTGTTACGCTATTTTTGTTAATTTATGCATAGACAATTTTAATTTATTCATAACTGAATTTCAAGCGATTCACCGTTTTGAGTGAGCCTTTCGCACAAATTAGACTGAAATAATTCAAGTAGTATTTCGGCATGAATGTTCATGATATTTTTGATGTCAATTGCTTCAAACCAAAGTTTATGAACTTAATTCATTTGAAGAAACTGTGGTCTGTTTCAACGTTTGAATTTTGTTCGAAATTTACTTACAATTATTCAATTTTGAATTTCAATTTTATAATTAAGAAATTAATTGTTTCACTAATCAGATCGGCCGATACTTGATGAAAATTCAACACAATAATTTGAATGTAACTAAGTAGTTTGTAATTTTCACTTGAGTTCAGTCAATATGATGATGAAGCCACTGTGTTGGCGAAACAATATTATCATGTTTGACGAAATTAAAGTGGAAATTACAAAACTAAATGTTTTATTCAAATTATGTCTTCGATCAGAAGCTGTCCTTCATTCCCCACACATCACCCAACTTATTTCATCTTCCTCCAAAATATATGGATTATTATGTCAAAATATTTCAATAATTCCTCAACATTTATAGGACTATTTAATGCCCTAATCCGTAGCAAGTTGGAATATGGCAGCATGATCTGGAACTCTATTTACTGTTGCCGTAAATGCCATCTTGAGGCCATTCAGAGAAGGTACTTGAAATTCCTAGTTTGGAGGGAGGATAAAATTTATCCACAGGAGGAATCAATCATAACGATTTATTGAATTGATTTAGTTTAATTTCATTGCAGGGCGGGAAAGAAACTTTATCACTCGAATTTTTGTACAAATTACTGCACAACACTATTGATTGTCCTCCTCTCTTGTCCGCTTTAAAATTTCGTTGTCCTAGACAAGTTCTGGTACTATCCCCCATTTGGTTACATGCAGTCTACATTCAATAGAGTTGCCAATAATTGTGACATTCACTTTGACTCCATAGAAGTTATTATTACGAGTTATGTGAACAATAGCAACTGATTAAAATGAATTGATTTAGATTGAGTTCTTTGTAATATTTTATTAAATTCTATTATTTAGTTATTATTAATCGATTGGACCGATACTCGATGAACAATTAAATACATAATTCGAATAAAACTAAGTAGTTTTCTGATTTTCACTATAATGTATTCAAAACATGACAATATTGCTTCGCCAATACAGTGGCTTCTCAGTGGTTCGCAGTTTATCATCAACATCTGATGAAGCCACTATGTTGTGTCATGTTTTGAATTAATTATAGTGAAAATAAGAAAACTACTTAGTTTTATTTAAATTATGTATTTAGTTATACTTAGTTTACTTTAGTTAGTTACCTACTATTTTAGTTTTTTTTTAGATTAAATTTAGCTCTCTGTTATATATCTTTCATTTTATTCATTTAGTCATGTTTTCAATTAATTATAGTGAAAATCAGAAAACAACTTAGTTTTATTTAAATTATGTATTTAGTTATACTTAGTTAGTTTACTTTAGTTAGTTACCTACTATTTTAGTTTTTTTTCAGATTAAATTTAGCTCTCTGTTATATATCTTTCATTTTATTTACCTATTTAGTCATGTTTTCAATTAATTATAGTGAAAATCAGAAAACAACTTAGTTTTATTTACATTATTCTGTAATTGGACATTATACATGTTGAGAATAAAGAACTTATTATTATTATTCTATACGAATTATAGAGTCTTTATATACAGTGTTTAATTAGTTTACCCATTATACACTATTTAATTCTATTTTTCACTGAAATTATTTGGCACTGAATCTGAATGGAAAAACTGTTTCGTTCATTCAGCCTTCTTTATCTCTTTTAGAATCGATATACTAAGAGATAATGTAATTTCATCTCTTCTATACCCTCAAAAAAAATTTTTCTCTAAAATTTCAATATAAGTGGTTGCTAGTTGAATGAAACACAGTATAACCAGAGTGTAACTCTTACAGGTGAAACTATTAACAGAAATTGAGGTTAGTATCGTTGTCATGCCTTCAGAATAAAAGGAAGGAATATACCTATTAATTCACTAGTGCATTTCTGATGAAATCAAATGATTTGTATAATCGCATCGGAAAAATTACCACAATTTCAATTTATCACGACTTTAATTCAGAAACAAATATTCCTGGAAAGTTTTTTCCCTCCAAAATTTTACTTCAGTATATAAAAAATGTTTTATATTCTGTGGTAGTTGAGTGTACTTGATACATGTTAAAGCTGAAATTGAAGTTTTTCAAGAATATGGAACTTTTTATTCACCACAGTACTTTCACAATTTAGTGGCAGCAGGCAACCAAAAATACATATTTATTCCTAGGTCCACAATAGGTATAAAAACAATTGCAGTTTGAAAATTCGCTTGTTGAAATTCTTTATTGGATTAATAATTTAGATTTTCTATAAGTAATGCAGTTAGTACTGCTTCATTTCAATTTATCACAAGAAAGTTTATCTAATTATTACATTTTAACTGAGATCGGCAATCATGAATACACAGTTGTCAAGTATCATAAATAAATCTCTCGCTGATTACGGTAATAGATAATTATATCCACACAAAAAAGATTTAACTTATTTATGATTAGTAAGTGAATATGTTGGCTCAATATTTATTTCATCATATAATTGGTTGTCGTAGAACGAAATATCAAGTACTAATGAATAATTCTATTAGCAAGACACCGATAACCCGAAATACACAAATGAATTAAAGGGGTGGCATAATTCATCAAAATCATTCGAATAAATATCTGATCCGAATATCGTTTTTTCATATTTTAACAAAATGTCGAACTATTGTAATCTTATTCGAATTTTTGATTGTATTATCTGAAGAAATTGATTTGATTGTATTACCTTAAGAATACATTGATAATCATCCAAAGGATATGAAGATATAAATAATTGTTTGTTTTTCTAATATTCGAAAGACATCTAGATCGTTTTTTGTTATTATTTTTTTTTGCTCTGAATTATCAATATTTTCGTATATGTACTACATTAAGATAATCTATAGAAAATGAAACACAAAAACACTTCAATAATTCCCGGTAATGATTGAAAGAATAAAACAAACTTTTAAATAAATTAACAATGATATATTTCACTGTTTCAATCAGTTCTATATCAAAGCGCAGCAATATAAACATACATAAAATCTATTCTAATCATACAAACATTCAATGATGATCATTGTTCGATCGTATAAAATACAAATGGTACTAACAATTAAATATTGTACAAAATTATTACAGTAGTCTAAAAATACAGAAGTTGGTCGATAGAATAATGACTAAAATAGTATAAAAGAAATATACATATAAACAAAGATATAAAACATGGTAAAAATGAATTTGTATACTTTGAAGTTAAGAGTATTTTTATAATGTATGAATGCATATTAAAATGATATTTGATTGGTGGATATAAAACTTATTAACAGAATTAATTAGGCTTCTAATGGAAACAGTCAAAATGGGTTATCTATTTAGTACAACTTAACTCAATAATGTCAAGCTTCAGTCAAATCAAAATAGCATATCTACTGACATCTTCCATTAGCGATCACTCTATCTCTACTGTCTTCACGAGTGGAAGAATTTCTTCTTGGTGGGGAGTTCCCCGTGCTTATCCTGCTCTTTCTTGACCTTTTGAACTTTGCAATATCCTCGCCGAAGACGTCTCCCGTCCTGAGAGCTGATATGAGGTCATCGAATTCTCCTTTTTGATTATTGTCGCCACTTTTCATACTCATTGTCTTTTTGATCGAGGATAATATGCCTTCTCGGCTGTGTTTTCTATCCAACGTCAGTTTTTTGAGATCTGCTTCTTGCTTAGCCCTCTTTTCATCCTCTTCATGCTTTCGCTTCATGTTTTCATTGTCCTGTCGAGCTTCAGTAAAGGAATTTAGGAAGGCATCGAAAACTCCAAAGAATTCATCGGGATTTGTATTATTGGGATCTTCTCCAAAAAGTCGAACTGCTCTTTCGAATCGAGTCTGAAAAAAAATTGTATTTATTTGTAATAGTCCATGAACAATGCTAGAAGTTATGTTTAGTCCAAAATAAGTGGAAAGTTGAACTTTCATGGAAAGTTGAACTTGAAAAATAGCATTTTCTCATCTATATTCCAAAGGAATAAAAGCAGCAGCTTTGTTTTCAAAAGAACACATTTCACATCCACATCCGTAAGGAATTGCAATTAAACGCCCTAAAATCATTTCATTTTGAGGAATTAAAAAATTTTCCTCAATATTCAGGCATATCTTGAGGTTGAAGTAACTTTTTCATATAATTTTACCATGATGAAAATTCTTTCTATACTATATTTCTTTCCATTCATTGTTAATTCAATTGTTTTAATATTTACTTAAATCCTGAATTATTTATTGACAATTGGAAATGTGTTTGTTGTCAATTTTCGATGACATTGAGAAACTGACAGTATTTCTATTTACTGACAGTTTTTTATTCTATAGCAATGTTTTTACTTTATGCAGTAAACAAACGTAAGTTATTTATAGAATACCTTCATATCCTGGTACTGATCTTCAATTTCTGCCAATCTGCAAGTAGCAGTAGCTTGAAATTCTCTCATTACAGGTACGAATTTATCGTTGGCCAACGGACTCTGGCTGAGGTGAAACTCAATTTCTTTAGCAACATCCCTCAATCCAGCTCTTAAATGAGCCATATCCTTGTTGAGTTCGCCTAGAGATACCTTCGAAGCTTCTCGAATGTGAGGTATGTCTTCGTCGATTTTCAGGACGTCTCGGAACTGTAAATTGAATAAAGTTATCATTAACATTATAAGAATTAGTTCTTCACCAGTAGATGGCGCAATTCACATTTAGAGATATCTTTGTACTTGGTAGGAATCTAGCGTACGCTCACCTTCTTTTCCAAGATGTCCACAAGATAATGGAGAAGTGTTGTTCCTTTGTTGGCACTGGATTTTGTGTCAGCCAATCTATTCAATGAAGCCAAGCGAAAACCTGAAGCATTTCCTCTGGCACCTCGGTTCATGTAGTTACCAAGGGCCAAAACAATCTCTAATAATTTTCTCAATCTTCTTGACCTGGATATCTCTCTCGAGGCTTCCATAACATTCTTGATTCTTGGAGAAATTTCGTTGACCGTGATCTGAAAGCGCTTTTTATAGTGCAAACAGCGCAGGCGTTGCTCGTAGTGCGCAACTCTGAAAAAATGTACACAAAATATAATTCAGATGAAATACTAGAAGACCATTGACTCAATTAATAACTCAAACAAAATGGCATGAAATTTATTAGCTAGATTAGAGTAATTTTTTGTCGTGAAACAACAACCATTTGGGAGTCGAAATGAGAAGCTGAAATATTAGTCTGGAAATATAGTATTCATCACTTACTTAGATATTTCATAGAGAAATCTGTCGGCTCTAGCTAAAGAATCAATTTCGTCATTATGCTCTTCAAGTAAAGCAGCTTCTTCTGAACTTGGTGTGAATTTAAGCAATTGTTCTACCATATCGATTGGCAATTGCTCTTTACTATCCATGCTTAAAATGGCTTTGGTAATTTCGTCATCTGACATCTTCAACTTAGAGAGTAATATAGTACAGTTCTGGGCTCTTCGGCTATCAATAACTGAAAGCACCTTTGTTTTATTCTTGCCAAGATTACGTAAATCTTCAACGGAGCCTTCGCTCTGAAATTAAAAAACATGTATTAGTATAACAGTCAACGATCCTACCTATTATTTCAGACATTTAGATTTTTTTGTGAATTCTATAATTTTTAATTTCGTCACGAAATACTTTCTTAGTGTTGTTCTTCTACTTGAGACATTTAATTAACTGTAGTCATTAAGTTAGGACAGAAAAAATTATAGAAGAAGATACGAGTAACGAAAAACTTTTAAGGGCGAATATTGCATAATAATCCGTTCAATTTGCATAATAATTATTGCGTAAAAGTTTTCAGCAAAAATCTGCTTACCGCAACTCCATTCTTTTGATAAGCACAGAATAATCTATCAATGGAATCTAACTCCATAGCATTATAAAGTTTGGTGTCATCAAGTTCATTCCAAATAGTACCGACCAACTTAACATCTGGTATTTTTGACCAATTGAACGACTTCAAAGGATTTGACGGTTGGGGTACATTTTTCTTGACAACTTCGACCTTGAAACTCTCTGTAGGTGGAGCTACTGGTGCGCAAGGCGGAGGTGGCGGCCCTGGAAGTCCCGGTGGTGGCGGAGGTGGAGCTAATGGTGGAGGAGGTGGTGGACAAATTTTATCCGTTTTGAAATTATTACTAATATCTATTGAAGTTGCCTTCAATCCTTTTATTTTTGCATCATCTGCTATTGAGCCTGAGGTCACTAACTGTTCCAATCTATGGCGTTCTCCTCTTTCACAATTAACTTGTCTATCTAACTCTGCTGCTCTATATTCCATCTCGCTAAGCCTTTGCCTTGTTTCGATGTGTTGAGCCGTCTCTTTCTCCAGTCTTTCTTTTACTCTTGTTAAACTTGATTCAATGTCTTCCTTCTCTTGTGTTCTATGATCTAATTCCTGTTCCTTCTTGGCCAATTTATTAGACATGTCTATGTTTTCTTGCTCAAGTTCATCGGCTTTTTTCCTTGCTGCTAAAAGCTCTTCCTCTTTGGCTAGTAGGTGAACAATTTCTTTGACGTTGATTTGAATAGCTTGAATGTCGGGATCTTTCGGTACTTCTTTGCCGTCGATTATTTCAGTTTGCTGCAAAACAATTTGCTGTACGATTCTGTCCATTAATAACCAATGTTGTGGATGGGATCCTAAATCTAACGGTAACAATATACAATGCTCTAGAAGGGACATAAGATGCGGATAAGCAGCAGTATGACTTAATTTCTTTCTTAAAAGTTCAAACAACGAAGTTGCACTTTTTGTGTCGATGTGGTCTTGCTCAAATTTTCGAGATAGCTCTTTCTCGTCCTCATTTCTGACTATTTCAAAAAAGTCTAAATGCCTGTTCAGAGTTTCATTTTCGTGATTTCTTAGCTTATCTATAACGGGTTGTATTCCCAACATGAGGAATTCATATCGGAGGTGAAGTCGAAATTCGAGATTTTCTTGTCCTTGTCCATAGTTCAGGACGGCATTGACGAAGGACATAATGGCAGTTTTGAGATTAACCTCGTCTCTGTAGACGCCAGTAGATCTATCAAGATCGTTAATAATACTCTGGAATCTTGTTCTCTCGTAGGCATACTTTTGGTAGTGGAACATTGCGTCTAGAACCTTTTTGTGACCGCCTGACACTAAGCAGACAGCGCCAAGTATTTCGAGTGCTGCAATTTTTGTTTTGATTTTGTCGGTACTTAGCGATTGTGCTATTGTGTTTATACTTGTAGGATGGGCCAAGACATGAGCTCTTCCGGTCTGCAAAAAGAAAAAGTTGAAACAATTATTTTTACCACAGAGCATTCAAACTATATATTCAATATATCAACCCAGAGTAGAATCCAGTTGGTACATATTCCGAATTATTGGATGAAGTCATTAAGAATGCACAAAGGTATGAAGAAATAAGTTGTATTATTGAAATTTTCAAGTTGTATACTGAATGAAGTCGATTTCAATAAACGTAATCGATATATTGACGACGAATGGAACTACAACTCGTGTAGATTAAATGAAAGAACAATGGTCTTTCGAAATTTGTTTTAAAATACACTCGTTTATATAATTGAAGGCACCGGATTACTGAAGAATTCAGAATGTGTACTTTTGACTTCAGAGAGAATTCGAATAATTTTAATTTCAAAAGCAATTACATCACGATTTGAATATTGAAGTTGTCCTTCTCTATTAAAAAAATTACCATTGGTTCTTACTAGAATTTGGGTATATTGACATAAGAAAAAACTATCATTTCGTGGCGGTTATCAACACAGAATTTCCTCCACTTACCGAATTGTTCATGAGTGCTTTTACACAACCAATGATACTGGTATGTACCGTACTTTGGGCGGTAAAATAGTCCATATTTTCCAAGCAGTCCAAAAGTGCTGGTAACCCATTTAATTCGATGAATTTTATAACAAAACTGTGAGTTGATGTTCGCAATGCCGTTTTCAGTCCATCGATTTGTTTGGTCCTCACTCTGATTTCCTCTTCTGCATTTTGGTCCGGATATTGAAGCTGAAAAAGAGATAGTAGTGATTAATCACTCGATTCAAAAAGTAGGAAAAATCTGTCTGGTAAGATATGACAATACATGATTTGAACAGAAAGATTAAGTGCATTAACAGGCGAGCCACCCCATCTAAGGCAGACCTTGAAACCACCTGAGTACCTACAGAGAACAAGAAACGTTGCAAAATCATTCAACAAAGAACTAACTACTCCAAAACATATTTTCAAGTACAAACTTATTATGTACCAGAGTATTAGATTGAACTTTTATTAGAATTTACACAGCTAGACGAATCTACAATTCAGAGTTTATACAAACCAAGTTACTGGCAGACCAAAGAAGTGTAATTTAGGAAGATTTCTAGTTTGGCGTGTCAATAGAGCAATAAACTAATCAATAGATAAGAATGTGAGCTAATCGTTTCTTGTTTCTTGCAACCACAGCGTTCTTTCCTTCTTCTCTTCGTTTTTTGGTTTTTGTAGTACAACTGATTCTCGTTTCTACTTATTGAATTCGTTAATTATTGTCCTTTAACTGTAACTTTTTGTAGGCACTTTTTAATGCAAATGAGAATATTTTATATTGTTTTGTATTTGGAGCAAATACTGACAGCTAATTCGAAAGTTATGATCATGAATTGTAAGAAAGTATAGAAACAAGAGAAGATTTGTACAACCCAATAGATGGCGCTGCAGATTTCACAGATCGGAGGGAACTATTCAGAATAATAATAGAAGTACATTGTGATTGAGATTGATGAAAAGATTTCTAACTAACAAATGAATACATGAATCAAGTCAGAAAGCCTACATTCTAACGATTTACTTGATTATAATCATTTTTTATTGAGTAGGTTAAAAGAAAGAAATAATGTGACAAAATGTCTTAGGTTTGATCCTGGCTAATATTTATGGGATTATTCGAGTTTACTGTTCTCGTATTATATGAGTGTATTGGGTGATTTAGTTTCTATGTGACGCAAATCACTTTTGGCAACTTGTCTTTTATAGCATTTCCATGAACAAAATGTAAACTCATTATCAACTTAATTGCTGTTTCAGTAATTCGAAAAAAACGTGAGTAATTTTCGATAAGTCAACCTCATAGTTTCTCACATCTGAGATGAGCATTATGTTCCATCAACAGCGGGTTTAATAAAGAATGTATTATCAGAGGTATTATCTAAAAAATGAAAAATGAATCTAAAGGAAAAATTATAAAGGTTGATGTTCCACTTTCACTACTTTTACAAAGAAGCATTGTAATTATCAAAATTGAATACGCTTGAAAGAATATCACGACGTTATTTCTGAACAGTGAAGTCGTTCAAACACTGTAATAACCTATCATCAATGATTCCAGATAACATGGTGTGATACACTCATGGTGTTTAATATTCAAATTTTTATGGCTTCATTTTTACTGCCAGTGCTAGCGCTCGATTGAATTCATTCGAAGAATATACAAATCAACAACATCTGTGGTTTATGCATAAATTTATATATATGTATGTTACTTCATCAGAAAAGGAGTAAGGACAATTGAGAACAAGAGAACAATAATGACAATGACAATAATAACATAAACTTGATATGAAAAATGAGTCAATCGTAAATTACCTAAATCCTTCAATATCAAGCACTATAATAAAACATGGATTGGTCACTTGTATTCAGGGCTATTAAAAATCGATCGAAAAATAATTTGAATAGAATGAAAATTGGTGGAGTACCTACTTCAGTAATATCGTTTTAATATATGATGACCTGTAACTCTATAGTCGTGAATAATTCTATGAAACTCATAATAATATTCGATTCCATTAAAACTGATAATATAATCTTAAAGAAGTGGTTTTTTGCTTACTGCACAATAATTTCTATTGTTTTCAATGATTATATGGCGGATGCGCAGTGCAACTTTCGATCAATTCACGAACATATACTTACTACAACGAATACCCCAAAGATAATCTACACAATTAATATTGACATAGATACACATAATGTTGAAGTAACTCTAAGAAACGTTTTTGATCACCGTAGGAAAGATTTTTCAAACTCGGTGAACGAAGATTCTAAATAACCTTTACGGATTTTGAATAAATGAAAATTAACATGATAGGCAATTTATGACATGCTCGAAGACTCACAGAAATCTAGAATGCTTCAGGCGGCTCCACCAGAAACGATCGGGATTATTATTTGTTCTTTAAAAACAATATTTACTATCACCACATGGTCTGTATGGTTTCAAAGAAGCAATTATATAGAAAATCCTTAGAAATTAGTGTAACGAACATGATTGTTTCATGGCAGACGACGACAAGCATAAGTATACAAAACAATAAGACAATAATAATTTATGCGATATCATTCTAATGAAACAGATAATATTTCCTGGGCTACTTCAAAAATACTAGTTAGATTTAGAGATGTTGAAGACACGTTCAATGGCCTGCTCGATTACCGGACTTTTGGAGGATGATATCTCATTTAATTTGCTTACACTATTCCTATTGGGAATTTGGACGTTTTGTGACAGAGTTGTGTTAGGAGAATTCAGGCACTCAAAGATAAGCCAAAATTAGTGATTTCAAATATTTATTCCAAATAGTGAATTTTGACTGGTATTTTTGAAAATCATCATCTGAAAAAGTATTCTCAGAAAAGATGAGGAAATGAACCTCAAAATATTCACAGAACATTCAGAAACAAGTGTAGGTTATATACAAAAACAGGAGAGAATTATTCTGTGACCTCATTAGAACTCACATGCTCGAAAATACGAAAGCAAAGGAAGAATAAACTCTCGTGTTTAAAAGGCAACTCCAAGGATAAAAAATGAACAATTTTTTAAATTTTTAAATTGTTTGAAATTTGGTACAAAACAAATTTGTTTTGCTCAAAAACAAATTGGTAAATTTGTTTTTGAGGATAAAAAAACAAAGATTTAAAAGATTTCAAAAGGCATTTCAGACATGTGAAACCATAAAAATTGATCTATTTTTATAATTGAATATAAACTTAAATTCAAACACTTGAACTTATGATTTACACTTTATTGACAACATAGCATGACGCGTTTCGTCGTTAAAAACGACTTCTTCAGATGCTTACAGAATAATAACAACATTTTGAAAAACACAGGTATAAATATCAGGGAATTTTGGGATTCTATTCCATTCTGAAAAATAATTTCTATTACCTGAAAAGGTTTAACTCTATCTGTTCATTACGCAAATTTCAGAATTTTTAAGCCGATTTATTTCACTATTTCCCAATAATCTAATTGACTATTTCTCTCTATATTGTAAAAATTTTGAAATTCGTATCAAAAGTATGGTTTTCTGTTAATAAATGGTTAGCATAATTCGAATTACTTTTATTATGGGCGAAGCTATATTTATGTTCATGTATTGTGTTACAGAAACATAAATATAGCTTCGCCCATAATAAAAGTAATTCGAATTATGCTAACCATTTATTAACAGAACACCATACTTTTCATACGAATTTCAAAATTTTACACAATATAGAGAGAAGTAGTCAATTAGATTATTGGGAAATAGTGGAAATAAATCGGCTTAAAAATTCTGGAAATTTGCTCAATGAACCGATAGAATTGAACAATTCACCCTTGTTGAACTTTTTCAGGTAATAGAAATTATTTTTAAGAATGAAATATCTTATGGAAAACCAAAACCATAGAATCCCAAAATTCCCTGATATTTATACCTGTGTTTTTCAAAATTTTGTTATTATTCTGTAAGCATCTGAAGAAGTCGTTTGTAACGACGAAACGCGTCATGCTATGTAGTCAATAAAGTGTAAATCATAAGTTCAAGTGTTTGAATTTAAGTTTATATTCAATTATAATAGATTTACATCAAGTAAACGCCAACACTATTGAATATAAAAAAAAACTATTTTTATAAAGAGCCTAATATTTCACCATTCTGTATGTGCAGACGAAGGTGACAATTTTTTTCATTGAGATGAAGACAAATATAATTGTTTTTAAATATGGATTTCATGTCGTCAAAATTGCAATATTATGTTCCTGTATATACCAACTCAGTGAACTTTTTCCATTATTCATAGCAATTACTGAAGAATTTGTGTAACTTTCACTGTAAATTACTGTTGATGATTCGTAATCTAATGATTGCAAAATACTTACTTTAGCTAAAGTATGCAGTCTTTCGATGTAATGTTCTGGAGCATGTGCTTCGTCTACAGTATCTTCTCCTTTTCTTGAGCAATATATTTGCCATTTTTTTAGCGGCGGTAAACTAAGCATAGCCGCCTTGTTTGGAGCTGTAAGATCCAGTTCTTCCTAAAAACAAAAAGAAATTAGATTCTCACCAATATCTTACATATGGGCCAACGAATCGAATATATTTTGTTGCATTTAGTCAAGTTTTTCTGGGTTGTGGTACCACAAATTAAGTTGACAAATTCTTTATACGTATCATTTATTTTACGAACATTCAATCCCACTTTATATGGCGCATATGAAATGAACCATTTATGTCTTTGGATGAATAACCGAAATTGTAAGAGAAGATAAACATCATCTTGTGGTACTGACTTCAGAAGAGTACCTACTTTGTACTTTTAGAGACTGTTAGAGTATCTACTTAAACGTCTAAAATAACTCATATATGTGCTATTATTATTTGAATGTATCTTTATATGAACATATATTTCTTTTACTACTAATGGTTGAACCTCTTGCCGAAGCTCGCGCAAAAATATCTTTATGAAAATTTCACAACATTGTTTGTATTACACAAGGTATATCAGTGTTATTTTTGTTTGTTTTTAGTGTTGACATAGTAACTGTCTACATTCAAATGGACAATTAGAAAAGGGATAATCTCTTTTATTGCTTTCGAAAACCAATAAAGTAACTGAGGGTGAAATTGTGGTCAAGTAAAATAATTTTTACTTGTATTCAGATCTTATTTATTACCGACGACTGAAACGAGTATTCAAAATATTCAGTTTTCAGGTGAAAATGTTCTAAAATCCATAATTAATTCAGTCGTTTATGAGATAAAGGGACAGAATAATTTTATTGAAGGCAGTAATGTTGTGATAAGTATGGAAAAAAGGGGCAGATGTTTGAAATGTGCACCTTGAGTTAATCTACAACCATCTGTCAATCTTCTAATGGATAGCCGAATACATTCGAAAGACCAGAAATGTTAAGAATAACATTTCAACCCCGTATAAAACGATTTTTCAAATTTTCCAAGTTTGAAACTGGGGTTGTGTAGATATTTTGTATTACGAATCACTACACACAAAATGCAGAAGATTGTGTCCAGGTAACCTTAGAGGTCACTAAGAAAGTAGTATTATATAATTACTCCTTCTGTTTTTCGTTTAGGTTTTCAGTTTGGATGTAGTGTTGTCAATATTATTTCTGAAAACCAAGAGTGTTACTAAAGACAATCTTATATTCTGCTTATATACCTGTACTCAGAGTTTGATCATTACAAAACAAGACAACACTTGTATCTCATGTCATACATGCTTATAGGAACTTTCACCCGTAAAATAAAATTACAAATAATCCGGAAAATACAGATAAATCAAAACGATATTGTAGTGGGCTTGGCTTTCTTTGAAGATTCTGGAGTAAAAGTTGTTCAAGAAATGAATTCTTAAACAAATCACATTGCCATTTGTAGGAATAAATAGAAAACATCTTGCAGATCATTTATGAATCCAAGCAGTGAAACTCATACGTCCATAACAGTAGATACCTACTCATCAATCTAGCTTTCTTAATTTTACCTTTGGTATTCCATTCAGTGCCTTTTTATCACAGAAATTATATTTTAATATAAACTAAAATTCAAACACTTGAACTTTTGATTTACACTTTATTGACAACATAGCATGACGCGTTTCGTTGTTACAAACGACTTCTTCAGATGCTAACAGAATACTAACAACAAATTTAAAAAAACAGGTATAAATATCAAGGCAATTTTTAGGATTCTATGACCCTGGGTTTTACCCAAGATGTCATAGAATCCTAAAATCCTTGTCAGTCATAGAATCCTAAAAATTGCCTTGATATTTATACCTGTTTTTTCAAATTTGTTGTTAGTATTCTGTTAGCATCTGAAGAAGTCGTTTTTAACGACGAAACGCGTCATGCTATGTAGTGAATAAAGTGTAAATCATGAGTTCTAGTGTTTGAGTTTTAGTTTGTATTCAATTATAATGGATTTATATCAAGTAAACGCCAACACTTTTAAATAAGAAAAAAAAATAGAAATTATATATGACAGTAAATTTCTAACTGAGATTGAACTTTCGCTTATCTCTTGGTGAACCTGAAAAATTTCAAATCAAACTCTTGGCTTAATGTTTCACAAATTTCAAAATAAACAAATATTTATGAAACATCAAGCCAAGAGTTTTATTCAAAATTTTTCACTGTTTCCTAGTGAATTAAATTGAAACACTTGAGTTAATTAAGTTTCAATATTAACAGATAATATTGTTGATTAATCTTTATAATTAGCTAACCACCAGAAACATATGTAGAGTTCGGAATATATTCAGTGAAACTCAAGGCAAGTTTTTTAATTTAATTTACTATTATTCAACATAATGTTTCACTAAGTGATAAGCGAAACCTCCATGTCATTTATTAGAAATTATATACCACAAAATATATATTCTAGGTCTAGCAGAAACAGGCTTTCGAAATTTGAGAAACATCTTCAATTGACCTTTTTTGACAATTTGAACCTGATGTCAAAAAATAAACGAACCAATACAGATGCCTTTCTAAATTACAATAGACTCGAGACTATAAGTTAAAATCTCTGGCTGATCTTGAACCTGACGGCCAGATACATTGTTGGCTAATAATTAATGACTGTTATTGACGTTACAGGTAAATAACTTAATAACCCAGAGGTGTGCCCCGAACAAATTCGTACTGCATTCGAAGTCCATTCATCATCAATTTATTCCTCCATTCAATTCGGAAACGTACGATTTTGGTCGTATGTGAAAGTAATTGAAATATGATGATATCATTACGTATATTGTTACTTTCACAAGATCCAGCAGTCAGATTTAATTATGCCTTTGTCGCCTAGCTAGAATAACTGAAGACATAAACAACAACAAAAATAACAATGAATTCTCATTTATTCACACGAAGGCTTGACACTTTTCCTTTAGAGCAAATATCTGTCATCTATAATTAGATATCAAATACTCAGTTTACCTAATCAATTTTAATCAATTGGTTGAAACTTTTCTGTCGAAAACAATGATTCGAAACAATTGTGAACGAAATATACTAAATTCGATTATGAGATAATTTCACATCACATTTTGATGAATGCTCAATTATTTTATGATGTCAATGAACCCCTAATATGATTCAATACAATTGATTAGAATGCACAAAAAATAATTAATTCACTGGATATAGTGGCATGTTTCTATGTTTTTCAAGGGGAACATTCGAAGTATAATAAGTAGCTGATAAGAAAAATATAAAATGGAAAAATGGAATTGCCATGCTGAAAGAAGGTACACCAACAGATTACTGCAGATTTGCGAATATTTAAGACTGGGTGGAAATATAGAAAAGGAATGACCACCAAGGAGATGCCGAACAAGTAGTATCAACTTCAAGGCGAGGAAGATTTATACTGTTGGCTGATAATCCAATGCCAAAAATTGCTACAAATCAGTTATACCAACACTTTTCATGGTAACTTTTCAAGCAGCAAAGTTACATAGGTAAGTCTCATGAATTGAAGAATTTTTATGGAAACTCTCTTCAATTGATTGTTATACTTCATGGAATAAGGAACATTAATAGTAATGGCAGATCTTCTGAAAAGATTAGAGAAATAAACTTCATTTCATATTCACATATGACTGGGTGAAAATATAGTGAAGGATGACCACCAAAGAAGTGCTGACAAAGTTGGATTAACCCCTAACCTTGGGACAGATAGGAATATACATATTTGTGTTTGAAAATTCAATGTCAAGAATTGATACAAAACGGTTGTACCACCACCTCTTCTGATGCAATAAACCAAACTTATCTCAAATGGAACGAATCAACAATTTTTGTGGAAATTAGACAATTGTTTAGTATGTATGATATTGTTATAATGTTTTTTAATGCGTTCATGAAAATATGAAGACTAATAGTGGAAGTAGATATGTTTAAAAGTTTGAACCATAAACTTCATTTTATATTGACATATGTGAGTGAACAATACCGATCTCTGCTTCATTTTGAAGATTGGAAATAAACAAATTTAATCACAAAAGCGTACAACGCTTCTGATAATCTTGAAGGGTTCATAAAGTTCCGAATGCAGGTACAGTTCAACGAAAGAATCTGTGTCCTCTTTTCAAAGAAATAATAGAATTATATTATTCCATTTGAAAACTCTCACTTAAAATAAACATGTAGTAATAGTATGTAGCAGGAGCTGCATTGTACAAGTAAACTGCAAGTTTAATGTAGTTTATTACAATGATAAACAAACTTCTATACTTCCATACTTGCTATGTTTATTTTCACAAATTGGGAAAGAATTTAGCTGTATTGGCAATTTCGACCATACGATGATAATTTGTGTAGCATTTAAGTTGAAATACTTTTGTAATGAAATTAACTACTTTGGTTCTCATCGGGATAAATTATTTTGAATCATCGACAAAATAAAACAAATAGCTTATTATAGATGTGTTTGAAGAGAGAGGCCTGCACATTACTCCTATGAATTGTAATTTATTTTGCGTGTTGGCAGAATAAACAGTAGTTTCTTGAATATTTTTTTGAATTAGATTTTTTAAAATTTTGGCAGTGCTGAAACTATCTTCATGAAATTCAGATTTATCAATTATACATATTTCTATTTCTTTCATATAAACTGATTAATACACATGAATAACGCACGTAAGTTAAAAGAATTTCTAGAGGTGCAGTAGAATTGAATACGTCACCTAGTCAACCTTTCATACTGGACCTTCAAAACCTACAACATGAGAAGGTTCAAACATGAATTTTATTTAACTTAGATCGTTTATCATGACTTGAACTTCACATTTAAGTTGACGTTACAAACAAATAGTTTCTGAATGTGAAGATTTTTATCTGTTTTAGATGATTTATATCACCTCGATATTCTATGTGAGCACGTCCTTCGAATATTTTTCGAATCTCTTCAAAAAGAGATACTTGCAAGGAAGAAACAACGTGAAATTTCACTCCAATGGAGTTTATATGGAAAAGAAGTACATCAATTTTCATTTTATAAATAATGCATTAGAAATACATTCGATTCATTAAAATAAACATTACACACATATAGGCTTTAATAATAATAATAATAATAATAATAATACATTTATTCCCAACAGATATACAACCAATTACAGGAGAAAAAAATAGCAAATTGTACACAAATAATAATAAATGAGAAAAAATTGGCGAAAAAACAAAAAAAGCAGAAGCGAATATATAAAACGAAATTGAAATTAAAATAAATTTGAAATGGTGATAAACAATAACTGAATGATTTAAACATTTAATGATTATAATTTCGTTGGTCTAAAGGTCAATGAATTATAACATCAATGAAAAAAAAGGGAATGGGACTTTGAAACTGTTTTCATTTGAATAGTTCTCCAATTTGGAAATGGAACTTGCTCGAAATATCAAGTCTTTGAGAGAAGAACCTAATAAATTTGAAAATAGAATGAATTATTTTGGAATTTGACCACCAAGTAGCCACTTTGAATCTTCAACATATGTCAACGAAAACACAAGCTTACACTTTCGAGAGTGATTATTAAGTGCGTTTCGAAAATCATCGAACTTGTTGAATGGAAATAACATACAATTGTTCCATCTTAAAAGGGGAATTTTCAGTGGCATGCATCCAAACAATCAAGGTTCGATGGTTTTCTATACGCACCCAGGCCCTATCTTCAAAATGAGGCGAACATTCAGTCGTGAACTAATCCGTGAGCTCCCTCTAACGAATAAACGGAAAGACTCTTTGGAGCATGGCAGAGGGCTTATTCGTGACAAAATCAGTGCTTACTCAACGAAGACTCACTAAAACGAGTGCGCCTTCTAAAAAAATGTATATTTATTTATTTACGAGTTTTTATTACACAAAAAATCACTTTTTCATTCGAATGAAGTAAGAGTGTGACGATTTCAAAAAATTGATTCGTATTGATTAGGTTTATTGATTAAATTAATAACTCACCACAAGTTCCGCAAACTTTGAGTCCAGTTCCTCCTGAGATGGCATTGGTTGCGTAGGTGTGATTGCTTGTAACGATAGTGTTCCTGTATTTTCCACGACACAATATGTAATTTCGGGAGGTTCGTCATCCTGCAAAAAAACGCTATACTGAAAACTGTGCACAAACAATGCCCCAAGTGGAAGACAAGTCTTAGGGTGTTAACAACAAGGACGATATAAGACAAATCAGAAAACATGAACTACGGAGGGAAAGAATAATATAATTTAAAAACATTTGTATCAAATATACAGATATTCTTTCTTTTGTTAAACATCAGTAGTATTCTATGGTCCTCATTCCAGGTTGGTCATAGAACATACCTGGTATGTTCTGTGAGAGTAGCTATGTATAGCTAACGGGTGTTTTTTTTAGAGCTATAGAATTTTAAGTTGGCATTACTGTTGAAGATGGCGACCGATTTAACAGCTGAGAAATGGTTCATTCTCAGTTTAGTTTGGCAATTCATCATGAATAGACTCACGCCTGAACAACTCGGCGTAGATTCGTCGAATGGGCCCAAAACGAGATTGCCGTTGTTCCCTTATTTTCATAAGCGAATTTTGTTTAGCGATGAAGCGCACTTCTGGTTGAATGGCTACGTCAACAAACAAAACTGCCGCATTTAGAGTGAAGATAATCCTCAAGTGTATGTCAAAACACCGTTACATCCAGAAAAACTGACTGTTTGCTGCGCTTTATGGGCTGCTGGAATCATTCGTTCGTACTTCTTCAAAAACGATGATGGCCAGAACGTTACAGTAAATGGTGATCGGTATAGAGCCATGATAACTAACTTTTTCATTCCTGAATTGAACAACTATGATGTCCAGGAGCTGTGGTTTCAACAAGACGGCGCAACATGTCACCCAGCTCGAGCCAAAGCGATTTATTGAAAGACACGTTTGGTGACCGCCTAATTTCACGTTTTGTACCTGTGAATTGGCCTCCAAGATCTTGTAATTTAACATCGCTAGACTACTTTCTGTGGGCTATGTAAAGTCATTGGTGTATGCGGATAAGCCACAAAAGCTTGACCATTTGGAAGACAATATTGCCGATATACGGCCACAAATGTTGGAAAAGGTCATCAAAAATTGGACGTCCAGATTTGACTACATCCGAGCCAGCCGTGGCGGTCATATGTCAGAAATCATATTTAAAATGTAATGCCACAAGATTATCTTTCGAATGAAAGAAATTCTTGTCAATCGAATGATCAATCGTTGTTTTATTGCAATTTAAAGTTCTATACCTCTAAAAAAAACACCTTTTACAAGTATTAAATTTGTAAAATTACGCCTAGTATTAATTCAGAATTTGATGAAGAAGTAGTACTTCGAAACGTCGTCATGCGTATTTGTATTAAATTATGAGAAAATTCTAAATATTGTTACATTATGGATATTAATTTTCTCCAAGTATCGGCCTCATCAATCATCAATATACAGAAATTGTTCAATTTAGTGGAGATATAGTATAGCCTACTTCAAGGCTTCTATTTCATCGCCCTTTACACATAGGAATGTTCACAAAACATGCAAATTAAATTCTGACGATTGTGTTTTAAAACTGAAGATCCCGAAATAATAGAATTCATGCAACAACAATCAGACTACGTGGTATTATTTCGACATCGCTTTCAAGGATTCGATTTCGGAGTGCAAAAGGAAACGAACTGAATGTAATCTGATCGAAATCATTAAGACCTTATTGAAATTCACCTGTCCGAACAAAATAACAGTGGGCGCATTCTTCGCCGTCGTCGAGAGGTTTTAACAACAATCGTCCGTTTCAATTAAATCCATCACAATTGATATTTTTAAGAGACTGACTCATCGAATCGGTGAAACCTTCTTCAGTCTCGCGATTTGGGTCAGGTTTACAATCCTCGGACATAATACTACGAGGGCCCGAGGCGCCAAAATGCCATGGAACGTTATTACTATCAACTCTCGCCGGAACTTTCTCATATCTCTCTCATTTCGCGCCCATACGATACTGGACCTTTGGTCCAGAGGCGGAGCAGAAGCTGAGAAGACCAATATATTCACACAAAATCTGGATAAAATATTGGTACGCCCATGGGATTCGGAGTTTCAATCCAATAAATATTTCTAATTCAGTTAATGAATTATTTTCAGGTGGAAACTTCCTTCAGAAAGTCTCAGAGTTCAAGATTATTCGAATTTGTTTCTATTTTATCACTGTAGTTTCAAAAATAGAATGTGGTAGTATCTGTACTTATCATCAAGCAGCTCCATGAGTCCATTGCTTGAACACAGGCCTCTCTTAGTAGCTTCCACTAATTTCTGTTCTGATCAGTTTGGATCTTATTTTTTGATACCTATTTGATGTCATTTGTTCTTCGAGCTGATGGTCTACCTCTACTTCGTTTATCAGCTCTCGGTCTTCAATCTAGTAACTTAAGTCTTAGTTCCGTTAATGACATCAGTGACACGTGTTCTTTTGCCGATGTTTTATTTCTAATTGCATCTCTCAAGGTACCACTCAGCATTGATCTTTCCATTCGTCTCTGAGCAACTTCAAGAATTTTAATGGTGACGATTTCGTTAATGTCTTAGTTCTTGCTCCAAAGGTTATTACTGAAAGGACACTTGTATCGGAAGCTTTTCTTCTGGAACTGATAGGTAAGTCACTTCTGAAGATGTTTTCAATGCTTCTCAGACGGCTCAGACTAACGTTAAAAGACTCAGGGAGATGTCTGCACAAATGTTGTCAAAGAAAGCACCAACTATCAACTATTGTGAGTCATTGGTCAGTGCATTCTGTGGAACATCCAACTCGTTGGAAATACTTTTGGAATAATATGTTGGAATCGTTAGTAGAATTCAAACACTCAATCGAGTTCAGTTGTTCTTTCTCAACGAGCCCACCAAGGCCTTCCCCTTCCTCTATCTCATCTTTGTAGAAACTATCACTAAATTTTGTCACCAACGCGCTTGGTCCCATACTCAAGAGAGTTTATCTTGTTTTTTCCATAGAGGGATATAAAGTGAATATATCACTAGCTTCATCCCGCCTCTTGAAAAGATAGGCTTTGGTGCGTTTCCAAACATCGAAACTTGATTGTTGAGATGTATGCCACTGATGATTCCCATGACAGAATGAAACAGTACTGTCTGGTATTTCCTACAAGTTCGATGTTTCTCGTAATGCATTAAATCTTCACTCTCGAAAGTGGATGATTTGTTTACGTTGAGAACATTTCCCGATCAAATGGTTCGTTCCAATAAATCTGAAGTCAGTGAGAATAACAGTAACTGTAATCTCAAAGTACAATAGAAACAGATATAATTAATGATGCCGTATGTCCGTAGCACACGTCCGCGTTGAAGAAATTAGATATAATTACCTACGGGAGATTATGTGATATAATTAATTAATCATTACTAACAGGAATTTATTTGACAATGTCCCGAATAATAACTGCCCCGAAATGACGTGTAATCTTGTCATAACTGAGAAAGTGGACACATTAACATTCGCAGAATATTAATCATTTATTATCAGATATGGAAAGGCGAGACTGTTAAGTATCCATTAACGTTATTTAACTTCTCAGGCATAACATCGCGATTCTGTATAAGGATAGAATAGTTTCACTGTAATGATCCTCCTGTCCTTAGTACATTAGGATGTCCTTATATGGTATTCATTGAAGTGATATGAATATAATAAAGTCTTGAATTAATAACAAATGAAACATGCTGCCATGACATTTTCGAAATCGTATGACAATAACCTCCGCATAAGGAATCCATATAAGGTAAACGAATTTAAATTGTTTACATCGATTAAATATTCTAAATCAGGACGTTCTTCCTAACTTCATATCACGCCCGCTTTGGTTAATATTGAAGATTTTCACTACCCTTTATATCAAGGAAAGATTTCGAAACTGTTTTATTCCACAACCCTTTTTGTTAATATCAAAGTATTTGATGACCCCCTTCTGAGGGACAGTGCTTTATTGCATAATAATGATAATAATAATAAGTTCGTTATTCTCAACTGGTATAATAGATACCCAATAATAGAAAATAATAACATAATGTTTTATACTAACTAAATAATTGAAATTAAAAAGATATAACAAAGAGCTCAATCTGATCTAAAAAAATAGTAACTAATAACTACATTATAGCATGCAATGAAATATTACAAAGAACTCAATCTAAATCAATTCATATTAGTCAATTTCATTTGTTCAAATAACTCCTAATAATAACTTCTATGGAGTCAAAGTGAATGTCACAATTATTGGCAACTCTATTGAATGTAGACTCGATAAACCAAATGGGGGAATTACTCGGAGTCTCTATGGAATATTCTGTATTACGAGAATTTAGACTAGGATCACGAAATTTTACTATTAATCAATCAATACTATTTTGCATTAATTTGTATGAAAATTTGAGTGGTAAAGTTTTTCTCTCCTGCTCAGCAATGAGATTTAACTAAATCGACTCAATAATTCGTTATGATTGACTCCTCTCCGTGGATAAACTTTATACTTCCTCCAAATTAAGAATTTCAAGAACCTTCTCTGAATAGCCTCAAGATGCCGTTAAATAAAAGGTGTAAATAGGAAGCCAGATCATGCTGCCATACTCCAACTTGCTACGTATTAGGATATTAAATAGTCCTATGAATGTTGTGGGATTATTAAAATATTTGCCATTGCGTATAACAAATCCATATATTTTCGAGGCAGGTGAAATAAGTTCGGTGATGTGTGGGACAAAGGAAAGCTTCTGGTCGAAGACTACACCAAGATCTCTCACCTCATTAGAACAAGAAAGAACCTGACCACCCACGCTATAATCACAGTAAATTCGGTCTCTTTTCCTTGTGAAAGAGACAACATTACACATTGACACATTCAAGCTCAAATAATTGTCCTCACACCAACAAGCAACATGGTCCAGCGCGAGCTGAAGTTGAACACAGTTGTCCTGTGATCTAATTTCATGATATAGTTTCAAATCGTCCGCGAACATCAAATGTGGAGAGTGAATATTACCCATCAGATCATTTAGGAACAGAATAAATAATAGTGGTCCAAGATTAGAACCTTGAGGTATTCCAGATCACATATTATATATGCACTATAGAGGCGTTTGGGCGCTATTTGGGCGTTCTCAGAGCACATTACATAAGCGTTATAAGGGCGTCATGTAATAATATCTTGTCATGATTCCTAAACCTATTTTCTTAATTCTAGAATTAAATAAACTGAACACATAAAAGAGAAAATGCTCGAGAATGTCTATAGACTGTCTTATTTTCTTAACTTAAAGTCATAATATGCGATTGACAGTAAACAGTTTCAGTTGTTGGTGAACAACTTGAATGATATAAATCTTGAAGGATTAAACACAATTTTCATACAAAAAAATAAATACGTATTAATAAAATTACTGTTAGGCTCATGTCGCTTATTCCCTCAAATACCGTGGCTCACCAAGTGTTAAAAAGTGGTAGAATTATGGGTTATATTTCCAATTTGTGACGATTTCGCTTCACAGACCCCCGACGGTGTCTGCCTTAAATTTGGGAACATGTGCTCTAAATTGAAGAAATATTGAATGTGAAAAATATGTTGAAAAGTGTAAAATAAAAATTGTTAGAAAATAGTATACATACAAAATGAATGAAATTGAATTTTCAGAATGTGGATTATCTTGTTACTTAAACCTGCAACAATAACAATTTCAGATGGAACAATTGTCCCTAAATTCAAATAGAAATTCTCGAATACTGTGAAAAATAGATATTCTGCAAACATTGAGATCGTTGAACTTTGCAATAACAGTTAGTAATATTACCTGCACGTGATTTACAATTACCTAATAATATTCTTAATTGTGAAAAGTTATTGAAGTTTCCCAATAGAAAACAATTTAATTAGACCCCATTATTTCACCATTTACTGATTCTACCATCTCAATAATTCTACTTTTCAACAAGTACCGTAGCGTAGTTATTATTTAATCGTCATAATGGTTTCTCATCTTCCTTCCTGATTCAGAAATAAAAGCAATAGAGAACGTTCAAGATGCTTCAACGGGAATATTATTAAAATTATTTATTTGTACTTTCTATATAATTCTTTCGGTTTCATTGACTAACCAGATAATCATATCGTGTAAGTCAATGGAACTAATTTGAATCTTTCGAATTATTAAGAAATTTTCGTGCATACACGAGTATTGGTTGAATGAACCTTCCCGAAATCTTCGTTTGTTCACCCTCTTGACTGGCCTTGCCAGCCGAAGGACGTGTGCCTCTCAACATTTCGAAAATTCGAACATCCATCAATTATATATAATCAAAATTGATGGTTTCGTCCGATTCTTTCGTCGACATTGAGATGGGGCCTTTTATATCGACAAGAATTTCATCGCCTCTTGAAACTGGAGAATTTCGGTGAAAGTAAAATAATGCCTAGATTAAAGCAATTGCTGCCCACCTTTAGGCTACAATTAATTCCACGTTCATTGGAACTACCATAAATGGTGAGGCGTGAACCTTTTGTAAAAATAACCTTGCGAGATACTCAAAATATGTACCTAGGGGATTTTAACCATCATCTCAATCCTTATTCCAATTATGTCACGTTTTGAAACAAACAGCAACAGTTCACACTTTTAACCACACAGAAACTGTGTGGTTAAACCTAAGATCTTCAATTCTATGGGTACCCTTAGGGCATTATCAGATGAAAACTAAGATGAGCGTACGGATTTCTAGAAACAAAGGGTGTATATTTCAAAATATGACCATTGTGATACCTGTTATATACGATAATCTGGAGGAGACATCGTTAAAAGTAGGTTAAAGAATAGAGAAACAAGAAAAACCCTTGTCCAAAAATGAACCAATTAAAAAATATTTTAGTATATACTAAAAAGTATTCAAACATACTCAGAATTCACACTTTAAACTTGTGGTTAAACCCAGGATCTTTAATTCTTTGGTTACCCTCATAGCCTGATCAGAATAAAATAGAAATGAACGAACCGATTTTCAGAAACAAGGGCTGTATAATTTGGAATTTGAGAATTTGGAGCTCGAGAAAGATCGGTACAAAGAGGTTAAAGAATTGAGAAACAAGTAAAATATTTGCCAAAAAATGAGAGCGAAATATTCAATCATTATTGAATAACTGATATTTAAAGTGGAAAATATTTGAAATTTATACAGAATTGCGGGCACAGTGTGACCACAGAATGTGAGAAATTCAGCCAAAATTGCACTTGTTGGATTTTCTCAAACGAGTTAAATTGATTTCTTGAAAATAGGCACTAACCTCCCTTATATAAATACCTACATGAACATAACTGCAAAGTAAACTCAATAATGTTTGTTGAATTTTACCAAGTGTTTTCAACTACACGTATGTACACTTAGATCTTTCGTTTTCTTCACTTCTCTCATATTCATTTTATACAAAATTTCGAGTGTGTTTTGAAAGACCTCGAGAAAATTTTAACAGCTCATTCAAATTGTCATAAATGTGAGAGTATTCAAATGAAATTCTGAAAACATCATTTGACGTTTCAAAAATTTGTTATGACAATAACTTATGTCATATTCTTTACAGAATTCAAAGTAATTGACAAATTATTTTTTTCCTAATTCATTTCGTTTTTGTGCGGTTGAAAAAACTCGTTTTGTGAACTTGAAATATCAAACAAGGGAGTGAAAATGTCTACTGAAAAGGTGAAACCCAAAAGGAATAAGCACATAACCAGAGAAGACGACCTGTACCGAAATCCTGGGGAATCAATATATGGATTTGATAGTACATTAGCAATTCAAAATTATATTAGGGAGGTGGTTAGAGAAGATCCTTCTAATATTCAGCTGATACTGAAAAAGCCAGTAACATTAAAAGAAGGCATTTGGAAGTTTGAACACCTGAAACAATTCTGTAGAGAAATGAAACCTCTTGTCATCCAGCTGCAGCAAGAATGCAAACCAGACACCTGCGATGAAATGACAGGTACTGAGCAATGGATTTTCTTGTGTGCAGCTCACGAAAAACCGAGAAAATGTCCAGCTATAGATTACATCAATCATACCTTAGAAGGATCAACTTGTCTTTTGAACAGTAAAGAGCAATTTCCAACCGAAGCGATAAACGAAAAATCTTCTATTCGCAAAATGAGCTCTGTATGCCGTAGGATCTACAGGATTTTATCTCACGCATATTACCATCATCGAAGTATATTCGATGCGTTTGAGAGTGAAACTTGTTTATGCAAAAGACTGACATTCTTTGCGACAAAATACAATCTAGTAGCCCAGAATACGCTGACTGTACCAATCTTTCAAGAAGATGTTCTTGTAGAATTTGAGAACTATAAATAAAGTGAAAATATACCGGTTGAGTCAAACGGGTATCACTGATTTTAAACATTTTATACTTATTAACTTTGTTAACGAGAACGAACCTATCACTTTCGTGAGTGAATATTGCAACCTCTGTGCGCTTCGAAAAATCATCGAAATTGTTGAATGATAATATGATAAAATTGTTTCATCCTTATTAGAAATCATCAGTCATATTCAATCAATCAACCAATAATCGTCGACTTTAGATTCCTCCTCCTGGCAACATCAGTGAAATTATGTAGAGGCTTTGTAGACATTTAATTCAAATGTGATCTGGATCGATTAGGCATGGGACCATTCCTACACATTACAAAGCTCTGTTGTGTTTGAATGAAATGTCTACAAAGACTCTACGTACTTTCCTTAATGTTGTCAGGAGGAGGAATCTAGAATGCTAGAATACATCTTTCCTTCGATAGATGGAGCTCACGTGATTAGTTCACGAACTAATATTCTCCTTATTCGGATATAGGACCTGGGGGCGTTTTGAAAGTCAACGATTCTTGATTGAATATAACTGGTGATTCCTAATAAGAATGAAACAATTTTATCATATTGTCATGCAACAAGTTCGATGATTTTCCGAAGCTCATTTAATATTGATTTTCGAAAGTGATAGGTTAGTTCTCGTTGACAACATTTGTGTAGCTCCCTGAGAGTTTTATTTGAAATATTTCGATTAAGAGACTCAGTAGCGACAGTATTCTCTATAAAAAGTTGAAATCAACTGATTAATCTCACTAAACCTTGTAGGAACTGCTACAAGGTTTGAGCACATTATATAGTTTGAGAGAACTATAAAATAAAATAATTTTTTTGAGTACAATGGATAATTTCTTCCACCAAAAAAATTATCAGTTCCGCCATAGTCGAGTGAGACAAAGAATGCAATCAACAATAATGATATATGACTCAAAAATGACGTGTAACGTAGATGACAACTCCATCTGAAAGACACAATAAAAGATCATAGTGGAGCCAAATATTGAATGCTCATACGTTATTTCCGTTGGTACCGGTTTACGTACATTATAGCAGGTCAAAATTTACCTACTACTTTTATATACGACATAGCTATAATGCCATAATATTTTCAAAGATGTATTCATAATGCAATACTCTGACGAAGGTCAGACGTTATAAACGAAACGTTGGCGAAAATAAAAGCAGTACACTTAGTGGTGACTTTTTTATCCGATTCATTACCTTTTTCAATCCTCTTACAAGCCACCACTTCATTTATTTATGTATAAGTTTCGTTATTGGATGTTAATTCAGTACTTACTTGGAAGCAGCCGCACCAGCCGTGTTTGACGGCCGGCATGGCTGGTATATGGAATCGAGGCAGCGCGTCGGTGAAGCTGTCCCAATCAGGCAATTTCACGGAGCACTTAGGAAGACCCTGTAACAAAACAACACCATTAGTTTCAATGCACACTTGGAAATTCATCAATATCAGAACTGGAATCAAAGGTTCAAACAAAAATACGAATCATTGATTCTAAATTACTTCAATATCTTTTTGTCAAAACCAAATATAACTCAATGCTAATGCAAACACTATTTTTCATCATTGTGGTCTAGGTGGGTTGTTTGTACGTTACTTATTCAGAGCGGCTTATTTCTGCAGAAATAATCCTCATTTTCCTGGTGCCTCGGAGATTTTAGTTCTGTAAGGATTTCATTTGGACTATGTTCCTGAGGTCGTCTTGAGAAATAAAGCAGAGACTGCACAGCACCTCAGAAACCCTCGCATAAAAGGTTGCGGTTTCGGATAAACTTAAAACATTTTGTGTTGCTTCTGGTACTGAACTGACATACAATACCACCAAGAGTTCCTACTTGTTAAGCATAGGGGTGACATGAGCAATGCTCATTTTGAGTGATTCTCTCAAAAGCATCCAGTAGACTTGGCAACGATTTATGCAGAAACCTTCAGCAGAAAACCAAAGATGATCCTCTCTCTTTATTTTTCTCTCTAAAGCAGTACAGTACGATATCTTTGCAGTGGTGGTCTCTACAGATTTCACAATCTGCGTCCAATCCACGATAGTATCTTTGCAACCCTCATGGATATGATATTAAAGTGATTGGAACAGTTTGAACAGAGCTTGAACATAGCAGTCTATTGAATGATCTGTACACATTGCACAAAAATTGAAACTTATGAGGAGGAAATTGAAAAATAGTATAGAAGGTAAGCTTTTCTAGTGCACATTATGAAATGAAAAGCTGATATCTTGAAATCCGTGACGCCGTGTGAAAACTTTTCATTAGCGAAGACAAAGCATATAAAACAATATGAAATTCCTGAACGGTTAAATAATTCAATAGGATAAAATGTCATATTAAATGACTAGCAAAAATTAAATCAACTAGTATCATTAGATACTCAGAATTTCTTCTATTATCTGAAATGAATCCTAGATAGAATAAAACTACTGCAAGAATGGTTCAAACTGCACGTTTCGACGCTGCAATAGTTGAAGAAATAAGTTATGGGAAGCTTTTATAAAAAGTAGAAATTTCATAGCGGAGGAATTTAATAAGAAATAATTGAGATTGCAATATACTCCTAGAGGAGCAGAGTATCAACATCTTTCTCGGCATTGTTCAAGAGCACAGAAGTCTAACCAGCTTCAAGGCTGATTTACTGATAAGCGATAAGACCAGACACCATTTCGATGCCAAGAGAGGCGTCTGGAAATTGCTATTCATACATCGATTAATCGGTTGATCCCTACCCGCATTTCTATGGAAAAAATTATTATATTATTCTATGTCTGAGAATCTCGAAATCTACGCTTGAAAACTTGGATCGAAGTAGTCACAAATGAGAGGCGGTGCTTTAATTCTTTTCTAGATGTTGTCTAATACCGCTCCCTGAGGAGCAATGAATGTTAATGCAAAAAAGTACTTCCTTATTGGACATTGAATTCTTTGATGTATTTGAGATCTCCAGCATTTTCTCTTTCAATTAATTATAAATTCTACAATACATGTTTTTGTGATGCAGATGCCAGTAATGAAATGATGAAAGATAACAATCAGATACAATTCTAAACAAACGATATTCGTTTATATAGTTACGAATGCAGAAAAAATTCAAATAAACACAATAGAAAGACTAACATGAAGATAATGAACATATAATTGAAATCTATTGAAATTATAGCAATATCAATAGATTCATAGCACAAATATGTGTGTAATTTCTATGTATATTAATTTTTCAATGTATCGTGTAACTGAAAACACTCTTTTTCGGGCAAATAACTCATTGTCGAGAGTTTAATAAAATCAGTCCGAAAAACTGTTGAATTCAAATAGTAAGACTGTTCTTTCTACAAGTTCTCATTTATTAATATTTTAATTCGAAATACATGTACTACAATGTTTTTCTGAAACTTATGGATATATTTCAAATTACAAAACTATTTATGGAATAAAGTAGAAATATAGACAATTCGTGAAATCTTGGGTTGACTCTGATGAGCGAAGATTTTTGTTCCTGTGATGTTTTTAATTTTAATCTTATATCAAATATTTGAATGAAATATTCACTAATTTTAATAAAATTACTCATTTTTCACCAAGAGAAGAGCAAATTACCAATACAATTTACTAATTCGATTACACTAAAGATTATACCACGAAAAACAAATATTGAAATCTTTCAAGAATTTCAAGCAATGGTTGAAGTAAAAATATTTATGAAATGTCTGATGAAGCTTTGGAAATGAGAGAAAACTTAATTTTTCACATGTGGTTTTACACCAGATACTATTACCATAATTTCAAATTCGAAATTATTCATAGCATTTTGAATAAACTCAACTTAAAGAAAATATATTTTCTGGATTGATGTCAATGTTTTCAAAGGTTGGTGGTGGAAAAACACTCCTTTTAAAATTATCACCGCTTTCGCAGATATTCGATTTTTTCATTACAAAAACAAGAGCAAAACGCGTTTGTAGTTTGAAGATTTACTTCAAAAAGAAATTATTGTAAAATGGCAACAGGCAGTAAACTTTTCTCCTTTTTACTCGAACTTTCGAATCTATTCAATTCTTCATCAGGACGTAAAAGAAAAATGAAATCTTTCTCTCAAACTATTGTTTTTTCGATTTTTTTTCAATTTTTCTCTTAAATCTCTAGTAATTGAGTTATTAATTACATTATTGAAAATATTTTCAGACTGAGTTTTCTGTTTAATCTGTCGATCCCTGTTTTAACTTATATATCCATATAAAGGGGTTAACCCCAAATCTCGACTCCTTATGAAGAACTGAAAACATTTGATTCTTTTATAAAACATTGTCACTTCAGGTGAAATTTGCAGATATAAAATATGGTAAAAAAGGTTGAAACCTCTAGACCAGAAATGGCTATTTTCGTGACTGCCCCACGTTGGGCGCCAATTGTTACCGTTCAACCCCCGTACTCATCAGATTTAAGTGAAGGGAAAACCACAAGTTATAGAATGAGGGTGTGAGTGACTTTTTTAAGGGCACCACCAAGTAGAATGTGGGGTAGGTTATTTTAAATAAAGCAATAGAACAACTAGAACTTTATTGTCCAAAGGCACTTATTTCGGAAAATTATTAATCTGTCTTCTACGTATTGATGTCAGGATATCTGCCTGCACTGAACTAACAGCTCGGTACTCAGCTCGTCTGTACTATTTGAACAGGACGTCTCCGACATATAAATAATCCGCCGTATCAAATACTTTGAAACTGACCACCTCAAAATTATTCACTACTTGTTTTATGTCAATTACAGGAGATCAAATGTTAAGTCAGGTTCTCACTATCAATGGTATATGTTATCTTTATGATGGGCGTTACCGACGATGTGATATATAAATATAATTTAATCGGCTTTCAGTGATTTTGACATGCCACTCAGAACAGCGCAATGGGATGTCGTCATATTTTCATGAACTTCTGCTGTTTACATATTACTTTGTAATAAATAATATTTTAATCTTAATTTTGTTTCATTTGGTTACTTCATATTACTATTGCAATTGATTTTAATTTTATTTTCGTTGATATTTCATTAACTTCTTTTGACTACGTGTGATTTTGTACTAGATAATATTGTATTTTTAGTTTGTTTCATTTGGTTATTGCTTATTACTATTTCAATCTATTTTAATTTTATTGTCGCTGTATATATTCGCTTATACTTTTTTTTGTTTGTTTCTATCATTATTTGTGTACAATTTGTTATTTTTTTCCTGTAATTGGATGTATATATGTTGGGAATAACTGCATAATTATTACTGTCATCACTTTGCCCTATATATATACGCACATATAGTATAGAATTCTCTAAAATATATATTATTACCATCATGTTTTCATATTCCAAACACACATTTATTATATTATACACGTGGTAGTAGTATAAGTTATTTAATTTTTTAACGAATCTAAACATAGCGAGCATTAATTATAATATCAGTTATAAGAAATCACACATGCCTTGCTAATTATATGCCTAGAGCGAAATGAGTTTACAGGGAGACTCCATTAAAAATTCAATTACTCCATACCCTGAAAAGAACGACAACTTTCCGAGTAGCCTCTACATATTATTACTCTCAGACATTTGTTCAACGGTCTGTTAATGGGACCACGCGAACCTGAGAACGGCTGAACATTTTTCCAACTCCAAGTTCCAGCTTAATGTACTACAAGCACCGGTCTTGTTATTTGTACATACCAGATCAATCGCACAATATAAATCACCTAGATGTGAATCCATTAGTCACCTTAATTAGTTGAAATCGAAATGACTCGTGAATATTTCCTTCGCCATTTTCTCCTCGAATGGCAACACCGTGATAAATTGAAAAATCGTGTACTTGAGCTTTCAGCATTCAATCAAGCTACGTTTCAACTTTCCCCCTATGCAAATGTTGAAGGTGTAACAAAAAAGGAAAATGCTTTCTGTCTAGTTGTGCAACTTGCAGTGGCACTGAATGCATATCATTAGCTGGTGCGTTTTGATGTGTAGGATTGAGGTCTCACTCACACAATTCTTTATGAAGAGGTTTGTACGATCGAGATCAAAGACCGAGCACTGCGTCTGAATCAGATTCGACTGAATATACTAGAATATACTGAATATACTGATGAATACTAGAAGAATTCGAGGCAGTTATTCAAAAACGCAATACAAGAGATAACTAGAACGACAGCTACAGTTAATTAGTAATGGAACGAAACGTTGAACAGAGTTGCCAGATCTACTTGAAAATAAGACGTTAAATTTTCAGTTAAAATGATGAAAATGTCTAGGCAAACAGTATTTGCAGTTTCTTACCTTTTGTTTCTGTATGTATTAAAGAAAAAATCTATATGCTAACTCAATATAAATTAAAGTATATTCAAAATAATAAATTGAAATTAACACACTTGGCTTAAATTTCACTAAATGATTTAAAAACTCTACCTATGTTTCGGGTGGTTAACCCTTTATCAAGAATACTCAAAGATTAAACTCAATGGGTTAACCACCCCAAAACATATGTAGTCTCTATATGTACTCTAATTAAAACATTTAATTAATATAATGTACATTTAGTGAAAGTGGAGCCAAGTGTATTATTTTTAAATTATCGTTTTTGAAAGCTGACTGAGTGTTCGCTGATCAAAATGGTGAAATATTTTATAATATATTAAATAAAAAACACTTGGCTAGGTTTCACAAAATTTTATAATAAATAATTACTTGACAGTTGTTTTGGGGTGTTACCCCATTTCCAAAAGATAGAACCCTTTAGGCCAAAAGGGATCTAACTTTTGAATATGGGGTAACACCCAGAGACAATTGTCAAGTATTTATTCATTATGAAATTTTGTGAAACCTAGCCAAGGGTTTTTTATTTGATATATTACACAATGTTTCACCATTTCTTAAAGTATATTCGACGTTCTAGGACTGCTACTGTACTGACAGTACGCAGTAAACTTCTTAAAATATAGAATTGTCCTTTGAAATATTAGACGCGCACATATGTGTTAAAATAATATTTTAACAAGGAGGTTAAAGAATAAAAATGAATGAATGTATTGTCTATGTTGAGTTAGGAGCTCACAAAGATCAAACAGGTTGTTCACACGTTGGTAATTTTGTTGTTGTTATTTAATACAAAATATAAAGTAAATTGAAGTTAGGGTAAAATTGGATGGGGATGAAAGGAGTTGATAATTCAGCATTTGATAAAGAAGTAGTACTTCGAAATGCGTCTGCGTATTTTTGTTAATATATATCAACAAAAATATATATTAACAAAAATTATTATTTAAAAATTATAATTTATGAAGGTTCTCATATATATGAGAACCTTCTAAATATTTTTTCATTATGGATATTAATTTTCTCCAAGTACTGGAATCATCAATCAACAATTTAAATTGGACGTGCCATTGAAAAGAATCTAAATTTGGAAATAAAAAAAATTCTTATTATTGAAATGACTTCATTACAAACCAATCATTCGTTTTGGTTTACGAATTTGGAAAATTTGGAATTACGTTTTAGAATACGATAAGGTTTTGTTGTTCGGGTATGGACCTTATTAGCCAGATTGTGTTGATAGAAATGTGCTTTTGGAGATAAAATTTCTGAACAGTTTCTTGAAACTCAACCTTGGTATCCTCCCAAAATTGCAATCTCTTGCTTTCAACTTCTGAATCTGTTTAATTTTGTGAGAATTAGACTTTTTGTTTCGGAAGATGAACAAAATTGCCTCTTACACTTTATTCGTTTTCCAGCAGTTGAAATTTCTTACAATTTCTTCAAATCTGGAGAGTGTTGTAGAAACTTGAAGGCAATAATAAAATTTCTTTTTCAAGGAAACGAAATATATATATATATATATATATATATATATATATATATATATATATATATATATATATATATATATATATATATAAGGGAAACTCATACCTCAAATATTGGTCGGTCTATCTGAAAAAATTCGCAAATTTTGCTTAAAATCCGGTCCGTTCAAAAGATTTTTAAATCACCGGTTCAACTTCCGACCTCTCAGCTCTCGTTTACCTTCGAATGAGTCGCTGTAAGTTAGTAGGTTTGTGTGTTTGCGCCTAGGGCGTTATTGGCATGGTATTGCTATCAAATCGTATATCGACTATTTTAAATATGGAATTCCGTTAGAGATGCACTAATCTAACTCGACAATCAATGACACACACCTCCACTAAGACTTGACATTATTATTAATTGAAAATCTCGAAAATTTGCCAGTAGAAATTCAATATATATTTTGAACAATTTGAACAATTGAGAGTTTATTTTGAACAAAATAAACTCTCGGATTTTGTGGACTATCAATCGTATCACTCTGATTGCGTTTCGGTCGTCATTGCGCCCTTTTCAAATCAATTCTGTGGTCTACTAATTTGTCAAGGTGAACAAAACTACAAGAGAATTAGGTAAGTGATCAAATAATCTAAATATATGTCCTCATAAACAGTTTTTTTCGTACAGCTCGAGGGTATACAGTTCGTAAATGATCTGATGGATAATATTCACTCTTCACATTTGAATCGCAGACGATTTGAAACTATATCATGAAATTAGATCACAGGACAACTGTTTTCAACTTCAGCTCGCGCTGGAACATGTTGCTAGTTGGTGTGAGGACAATTGTTTCAGTTTGAATGTGTCAGAGTGTAATGCTGTCTCTTTCACAAGGAAAAGGGACCGAATTGACTGTGATTATAGCGCCGATGATCAGGCTCTTTCTCGTTCTGATAAGGTGAGAGATCTTGGTGTAGTCTTCGATCAGAAGCTTTCTTTTGTCCCGCACATCACCCTACTTATTTCATCTGCATCGAAAATATATGAATTCGTTATAAGCAATGGCAAATATTTTAATAATTCTTCAACATTCATAGGACTATTCAATATCCTAATCCGTACAATGTTGGAGTATGGCAGCATGATCTGGCATCCTATTTACACTTGCCATCAACGCCATCTTGAAGCTATTCAGAGAAGGTTCTTGAAATTTTTTGTTTGGAGGGAGGATAAAGTTATCCACAGAGAGGAGTCAATCATAACGAATTATTGAGTCGATATAGTTTAATCTCATTGCAGAGCAGGAGAGAAACTTTATAACTATAATTTTTGTACATATTACTGCACAATAGTATAGATTGTCCTGTTGTTGAAATTCAGTGTTCCTAGGCAAAATTCTCGTAATACAGAATTATTCCACCTAGAAATTCCGAGGACTAACTCGCTAATACAATACCCCATTTGGTTTAGGGAGTCTACATTCAATAGAGTTGCCAATAATTGTGACTTTCACTTTGACTCCATAGAAGTTATTATTAGGAGTTATGTGAACAAAGAAAATTGACTAAAATGAATTGATTTCGATTGAGTTCTTTGTAATATTTCATTAAATGCTATTATTTAGTTATTAGTTACTATTTTAGTTTTTTTTAGACTAGATTGAGCTCTTTGTTATATCTTTTTCATTTTAATTATTTAGTTAGTATTCAACATTATGTTATTATTTACTGTAATTGGGTATTATACCTGTTGAGAATAAAGAACTTATTATTATTATTATAAACTTACCATACAATCAAAAACTACATCAAATTAGGGGTAGATATTGAAATTTATCAAAATGTCGTTGTATACTTTACCTGTATTTTATTTGTGTGCGCTTTGGCACAATTTTATTCACAGATCTCAAAAAGTGTGAACATATAGTTTTTCAAATTGTTGCTATATAATTTGCTGCATCTTTGTACTTCAGCTTGTTCATAGCGTTTGGATTATTTTGATGAAAATCATTCCACAAATTTCTCTCTTCTTAAGGTGGCATTCAGTTTTGAAGATGTGTAAAACCAAAACTACGTTTCAATGTTCGTTTTTTGAGAGCTGGGCAGTTTTGGTTATATTATTTGTGTCCGTTTATTGTGTTTTGTAGATTTTGACTTATTTGTCATATGTATACCCCAAGGAAATTTTCACACGGTATTTGTATACAGTGTGAGTCTTTTTATTTGTAGGTATTCTATTTTTGAGTTGGCTATCACATATCACAAAAAAAAACCTAGTTATAGATTTCTCTGATCGAAGAATAATTTTCAGTGATCCAGAATATCAACAGTGGGGAACAAAATAAGGCGAAACAAATTCTATTTTATAAGTCGTACCCCCTACGAGTCTCATAAACGCGTTATGAGAAAAATTGTTTTGATCAATGACTCTTTGAAAATTTTCTATATTTCTATATGGGATTGTGGATGAATGAAAATTCAATGAACTTACTGAGAAAATGATTTACCATGATAGAAATATCTTCTGAAAACTCCGCGGTTATATTATAATGGATTTCTATTCCCACACTAATGAATCAGTAATGGATCTGTTAATCAATTCATTCATTTCATTATCGACAACAGAAATGGGTTTCATTACGAATTCGAATGTAGAACACGAATCAGTAAAAATAAAATATTTAAATTTCTTCTCTATCAATAGACCACTTGAATAAGATATAACACGGCATTTATAAATAAATTAACATTGACTTTCGAATAGCACCATATCTGAAATTGGAGATTATTCAATATGGTGAATGAAAGTGGAGATAATTAAAATTCCCTGTACTTTATATGTCGATGAATAATGTATTGATTAAAAGAAGTCTTATATATAATAATTCACAGTTAACAGAAAAAATCTTGTTCAGTTTGAACGAAGAAAAGAAGCGCAACAATTGGAAAAATTATAGGATAGTGCTTTGCGAAATATCTCAAAGTGCAATAGATATACCCTTATCAAAAATAGGCTGAACTGTTTACATTTGGAATTGAAAATCAGATGCTTTCATTTAGGAAATACAACAAAATACATCAGTAATGTGCATGACTAAAATACAAGAATAACTGATAACTTTACATCCAAAAGTTGTGGGTTTTCTGATTCTCAAAATAGTACTTATTATGAAAGATTTCATGGTTTCAATAATTTATCTAGTTCCTTAAAGACTAGAACTAGTGCTGAGGATTTTCAGCGTGTTTTGAAAATGTATTTTATATCATGAGGAATGTTGAAAACAGAATGTTTGACTTATGAGAATAAGTGGGATTTGTATAGCTTGAGCTAAATAATTATCATTATAATTGAATATAAGATAAAATTCAAACGCTTGAATTTTTTAAATGCACTTTGATTGAAACATAGCATGACGCGTTTCGTCGTTACAAACGACTTCTTCAGATGCTAATAGAATATTGACTACTGACTAGTAAGTATTCTATTAGCATCTGAAGATGTCGTTTGTTACGACGAAACGCGTCATGCTATGTTTTCAATAAAAGTGTAAATAAAAAGTTCCAGTGTTTGAATTTCAGCTTATATTAAATTATAGTGGATTTACATCAAGTGAACGCCACTATTCAATAAATTATCATTATCGTTAAGTTTTATCGAACACATTGTGGACTTTGGTAAACTTTGGTGAGAAAGTTTTGTTCTTAAGGCCACTGTAGGAACCACCTCCTTTGAACATTAATATACAAAGTGTTTATTGAACGCAGAACAAAAATTGAAGAGATGACCAATTCAACACACGGTAAGGAAAATTCATTTCTTTTTCTTGCCATGTTTGATATGTAGCAATAGCTCACAAGCAGGCATTTTACAGTTTATATGAGAATTTCTAATTAACCACTTTTCCGGATGATTTAATCCACTTACTATTCTTCAAATTGTTTTCAACAGCAGTTGCATCATTGCTTGAACTCATATTGTTACGCTTTCTGCTTAAAAAAATTGATGTTTTGTTTTGCTAGAGTTACTCTTTGTTGCACTTTCGACGATGATATGTGCTTTACCATATCCTGTCCGGATGGACACTAACTAAGTACTATGTATACTCTTTAGTAACATAAAACGTTTAACGCTGTAGAATGTTTTTTGTTCGAATTTTCCGTTGAAAATAACGAAAAGGATGAAAACTCGATTTCTTGGCGAAACAATGATCAAATCTCCCAATTTGTAGAGTTCATGCTGATCAAATGGTTACTTAACGTTACTTCATCTTCGTTTGTTATGTTCATATCCATGTTCTTGCATTTAAAACTGAACTATTGAGAAATTTAAAAACGCAGTTAAGAGTGAAATGATTATAACTCAAATCATAGGATTCTAGTGATCTAGATTTTAGCGATTTCAAAAAAATCTCTGATTAAATACTGAAAGGGGCCGAACACTTTGAATCGTTTATTTGAGCATAAATTCATTTTAAGTGTATATATATATATATATATATATATATATATATATATATATATATATATATATATATATATATATATATATATATATATATATATATATATATATATATATATATATATATATATAGTTCAAAGATTTACAGGTAATTCAATACTAGTAAATACTGAGACTCTCAATCGAAATATCGAAATATTTCAAATAAAACTTTCAGGGAGCTGTCTACACAAATGTTGTCAACGAGAACGAACCCATCACTTATATAAATATATGTATATATATATATATATATATATATATATATATATATATATATATATATATATATATATATATATTTCAGAATACCAATTCAACTAAATGATCGACAATATCTCTGAAAACAAGTATAATCACTAACGTTGATTAGAATAATAATTATATCTCGATCAGATATGAAAAGTTAAATCAGCAAGCTATTAATTTTGGAATGTTTTTGATCGCCTAACTTTCAAAGGAACGTCAAGTTGTGTAACTCATGTGAAAGTACCAGCTTCCTTTGTCATACGGTGGAGGTTCCGCATAAAACAAGGTTTTTCAATTTGTAAGAAATTTCCAAAACCGATACATTCCATGGCTGCTAATTGAATGACTTGATTATATTTCGAAGACTCCAGTGAATAAATGAGAATTTAATGTCCAGTATTAGAAACTACTTCAGTGTTTGTTCGGTTAGTTCTTAGCTTTTGTACACACTCGAACCGCTATGGCTATTCAACAACACTGAAGTGAAATCACATAAATTTAAGATTAACTATGGATGCCACTTCTGGGCCTAATACTACAAAGTTTTCTCCGCTATATATCTTATTTAGATTGCCGTTTATTACATTCCTAAGATATATGAAATGTAAAGTTATTAACGAGAGCGTTTATCATTCTATCTAGATATCAACGCAAAATTAATATGTCTGGGAGATTACAATACATTCGAGATGCTAACTTTAAGAGATTCAGTAATACGAACGGGTGTTTTTTTTTAGAGGTAAAGAACTTTAAGTTGACATTACTGTTGAAGATGGCGACCGATTTAACAGCTGAGAAGTGATTTATTGTCAGTTTGGTTTGGTAATTCATCACAAATAGACTCACGCCTGAACAACGCTTGCAAATAGTGCAATTGCATTTCGAAAATAATAGTTCTGTGCGGAATACGTATCGCGCACTACGTCCATTTTATCGCATTCAACCAGAAGCGCACTTCTGGTTGATTGGCTACGTCAACAAACAAAACTGCCGCATTTGGAGCGAAGATAATCCTCAAGTGTATGTCAAAACACCATTTCATCCTGAAAAACTGACTGTTTGGTGCGCTTTCAGGGCTGGTGGAATCATTGGTTCGTACTTCTTCAAAAACGATGATGGCCAGAACGTTACAGTCAATGGTGATCGGTATAGAGCCATTATTACTAACTTTTTCATTCCTGAATTCAACAACCATGATGTGCAGGAGCTGTGATTTCAACAAGACGGCGCAACATGTCACACAGTTCGTGCCACAATCGATTTATTGAAAGACACGTTTGGTGACCGCCTAATTTCACGTTTTGGGCCTGTGAATTGGCCTCCAAGATCTTGTGATTTAACACCGCTAGACTACTTTCTGTGGGGCTATGTAAAGTCATTAGTCTATGCGGATAAGCCACAAACGCTTGACCATTTGGAAGATAATATTCGCCGTGCTATTGCCGTTATACGGCCACAAATGTTGGAAAAAATCATCGAAAATTGGACGTCCACATTGGACTACATCCGAGGCAGCCGTGGCCGTCATAAGCCAGAAATCATATTTAAAATGTAATGCCACACAATTATCTTTCGAATAAAAAAATTCTTTTCAATCGAATGATCCATCGTTGTTTTATTGCAATTTAAAGTTCCATACCTCTAAAAAAACACCCTTTTTCTTGTAGTGACTTAATAAAGTTGATTGAATGTCTGCTGATCTCTTGGTGAAACATTGTTCAATAAATTGAATAAAAACACTCGGCTCGGTTTTCAAAATTTATAATAAATACTTGAGAATTGTTTCAGGGTGTTACCCCATTTTCAATAGTTAAACCGAACAACATTTTTCGACCAACATTCTTATATACCCATACATTGTTACATACAATAGACTAAGACTGATATCCATGTCTCCGAAGTAGAGGGACAGGTCAATATATTTGTTTTTTATTAAATTAAATCTAAGAATTATCGAATAACAAAGAAGGTCTTAAACTAAGAAATCGAGCAAATTAACAATGGTGATAATTTTTACTTCGATAATTTGTTACCATTGTTACTTTCCTCAATTTCTTAATTTGAGACCTTCCTTGTTATTCAATAATTCTTAAATTTAATTCAATACTTTTACCTGTATGTTGACCTGTTCCTCTACTTCGGAAACATCGATATCAGCCTTAACTCTATTGCAGGTAACGATGAGGTATAGAAGAATGTTGGTCGAAAAATGTTGTTCAAAATTTGACTTTTGAAAATCGGTTAACACCCCGAAACAATTGTCAAGTATTTATTGTAAATTTTGGACATCAAGCCAAGTGTTTTTATTTAATATGCTATTATTATTATTTATTTAATATGCTTTAATATGCTAATTAAATGAGTGGGGCCAACCGGTGGTCTTGCCACAAAAAATTTTCTCAAATTTACATAAGAGAATAGTAAGTTTTAAAGTTTTTTGAAATTTTGATCTTACTTAACTACTCTGAACAAGGCGCAGGGTTCATTGAATGAAAACAACATCTAAAAGTTAATGCTCCAATGCAGTTAATAAAGTTAATACAATATGTTCAATACTTTCAATCAGAAACTATTAAAAGCTGGTTTTAATTTGGTGTTACACCTTAAAAATATTGGAAAACATTAAAAATAATAATTTGACAATAATTAATGCACTACCTGTAATGGTAATATAGTAATACAGTACTGGACTAGTATCAATATTTCGAAACTCTACATTTGACATTCGATATGTATTGAATTGTCTATTTTATAGAGATTCTCCATATCCCTGGATTTTGAAAAGCTTCAGAGTCCCTAGGTTTAGTGCTAGAGAACCTCTTGCTCTAAATATTATTGACTGTGGAGAGAAGAAACTGCTTGGAGAAGTTTAATGCACTTCACTATTCGAGATAATATTTTTACAACTGCATGCTCTTGTGTAATGTGGTTTCTTACATCAAGCATTCATTTTTAATTCTTCCATTAATTACTTCCTGAACAAAAAATATACTAGCGCAATAAATGGAATAGTAAATAATGATCAATAAACACCTATATGCAGACGATATTGCTATTATCACAGACAACAGAACTGAAGCGATTCTCGCCGTAGAAAATCTACATGAAATTACGCCGTAACAGGGTTCAAAATTTCTTATGACAAAACCATGGAAAGGTAGCCAAACAATAAATCTCCTCCAATCAAAAAACATGATGAAATTGTATTAGCCATTTTAAAAGCCTCGCAGAAATTAAAGAGTACTTAGGCTTCAATCGAACCACTAGACCAAGAACGAAAGCTTCAAAGGGCCAACAATTTGAAATGGACTCAGGATGAGAGGCGCAAAATTAACGGGTCTGAATCAATAGAAACGAACGAAAAATTTAGATGAAACGGGTCCAGCAATAGAAACGGAATTTGGATGAAAGGGCCTCAGAACGAACGGACTCAAAAAATAAATACAATAACGAAAGAAATCAAAGAACGACGGGCAAAGTTTTATGCACATGTCTGCAGGATGAAACAATCCAAATACCGCATACTCGATATAAAAACAAAGAGTAAATGCGGCACAGAGTGGCTAGAAGAGGTCCAAAATATCACTATAAAAATCTCGAAGATCGCATCGAGTGTCGCTATAAAATCGTGCATGAGAAGTTTGGGCAAAAATCAACATTTTTGAACTTGGAATGAAATGGACAGATGAACGAAGAAAAGAATTTTGAGAGAATGAAGCGTTTTTGGGAGGAAGCCGAAGCAGAAGTCCTCAAAATTGCAAATTCGAGTTCAATCGCTCCCCTAATGGAAATAATTGTTATAAGAATAATACTTATTATTATTATATAGAGTATTCTCAAATCAAGTTTACAAATATCATTTTATTCGATATTATGATGGATAATTCAGGAATATTGAAATTATTAAAGAAAAACAAACTTTGACCTAAAACTACTGTTGGACATAACAAGCTGCTGGTTAGATGCTTCCTTCTCTTTTGTCGGAGAGGACAATTATATAAAATTATTGAAAACAATAAAATTGATATGACATAATACACAGTATTCTCTCAAGATTTTATCCTATTATCAGATTTCCATTGAATTAATCTCGATGAAGAAATTTGGGAGGTCATTTGACTATCATTCAATTTATTGAAAATGGAAACGCAAATTTACTGAATTCAAATATTTAATATTTGAATGTTATGAAATATTTACCTAATGCATCACATCCATTGTATTCATTCATTGTAATTAGGTTACTGAAAAACAAAACAGATTTGGTAGTTTGATAAACATGTGTTTAAGGGCAATTTTAAAAAGGAATTCAAGAATAAGAAAATGTGTAAGTGAATTGAACCCAAGAATTTTTGATCGAAAGTTTGAGCTCACATTGAAAAAATTTTCAGGGTGCGAAAGCATTAAATTTTCAAATTTAAAAAAAAAATATTTTAAATTAGTAGTATTTTTCAATCAGCCAATTTATTTGATGGCAGATTTATGGTAATATGAAATTAACTTCATAGAAATACTGACCGAATGTCATTGCAAATAAATTCAATCGATTCACTTCGAATAATTTATTTGACTGAAATATCTAGAGCTTCAAATATCAACTCTTGACTCATCAAATATTGTTCTTCAGAGTTAATCGAATAGGATTCGGGAACGGTGGTCCTTCAATTTCAATGAGGTCCGAAATTTCTTCCATACGCCTTCATCTCATTTTCAGCCTTTTTCTGGTGCTTTGTGATTGGGACCTATCTGATCCGAAGACACTTTATAACTGTAAAGTAAAATCGCAAACTCCATCTATTGAGCGGTCAAGGAAATCAGATCATCCAATTTGATGTATTGTCGACAGCAAACTCTTTCAGATCGCAACAACCAATCCAATCATAATTATCATATTTCTTCACGTTAACGAAGATATGCTGATAGAATAACTGCAAACAATTCGAATTCAAGGTTGGAACAAGAATTCTTTCTTTTGAAGGTCTACTGGTTGGTACACGTGAACCTATCTCGTGAAGTATTAATTATGCAGATCTATTGTAAACTTAGCAGTAGACACTAACATTGAAACAGTACAAGTTCGTTTTTTTCGATATCCATTTAAACGTTCATAAAAGCCGTTGTTTTTGTTTTTATATACTTAATAGAAATGATAATTTGAATCATATAAATAACAAAAGAAGCTTGGCAATGATATTTTACCGTTGACAAAGAAGAATGTTCTTATAACTGTGCCTATAACTGAGCAGGTTGAAGGGCAGACATTCAATAACAGGATTCTTTTGATATCATTTAAGTCAATGAGATTTCAACACGAGCTTCTAAACAAGAATTAGTACACATATTCATTATTTGTCATCTTACAATGAAATTTAGACTAAACTTAATGTTGAGGCAAAGTCTAATTATATCTGGGTTTTCTGGGAAGGGTTTAAAGGGCTCGTGCTATTAAAATAGGGGCAGTATATGCGAAATAAGAGAACCTCACTCATGCATATCCAGAGTAATATTGAGACAAATCAGAGACAGTTCAGTCACAGCTAAGAATAATTTTACAGTATGTACTGGGCGCTATGCATCGGGGAGTGGCGATACGACACCTTGTTTGATAATGTCTAGGACACTAGGAATTTTTATGTTACGTCCTGCACTACACAGCACTGTTTTTGGTTCGTTCCATTCGTTCGACGTCTAAATCATTAGACATCCTGATCCTTCACGTCCTGCAGTTCTTGCTTAGGTTTTCCTCAACATCTCCCTACATATCACTGATTCAAAGTGTAAGGTTGTCCTTGAGCAGCTTTGTGATCAGTCTTTGTTACTTTCCTCGCAGAGTGTGTCCAGTTCGGTTATTTAATGGAAATACCGATCTATAAGAATTTTAAGCTCCTGGCAGATTTTGCCATTTATTCAGGATCTCCGTCTTTTATTCAGGATCTTCGCAAAACATCAAATTATAACTGAGAAATCCATATTTATCTTGGAAAAATCAAATAGTAATGACTGATTACAATATTACTTGGTCGTCAGCTTTCACATGCCCAAAACAATTTTAACCTCGTTCGAAAATCAGTCTTTCCAATATTATTACGCTAAGATTCATTCAAATAAGTTTGTATATGAGAATACAGTTTGAATAAACAATACAGAATAAACTTTTATGTTGAGAAGTACAACGTCTAAATAGAGATTAACAAGTTTGTCGCTGTTTATTCAAAATTTATGTCAACGTAGATTTTGAAGAAGTGTTTAACGATTTTGCACACCTTAAACTAGAAGGGTGCCACTGTAATCAACCTAGATTCAATGCTGAAATGGTTAGGTACTATTGTGGAAAATATATCAAATATCTATCAATTTATAATCAGTTTATACATAAAAATGAATGTATAACCTTGTGTTCTGTCAGACAATAGGGACCCCATTATTTTATGATATCCTAGAGCAACAAATAGTTCAAAGGCCAGATGTCCCCGACTTCAGGTCAATTTTCAGACACTCCAAACTTCAAGATCAATAGATTTTTGTTACAGGTTCTATAAACAATGAGAACTAAAGATAACTTCATAACACAATCAGAACCTGGGCGTTTCAATACTCCACAAAGACATAAAGACCTTCTTTCCAAGACGTTCAATTGCAAACCAATCGCTTCAAATAACCATTTTGTTTTTCACCTATTCTACAGATACGTAATCATCAATTCTAAATGCTTTCCTATCTTAGTTATTACATTTTTCAACGTCAAGAATAAGCACAAAGAACCACAATTGACGGCCGACAATAATGCTCGTAGTTTTATAATGCCGTTGAAACGCTTCTATAAAAATAGGAATAGATAATACCTTGCCATTATACATTTTTCAAACGATCTATCCCGAGGGTGAGCGCAGGAAGATTAACGCAACCTATGATTAGATAACACTACCCCAGGAAATGCAATCAGCGATGGCAGGCAACTATGTATCTTCTAGAACAACGATACAAAGATTCTACTACGTATTTCAGATATCAATTTCAATGGGATCACGGACTGCTGAAGCTTAATGTTCAAATGAAATGAAAAAATTGAAACGAACCATTCAACTCTCATTCTTAAGACCTGGGTACTCACGAACTTACACTAACTCAAACATATACAGGGTGTCCACTAACAAAATAGCAAAGTGTATATCTGCAGATTTCTGGGGAGATTTCACAGAATTAAGCTCAGTACAAATGTGATTGTAATCGAGATATAGAGTGAATCAATGTTGTAATTTTTATTACATTTTTCTTTAATAATTTATTAATACAGTAAGTCTTAGATAAGAGTAAAATTGACAATCAAACTGTCAGTTGAAGAGGGCGCCTTTAATGTTTGAAAAAATCTCTTTCGAGAGATACCTAAGTGGATTCGGTTTGTATATTGAAAAATAGGACTTTTTGAATAAAACGGAGTGCTTTGTATAAGTCGCGCAGTACTTATGTGATACGTTACCCAGATACTTTGCTCAATTTTTCATCAACTAGGTTTATTCAAGAGTCTGCTTTTAAGAAAAATGCTCATCGAAATTATTCCCAGCCAAAATTGATAAAAATATAGGTAGCTATTAATTAAAACGCAAATATCTAGAAAGCGGCTACTCTGTTTTCACACATTCAGTTCATAAATAGGTGAGAACTTCTTATTCTTTCAAGTACAAAAGACACAAATACTTCAAGAATTTCAGATATTTTCATTGGTTAAGTGACGCTTTCTTCAGTTTTCTACCTCAAAAAACTCCTTTCATCTCAAATTCGTAACAATTGTTGACAAATAGTTAAACAGAAACTAGAACTGAATATAAACTTAAATTCAAACACTTGAATTTATGATTTACACTTTATTGACTACATAGCATGACTCGTTTCGTCGTTACAAACGACTTCTTCAGATGCTTACAGAATAATCTAGACGAAACGCGTCATGCTATGTAGTCAATAAAGTGTGAATCATAAGTTCAAGTGTTTGAATTTAAGTTTATATTCAATTATAATGGATTTACATCAAGTAAAGGCCAACACTATTAAATATAGAAACTAGAACTTTGACACAAATTATCTCGGTTACTTTTGTATTACTATTGGACTCAAAAACTAACTGTAATAATTTGGGAAGAAGAAAGAAATGAAGAAACACGACTGGGAAGAATCTTTTGGGCAATATGCACAAACACAGTGGGGTGAGTTACCATTTGACATACTACTACTAGAATACTCATTGTGAATTTTTGAAAGGATCATCTCTTCTTGAGGTTTATGAGTAATCAATCTGCTCCTTCGTTTCCATTTCGATCGTGGAGCAAACAAGCTCCACGTCTACTGGTCGAGCTGCGTTTAAACTGGTCGTGATAGTCTTGAAGGAGAAAAGCTGTAGTTACGATTAACAATATCAACAGAATATGCTGAACGTATATTTTGAATGTTTTCTACAAGACAATAAAAAATCATTTTGAGTGTAGATGTTTGTGAGATGACTTTGCATGATCTTCTCCATGGATCGAATACCACTTAAATGATCAAAACAAGATAAATTTACGGGTACCTAACCCACTATTAAGGGTTTTATACATCTTATAACGGTGTATTAAACTTTTATATAGTGGGCCTGTGGCTCCCTATTCAAAATGGAATTAATTTGATTCGCTCGTACTTTACTACAACAACTTGCTCTATGAGTAAAAAGCTGCAGCTCATAAATATACTTCACGAGGAAGCTAATTGAATTATATCCAAAAATATTGTTGGAAAATCTATTTTGACTTTTCGTAACTTCTAATCCTAAAATGCTATGATAGTGTGATAGATAAAGCCAAAGAAAAACAATTAAAAAGTTCAGCAATAAAAGAAACACTATCAGCTTGAGAACTTAACCGCTAGCCCTCGTACTAACCTGAAAAATTTCATACTTAATCAGACCATTCGTACGAATGGTCTGATTAGAATAGTTGCCAGTCATTCAACTGATTCGAATAATTCCCTATTATTCGTAATTAATGCTGGTGTGAAATGTTCAAAATAGACTTGTCGCTCATTTCTATCTTCCAATTAACAAGTACACCTACACATGCGCCACGGTGTGCAAAAATGCTCGAATAAACATGTTTACGATCTGGCAGCTTTCACCCGTGTCATCGCCGCACAAGCGTGTTGGAAATTATGCGGCAATTCGAAAGAAAAGTAAAAAAAAAAACACATAATAATTATCAATTATTTAAGATCCTGCAGTGGATGACGTAAAAAGTTGGTCATGAGAAGATGTACGAGTTGATAACTTCCAGCTTTCAATATGTGATACTGTCACCAAGTGGTATTTATACGTTGCTACTGTTGAGAAAGTATTTTTTATGGAGATATAGCTGACGCTTATGTACCGTATCTTCTGGATTGGATTTTAATCGAGAATCCAGAAGCACTAGTGAATTCGTTATAAAACATGTGTATAATATAATGAAACATGAATTATGTTCATTAGCATTTACTCCTCTTTAAATCACATTTTCGTCAACATATGAAAAAGTGTTTGAGTTTCTGTGAGAATAGTTTCATCATTTATACTAATTAATAGAAATACGAAATATATCATCTACATTTTCGTACACTCTCGACTTTCCTTTGTTTTCTTTGTCAATTTGAAAGGAATATACTTTTATAAAACAAGATATGACACTGTTACGTACTGCTAAACCATGTGATTCACTCCCATATTTTCGTAGAAATGGAACGAGAGCAATACAATACTCGATCTTTTCCGATATCAAGTACTTTTAGTATCAATACTCTGAATTTAAGTATCGAGAAGGTATCTGTCAGAAATACTCATATCAGTACACCAATGTCACTATCTCATTCCAACATTCGGGTGAATACCTCAGGAATCCAATCTTGGACCTCTATTATTTATTCCATTCGTAAATGATCTGATGCATAATATTGACTCTCCATATTTGATGTTGTGATTAATCATGAAATTAGATCACAGGGCATCTGTGATGAAATTCAGCTCGCGCTGAACCATGTTGCCAGTTGGTGTGAGGATAATTATTTGTGTTTGAATGTGTCAAGTGTAATGATGACTCTTTCAAAAGGAAAAAAGATCGAATTGAGTGTGGCAAATATTTCAATAATTCCTCAACATTCATAGGACTATTTAATACCATAATCCGTAGCAAGTTGGAGTGCATCAATGCCATCTTGAGGCCACTCAGAGAAGGTTCTTGAAATTCTTAGTTTGGAGGAATGATAAAGTTTATACACAGAGAGGAGTCAATCATAACGAATTATTGAGTTGATTTAGTTTAATCTCATTGCAGAGCAGGAGAAAATCATATCACTTAAATTTTTGTACAAATTACAGCAAACAGTATTGATTGTCTTGCCCTCTTGTCCGCTTTGAAATTTTGCGTTGCTAGGCAAAATTCTCGTACCTACAACAAAATTATTCCGCCAAAGACTCCAAGTACCAACTCGCTAAAACAATCCCCCATTTGGTTTATGGAGTCTACATTCAATACCTAGAGTTGTCAATAATTGTGACATTTACTTTGACTCCATAGAAGTTGTTACTAAGAAATATGTGAACAAAGGAAATTGACTACAATGAATCGATTTAGATTGAGTTCTTTGCAATATTTCATTTAATTCTATTATTTTATTCTTAATTACTTTTTTAGTTTTTTTTAAGATTAATTGAGCTCTTTGTTATATTTCTTTTATTTTATTTATTTAGTTATTATTCAATATTATGTTATTGTTTTCTGTAATTGGGTATTATACCTTCTGAGAATAAAGAAGTTATTATTATTATTATTATCGTTTTTAACACTGATAAAAAATATTAGATAAATATCGTAGGCGGTACGTGCAATTTCGAGTGAAAGTATTTACTCCTAAAAGTATACCTCAAATGTCTTTTTTGATATTTCAGTACTTGCTCTCATATATTTTATTCTTATTTACTAGAAAGGAGATTCAATTTATGTTATTTTCATTTCATGTTGTAACTTCATCTGCGAAAATCTGAATATGTTCGTGAAAAGAATTGAGGGCTACAATCAACTGAAAAATCAAAAAAATATTTATATCCTCATGTTTTTTTTTATTTGAGTGGTAAAATATCTCATGATGAATTATCACTTCTCTGGTTATATTTCAAATGTTTTTCTACATTTGTGATTTTATGTACTTGTACAATAATGTCAATATGTAACTCTTCTTATTATTAGCATATTTGAACGTAGTGGGTACCTCTGTACTTTCCGAAAAGCTGTTTCCAAAAGATGGTGTAACGATACTGATTCCAGAAATCGCAAATAGACAAACATTTGGCAAAATTGATATTCTTTGAAAACACTACAAAACTGAGTAGTTTCCATATATTAGGATTATTCTGTCCTTTTCAATGAAGAATGCAAATAATTATTGCCGTTTCTACTCTAAATAAACCAAAACCTATTCGATAGTAGTACGTATCGATACTTTTCAATCGATACCGAGTAGTAGTCAAGTATCGATATTTCACGATCGACACAATATCGAGTAAAAGTATCGATACCTGTTGGTATCGTTTCATCCCTATATGCTGGTATATTGGAAACATAACCAATACCAAGTTTTATCTTCACCTAATATCATAAAAGTCCTTGAACAATTTTACGACAGCAATAACAACGTGTGAAACAACATTTAACTCTATCTATAGGTCTAGATCTTTACGAATATGGTTGAATCTGATTCTTAATTTTGTTCGATATTTCTCATATCGAACATATAATATATATTCAATAAAATAGATAGATGAATGGTCAATTTCGTGGTAATTCATTCTAAATCTTCAGTAATAAATGAATGAAGGTTTAAAACGATTGAGTTTTAATTGCACAAATAGTATAATCGCCTCTTAAGGCATCATCAAGTATGGATACTCATATAATAAAGATCTCATTCGAATAAAGAGGGAGAAAGGATAGAAAAACAAATATAGGGAACGGAAGACAAAAGTTTTTATCCTGTTTTTCCAGCTGAGAAAGTATTGTTGATATTCAGGGGTTGCTATTTTACTCTTCCTAAAATATAAACAATGTTTTGAAACTATTGAACATCAACGAGAAAAATGCAGGTTTATATTATGAAGTTGAAAGATTCAGAGATACGAATTCCAAACATATGCAAAGCTTGAAAATATCATGAATACTTCGTCGGTTACATCATGAAAACAAAAAATTTCTATTTCACAAAAACCTAGCCAAGCATCACGTCTATCAATCAATATAATATATAAGCTGTTACAGAAAAAGAAATTTAAATAGTAGTTCATTTGATACAATCAACAATATATATATTATTTCTGACGTAGCCAACGTTCTAGATATTTTTTACAGATCATCTAATAGCATGTCGTTAACTTTTGCGCTCTTGTTCAGTCGAGTTGTTCTATCGCACGTAACGGATTCGCCTAAGTTTAAAAATGTGCATGAAGTATGACGGAAGTCGCAACCAAGATTCTACTTGTTAGCTATTATTGCCAATGATACACTTCCGATTGAGATTAAGCGATACTTGAAAGAGACAAATTATCGGACATTGTTCGTCAATTCATCAAATTACTTGGCGATAATGTCAAACTTCAATGCCCCCTTTATATATTTGAATTTTATCTGCTTTCTTCTTACTTTTTTTTATCTTTTTCTCGTTTCAGTTTTATTTGGGTACAAAGAAGTGTTCTGCGGTAGATAACTTTTTTCGTGATTATCGATTTTGTTTTAGATAGGATTCGATTAGTTAGAATTCCGTTTAATATCTGAATAATTGGTTTTTGAGTTATAATTATCTGTGAAATCTTGTAGATAATTGAATGAAATTTTCTGAGAGACAAATTATCTGTGAAATCTCGTAGATAATTGATTGAATTTTTCTGAGAAACAAATTTACACGCAAAATTGGCATAACAAATGATAATTTCCAGGAAATTAATTGTCTATGAAATTGAAAACTGTCTATTTTCATCAATATTAGAAGAATATTTGAAACGATGACTAAAATTGTAATAATTGGACAACATTGGAGTTATATTGCTTTGTATTTTTTTCCATTTCGCATTCAAACATGTCTAATTATTGTCATTGATTATATAAGGATACGTACTTCTTTATAGTTCTTCATATGATTATTTTTTCCTTTTGTTCATTTAATGACATTTCAATTCATTAATCAAGTAAGCTCAATCAAGCTGATTTTACATTTTTCTACGTTTTTTAGGCAAGGGCATCAACGCAAGCCAACTCTTTTTATTGTAGAACCATGAAACTCTTTCAAAGCTTCTACTCGAACGATGTAGATGTAAAAAATGAGTAAATTTTCACTTCGAAGCATTCAAAGTCATCAGGAAGAAAATCAGTTGTAGTTTGGTTCGAATTATAGATTATGTGGGCTCTAAAACTAATTCTAATAAACAGTCTATCTAGAAGTTTGTTCAATTTCGAATAATATAGAATTTGTACGGAATACATTTGAAGTTATCGTTCGTTCTATTTGCAAGAATGTCACCAACCTAACCTAACTTAACAACCATGAAATTGAATCTATAGCATCCCAGAACGTTCAAAAACTTGGAAAGCGAAACCTTTTCGCTTTTACACATTCATATCTTATAATAAATAGAATAGTTACATTTGAAACCTCTAACATCGACTGATGCTAATAAGATAATTGAATTTTAATAACTCGCTTGAAGTGACAAGACTAACGTAGACATATAAATTAATCTTCAGCAAGGAAAACGTGATACAATGGTAAAAAACATAGACATTTAACATTTTAAAAAGAAACTTAGCGATAGAACAGGCGAGTTCGACCTATTAACGGTAAATATGGATGTATCAAGGTGATTCGGAAAGTGAACAGAGAGATATACGATGCACTACGATCTATCTGTGGTTGGAATTCAACGAATCCGAGAGGATGCATCTGTGTTCAATTGGAATACTTCGCAAATGAGATTGAGTGTATTCTGTTCGTTGAAATAGTAACGGTTCCATAGAATTTGAAACAAATGCAAGAATAAATATCCGCGGAATGTAGATTTTATTCTGTCGAAGGTGAAGGTCGGCAGTTTTCACATCAACGTATGCGGAGAAATAATTTTATGAATAGACTAAAACTGGTTAAAATGCCGAATGAAATATTCCACCTGTTTGAAATTCCTAGAAGAAGTACCTTAAAGTTGAGCTTTGAAAAAAACAAACTGCAAACTGTAAGTTTGGTAGAAAAATATCAGAGGAAAGATTAGCAGGAAGATTGCATATATTTCACTCTTGTGTCATGTCAGATGAGACGGTTATAATAATAATTATAATACTAAGCATATATTTCCAACAACCCAATTACAGTAAAGTACATAATGAATAAATATGGTTACTAAAATATCAATAACAACATAGATATACAATATTAAGAAATAATTATAATAATAAAATACATTATCAAATATAAAAATCTAAATATATAATGTCAATATATAAATGTTCAATTATAATAATAATCAAGAAAACAAATCACTCAGAACTCCATTCGGCAGAAATCAAGATACCTCACTGTTAAGATTTAAATACACATAGAAACAAGTGAGTCCCAATGCAAATCACAGCAGCTTGATACCTGGTTTGCAGTAGAACATGCAAAGCTAAGCGGCGATTGCGAGAGAAGATTGGTTCTGTTGGTTTTTGAGTAAAATGTCTGGCTCATACTAGTATACCCAGGAGGAACGAAGAAATTAAGTTTACCCAGAAACTCAGGACAGTCGAGATTATCATTGTGCAATTTGAATAAAAATTTTGATGCATTCAAACTTCTCCTGGTGTGGAGCCTCCTAGTGTCAAACCTCGACAACAAACAAGCGTTACCACAACCCCTAGGTGGATATACACCATCCTCTCGAAAAAAGAAGCATTTCAAGAACAAGGGCATTAAATGAATGGACCAGTGTTGAGGAACTCGAAAACAATCTAGCATTGCGGACGGTGAAACCATAAATTCAGCTACAAGATAAAATTAATTGGTTGACATGAGGTATGAATGAGAATTTTTGATCATCTGAATTCTACCAGTGGCTTTCGTACCGAAGTGTAATTTGCATATTTTGACAGGGATTGATAGAACTGCCTTTATTTGTCATAAAATAATGAACATATTCGAAATCTTTGTTTTTTTTTTATCAAATTTCATCACCATTGAACTGAGTTCATCTGTCTTAAATGTTTAATATTTCTAAGGTAATTTTTTTTTCAAATATAGTTGTAAATTATTGCGAATATAAACGTAAACTTGAACTAATATTTTTGTTCGAGGACTGAATGGAAGATCAAGACTCAAAACTGAATTCAGTCCTTTTGTGAACATTCTTCTCAGTTGTAGTTATTGCATCAATTGAATGAATGTAATTTAACAATGTGTTAGAATACTTATTAGGTATTTAGATATTGGTTAGATATTTAAGAATGTTTCTCAATAAATGTTATTATTATAATAGTATTATATATTATAATAATCAACGCACAGTTTTCGTCTGAAAAATTGAATTGATTCCGATTAATAGAGATATATTGAGAAACGAAAATTAAGTCATCAAATTCGCTTAGAAAAGGGCGAGACACCCAAGTGATCAAATCATGAGAAGTCAGTGGCGTACCAACAATGTTTGTCAAAATATGCAGATCAGATTCTGAACGAATTCCACTCGTATAATTTTAGAAAATATTGTACATCATAAAATGCCTCTAGCCCCATTCTGTTTGTATAACAATATCCATCAACATACCCGAACTCATATTGTAGATATAATTATAGAATTTTTCATTTTTAAAACGTTTCCTAACCTATATCTGAAATATTAAGACGTCCAAGACAGCATATGACCCAAAAACCACTACAGTGAATATTGCCCTTTAATTATAAAACACTACTCTATGAAGGTGTATCAATCAGTCAGTTTCCAGAAAGTGGTATTTAATTCAAGGACATATAACAACAATGTGATAAATATTTCTATATTTCTAACCTCAAGGTCAAATTATCGTAAGTATTTTAAATGTTATTGAATAAGCAATTAGAGAATTCACGCGTAGATAATTAACTACATTCCTAACAGTATAATTATTAAACTAATATAATTATATATAGAAAGTGAAATGTATTGCTCATTTTATAAATTTAGACGATTTCAGAATATTAGATTCTCCTGATGTGATAGGTAACAAAAAATTCAACTCACCATCAAAGTACTGAGTAAAGTTTAAGTGACATTACCGGCATAACAGCTTTTAACTACTGCAGTTACCGAAGGTTTAACATTTTACAAGTTATTGTCAAATGATCACGTGGACTTCGCTCAAATCCAAATGTTGCATTATTTCCATTAAACTGTGTTAAATATTGACTCATGGAAAACTTTACTTGGAAAATATCATAAAGTATTTTTAGCGATTATTTTATTTGTTATTATCACTTATATAATCCGCAGCATTATCCGAATCCAATAATCTTATTTGGTTGTTGTTGTTATTGAAGTTTATTATTCAATGACGTAATTTTTAATGACATTTATCACACAGAGTGCCTTTAAAACGTTATGAATGATTGAACATCTGAAGAAGGAGTACTATGTCCACCCCTTCACAGTAATTCGTTTCGACATTGCAGTCGCGAGAATGAATCTAAAGATCGAGAATCTACTAGCAGGACCAAAGAAGTGGCAGGTTCTCATTGTTTTTTCGAGACCCTCAAGGTTTAAGTAAATCTTGTGAGGAAATTTTGAATAAATATCTTGTTCTACTTATATTTTTTGAGAAAACAGAGGGCTAACTCAAGGGGTTGACTCGTTAGCTGTATTTAGATAGCTGGATAGTTAATCCTGAGAACTGTTTCTACAGCGCGTAACCTCCACAATGCTTTTCCAACTCGTTCTGTCCAGCTTTATGTTCTTTATCTCTTCTCCATATTCCTCTATGATCTAGAGTCTATCTGCTTTATTTTTCCTTGCAACACCTAAATCTAGTACTTGTCTGATTAAGTTTACACACTGATTGCTCAGGGTGTGGCCCATCAACTCCAGTTCTTCTTTTCTTATTGTATTTTCTATTTTGCTTCATGTGATTTATACCACAGCTTCATATTTGTTGTTTTATCAGTCCAGTAAGATATGTCTTGTATAGTTCTGAGGTATCATTTCATGAAATCTTCAATTCTCATATAAAGATGCTGGGAACTAATTTTCTTCAGAAACAATCATCATTAAAATTGTTGATCCAAAGGTTATTACGTTGCTTCAGATTTTAATGTAAGAAAACATCTAAACATTTATACCTAATGCCCTACTTTTTTCTCGTGTATATAAACCAAGTTAGTCATTTTTGTGGTGTGCGGCTTCCTTGTCTTAAATTCTTCTGCTCCTTCAATTATTCAAGGGAACACAGTTTAACATTACTCCTGAACTTTCTAGGTGTTCTAGCTGTTATTATTGTCTCCCTTTCTGTATTTCAGTTTACTCTAATTGGCCAAGGCTCCTTTATCAGTGAAATACCTTCAAATTATTCTGTTCACGTCATTGCAGCTATATAAATTTTATAACTGAACAACATTTTTGTCCGAAAATGATAAATTTAGAGTATACCACGTAGAATGATGGTTTCATAACGTTGTTTGATGTAAATATGTATTCACTATTGAATAGAAAACATAATCACAATACTAATTTATCAAAGGAAGCCATTTAAAATCAATCAATTACTGTGATGGACAGTACAATGGAGTGTCAATTGGTCTAAAATGAAATCAGCCAGGAAGACGAGCAGACTTAGTGAGAATAATTGAATTATGAGATATTCTGCGTCAAAGTTATTCGTTCGTAATTTTGTTTACATGTTCGTAATTTAGAAATTGGAAAGTGCCACACTCGACTTGATTAATTTCAAGCAGTTAAAATCTCAATACAACCAACTAAACGTAAGGAAGAGACAAATATCTCTGTTGGTACATTTTCTATAACCTTGCTATAATATTTTGATTCAGTGTATTTTAATTTTGACGTAACTGTACATATCATGAATTTGTCAGAGAATTTCATGGATTTTCTATGATGTATCGAATAAATAACATTTTCTATAGAATCAAAAATTAACGCACTTGATTTGAGTTTCACTGAATACATTAAAAACTCTACATATGTTTCGGGTGGTTAACACATTATCAAGAGTATACAATATTACTGAAATTTTTATATTTATATTTAATTTATATTTTATTTTATTATTTTATATTTATATTATAGTATACAATATTACTGAAATTTTTAATTTTATAGTTTTGAACATATGTTTCACCCAGAGATAAGCGAAACCTCCGTGCCATTTAATAACATTTTCTATGATACAATACTCTGAATTTGATGTTTTTACATCAATAAATAAATGAAATAACATCACATATTCATTATTATGCTAGGAGTTTCAAAAGGTATTGGAATCTTCTAAGTTATCAGATCTAGTTATGAAATATTAGCTCCGACATGTACTAGGACACAGTACAATGAGAACATGTTTAATAGCGCTCTTCTGGAAGAAGATCTAGGAAATTTAAAATTTGGTATTCCCAAGGGGTATGTTTTGAGCCTTTGATTTATCCATTGGGATTCTGTCAAACTGCTGCTTAATATTTCCATAGATTATTGATTATCAACAAATTTGAAATTACGAAGGATTCTTGTTCGCTGCGAATTTTTGTTCATTAACGTAGAACTTTTCGGAATTTTATGATTCAATGAAATATTTGACGTTTTCTTAGACTCTTCAAAATAACATGTCATTTCACATCAAAATTGTATTCAACATTCTCATTCGGTTACAAATTGGGATCTTTTTTATTCAAATTCACGCTGCATTTCTGTACTTCCTTATTCGGATCGAATTTGAAGGAATGTGCTTTCACATTTAATTGTTAGTCTATGATTGTTATGAATGCTAGTCCAGATGCTATGTTATCATTTGCCGCTACTACCTATATTATTATCCACAATTTTTCAATGGAAGGCTAATAATGGATTTATCATTAATAAGTTCATTTCTTGAAACTCTAGACTTGATATGTTGTAGTTATATGGTAAATTAAATTCAATGTACACAATGTATACCTAAAAATATCCGAAAATTTGACAACTTCAATCAAAATTTGCACATTAAGGTTTCTGCTAAAATTTTGTTTTTCATTTTCTGTTTTTTTTTTTTCACTGCGATAATAATAATAATAATATTTATTTGCATAAACAAAATACAATTTTATCATGGAAAAAGGTAGGAGTTTGCATTGCATTTTTCCACTCCACCTGTTATAATTTGAAGAAAACAACTGTAACCTGCTAACCAACATCACAAACAAAACAATCAGAATAATATTAAATATAAAAGAAATGATTACAAGAAAATTACAATAATCATTGGTTCCCAAATAAAATTTTTAAAAATAATAACCGCAATGAAGAAAACAAAACAAAAAACTCCATTAAAAATTCAAAATTTGGCAATTTGAATTTTTAATGCAACTCCTTTCACTATTTTACTATTATAAACTTTACGAACAATTTTCATTTCCATTTCTTCCCGCAGTATCACAAACTATTATCGTTTATTAACTTATTAAATTGTAATTTATTAAGTTAATTTTTTATGTTGTAATTTAATTAATTTATTATTACGAGTAGTATAAAATAAGATACCTGAAATTTCATTGAAATAATGGAGAATATCAAAATTGACTTTTCAATATATCATTGAAAATTAAATTTTTGAAATAATTTTATCACACATTACATTTCTACCTAATCTCAATCGCATAGTGTTATGCTTGGCTGCAAATGTAATTTGTGACATAAAAATTGTGATAATGAATCCAAGAACCACTAAGCTTAAGTAATACCTTAAAAAATAACGAAGAAAATGATGAAATTGATATCAATCTATGAAACGATATCGATCAACCAAAAAGAACTCAATGAGAAAATGAAAAAAAAAATAATTTCAAGCGTTAAAAAAGTTACGTAGGTACCATACAGGAAAGTAGGAACCTGAAGTTCACTTTTACTGTTACGACACGAAATTGAAGTTGCCAATCTGCTCCATTGAGGATTTGATAAGATGAAGAGAAGATAACTTATATGATGTTCAATAATAATTGAACGCTCTTACAATTCGTAAATTATGTCGAGTATTTTTAAGGACTATTGATTTTATTCCAATTTATATTTATTTCTATCTTGTTTGCAATTCATTTTATTTTATCGTCACTATTATTTTCATTTTATATTTTGTTTCAACACTCAGGATTTTAATTATTAACCTTTTTTCAGAATTTATTCCATTCTCATTTCATTCAGATTAATTATATCATCTAATTCTACATGTAATCATAGCTTTGTTTCAAAATTGGAACTAAGATTTAAAGGCGATGGAAGTCCGATAAAATAGGGAAGATTTTAAATTGCCAACAGCTTTAAACCATTGTTATTCGAACTTTCCACTATAAAGAATTTGAAGAATTAACTGATATATAAATTAATAATTCTTTCAGTAGAATTCTCTAAAATTATGAATCATATATTACATTAAAAAATTATCATATAAAAAATTAAAAAAATCATCTATTAAAATTTATAACATTTTTAACGAAACATCATAACCAGCTACCATAAGAAACAAGCAATAATATCGTATTTTCTGCTTTAATTCATTATTTTCTCAACGTCAATTCTTTCGATGTCAGAGTCAATAGAATTCTCGGTATTTATTTATAAATAGTTTCTAACATAGCCGTGGGCTTGTAAAAAGTCTGATTTCGAAAAATCTGAATATTTCATGCTTAATGGCATCATTGATATCTAACGAAATCCCAAATGTTTTCTCAGACTTGGCACGTGCTTCTGATCCATGTGAATTCCTTATCTTTCTGATTTATATATGTTTACTCGTGATGCAAATTTCACGACTTCGGATGTTTGTGGAAAAACAAGCTGGCCCCAAGACGTTGACTTCTAGAAAATCCACACTTTTCTAAGAGAATACCGGTCTATAAAAGAATGTCTTGAATAAAGAAGGAATAATTATATAACATTCAGGATAAAAATGAAATTTTATTTTTTCTTCTATCAATAATGTGAAACCGAAATTATATTTTCAATTGAAAAGTCTTCTATGTATTAATGTATTAACTTAACTACTACAGAATTCTTGTGAATTTTAGTTCCTAATTATATGTACATAAGCATATTCATAACATTTTACTTTCGATATATAATACATTGTTATACTCTATCATAAAATAAAGTTGGTAAATATTTTCTTGATTTCGCTTCAAAGTCATTCTTGTCAATTATAAAGGATGTGTTGTGCTGTATACGAATTGACAAAAGCGTAAACAGAATCACCTCACAACCACTCAAATAGTTGTGAATCGCATAAACTGAGGAAGATAAGCAATGGATAAAATGAATTTATCACAAATTATTGAGGATACTTTTTTAAATGGACAGAGAGAATGGATAGCCCTCTAGAAATGATAGAAGCTGGAAAACTCGTGTCACTTTAACATTGAGCTTCAAAAGGTATAATATGATCATAAATAGTCATAAATCATCGGTTAAATGTTCATAAATCATATCTGAACGAAATCTTTGTCGAATTTTCGAAATACATTTACTTGACTATTTGACACCTCATAGATATCTACGTTTATGTTTTAAATGATTTTCGATTGATTGATTGATGGAATCATATGATTGAGATTTTCGGAAAATGTGGATTGTATTGACGAGTTCCATTTACACAATAGTTTTAATGTGAATTTATATAAGGTATACTCGGATGTAGCATAATAAATTTTGAAATATTCCAGATTGTATATACATAAACTTGATATATTTACCACAATTTATCTATTGTCTGAAGATGATGCAGTTCTTTGAAAACTGAGCCATACTTTGTTTGTCGGTATATCTCCAAAATTGTAACAATATTCCAACAGAAATATCATATTTTTATAGCAGCATATTCCAAGAAACTCGCGAAAGAAAGATGGAAAATGTTTGACTTCTTGAATTCCCAACACCTATTTTATATTTCTTTATACCACCCAAGTGAGCCAGCCAATTTTTAATAAACTCTCTTTGCTTTTCTATTTCCTATGCTTCTTAGCAAAAAAAATAGAAATGAGTTTTGAAAAAACAGCCGAATAGGTATGAATTGAAATGTCTGGATTTTGACACGTTTTTTATAGGATAAACAGGTAGAAGTATGGGTGCAAGAATAGAACAACATATACTACTCACTTGTCAGATTATAGCAGATAATTGTACAAAAAATAATAACTTCAGAGATCAATAATAAAGTTCATTGACGAGTCGTTGATATATTGGTGCTGATAAACTGAATGAAAAACTGCAATTTAACTCATGAAACACCCCGAAACGATTGAGTATCAAGAAATTAACATAATACTGTGAAACTATGCCGACTGTTTTCTTAAAATTTATAGGTAGCAATAATGATTCAGACATATTTCATTTCCTCAATAGAGAACAAAAACTGGAGTATACCGAAAACATATCTGCAATTGGGAAAATTCTTCATATTTGCAATGAAATCATTGATTTTAGGACTTCTTATTTAGTGCATGAGGTTATATAAATAATGAAGAAACTTTTACCTACCACGGGTTAATTAAAAATGATTAACCATAGTTTAAGCACCAATTTCAACCACAGAAGATTTATACTATGCAAATAGTTGAATAAAATTTTTTTTGGATTAATTGTACTGAACTCTTGATAATGGGTTACTAGCCCGAAACATATGTCAGGCGTATTGAAGAATTTCGTGGAGTTAAGCAAATTATTTTGAATTATATAATACAATTCAATTTGTTTCAACAATTTTACGAGGAATTGATTTAGATAATTAAAAAAAAATTTCAAATGACACGAAGGTCTCGCATATCTCTTGGTAAAGCATGATGTTAAAAACAATATATTAAAATTAACACACTTATGTACAATATTACTATCTAGTAGTCAAATAATATTGTATACTCTTGATAATGAGTTAATCACCCGAAACATATGTAGAGTTTTTAGTATATTTAGTGAAATTTAAACAAAGTGTGTTAATTTTAATTTATTATTTTCATTGTATTCTGTTAAAGGATTTTCAATATTCCCTCGATTTTTTCCATGTATTTCAAGTGAAATAATTAGAATTAATTTCTCATTAATTAAAGAATTAATAAGAACTATGTGTAAAATCTATTATTTTCTTCATCAAGTACATACCGTGTGGATTTTATCCATAATTTCGCTAAATTGCTGTTTGCTACACATCCTGACAGAAAATAAATTCTTCGTCAAAAATTGTAAATTGATTAACTCATTTCATGGAATCCTAATGGCACTCAATACGAAATCCACAGGCACTATCGCACGCCGGATTTGACATGTTCACACGCGACCGCAGTAGAAAATTCCTAAAATCGTATCGGAAAATGTGCATATCTTAACGACCACATGTATGCTATCGGCGCACAGAATTGCATTGATCTCTGTTCGGCAGCGAGTCGCGAAGAGAAATGAAGGCAAGGTGATCGGGATCTGTGACTCTGAACGCGAGTCATCCACTATCTACCTGTGTGAAACGCGAACAGGTGTAGAAATATCGGAGGCGATTAAGGTTACCAACGTTGCCGTTTATTACATTCGACGCTAAGTGAAAGATCATCAGTTCGTGAAAAATACAAATGGGTATATAATTTCCTTTAATGGTGTCAACTGACTTCTTACACACCAATTAGTGAAACATTCTTATAAAGTATAAGACTATAATTCGAACTACTTGGCCAAATTACAGAAAAATTATTTAGTCACTCGTAAAATGTTTCGGGATTTGGAATCATTAAGATTTATTGGGGGGATCCTAATTTAGAAGGTTCAAAAAATCGATATTTTGACGAATTTGTTTAGGATAAAAAATTAGGACGTCTAGCGAACTTTCTAGATTATTTTAATATATGTCGGAACATGAGAAAAAAATGTTTTCAGAGAAAAATATTCACAGGCGCCCGATTTTCATGTACGTCTCTGCAACTGCTTGGTGTAGTCTTCGACCAGAAGCGTTCCTTTGTCCCACACATCACCCAACTTATTTCATCTGCCGCGAAAATATATAAATTCCTTACACGTAATGGCAAATATTTTAATAATTCCTCAACATTCATAGGACTATTTAATACCCTAATCCGTAGCAAGTTGGAGTATGGCAGCATGATCTGGCATCCCATTTACACTTGCCATCAACGCCATCTTGAAGCTATTCAGAGAAGGTTTTTGAAATTCTTCGTTTGGAGGGAGGATAAAGTTTATCCACAGAGAGCAGTCAATCATAACGAATTATTGAGTCGATTTAGTTTAATCTCATTGCAGAGCAGGAGAGAAACTGCATCACTCAAATTTTTGTACAAATAATTACACAATAGTAGGTATTGATTGTCCTCCTCTCTTGTCCGCTTTGAAATTTCGTGTTCCTTGGCAAAATTCTCGTAATACAGAATAATTCCACCTAGAGACTCCGAGGATCAACTCCCTAATACAATCCCCCATTTGGTTTATGGAGTCTACATTCAATAGAGTTGCCAATAATTGTGACATTCACTTTGACTCCATAGAATTTATTATCAGGAGTTATGTGAACAAAGAAAATTGACTAAAATGAATTGATTTAGATTGAGTTATTTGTAATATTTCATTGAATGCTATAATGTAGTTATTAGTTACTATTTTTTAGATCAGATTGAGCTCTTTGTTATATCTCTTTCAATTCAATTATTTAGTTAGTATTCAGCATTGTTATTATTTTCTGTAATTGGGCGTTATACCTGTTGAGAAAAAAGAACTTTCAATCAATCGGCGGGATAGATGGAGCTCGTAATTTTCATCCGAAACTGAAAAACCGAATACCATTTCGATTTTCATATATTTTTCTTCTATATGAACTAGGAATTACTGAAGAAATTATGAAATTCGAATGTTTCCTCAAATTTGAAACAAAAAATGTGATTTTTGTGAAAACTTTAAATTTGCTGAAAAAATACAAAAAAAATTTTTCGGGTATGTTTTTACTTCAAATAGAAGAGAAAACAATACTGAAGCTATAATAAAGCTTTGGTTTGTTCTGATTGGTCGTCCAGTTCTGTTGCAATCACGGCCGCCATTTCAAAAAAATCGTAAAAACGAAAACTCGAGAAAACGAACTTTAAAGTTTTCGGCCAAAAAAATTGATATTTTTCGGCTAGTTATGGTTATAATACGCTAATCAGCTATCCCTGCGCCATAAAATAAACCTTCTTCCTCCTCAAAAAACTTGTTCTGATGAAGTTGCTCGAGTTGCTGGAAAATGTTGTACGCCGATTTTCCCTACCGATCCGTTGTGTGTCGACATTGCAAATTTGGCCAATTCTCAAATAGGGCAGCTGCACAATATTTAAAACTGCAGAATATCCTTCGCTGTACATTCCTTCAGCCATATATGCACAAATTTCAACGATTTTTCTGCCAGAATTGAGATGTTTTGGATTGATACGCCAGACGGTAGCATTGAAAGGCTCGTTAGAATTTTGCATTTGCTCACCTGAGCATCAAGAAAAAGTTTGTAATTAGAAAGTTAATTTAAGTTATTCGAGCGAGGGAGGGTAGCGCGTGCCCTAACTTCCTGAGCGCTCGTAAACCTGCTCGATACCCCACTGCGTTCACTGCGTCTTTGAGAATATTTGGAATTAGCCCATATAACTTTGTCCAACAATAATAATTATAATGAATGAAATCATTGTGTAAGATTAAACATTAAAACACGCCAAGGGAAAGGTTCGGTAAAACATTCTTCCACCCTTCCAAGAATCAGAATACATGACATAGAATCAAATCAATATAAAGAGACATACGAAAAAAGAAGAAGAGAGCATAAAGACGAAATACTTTGTAATTTCGTTCAACCTTCTTCTTGAAGAGACTTTTACCCAATCGAAAATCGGGAAACATCCGATTCACCAGAGGTGTCGCACGATAAAAACTACCCTTATATTTAGCATAAGAAGCGATGGTACAGTAACTAACTTTGTTAATTCACATGTTGACTTACATTAGGGATTTTCGGACGTTTGACAATCTTATATAAAAATAAAATAGGTACAATAAATGCAATACTCAAGACATTCTCCCCAAACTAGATGGCGCGTCCTCCAGGGGCAGGAAGGCAAATTAAAGGGTGTTATACCAATTGGAAAAAAACCGATTCATCTACTACTTCATCACATGATGAGAGCCATGGGTTAATGAGGTAAGCACAGACAAGGGTCAAATGAAATTTTTATGAATATCTCTCACTTGATTGAAATTTGTTCAGTAAAAATGGAAAGTTCTCACTATGATCCAGAAATAATCGACGCGGACCTCAGGAAAAAAATTCGACCTCTTCCCAACCAAGAACTTCATTCCTATGTCAATTGATATTCGACATCAATTCCTCAATTTAGTACTCTCATTCCTCATATCAAGTTTTTTTCAAAAAAATTCAAATTATGTCGAATTTAGAGACAAAACATTTTCGGCTGTGACTTATGTGACTTAAGTACTCTATTTCTTCTCGAAATGTTAGATATTAAAAAACGAACAAATATATGAAACGTTTTTTATTACTTCAATATCACAATGTCCAATTTTTCTGTATATACCTACTGAAGTTCAGACTATTATTCGAGTTGGTTATCTTTGAATCTGAGACTTCTGTTGAGTGATAGATTTTCTATTTCGATCGTAAATTTTTTAGAATGCGATGAAAATCATATTTCATCAATTCAATTCGAAAAAATGTTTTTCTATGAATATATCCACAGAATCCTTTGCATATCAGAGAGTATAAATTTCTTGCAATTTTCCTGCTGTGTTAAAGGAATGTAATCAATCCGACAAACGATCACTTTTTCCCGCAACTCTCTATAGTTGGTATTGATGAAAGTTGAGTTGTCTCCTATGGTTTTGTTATTTAACTAATGACGTCCATGTGTACAAGAAAACGTGATTTCAGTCCAGGAAAAAAGTGAACACAAGACGATTCTTCTCGTATTACGCAATGCAATGGTGTCAGCGATAGTTTTTTCTGTAAGTAAAATACTTCTTTGATTATTATCAGAATGGAAAGTGAAATTTTCATGTACATATTAAGATGATTTTCTGAATTACTCAACAGTAATTGTTTATGAAAAGTTAGAAATAAGGAAGACAACGAACTTTTGAGATTTACTGAATTCATTATTTTTGAATAATGTTTCCGTATTTTACTATTCTTGCTAGAAAAGGGTGAATTTTAATGTTGTTTCCATATTCAACAATCAAGGTACTGATTCCATTGCCCTTCAGATAAAAATGAACACATACAGTTTTGTCAACTTTCACCACAAGATTGTTCATTCAACACCAATTTACAAACACCCTCACAATGCATTCACATGCCTACTGAAGCATTGGTGAAGGAGTCCTGCCAGAAACAACCACCGATGAATCATAGGCAAATAGTGTCACCAAATCGCGACAACTTCGATAGATATATAGATACTGATGAATCTAATATCTCTTATCTAATACAAATGAGACAAAATGTTGACTTTTTTATTGCAAAATAAGTATTGTTCATTAGTTTCAAACAATAACAGTGGCTCTTTACCAAAGACGTCAACTTTCAGATATCCGATATATAATTACATTTATAAATTTAATAAATCTGAATCCTTAAATTCTTCTTACGCTAATTGACTTCCTACACACTTAACATAGGCACTCAATCAATTCACTAAAAGAAAGTGAATTTCATTTTCTGTATAATGAATGTTATTAATCTTTGAATGCCGAAATATGTTGGGAGGGTATTATATCAATTCGTAATGTTCTTAATTCTTAAATTGAATCCAAAATATCTCATATTAACAAATTGTAGACAATTCAAGTATTAACGGTGAAAATTTTAGGTAAAATCCAAAAAATCCGTAAATTCGGTATAACTAATCAATGTTTTACTCAGAGAATTCAATTTGAAACTAAAGACAAAACGAACCGATTGTGTTAGTTTCGCATTAGCAATTTGTAGATTTGGCAGAATAAAATTATACGACCCAAATAAATGACGGCGCTGAAACAACGCGATCGTTAAATAGGAAGAAAGTTCGCTTCATTGATTTCGAATATGCAACAGGTTTATGTTTACGGAAATTCTAAAGACTTTCATAGACGTTACGGTTTATTAGTCACAGTAACTAGGAATACGTATATGGTCAGACTTGTGTATGCGCACATTTCAATTTAATCGTGCATATAATTGTAGTGTCCGCGAATGAATTTGCATTTAGACATCTAAATGTTAGTACACGAAATATTGCTGAGAACAGAAGAACAATCAAGAAAAATTGCTTCAACGTATATTGAAAGGTAAAAATCGAGTGAAAATCGATTTCCAGTGAAATGTTAGTATGAAAAAAATATCCACAATTTTCGCCATAACTTTGTTGAAGATTTCGAGTAGAAAAAAAGAATATGAGAATTCCGTGGAAAATTTCGTAAACAGTCTAACCTTTCATGTAATGCTAAAATCAAATTCTCAACTTCAGGCTGCGAAACCCATAAAAATCTCCCAATCCGGAGATTTCATTCTGAAGCCACAAGTGATTTAGAAGACATTCACAAGATTGCTCCATCTCCAAGTTCATACACCTTCAACTCGGCTACGCTGTTCCTATGAGAGCCAACAAGCTCGGAACACGTGTTAATGGCTGCTTCAAAGTGCAGGCTACACTGTTAGGTTCGAGTTTAATTTTATAATTCTACCGTGTTAAACCTTTTATGTATACTATATTCTATCATAATGTACTCAGTGATTTTTTATTTATCAAAACTTATGTACAAAAACTCAAATTTCACATATTAAGTTTGAGGCTGGTAAAAGGTCTTTTGTTCTGCGTGGAGGCGCAGTAGGTGGATAAAATGGCGGCGCTGCACCTTGTTACTGGTGGAAATGTTGGCGGTGAATGGTTGACAAATTGTGGAAATATTGAAGGGGATGGAGCTGATATGTGTGGTGGTTGAGCAGTTAAATGTGCTCCTGCTGTTATCAGAGACTGATATGGAGCCAACTTTATTCATTTTATCTTCCGTCTCAAGGACCCTATTCCATAAATTCCGACATGTATGGAAGCTTTAGTAGCATTTTCGGCGGAATTTGAATCGATAGCTGGTTCCTATAAATAGCATTATTTGAATTATGAATGAATTCTACACGCATAACGGAAAATTCTACGATGTTAAACTACTTAATATCCGGTGAAATTAGATTAGACACAAATTAAAACAATATTACGAAATTGAAACATTTAATGAACGGTAATTAGTATATTTTGAATTAATAATGTCAAACTAACTTTTATGATCTTGAAGGACAAATGGACTTCGTTTATTCACCTTCGGATGTCAGACTTTGAAGATACATAAGTAAATGATTCGAGGAATGAGCTGAAGAATAGTCACAGAAATTATATTTGTCTAGTAGATATTTATTTCGAATCAGTGTTGAAAAATAAGTTAATTTATAATATCGATTTTTCCTATATGTTGGTGTTCCAGATGCTTGCTTTCTGTTTAACTCAGTGTTGATATTTTATTCATTCGCACTTTCTCTGTTTGAAAATATTTTCTACACTAAGCTTCGATGCATAAATTCTTTTATGTCGTACTCTTGATAATGGGTTAGTAGCTCGAAACTTATGTCGATTTTACATATAATATTGTGGAATTTAATCAGTCTAATTTTTTTAAGAGGACCTACATTTTCCCAATAAACAGCACATGGGTTTGTTATTCATGTAAATTACCCAACAATAAATCATTTGACTCCTTGAATCATAAAAGAAACACAAAGTCTTCTCCGCGGTTCGAACCCGAATCCTATCGTACTATAGTCAGGTATTTTCCCATCTAAGCTATAGATTTCATGAAGCCAATTACTTTGAATCATAGATTATAGGTTATACTTCTAAATGTCACACGAAATGTTTTGCAGAGAATCGAGTAATAATACTACTCCAATGTTTATACTCTCGGTCTCCAATGACAATAAAAATAACAATTTTAGAGCGAATACGGCATAACACTGAAGGCATAGAACTGGAGCTTTCTTCTGAATAAATATTATCTATGCTGTTTACGTACTGCGGGGCATTAGGATTCATAAGCTGTAATAATAAATTCAGATCGTCTCGCCTTCTGAAAAGGATATTGGGCAAATACCAGTATTGTCGGACACTCCTCTTGTGGTTTCAATGCAGGTCTCGTGCTCTAAATTCATAATGCACGTACCCAAGGCCTTAAGGACGACACGGGTTGTAAACATCAGGTGCAATAACATTATTGTTGTTATGAAATGCCGTGCGGGCGATATTGACACCAATGATGTGTATTTTGCCAGGGGAAGGGAACAGAATTTGGGGAACTATACAGAATAATATTTACTTGACATTGAAAAAGTAGTACATTTGGTATTCTGAAGCTTTTTATGGTCAAATGTTCTTAATATGCTGGTTGTTACACAACAGATTTATTCGAAATAGGAATGTATTATTTTGGAGTGGAGTTAGTATCGATTATGTACAATTGCATTCGAAAACAAGTTTAAAAAAATGTATATAAATAGAAAATATTTATTATATGTTCAAGAATGTTCTTTATAATTCAAAGTGATTTTTTTAAAACGTTATATTTACAATGATAGAATAATTGGTTGAAAAATCACTGAATCGCTAATATAAAACAATAAACATTTACAAAACTTTGAAAATAAGTTAGTTATTACGAATTGATGGAATGAGTTCTCAAATTTTTCATAATTATCACAAATGTTCATTAATGATCACAGCCAATCCATTGAACATTTTTAGTTTAGATAAGAATTCAAAGCTCTTATACTTTTACAGCTGACAACATAACAATTATTTCTACCTCTGGTTTGATGATCATGATGACCGCATATATGACTGACAAATCGTAATCTATCTATTTAGGAAGTAAAGAAACAACATTAGATGTTACATCTTAGATAATAGATACAATCAATTGTTCTATATGCTATTCTTCCTTTTCTATTTATCATTCTGAAAGTGTCAATATAGTTTTGACAAGTGTTAATGTATCACACCTCAATATCACCCTCATTGACTTATTCTGCGATATCAAAAACTCCTTCTTGATATACTTCTACTGTCTACTATTATAAATTTGCTGTTATTCAAATTTCTGCTCATACTACTGTCATAGAGGAGCCATGTGTACAGTGAACAGATGTCCTGTTTAGCTTAAGAAATAATATCCTTCAAGTTATCACCACATACATCACTGCATCGTCAGCAGATAATGCTCTTTCACAATATTTCATTACCTCACACAAGAAGTTTATATAAAACAAACAGCACCGGACCCAACACAGTTCCTTGCAGTACCCCATATTTCGTTTTTATTACTCCTGAACAATTTTAGTTTGTTTCAGGTTATCTCATATTAGAAACACTTATTTAATTTTCGAGTTTTGTTTCCCATATAGCGTTCCATTTCAGAAATTGGTATTCGAATTCATAGACCTTGCTCAATTCAAAAGTAGTTCCTCGATGAGATATAATTTTCTTACTGGTGAAATATCACTAGAATACGATAAACGCTCTGTGTAACTAAGCACGTTAGTGAATGAAAGAAACATTTCTGACGTCGAAGACCTACTGAAGGAGAACAGGCGAATTATTCCTCAAATGAGTTGGTAGTCTTGGAATAGCACACGACAATTTCGAATCATATTGCAGGATTATTTGGGCCTTAAAAAACTTACAGTGGGGAATTTTGGCAACGAATAATAAACTGTGAAAGTGGATCCCTCATTTTAATCCTGAGAGCAAAAGTCAATCCAAAGACTGGCGTGAATGCGAAGAAAGGAGAAAAGAACACTCCAATTGCCTTATCAGTTCAGTCTGTTAGAAAGTTAATAGTTAGTGTATTCTGGGAAGGCAAAGGAATAAGTTTTATAAATTATCTGACGAAAGGTGTTACAATCAACCCAAAAGATTATCAGAATTTTTTTCAAACCCTTGCGACGGTCAAAATACCGCCTGGAAAGTTGTTTGAGCGTCAGTTATTGAAACAGGATAATCCAAGACTAATCACTCAAAAAAACGAGGGATGTTTGGAACAATTGAAATTGCTTCGGAATCCACCTTATTGTCCCGATCTAGTAACAAGATCATCATTTGATCCTAGATTCAAAAACACTATTACGGGATATACGATTTGAAAGTTCAACTGACGTAAAACCAGTCAAAAATAGGTAGATTAATGAGATATCAAAAAAGGTAATAGGTCCTACCTATTCACAGCCGCACCTTAAAGGTGCGGCTGTGGCCGACTCATCTTACCATTCGGTCGAATATCAGATCTTCAAATCATCTGACATTTGATGGTAAAGGAAAACAGAGAAAACTTTACCCACGTAATTAAGAACAAATGTTTACAATTATATTTGCTAAGTTAATAAATTTGGAATAACCCGCTAGACGAATAACACGCTTCTTCACTGCGACACTTATCGCACGCTAACGGATGCGGAGTGGTATGTTCTCTAGGTTGTCGAGGATTTCGTCTGGAGGCTCCTGAAGCGTATCCAGGATCCGTGCCGGCGGAAAGAGGAGTTTGTTTCTGGGTTTTCTGCGTAGAACACGTCCGGGTCTGTACCCCTGTCATCAGCGTCGCTCGGGCTTCTAGATTGGGGTCCTTGACAGGCCGTTGGACATATTGAGCTTGGAGATTTTCGATGTGAGTGAAAATTGGAGGCATATTGGTTATTTCGTGAACAAGAATAGACGTTCATTGTCTGTGAAGTCTGAAGATGCTGCGGTAGATTGCTCGTTCGCAGTTCTCGATAACCATCCTTCGAAAACTAACCGTTTTCGAAGGATGGTGTACAACAGACAACTGTACGCGATCACTGGACGAGTATATGCCATGCATGTTCAGAGGAGAGTCCATCCTCGAATTCTAATTCGAAATGCATACAGGAGGTTTGCTCGATTACGGACTTTCTTGAGAGTTTTGGCAAGGTAGACGTTCCAGAAGCGGTACTTCGAAAATTCTACCACCAAGTAAATAATTTCGTGCTGTAGTCTAAGGCTTTCATCCCAAAGAGACAAGTGAACATCATTTTTAGAAAGTTTGGAAGATCTGGAGTAATTGAAATGTTACAAAAGTTTGGATTGGGTTTGTAGCGTTGGGCTTCGTGAGGAACAAATCGTGAGTCATATGCCAATACGATTGATTTCGACCTTTTACGGAGCCATTTGAAATAGTGAGCAATCAGAAAAACCTGGAATACCTTCAGTCTCAGTTCAAAGAATTTCACAATCCCCAAGTTCCAATGAAGTGCAATTTTTCTAATCAAACTCCGTAATAAAACAAAAACAGTTATTTCAAACCTGTCTCTTTTTTACGCCTTGCAATTTTCCATTTAATGGATAAGTTTCCGTTAAATGTAAACAACGTTCAAATACTTGAGATATTCATATTTATAATTCCCTCGACCTTATGCAAAACCGCATACCGTTACTACTGCACTATGGAAAGTACTCTTTTAAGTATAATAAACATCGTAGAATATATCAGCATCGGCAGCAGTCTATTAGGATATAATGCGTGTTCCATCATTCGAATTTCACCAAGCGCGTATCATAAACTATCCGACAATTTCAATGGACGTATTTCAAACCATTCGTTCCATTGTATTCGTCAATAGAAATTAACTGGAGTAGAACACTCAACCTTATGCATAGGAACGTTATTCATTCACTTTTTGATTCGAAATTTATTCTTCTTAACATCAAGAGCCATTCAGATAAAGGGTATTTTTTTTAGAGGTATAGAACTTTAAATTGCAATAAAACAACAATGGATCATTCGATTGACAAGAATTTTTTTTTAATTCGAAAGATGATCTTATGGAGCTTCATTTTAAATATGATTTCTAACATATGACCGCCACGGCTGGCTCGGATGTAGTCCAATCTGGACGTCCAATTTTCGATGACTTTTTCCAGCATTTGTGGCCGTATATAGGCAATAACACGGCGAATATTATCTTCCAAATGGTCAAGCGTTTGTGGCTTATCCGCATAGACCAATGACTTTACATAGCCCCAAAGAAAGTAGTCTAGCGGTGGTAAATCACAAGATCTTAGAGACCTATTCACAGGTCCAAAACGTGAAATTAGGCGGTCACCAAACGTGTCTTTCAATAAATCGATTGTGGCACGAACTGTGTGACATGTTGCGCCGTCTTGTTGGAATCACAGCTCCTGGACATCATGGTTGTTCAATTCAGGAATGAAAAAGTTAGTAATCATGGCTCTATACCGATCACCATTGACTGTAACGTTCTGGCCTTCATCGTTTTTGAAGAAGTACGAACCAATGATTCCACCAGCCCTGAAAGCGCACCAAACAGTCAGTTTTTCTGGATGTAACGGTGTTTTGACATACACTTGAGGATTATCTTCACTCCAAATGCGGCAGTTTTGTTTGTTGACGTAGCCATTCAACCAGAAGTGCGCTCCATCGCTAAACAAAATTCGCGCGATACGTATTCCGCACAGAACCATTATTTTCGAAATAAAATTGAACTATTTGCAAGCTTTGTTCAGGCGTGAGTCCATTCTCATGATGAATTGCCAAACCAAACGGAGAATAAATCACTTCTCAGCTGTTCAATCGGTCGCCATCTTCAACAGTAATGCCAACTTAAAGTTCTATACCTCTAAAAAAACACCCGTTACTACGTAAGCAGATGTATTAAAATTATTAACCCCCTCACTTTCTTGTCAGCAAAATTAAGCAAAGCTCATACCCCTCCACCCATTATATACATTCTTATTAAAATAAATTTTCATTTTCAAAAAAAAGCTCATTTTCAAGACTCAGTCTTGAAAATGAGCTAACGCTCGAAACATGTTGACTATTCATATTGTTAAATAAATCGTGAAACATTAAGCCAAGAGTTCAATTAATTTTAATATTCAAGTATGTTTCACCAAGAGTGAGAATTCAATCTAAGTCATATACATTATTCTATTGAATCATGAACAGTAATTATAATTCTAGAAATAAGGGAAGGGTTTTAAGTTAAAACCCTTTAACACAGAGGACTTTAATACACATAATATTCATTTGAACAAACATGGCACTACATTTACAACAGAGTGAGCGAACGTTCAAGTATTACGTAACGCAATTTTTGGAGATTTTAGAGCCAATGAGTCAATTTAGCGAAATTGAAGACATTAATTTGAATATTTCAAACTCGATCATTTTTTTTTGACATAGAGTTCGTTATGACATTAGTCTTCTCAAACAAATCTGAATTGAGCCCCAGTAGAAAAGGAAAGATGGAAACAAGGGGATGGTCATACACAGGTTGATTATAATAATAATAATCACGATAATACTTGTTCATTATATGAAAATTCATACAAAAGGCTATTGACCTTAGGTCCTTCAGGCTATTTGATAAACAGTATAAGGAAAACAGTATAAGGAAAATGCATCTTGGCATAAAAAGTTTATTTCTTGCATTTTGGCCAATATTTTTGATTAGCCTTCAGCTGTTAAATTATCTTGCCAGGTTTTGGGTGTAATTTTTTCTTGATTCCTGAATCATTCTATTTCACAGTATCTTCAGTAAACACGAAAATATTTCTAATAATCTTCAAACATTTTGAAAAAAAAATTCTCACATGACAATCTCGAATTATTATGATAATAAAATGACGAATATGAAATAGTGAATGACATTTATATATTGAATATATTGAGTAATATGAACTCTGAATAATTTCTCGATAGTATATATTGTCAAATTACGTATAGCAGTATTTTCCAATGCTGGAATAATCTTATTTGTTATATAAAAGGAAGAAAATGGTTGATGGTTGATAATAATAATAATAATGATAATAATAATAACAATAAGTAATCAACAGGTATAACACCCAATTACAGGAAATAATAACAATGTTGAATACATAACTAAAAAATTGAAATTAAAAAACTATAAAAAAGAGCTCAATCTAATCTAAAAAAATAGTACCTAACTTATAACTGCATTATAGCATTCAAAGAAATATTACAAAGAACTCAATCTTAATTATTCCATTTTAGCCAATTTTCTTTGTTCACATAACTCCTGATAATAAATTCTATGGAGTCAAAGTGAATGTCACAATTATTGGCAACTCTATTGAATGTAGACTCCATAAACCAAATGGGGGATTAATAGGGAGTTTTTCCTCGGAGTCTCTAGGTGGTATAATTCTGTGTTACGAGAATTTTGCCTAGGAGCACGAAATTTCAAAGCGGACAAGAGAGGAGGTCAATCAATACTATTGTGCAGTAATTTGTACAAAAATTTGAGTGATGAAGTTTATCTCCTGCTCTGCAATGAGATTAAACTAAATCGACTCAATAATTCGTTATGATTGACTCCTATCTATGGATAAACTTTATCCTCCCCCAAACTAAGAATTTCAAGAAACTTCTCTGAATAGTCTCAAGATGGCGTTCATGGCAAGTGTAAATGGGATGCCAGATCATGCTGCCATACTCCAACTTGCTATGGATTAGGCTATTAAATAGTCCTATGAATGTTGAGGAATTATAAAAATATTTGTCATTACGTATACCGAATCCATATATTTTCGCAGCAGATGAAATGTGTTGGGTGATGTGTTTGACAAAGGAAAGCTTCTGGTCGAAGACTACACCAAGATCTCTCACCTTATCAGAACTGGAGAGAACCTGACCACCGACGCTGTAATCACAGTCAATTCGGTCTCTTCTCCTTGTGAAAGAAACAACATTACAGTTAGTAATGTTTGAGTTTGACAAATTCAAACTCAAATAATTGTCCTCACACCAACTTCGATTTCAAGCAAGCGACTCAATTCTGTAGTTGACGGTACTTCAACTGAAATGATTTTCGTGCTTCGTGCAAGACCAGACCGTTATTCTGCCGATGAAAACGATCTTCCTAGTATCATTTCTACATATTAGAAACGGCAAGCGAATTAAATTACTGGCGCAACGGTCAATTTCGTCCTGTATCGCTTCGGTCTAATGCCGAACATGGTATTGTAATTTTCCAAATGCTTCGGGAAAGACCAAACCTCACGACTCGACATTAAGCTACGACGACTAGTCGAGAAATTGCAAAAGAAAGAATGATCTTATTTTATTGAATGTCGAAAACTGTCACGAACGTTCATTTTCTGCTTGGCATAACTCGATACTCCCGCGTGGTCAACGTTGCCGTGAAAAAATTTGTGTGATTTTATGAATGAGTTAACCTGATTAACGACGTTGAATATTGATTTTCCGCGGTAGGTTCACTTCATTCCATCATATTCGTGATATTTTTGCCCATTTCAACTCAGTGGCGTAGATGATGGAAAATTAATTGTCAATTTCTTTTATTGTCGGAGAGTGAAGGTAAAATAATCAGTTTTGCAGACGATACTGCGATAGTTGCGAAGTACTCAGGAGCAAACTGGAGCGATACCAAAGCCAAAGCTAAATCTGATTTTTTGAATATCTATAATTGGTTAAAGCATCACTTCTTAACTGTCAACATAGATAAAACGAAAGACATTAATTTTGCGGTGAATAAGCGCTTACTCCACCCAGTGAACCACGGATAATTGAAATAGTAGAAAATACATTTACCCTTCCTTCCACATACGAATGTAGATACTTAGGAATCATGATGGATTCTTAAATGGGATTCTCACGTAAGAAACTTAATTGTTGAGCTTAGAGTATTAATATCCAAATTTAAAGAACTCTCAATTATTCTAGACGTAAAATATCTAACAATACAAAGCCCAATTGCAATATACTGCCAGTTGTATTCAGTCAGTACTACTTTTTGGCCCAAAAAAACAAACGTTTCGTTTCAGGTAAGTTAGAATTAATTCATCAGATTTTGTATTACCAATGTTATCCTCAATTTGAATGTATCAAGATACGTGTATCGAATCATAGACGTAGTCTTGCCAATTTTAAACTATCCGATGTCAGTCTTGCTTGCTCAAGTCAAAACTACCGACTTCTTCGTTATTGACTGAAATTGCTGTTCACTAGTTAACAAGTAACTACATTTCGCTTTTGGACGATTTCAGAGAACAGTAACATTAAAATTAGGTTATGGCTGGCAACTACATTAGGGATCGACACGACCTATAATCCTTTGTTTGCATCTTATAAATGTGTCACAATTCTCGTGGTTTCGAGGTACCTTAATCTCAGAGCAATTACAAAGCTCTGGCAAGTCTCTGATACGATATGGTTTGTTGCGTGGGGGTGCCTATGATACTGTGATAAAAAAAGATATTAGATATCCTACTGACTTGCAGTATAAGGAAGCTGACATACTGCATATAAGCCAGCTCTTTGTTCAATCGCTGCTAAACTTCACGAAAAAAAAGATAGACAGTTGTTTCTTTATTGAACATAGCGTGAATACCAGATATAGCAGGAATTCTTTAGCAATTTCGCAATACAGTAAATCCATATGTCTCCGTAGCTATTTGGCACCAAGAATTCATAATGAATTGCCATTTGAATAAAAACTATGGTTAACATTCAAGATTTCAAATCTGCCATAAAGAACTGGATGAAAACAAAGGAGAGATATATCATTCATCAACTGGTGAACCTTAAAAAGCCAAAAATTAATAATGTTACACATTTTTATAATATTGTTATTCGCTTCTCCACAATTTTGTTATCAACTTTTCATATTGATAAGTTTTTTCTCTAATTATTGAAATGGATACTTGATATATTAGTATTTAAATATTGCAGAATATAAATAGAAATCATTAATGTATTATCTTTGTTTAAGCAACAAAATTGACAAGGTAGATTTTAAAATAAGGATATTATTGTTTCACCTATATAATTGTATCACGAGAACCTTGAGTGAAGATTATTATTATTATTATTTTTATTATTGTATTTCATTGATCTATTATTACAATATCTACATCATTGTCTTAACATAACATTATCTAAGAGTTTCTCAAACTTTCAAACATACGTCTCCAAGTACCTACACCTAGTTTAAATAGGTTTAATCTAAATTTTCTCTTATTTCCTTTTTTGAGGGACCGTTCAAGAATTATAGGGGTGGAGGGGACTGAGCTGTGCTAATTTTTGTAGACATGGGGTGTAGACTTGGTGGTGTGTATGGTGACCTCGGAGGGGGCGACGAGCTATATATTTATAAATAAATAAAACTTGTTTGAAAAATCTCGTATAAAAACAAAAATGAAAAATCTAGTTGGTTTTGCTATCGAAGTATAGTGTAATTACAATTTACGAGTGTATTCCGACAAGGAACTTATATTATTGTCTCAATGAGAGTTGGAGCAAGCGTCTCTCAAAAATTAATCCGATATTTTACGTTTTTTCCAAGATTGGTGTTTCAAAACGTGCGTCATGTACTGAAAGCTATCAATTGAAATTGAAATGTATGATGAAAGTTCAAAAGAAGTTTTGTTATTTTCGTAATAATACTTCAGAGTTAAATATTTGTGCCTAAATTTGGAGATTTATGAGATAATACTTGAACATAGAATCTGTGAGTTAAAAATTATAAGTTCTCGTGATTTAACCTGTTATAATCACCATATTTTCTGCTGTTCCTTTCCACCAATGCTGAATTCATGCTTCGTAAGGGAAATAAATGCCATGACGAGCCCTTTGGAATTATGTATCCCTATATATATAGGGTAAATATTATACTTCTTCATATACAAAAACTTTTGAGTTTGAAATATTCAAGTTGATGTCTTCAACAAGCTACTTCGAATTGTCAAAAAACTTACTCTATGCTGAAAACCTTGTCGGTAAAGTTTGCTTAACTGAGGATGATGTGCATGAAAGTCATATATCCTAAATATATCTTCAAATTTCTACAAAGCTGCTCATGAATCAATAAAAACAGAATGCATTGAAAGAGAAACGCATATGCTAATGTCTTAATGGGGGTGTTTGAGAGCTTTGCTTACTTTTCCTGAGAAGGATGAAGGCGGTGAATAATACATTCACAAATCTGCTTACGTAATATCTGCACGACCCCTTAATGGACATTCAAGTTTTCATAATCAGCAGTAATTTTCGGCAATACTTACTTATCCAAGCGTGCTTAATGCAGTTTATTATTATTCATGAAGAAACACTTTATTGGCTAACCAAGGACAGGAAATCAAAAGATAGTATGTTTAAACAAATTTGCCTTCGACCGAAAAAAAACCGTATATATTCGAAGAAATCAGGATCATCCGGTTGAGTAATTTCTCGGTCGGGTAAGTCTGCAAAATCATCAAATACCAATTATAAATGCGGAAGATACACCGAATGCACTGCGTAAACTGTAAACAAAAGCAAATAGAGGCGGGCAGCTTCACCACGAAGGTGCTCCAGGTGCGGAGTTGTTGAACCCGGCATTTGGCACTAGGCCAAGTATTACACATGCCAGACTTGAAGTCCGCGTGGACGTTTCCAAGTTGTTCGTCACTTAATTAACTGAATGCACGAGATTCGACCTGAATAGAAAGAAGTCTGTAGAACAAACAATACCGCGATTTGAACAAGCTGAATGGATTGGTCTTGAATAACTGATATTTTTAGAATGTCGCACATTGTAACAAATTTTACTTGCAGACGCGTCTTTCTATATGTTTAGATTCATCATTTACTATTCGTTTGTTGTCTGAAATGTGAAAAAATTTACTTCAAGAAATTAGTAGGAGTTTTCTTCCTTTCCATATCACAATGCAACGGAGATTATAACAAAAAACCCAAGTTTGAGCTATTATTCACCCATTTGTCACTGTTTATTTGATTTATGTCGTTTATTAAGTTAACATGTTTCTTTCGTTTTGGTCGCGTGAGAAATGACTATAACGAAGTGAAATATCTGCTGTCCTATTTTAAAATATGGATAATTTGTTGCATCTGTATTCTGCTCTTTTAGTCTGACTGTATATTTAGTTTTTGCATCATAATTAAATGTCTATTCAATACATCAGAAAAAGTATAATATTATCAATTTCGTGAGGTTTCGATTGTGAAAAATACAAGAAAAATTTCGACCAGATGTCTGAGAACTTGCGATTTTGAAAAATTTTCGAAATCAATACATTTTTCAGGTTCCTAGAGTCGAAATTTTTTAAAGTCACCTCATTACCCAGTACTTCCAGAAAAAAGTAAGTACATCTATTTATAAACGTAGAGATTTTTCACATCATGAAATCTGGTGTGGTTTCACTATTTTTTCTTTTCTCACTGCTGTTTTCAATTAATATTATCTACATCTGTAAAGTATCATCGTATTGGTGAGTGATATCAAATGTAAAACCCGTGTCGAGATTCTTACAATCCAACAATTTCAAAGGTAGTAACTTTGCTTTATAAGAACTCAAACTTCAATTGACTTCTCGTACTTGGAGCAACATTGTTGAATATATCGTCAGCCTACCCATTCTGAAGAGAGAATTGTAATGAATTCTTAATGAAGTATCTCATTCGGAACTCCTGATAATGAGTCTATAGCCCGAACATATATATGTCATATATGAAATTTTGTGGAATTTCATCACACCAAATTCAATGAAACGACATTTGGCCTCTTTGATTGGTGGTTCTGTGAAATAACCTGCAATCAATTTCTAACAACTTTCGAGTTTTTCGGTATTTTTCACATAAATCCCACAAATTGTCATCAAGTAACGTTAGGCAACCCTGGAAACATAATATTTCGTGATGATCAATGAGAAGAAAGGTGAATATTGCCAATATATATTTCGTACTTATTTGCCTTCATCTCGTAGGAATCATCATATTCTTTCGTATGCGTAAGGATGGTTTTTAAATTCGAATATATTGCGTACATGAAAACAATGAGATCATAAAGTTTAGATAATAACACGTTCTGAAAAAATTGACCTTTTGTCACGTTCTGTATTTCAAAATATCAATGTGCGTATATTGTAGATGGCTTTCAGTCACTAAATTGCGACAGACCACTCATTCTTACAAAGACACATTCTAAATATATATATATAATATATTTCTTGAAATTGATATTTATTTTGAAAGTTAGCAATAACAGGCTTTTCTAATATGAAAAAGTTTATTTTTGTTGACGTTTCGTTGTTAAATTACCTCATGGTGAAAAAGACTAAAACTTCCGAAGCGAATGCTAAGCCAGAAATATTCCTCTGATAATGAAAATCAATAAGTGAAGATACAAAAAAACTAATTTGATTTTTCTAAAAAATAAGTTTGACATTTGATATCCATAGTAACTCATAAATTCAATTATTCATTAGTTTTGACAAAGTTGTAATATAACAACGAAACGTCAACAAAAATAAACTTTTTCATATTAAAAAAGCCTGTTATTGCTAAAAACTTTTAAATATATATAATATATAATATATATATATATATATATATATATATATATATATATATATATATATATATATATAATATATATATATATATATATATATATATATATATATATATATATATATATATATATATATATATATATATATATATATATATATCCATTTTCATACGAATGCAAATACTTCGTCCGAAGCTTAATTGGTAAGCTTAGAGGATTAATATCCAAATTCAAAGAACTGACAATTATTCTAGACATAAAACATCTAACAATAATCTAAAAAGCACCGGCGGAGTCTCTGATAAGATATGGTATTGTTGCGTGGGGTGGTGCCTATGATACATTAATAAAGAAGCTCAAAATACAACAAAAATGGCTGCTGAAAATCCTTCATAAAAAAGATATCAGATATCCTACTGACATTCTGTATAAAGATGCTGACATGCTGGATACGACAGCTGTTTGTTCAATCGCTGCTCATCTTCCCGAAAAAGAAAATAGGCAGTTGTTACTTTTTAGAACATAGCGTGAATACCAGATATAGCAAAAACTCTATATCAATTCCGCAATACAGAAAACCTATATGTCTTCGCATCTACTCCTATTTGGCACCAGAATCTATAATGAATTGCCATTTGAATTAAAAAATATGATTAACATTAAAAAATTCAAGTCTGCCTTAAAGAACTGGATGAAAACAAAGGACATATATATGATTCATCGACTGGTGAACATTTAAAAGCTAAAATGGTTGTAAAACAATATATTATAGTGTTACACATTTTTTTTTCAACGGATACACCATTTTTACAATATTGAACTTTAAACAATTAATAACATAGCGTTATATAAGTTTTAAAAACTTTCAACAATCAAACAACACTTATAATATTGATATTCGCTTCTCCCCAATATTGTTATCAAATTTTAAGATTAATAAACTTTTTCTAAAATAATTAAAATAGATATCTTGATATATATGTGGGCATTAAATATTGCTTAATATAAATAGACATTATTCGTACTCATCACAGGCTACGGTCTTTGTGAGAAAATGTATTATCTTTGTTTAGGCAACATAATTGACGAGATAGATCTTGAAATTTTTACCTATATAATTGTACTAGCTGACTCGGCCAACGTTGTTTTGCCATATTTAAAAAAAGTTATTGTGGGTTATCCATAAGAGATAGACATATACCATCACGGACTTTTCTGTAGACCTTTTCAATGTGTACAATACTTAGTACATTATTTTGATAAAACTCGTAGGGTTCAGCCTGCGTTTGCAATGTAAGCGGAAAAAATGTAATTATTTACGACATCACATTAGAAACCTCAAAAATAACAGTACTTCTCCACTATTTAGTGGATGTTATTGTACATATAAACCTTCCTCTTGAATCACTCTATCTATTAAAAAAAACCGCATCAAAATCCGTTGCGTAGTTTCAAAGATTAAAGCGTACAAAGGGACAAAGGGACAGAAAAAGCGACTTTGCTTTATACTATGTAATGATTACGAGAATCTTAAATAAAGATTATTATTATTATCATTATTTATTAAACTTTTCGAAAATTTCTTGAATTTTTTTCAAACTGAAGAGTTTACCTTCGAACTGAGGTCTTAAATATTCTAGGATGTCTGAGATTGAATTCTTGGTTTACTCTTGGTGAAACATAATTAAATATTAAATTAAATTAAACTCTTGACTTGGTGTTTCACGATTATATTTAACAATATCTAATAGTCAACATGTTTTGAGCATGAGCTCATCTTCAAGACTAAGCTACAAAAGAAACTAATTTTCTTCCAAGAGCTATATATTTCTATAATAGAAATATGTAGTCTTGGAAGAGAAAAAGGAAAAAATGAAGATATCGTAAATGAACAGGTATATTTTCAAATATCCCCCCTACTTACCTACATTTTATAGGTTTAAATTTGTCGTTCGTTCCTTATTGTAGTTTAGTCTTGATGATGAGCTCACGCTCGAAACGTTTTGACTATTTGATATTGTTAAATATAATCGTGAAATATTAAGCCAAGAGTTTAATTTAATTTAATATTCGAGGATGTATACTCTGAATTACAATCTGAATGGATTAAACTCTATTCGATCCCTTCAGGTGAAAATTATGAAATGCTACCATTTTTCAAAGCATAATCACATTTCATATTCCATTTTTCCATTATTTCAATGAAAAACAGAAATTAGAAATCACAAAAACTTCAAGTACCTATCTATATTTCTCATTGGTTGCGATTGGTTTATGTTTTGATAAATATAAATTATTCGTATTTATAAATATAAATGTATAAATTTTACGAATATTAAGCAGGTATTTTGTACTGAGCAATAGTTGGCAGGATTCTAGTTTCATTTTTTTCTATTGTTAAGGCTAAAAATAGATCAAACAATATAAAATCCTTATATAGTTTAAAAATTAATGCAACTGCTGAACTAACTTTAACCCATAAACTCTTGAGTCTGAAAAAACCTAGATATTGTTATTACTGTATAAATAACAATTTTCATATTTATAGAATACTGATACATACGTATACTTTGCGGTTTCAGAGATAATAGAAAACCGCCCACAAGTGGGCTAGCGTTGCATTATAATGTAAAGATAATTATCTACTTGTGGTTTCACCGTCTTCAAGGAGATCAAAGCAAATCGTATCACCAGGATGTGGTAAGAATGTCCCGCAGTTTCCTCAATATCCTAAGGAATATTTGAGAATATGTGAATATGAAACCTCGAAGAACATCTAGAGTATATATTATTATATTTTTCGACAAGTGGCACCAGAAATTTGAGTCATTTCTAGATATGATAAAATTTGTTTGACAACAGCTCGTGTCACACAATCATATTTGATCCCACAAAATTATTCAGAAGAAATTCATATCTGAAGGCAAATGAAATAATTTCAAGTAGAAATGCATGAAGTAATACACTGAACACACCCTCATATGTAGAACAAGAGAATGGAGTGATCAGCTGCCTCAATATATCATTAGTAATAACGATAAGGATTCTAACGTGGATCTCTGGCATCTCCAGAAGTTGTTCTACTGTATAAAGCACTATATTTCGTCCGAAGTATCATACTTCTTCAGGGCGAAAAAAAGTAAAATACTCGTTGTAACAAGCATCGTAAGATTACATTTTGTCCTTATTTACCATAGGAGTACGTATTACATTTGAAAACCCTCCAAAAACAGACTCAGTATGTAAACAGATGTGTCATAATAACAGATATGAAAGTCAAACATATACGCACGACCTTTACTGGTCGATGTTCCCTTATACAACAGAACACGAAACACCAACATTGCTTCTTAGTAAAGGTTTTTGGTTACATCTGTCTTATTACATCCTCCCCGGAGTCTTTCCCTTCCACTCTTTTTTGTCACATGCTCGTAGTAAATCATACAACTGCTGAGATCACGTTAACTCATATTGTGATCAAATTTGAACAATTGGAAGACAGAAACCACTCTAATCATTCACTTAAGGAGGCAAATCATCAAGTTGATGATTATTTAATTGATACAACATCAGTGTAAGTCGATATATCGACCATGTACCTAAAAATGTAGTGTCAAACACGTTACGAATTCCTCCAAGTTTTCATGAGGCATATAAAATGTTTCGTATGAATCTATCCACCATAATATTAGGACAAACTTTGAGGAAAAGTGATTATAGTATAGCAGCAATAGTCATCAAGTTCTCGTGGACCAATAACAACAAAGCGAAATTATGACAACAGAAGCCTTAACTGTTCAAAACAACACCAAGTCCTTTGCAGCCAACGTGAAGCAAATGTAAATTTTTTTAATTTGATTCCAATAGTAACCACATCTTGGATTGATGACTATTCCAATAATGTGGGCAATTGAAGAAAATTAGTCTCTACTGCAGAAAAATTCACCAAGTAGAAAAATATTTCACGACAAATTCAGAACTCTTCAAATGTTCCTTTGACAAAAATGCAAGACATCTGAAACCATTAGATAATATCCACAAACTAAACTTGCTCATGTTCAGTATGTTGACAGTGGAGGTCTGAAAATTAAGAAATCTGGATTCGAGCGAGTACCAGCTGAGACTGAGACGTGTATTTCTGAGTTTAGCAGTAAAAATGAAATATTGATAATAGCCAATATATCAGATGTCAAGTCTAATTGTTGTTAAACTCTAAATCTAATGACTATTTAAGGAAAACTATTCACACATCATTGCTAAATCTATTATTCATTGGAAATTGTGTATATTTATGCTATTAATTAGCCGATAATATTGATTTGTAGCAAACAAAGGAACATTTCAACATTCTTGATGTAGAAAAACTATTTTATACGTGTCGTTAAACCAAAATCGATCTAATTAAATTAAAGTTTCAAAATTGTTATAAATTTGCTTCGTTGATCTTTCGGACAGTAGTAATAAACCATGAGGAATCAATCAGTATTATGTAACAACAAATTCGACTACGTCAATGGATTAACATAACAATTACTCGGCTTATTGAGCATAGAATGTGAAATCAGAAAAAACTAATTGAATTAAGAACATTGCAAGGACGCAATTTCAGAAATACAATTGTTCGTACTCTTAAACTTGCTTGGAAAATTTCGTAATGAATATATGACAGAGAATTAAATTTGGTGATATCGAAAAAGACTCGTGAATTTTTGAGGGGTGTAATTTCCCAGGCATTTTATGGAAAAAATTAAAATTAAAAGTTAGGATTAAAATCAATTGTTTCCAAGATAAAAAGTGTTGAAGTTTTTGTGTAAATAACGTTTTATCTCTCAAATCAAGTCAAATCAATATTCTCATCGATTTGTTGAAGTTTGATATCGTTGTTGTAAGAAATAGAGAGCTTATATGACCCGAATTTGAGTTAGAAACAAACATATAGATCTCATCTTATAAAAAGATCTTCATATTGATGTTCTAAAACATAGAATACTCGTTCAAGAATACTTGTGGTATTCTCTTCAAAGATTCATATTTCTGCTTCTAGAATGCTGAGTTATTTGGTCAGATATTGGGTTATCTTTGTTGATATTTGCACATTGAAAACGATGTAGTACTCTTTATTCGAAGTAAACTGAAACATGCGTCTATAATTTGGTTGGTCAATTTGGCGTCTCCTTTGCACAATAATTCTATTGTCGACTTGGAAGCAGTTCAGAGAAAATGTCTGAAGTATATGTACTGGTACTACAGGTGTTATGGGATAAAAGAAATCTGTAGTCTGTACCAGACATAAACCCCCATGTCAAAGAGGAGTAACCGAACAATCAAACCCAATACCAATTCTTGAAATAGCCATATGCATAAAGTGTGCATGTTCATGATCAGCTGCTGTATTGAAATCTTGCTGCAATCCTTCCACGAGTTTGTTTAGGAGTTCTTGTGGTGCTTTGCAACCTCGACCTTTTAAATCAGCAAATCGAGTATATTAAGCTATTATTATTATTGTATACAATATACAATATTATTCGAGTATAATATTGTTGGTTATTAAGCAAAAACTATACTCGATATAATTGTTTATGTTCAACGTTCCTGGAAATGACTCTGTGATATTTATCATGCTATCCCTATTTTATGTTATCGTATATGATATATCTGCCATCAGTAGTTTCAGTATGTACCACCGAAACACTTAGATTTCGGAACTTGAAACAGTTGATATTATATTCTTTATAGTTAATCTTATTAGATTCTTCGACTGAATAACACACCATATTATGGCAGTTGAATGAATGATTTCATAAAATGACGATCACCGTGTTTCGTTCAGATACACCATACCTTCCAACATATATAATCGCTTATACTTTTTTTCTTTGTTTTATTTTCTTCAAGTTTTCTCAATTTATTATCATTTGTGTACAATTCGTTATTTTTTTCCTGTAATTGGATGTATATATGTTGGGAATAAATGGATTATTATTATCATTATGTTTCGTGTTTAAAAAGCAATAAATTCGATGAACTTGATAGATCTTACGGGCTACCAACCTGTTGTCAAGAGTTCAATACAACTTATTATATAAAAATTCAAGTTTTTTTATGTGAAAACTTCTTTAGACGCGTTAGTTACCTTTTGATAGGGGAAAATATTATAGGTTCGCGTCACCGACATGCTTCGCCGTATGTTTTGGTTGGGTGCGTTAGTTTCACCGACATGCTTCCAGCAGTACCTGTAGCATATCTGTATCTATACAGCTTAGGGCAGAGGTATTATAAATAGGTACTTATAGATAACTTTCATTCAATCATATTAATTTCTAACTTTACTTACCATAAGCCTAGTGTAACTTTTTCACAACATAATGAAATAATTTAAAGTACAACAAGATTAAGTTTTGTTCGAATTAATTTTAACAATGAAGCAATCAATAAAAAAAGCTATTCAAAATCAGGTATATTGAAATTTTTGTAAAAACGATTCATACATAATATGATATGGTATATATGTAAATTGTTATTTCAATTCAATACATTTTGTCATGATCTTGTAGAGGCCGTAATTTATTTGTATAATACAAAACCCTATAAACATGCATGTAATGGTTGATTGAGTGTAAATATATGGAAAAATCAAATTGATGTCGATAATTTTATTTCAAACATTATGAAATTTAAAATTTCAATACTAAAAGTTTTCAGTTTTCACCTCTATCGGTACTCCGTATAACTGCCAATTTCTATATTTTGTTTTTGAATTGGGTATGCAAGTAATGAACATTTACAGCATTTTCTACTCGAAATAACAAAATGACATGAGATCTCCAAACAAAATCATAGAAATTGAGTTTTATCCTCATACGTAGGAATGAAAAAATTGTTTCTGGCATACCTTTAAAAAGCACTCGCGTCAATTCGCTCGCATTAAAAACACTTTTTTACACTAGATTTAGCGAAAACTTAACTGATTTTGTCACTGCTGGCACAAACGTTCGTTCAAGATAAACAAGAATGTTGAGTAATCCGGTTTGCAGTTTTCTTACTCGTGAATCACAAATTCTATGGAACGATTAGAAGTTATTTCGAACAAATTTTCCGATGAATTATTTCGCCGATATACAGAAATGTAATTTAATGAGCATTGGTCGCAATAAATTAACTATTATGCGGCTTTAGTTACACGCAAATGCCTGAACTAGAGACTAAACAAATTATCGAATTCTAGACTTGAAAAGTGAACCTGATGACTGATATTTCCGCTTTGAAATTGTGCAAATGTCATTCAGCCTGTTCTAAGCATATTTAAAGGAGACCACAGAGGTATATATAATACATTCGCAATGAGTGGAAAACAAATATTTATATGAAATTTAAATCTCGAAGTACTTGTATTATTTATATTTTTTCATAACTATGAACATGTTACATAAGGTTACATCTTATTAGGGTACTTCCCCGAGATAATTATTATATATGTATGATCATTAATCGATTGGGCTATTACTTGATGAAAATCTAAATACATAATTTAAATAAAACTACGTAGTTTTCTGATTTTCACAATTATTGAAATTGTCATGTTTTAACTAAAAACATGACAATTTCGCCAACACAGTGGCTACATTTTGGACGGTCAGCATTTATCCTGAAGTGGGTGGAAATGAAAATATACCCTATATCCAAAATCTCGAAGTTTTTATCAAAGACAGCTTTCAAAACCCCGATTAAAGTGAGCGGCTACGTCAGAAATGGGAAAGATAAAATTTCGCATGAAGATAAATCGGGTATCTATGAGTTGAGTTGCGATACTTGTCCCAAGCCATCTAAATCTTAGACATCTGAACACCAAAGATGCTTTGAAAAAGATGAAACCAATTCGACGTATGCAACACATCTTATAGAAGAGAGCCATGTCTACAACAACAACTTCAAAATATTGCATACGAAACGAAAATGTTCCGTATAATAAACTAACCCTGTTAGAAGCCATGGAAATTGATAAGAGAAAGAAATCGCATAGTTCATTAAATGAACAACTTTCCATCAATAATTCTCCTTTATTAAATTTATGCAAATAAAAGGCAGTCGAAGAAAAGTATTCTATGGTCATTCCCCTACTTCAGAAGAAAAGTGTTCTTCGGTCTTCGCCACAATCTTTAGGATAAATGCTGGCTGTCCACAATGTTTAGCTCAGTTTATCATTTACATGTGATGAAGCTACTGTGTTTGCGAAACAAAATTGTTATGTTTTAACTTAATTATAGTAAAAATCAGAAAAGTACTTAGCTTTATTCAATTTATATATGTATGAATGTACACGCATATTATATATGAAAACATATACAATGGGAATACACTTATACAAGTAGTTTTTGTACTAATGGCACTAGATTAAATATTGAAGAAAATACTAGGACATCCATTTGAAGGAGTTAATTCAATCAAAATAATGTCTAGCAGAGCTGGATATGAAAATATATACCACCTTTCTACAAGGAACTCAGTTGTGCCAAGTCCGTCGTCAAGTGAGGCAACGACATCAATCTCTAAACAACTTCTTATGACTCCGAAGTGAAAAACTGTACAGGAATGAGTACTTCACAATTCTATCTTAAGGAATCAACAGAACTTGTAAGCATTCCAATTGGAGATTGAAGTCGTTGTCTCACTTAGCAATATGCGTGGCACAACTGATGAGGTCTATGTAGAACTGAACAGTCTGTCTTGTGTTACATATAGCATCGTTTTCAATATTTATAGCATACATCCCTTGAAGGATGATGGAGGTGCAGCGACTCCAAGCACATCCTGCCAAGGGATGCATCAACCGATAGACTAGTCACAGCGAAGAAGAAGAAGAGAAGCGGAAAAAGAAAAGTTGACTGAACATGCTAGTGACGCTACAATAGTTCTTCCCATTTCGACGCTAGTCCCCAGCAACAAACATCGCTCTCTTTGGTCATTAATAGTGCACCTCAAATGTATAAAATTGTTATTTTTTAGTTCAGTGGACGTACAGTTTAACGCCGGTTCCGAACGGCCAATGGGCTTATAATCAGTGTACATTACCCAACAATTATCATCATCTTTAAACTACTCAATTTATAGACAAAAACCTACACCCATGCCCTCACCGAAGCTCGAACCCGAATCCCACCGCACAATAGTCGGGTCTTCTCCCGACTAAGTCACGGAGACAAGCCTAAAACTAAACCCACTAAGGAGCATCACGTTGTACATGTTCACATAACCAATTTTCGTGTACCTGTTCCTAGAGGAGAAGCACACAAATTTGAAGGACAGCAACTGCTCTGGTCTCTGGTATTCGACAAAAGTAATGTTTCTTCCATTTACCAGGGCATTTGGGCAGGCACTGCTTGCACCGTCTTGTAGTAATGTTCGAACAAATAATCAGATATATGGTTCTTTTGGATTCTACATACTCAGCAAATAATCCTTGGTGTCTCTCAGTGATTCATGATTATATTTGTAAGTAGATGTGAATACAATTCCTATTTTCAAGTGAAATACATGAAACAAAATACACATATGCAACATCCAAAGTTAACTTCTCTATCCAAAAACAACATCAATTCTGATCTAATCCTTATGATTATCTCCATTTTGTTCACTAGCTGAATGGCTATGGGAGCGGGACCGAGATCTGGAACGTTTGTTATTAGTACGGGAACGGCTGCGACTTCTCTTAGCCGAAGCGGAACGTGAACGGGAACGATTCCTGGAACGGCTTCTTGACCTAGTGCTGCGAGAACGAGACCTCCTATCGCGTCTACGGCTTTTGGATCTTGACCAGGATCGACGTCTGCTACTACCACAACCTCTCTTATGTCTTGTACAATCTCTAGCATAGTGACCACGATCACCACAATCATAACAACGGTCATCTGGATGGAAAGGCCGGCCACGAGACCTAGGAGGGGGTTCATATCTCTATATCTTCCACCACCTTTCAACTAGAAAGCTCTACTCTTGCACGTCTACCACATATGGTTCTGCCATGTCTCACTGCATCTTCAGCATCCCTTGGGTCTTCAAATTCCACAAAGGCAAATCCGGGAGGATTTCTTGCAACCCGAACGTTACGCAGATGTCCATAATAACCAGAAGCATCTTCTAAATCCTACTTTGATGCATTATTACTCAAATAATCGACATATACTTTATAATCAGAATCATATCGTGACATTTCAACAAAGTTTCAATCCTGCAAATGATGTTTTCATTTGCTCGTTCCACAAAGAGAAAATTATTTCTCTTCGTAATTTTGCTCTATCTTCCATGGTTACAAAAACAGTGCTATGAAAATGCGTCTATATCAATCACTAGATATTTGCATAAACATTCAAAGACTTGTTTGACACCAATAAGATTTTAATAGTGTTGGCGTTTACTTGAACACATCCATTATAATTGAATATAAACTTAAATTCAAACACTTGAACTTATGATTTACACTTTATTGACTACTTAGCATGACGCGTTTCGTCGTTACAATGTTATTCTCTAAGCATCTGAAGAAGTCGTTTGTAACGACGAAACGCGTCATGCTATGTAGTCAATAAAGTGTAAATCATAAGTTCAAGTGTTTGAGTTTAAGTTTATATTCAACCAATAAGATTGCCTATAATTTCTGATTACTTCAATTATAGCAGAATTCTTGAACTTTGGAAACATGCCTCGTATTCACGTAATATTCAAATTGAGAGTGTATTGCACCCCAATGACTCTCATCTTTATGACTTCCATTAACGATTCTATTAATTCTATAATTGACATTTCCATGTCTAGTTGAGTTGCTTCACACAAAAGAAGTAGAGATATTGTCGTTCAAATTGGAATGAGAATTTACTCAGTATCTTTGCTACGACTCTAATGTCATATTCGAAGTCATCGAATATTCCAAAAAAATATTCTGTGCGCGTCGCGATAATAAATTCACCTTGAGTTCTCCGTCCGAACTTGCAATCGATTCTTGCACCTTTCCTCGCTCTTTTTCTGACGTTCATTGTATTGTCTTCTTTGCGAAACACTTGCCGGGTACTTGTGGGTGCAGTTTTTTACCGGATAAATGTTAAACACATTGGTACAAAGCTTTCGTAATGGTCGAAATGTCAGTAATACCGTGGTAATGCAGAAATCAAGGTGCATGGGTAGCGCTGATCCAATCAATTGTTCCTGCAGATGCGTCGAAATATTATGATAAGACAAATTTCCTTTTTAATTTTTGAGGTTATTTCAGTTTTAAAATATGAAATATACGAGGGATGTTGACGAAGTTTTGAGAACCAAACTTTAATTTTCTTTATTTTATTATTCAATGATATATCCTGAATTACTGATTGATTATTAAGTAACGACTGCTGTAACTTAAGTAACTTGCTGTTTTTTTTTCAATTAGAGTTGATGTTTTATTAATGGAAAAGTGTACTGTTAAACATTCTTCAGTCCCATAAAGATTGCGCAATAGCTGCCGTCAAGAAGTCAATCAGCCCAACGACCACTATCCATGATTTACGACATTACTACACGCCACTTTTTGCCACTGTAAGACATGGCATTTTCTATTTTGCCGCCATGAAATTTTCTGCTTCGAGAATTCTCAATTGATTTAAATACCACTTGATCATATTCCCGTAATTTTATATCTTTCACATCCCATTTTCACATAATTGATACATAAATCTCTTTCTTTAACATGCGAAGCCTACTTCGACAACATTACTTCATGGTAATCGCTGGATTTTTATTCCCGTCATAAAATTACAGAAAACTTTTGACAGGGAAAGTCAAACAGGATGAGCGAAATCGGCTCCACATATTATGTGCATCTTTTCAAAACGATTAATTGATAATTTGCATCTCTGTCGAGTAAATGGTAACTGTTTTAGTGCTTAAAACGGGCAGATGCATAGATAAATTCAAGGAAGAGATACTTATCTGGGTATTTGATGTCCGAGTAACAAGACTATGCGAGTCTATGAACCGTGTCTTAATGGGCTGTACGAAGTTTGCATTTTCGATGATCCTGGTCAGTTTTCAGTTCATTATCAACAACTGTCTGCATTTAAATGGAATTACTGAAGTAATGTAGAATATTCCAATAAATATCCGGAGGCAGAGAAGATTTCTTACAATGTTTCAAGAGATTAAAGTCGCTTTTTTTTTGGTTGACGGTTTCTATAGTTTATTTGCTACACAAAAATTAATTATGATTTTCAATTTCCTTTGAAAAACTCGTTTTGTGACGAATTTCGAACACGAATTTTGTTGTTTCTGACAGGACCCCTGAAGATCTTCTGGAGGCATGTGAATGCATTGTGAGGGAGTTTGTAAATTGGTGTCGAATGAAAAATCTGATGGTGAACGTTGACAAAACTGTATGTGTTCATTTTTGTCAGTACTTTGAATGTTAAATATGGAGACAACAGTATATCATCATCCCAATCGACTAAGTTTCTTGGAATATATGTAGTCATAAATTTGAGATGGTTAACACACATTGACGTTTTATGTAAAAAATTCAGTAAGTCATTTTTTACAATACCTAGAATTAAGAACATTGTACCTAGAAACTGTGTTATGAATGTGTATTACAGTCTTGTATATAGTCATCTAAATTATAATATTCTTGAATAAAAACTCAAATTCAAACACTTCAACTTATGATTTACACTTTATTGACTACATAGCATGACGCGTTTCGTCGTTACAAACGACTTCTTCATTATTCTGTAAGCATCTGAAGAAATCGTTTGTAACGACGAACCGCGTCATGCTATGTAGTCAATAAAGTGTAAATCATAAGTTCAAGTGTTTGAATATAAGTTTATATTCAATTATAATGTAAATATTACATCAAATAAACGCCAACACTATTAAATATTCATAATATTCTGCCGTGGGGCTGCTCTGCAGAAATAAATAGGGTGTTTATTACACAGAAGCGAATACTTCGAATAATATTCAATATTCATCAACGAACATCTGTTATATTATAATTAATAATTATAATTAATAATTCATTAATAATTACATACTCCCCCTACCTTGTTATATATCTATAGATGTTTACTATATGTTGACGATAGGTTTATCAAATTGAATAGTAATCATGAGTATTCAACAAGAAACGTTGATGTGCTACTTATCCCTAAGCATAAAACAGCCAAATTTGAGCACTCACTCTATTATCAGAGTATTAAAACCATTCTTCAGTATTCAATCATTTACCAAGCTGATTTGTTTGAGAAGAGGCTTAAGTCATTAATGTTAACAAAGGCATACTATAGTGTAGCAGAGTACTCCGATGATTCTAATGTAGGCAATAATGTATGAATCAATTTTATGTATCATATGTTTGTTTATTTTTAACCCCAAATGTCCCTCACCATGTGAAATTGTCTCAAATGTTTAATATTTCTGAGGTAATTTTTTTTTCAAATATAGTTGTATATTACTGTGAATATAAACTGAACCAACATTTTTGTTTGAACCAATATTTTTGTTCTGATGGAAGATCAGACTGGAAACTGAATTCAGTCCTTTTGATAGCATTCTTCTTAGTTGCAATTATTGTATCAATTGAATGAATGTAATTTCACAATATAGGGAATGTTTTTAATACATTTTATTTTTATTAGTATTATTATATCTTCAGAAACTTAAAGTTTTATTTAACATCAAAACAAGAATTTCATTTGGTGTACAATATGAAGGTATATATACATAATTTATTATATGACTCCTTTGAGAATTTATCTACGCCGACATTATACCGAATTTTTACTCTTATTATGATTAATGGCCGAATCATTATCCCTGACCTACATATAAATATCACGCTAATTGAAAACCATTTTTTACAATTAATTCCATCCATTATGGACTAACAGTTACTTTATCCTTGGGATATTTCACCTCTTCTTTGATATTCGATCATTTGTGATACAGGAAAATGGTTGCGTGTGTGTCATAGGGCTTAATTAGTCTTCTTGAGGCCTTTCTAGATGTGTACTTCAGAGAAATATTATTCTTATATCCTTTGTAGTTAAAATGTTCAGTGAGATTTTTATCTGTTTTTCTGGAGCGATCAAACCATCAGATGGGAGAGCACGGGAACGATTGTTGGGAGACTGATACAAAGATGGTAAGATCAAAAAGAGAGTTGCAGGTTTGTATTGGTATCAGGTTATGGAGAGAATATACGAGTATATGTATAAGTACTAAACAAGCTCCTAGAACTGTTCCTTGTGGAACACCAGAATTATTATTGATATCAGGTGATCAAATTTTTATTTCTGTTGGATAAGAAATTCTCTTCAATGAATGAATTAACACATTCATTATCAGAGTGACCAAATTAGAGAGCAAAAATTTAAATTCCTTCATGAATCACATTCGCAAGAATTTTATCGAAATCGTTTTCCACACAAACCCACATTTTCCATGTGGTTGAGTTAAACATGCCCAATTGCTGAGAACGGCGACGAATTGACATTTCACGATACTCATTAGCACTGTACGCTACGGCTGCAATATTCTCTTCAGTACGTACTGTACGCAAGCGAGACAATGGTTTAATGTCCAACAAAGTAAACTTGGTGCGAAATTTGGTGATAACAGCACCAATTCTTGATTCATCTGGTCGATTATGACGATCATAATATGGTCGTAACAAACGATACACATTTTTCACAGAGCACGAATTTTGATAGTAAATTACAACAATTTGCAATCGTTGCTCGTTTGTAAGTCTTTCTATGATGAAATGGCAGAGTAAGCTGAAAACTTTTCATTTTGACAGAAGATGTTTGGATGCCATTACCAACCAGTGCCGGCCAACCTAAAAAACTTAACTCTTAAAAAATCACTCGTTATATGAGAATGTTGGTCGAAAAATGTTCAGTCTAACTTTTGAAAATGGGATAACACCACAAAACAATTGTAAAGTATTTATTTATTGAAAATTTTGTGAAAGCTAGCCAAGTGTTTTTTATTTAATATATTAAACAATGTTTCACCAAGAAATCAGCGAACATCAATCAACTTCAACAAAAAAGTATATTATTCCTGGTTCTTATGAAACATTCAGAAGAACAACTGAATTTTTGGTTGACACTTGTCCTGTCGGCTATAAAATGAGGGAAAAAACTTTTAGATAATAAAAAGGAGTTGATGGAAAATCCAAAAACGTGCAAGGTGTAACAGTTTTTCCATTTATCGTGTCGCTCTTTCGTCAAATTAACTTCGCGCAACATTCCGTAAACGGTCTAGCATGTATCTGGTACACAGGGTGTGAGTTGCGGTTGATACCGGTGAAACTTTTTCGATGTTATCAATGCGGGAGATCCGCGCAACCAAGTTATTAACTGTCAGTGCAAGTGTCACAGTGAAACTGCGGTGCGTAATGCGATTCTCATTTAAATTCAGCTGCGAGCTGGAAATTTATTTTATGTCCCCTTTTACCTTCGCCACATTCTAATCAATTTTATTGCGCTGATTGCGGAGTCACGGATAAAATTCCTAGTCAATTGATCGACGTCTCACTGGCCGAGGTGTGAGGAGTACTAGGTCGTACCGGTAGTAAAATTAATAACATTGCCTCAATTTCGAAAGTGAACTATTTCAATACCTTTTAGTTTCGAGTATATTGAAGAAAAACAATACTTTCATTGACTCATGCTTCGATCCTGTAGTTTTTTAATCTTCCATTTCCGCTGAAGTTCTATCACGATATTTTATCCGATTAGAGGGACCAAATTTAACTCAAGTTAATTGCCGATACATTTATTTTAAGAAAACCCTTAAATAACAGTCAGCAGATCAATATATCAACACTCCTCTTTGTTTTTGGCTACAATTGGTTCATTGAATTGTCACAGTAACAAGTGATAATCAATATGATAAAAATTATGAAAGCTCTAAATAAATGGATATGTCAAGTGGGAAGGGTCTACTGTAATAATTTGATCAATCGAGAATTATTAAACATAATTGAATGAATTGGATGATTTTATGAGTTAGTAATTTGGTGCGCATATAACGTTAAAACAGATTGTATATTTGCTAAGATCGTTATTATGATAACAAAATTAATGAGAAGTATTTGATGTCAACAGGTATAATATTCAATAACAGAAAATAACATAATAACATAAAGTTAAATAACACCTGAATACCTAAATAAATTAAACGAAAAGAAATAAAACAAATGCTAAATCTAATCTGAAAAAACTAAAACAGTAACTAATAACTAAATAATATAATTACAAAGAACTCAATCTGATTCAATTAATTTATACTATATTTATATAATAACTGCTATGGGGTCAAAGTGAATGTCACAATTATTAGCAACTGCATTAAATATGGCCTTCATAAACCACATGGGGTATTGTATCAACAGGTCGGTCCTTGAAGTCTCTAGGTGGAGTAATTCTGCAGTACGAGAATTTTGACAATGAACACGAAATTTCAAGGCAGACAAGAGAGGAAGAGAATCAATACTGTTAAGTAGTAATTTGTACAGAAATTCGAGTGATTCTCTCCTGTCCTACAATGAGATTAAACTAAATCGACTCAATAATTCATCATGATTGACGCCTCTCTATGGATAAACTTTATCCTCCCTCCAAACTAAGAATTTCAAGAACCTTCTCTGAATAGCCTCGAGATGACAACTATAAACAGGATGCCAGATCATGCTACCATATTGCTACGGACTAAAGCATTGAATAGTCTTAGAATATTGAGGAATTATTGAAATATTTCCCATTGCTTATAAAGAAACAACATATATTTGAAGCAGATGAAAGAAGTTTAGGTGATGTGTGGTATAGAGAAAAGTTTCTGATCAAATACTATACCAAGATCTCTCACCCTATCAGACTGAGAAAGAATCTGACCACCAAAGCTATGGTCACACTAATTCGATCTTTTTTCCTTGTGAACAAGACGACATTACATTAACAACGACATCATATTTTCATTGAACTGTTTTATAATAATCTTAATGTAAAGGGTGTTTTTTCAGAACTATAGAACTTTAAATTGCAATAAAACAACGGAGGATCATGCGATTGACAAGAATTCGAAAAGATATTTAAAAAAGATTTATTCGCAAGATAATCTTGTGGCATTGCATTTTAAATATGATTTCTGGCATATGACCACCACGGCTGGCTCGGATGTAGTCCAATCTGGACTTCCAATTTTCGATGACTTCTTCCAACATTTGTGGCCGTATATCGGCAATAACACGGCGAATATTGTCTTCCAAATGGTCAAGCGTTTGTGGCTTATCCGCATAGACCAATGACTTTACATAGCCCCACAGAAAGTAGTCTAGCGGTGTTAAATCACAAGATCTTGGAGGCCAATTCATAGGTCCAAAACGTGAAATTAGGCGGTCACCAAACGTGTATTTCAATAAATCGATTGTGGCACGAGCTGTGTGACATGTTACGCCGTCTTGTTGAAACCACAGCTCCTGGACATCATGGTTGTTCAATTCAGGAATGAAAAAGTTAGTATTCATGGCTCTATACCGATCACCATTGACTGTAACGTTCTGGCCATCATCATTTTAGAAGAAATACGGACCAATGATTCCACCAGCCCATAAAGCGCACCAAACAGTCAGTTTTTCTGGATATAACGGTGTTTTGACATACACTTGAGGATTATCTTCACGCAAAATGCGGCAGTTTTGTTTGTTGACGTAGCCATTCAACCAGAAGTGCGCTTCATCGCTAAACCAAATTCGCTTATGAAAATCAGGAACAACGGCAATCTCGTTTTGGGCCCATTCGACGAATCTACGCCTTGCTTGATGATCGTTTGGCTTCAATTATTGCACGAGTTGGATTTTGTAAGCACGCAAACTAAGATCCTTCCGCAAAATTTCCATAAAGTGGATGGACACAGATCCAATTCCTGTGCTCCATGGCGGATGTACTCATTCGGGTCTTCTTCAATGTTACGCTTTACAGTAGCAATAGCACTGTACGGCGTCTCTGGAGATGCGAGTTATCAATAAGAGTAAACGTGGTGCGAAAACGTTCCATGGCTAATCGAATTAACTGCTCTTATGGACGATTTTGACGATAAAATGGACGTAGTGCGCGATACGTATTCCGCACAGAACCATTATTTTAGAAATAAAATTGCACTATTTGCGAGCGTTGTTCAGGCGTGAGTCTATTCATGATGAATTGCCAAACCAAACTGAGAATGAATCACTTCTCAGCTGTTAAATCAGTCGCCATCTTCAACAGTAATGCCAACTTAAAGTTCTATACCTCTACAAAAAACACCCGTTATAATTTCATACTATAATACTTTTTCATCAATATTCAGAATATGCGTGAAACATCCATTCCGATACACAATCCGAAAATCTAGAGGCATTGCTATATGTTAACTAACCTCAAACGAAATAAATTAACGAACCCTCGCGAAGCCACTCTCAGTAATTGACCTCTGCACTTACCCGCCCATAGTGAAATTAAAATTCTCACTTCATTTGGCTCGCAATCTTTGAGTAGAAGATAGCCGCGACGTGCGCCCCACAAAAACAAACCAATCGGACTTTATCTAGGCTAAGATTGTGTACGCTTTAAAAGTGCCGCCATAAAAGAGACGCGTCAAGGTTCCTAATTATTATTTTATATTGACGATTGGCTCGCATGTGTCCGGTCGTCAACTTGTCTGTTCTTCGGTCTGGCTAACCCAAATGAGCTGACATAGTTTACCCGTATGTCTTCAACAAAGCACTCCAAATTGGCAACTATTTCAATTGTAAAATAAATACGTGAAAATGTATTTCATTTAATTCATTCTGAAATGAAATAACAGCTCAATACTCTTTGAAGGTCATCCATAAATTACATCAGACACGAATTTATTGATTTTTGATCGCTCCCCATCCTCGTCACAGCTGTCCACATTTGGAAAACTACCCCTACTAGTGTATCGTCACATATTTTACAATTTAACATCTAGAACTTCTCTAAATTAACATCAAGTCGAACAATTCAAGAAATTAACATAACAAAAAACTTATATTGAAGAAAACTCAATTATCTTGAGCCCATGGACTTGAAGTCCATTCCTTGAAATCATTTATGGCCGGCATAGCAGCCGCAAAGTTCTGGTTTGGGTTGTTACTATCAGGAACTTTCGTTGTGTCAAGATCTATTTCATTCAACCGCATAGCATCATCGTCATCATCCAAATGAAGAATTTCTCTGACACGTCTGGCAGCAATCCTTCAAGTGTGCTTTTATGATGCAAAGACACTTGGGCAATAGGTATCGTATGGAAATTGCTTCAAGAAGGTAACAATGAAATGAATTCATCTTCGAGGTTCATATATTGTTGCAAATGTTTCAGAGTGTTTCGTTGATAAGTACAAAGTTGATGTTTTCACACAAACATTCAGGACCCCCCAACATCTTGCCACACAATGTCACACGTCGACAACCTCCCTCCCCCACCCCGTGTGAGGTAAATTATGTATGGTAATTGTTTGCGAATATTATTGTTTTTTTAAAAATCAAATAACGATCAATATTAATGATTATTTCATGAAAAATATTCTTCGAAACCAAATGATCTAGTTCATTTACATTTATCAGGTATTCTATATTCACTATTCCAATAATATATCAATTTGAAAAATTTTTACTGGATTATGTTTTACGATAATTGCCAAATTTGTAGACTATGATGTTGGAGTTTTCGTCCTTATATTACCAAATTTAGAACGTACGGTAAGAGGGACAGTCCTTTGAGTTATTATACAGCATCCCTTACAGTAAGCCATAAAGTAAGTTGCAGTGAAGCTAGGAAATACAAAGAGAGCTACTTCATTCTCTCATTTTTCATATATTTCTTCACATGTTTCTCAAATTCTTCCTTAAGCTGTTGATTAATTACATCATATCGCAACAGAATATCACGTTTCGCTATTTTACTGAAATCTCGGTGAGGCGATCCTCAAATGCTTCTGCTGCAGGTAGAAGCTATAGGTAAGACGAACAAAACTGTGTAAATGTTTACCTACTTGATAATTCAAATGGCCTTGCAAACCTCGATTGAATACTTTGAATATTTCTCGCTTTTCTCGATGAAACGAAGTGAGAGTATGACAACTTTTACATATTTTGAAATTTTTTTATTCAGCTGCCTTTAGACCTGAAACTGCAGCTTCACCTAAATTCAAGGTTCATATTTTAATACAGCCACAAGTGAAAATCACCAAAATCCATACCTAGCATGTTATTCGAACCCGGAACGTATTTTAAAGAGGGCAATAATATCCAAACCTGTTATTTAAGTATTACCTAGTCAATATCAGTAAGAGGCTGATTTGTTATTTCGAGATAATTCAAGTGAATATCAATTTAAAAAATCATGCAGCAAACCAGAGAAACATAAATACATTTTTTAACCGATATACTTAATGATCTAACACTAAATATGTATATCTAGTTATATTTGAAATAAATATTATGGTACTTTACTTATATGGCTCATGTGCTTCATTATGAAATAATTAATTATATAATGTATTATAAAATATTAAAAAACATTTTTTATACTAATCTTACAGGAATTTTTTGAGAAATATGATGTTTCATTTTTCGCACATCTCAAGGAATGAAAAATATGTATAATACCTATTCTTGAAGTATTTAAAGAGGAAGCGAAAATTTGATACTATCCAAACGATATAATTATCACAACTTTCGACCTGAAAAAAGAATATATCGAAACAATAGATTCGATTAACATTTTATAATATCGAAATCATTTTATTAGTAAGAGATAGGTTTTAAATTGGTGAAATTTGCACATGATCGGCTTAACAAATGTGTGCATTACAAAATGTCGAACGAAACAAATAACTACAAATATTTTCATCACAGTCGTTGATCAAAATGTCGATAATTACTCAATAAATTTATCAATCTAATGAATAATTAATAAACAATTAAACACTCACCAGTTTGCCGGCTTTCCAAAATTCAGTTCAAATCTGAAAATAAACAAAAGTTATGAATTATAAAATAAAATAATTGATATTCTCTGACCTTACTTCGTGACAATTTATCACGATGAAAAACATCTGATTCGATTTTTACTACCTTCAACATCACAAAATCAGGAAAGAATTTTCAATGCGTTTGCAACTTTGGTCACAAAATCGTCTTCTAAAAACTTCAGTTGAAAATTCCAAAAAAATTACGGTTTTTTAAGTTTATAAATACAATTGGCAGAAGATGGTCGTGTATCTTGAATTGGAATCGCAGTTGAAATTTTCTCCAAATTTCTGTGGTAGTGGGCCTAATAAAAACTAAATCATCGGTTTCTCATTATAGAATATATTTTCTTGTGTAAATAGAGACATTATCTCAGACGTCAAAAAATTACAGATAGGTACTAAAAAAGATTATCTCATACGACTAGCGTAAGCTAAAATATTTTATTATCGAATGCTAAACAGTAAGTTAAATAACCAGGAACTTGAATCACTACAAATACCTAAATCCCAATATGTTACTATTGGCACGTAATTACGAGGCCTAAAATGATCAGATTATCGAATATAGTTGACTAACTGCTAAATCATGTTACCGATTAATTGCTTTTAAAATTTCAATGCTTAAATTTGTATACATTATAATTTACATAATCGCAGATTGCAGTATTATAACATCGTCTCGGTAAGCTGTCAGTTGTGACATAGTTTGTGGAATTTATTAATGGTAATATTGTATATTTCCTTAAGTGAAATTCAATGAGAATCGGGAAAAACAAGAATTTGTCATCCGATTCTAGTGATTTCAAATAAAATATAACCTCAGTGTTAATTTATTCACAACGGTTAGGTAAAAAGGGAATTTTATTTGGAATAAGTGCTATTGAAATTGAATACAGTTTTCAACGATGTATTGCTAGAGACTAAACATAAAATATACCCCATCTCACCTCGAAAAACATCTTGTTTGCTCTTAAGTTGATTGAAAATTCAAAGGTGATCTCTTGGGAAAACACAGTTCAATACATTAAATAAAATAAGGAAACAATAAGAAATGAGGAACAATATAATTATAGAAACTGATCCAAGACTTTTTTATTTAATATATCTTTTTTCCACTATTTTAAATTTAATGCTGACTGTATCCCACTGTATATATAAACCAGTGGCGGCTCGTGAGCCACAGGAATTGCTCTACTCATCAAGTCTGGAATTACTTCCACAAGGAACTGTAGCCGAATTGAACTGTACGTAATTCTTGATGAAAATCATCATGAATGATTAAAGAAAGTGTGAAAGGCATTGCTGTTTCAAAATTCCAAGAAAAACTCCGGCAAGGAGTATTAAACAAACAATAAAAATGAAGAATATAATTACAGAAACTAATCCAATTGTTTTTATTCGATTAATTTTGTTTCCACTATTTTTGATTCAATGCTGACTGTATCTCACTGTATATAGAAACCAGTGGCGGCTCGTGAGCCACAGGAATTGCTGTACTCATCAGGTCTGGAATTACTTCCACAAGGAACTGTCACCGAATTGAACTGTACGTATTTCTTAATGAAAATCATCATGAATGATTAAAGAAAGTGTGAAAGGCATTGCTGTTTCAAAATTCCAGAAAAAACTCCGGCAAGGAGTATTAAACAAACAATAAAAATGAAGAATATAATTACAGAAACTGATCGAATTGTTTTTTATTCAATAAATTTTGTTTCCACTATTTTTAATTTAATGCTGACTGTATCCTACTGTATATAGAAACCAGTGGCGGCTCGTGGGTCACATCAAGTCTGGAATTACTTACACGAGGAACGGTAACCGAATTGAACTGTACGTAATTTTTAATGAAAATCATCATGAATGATAAAAGAAAGTGGGAATGGCGTTGCAGTTTGCAAATACTCCAAAAAGAAAAATATTGAAAAAAATATGATCATAAATATAAATTTCGTAGCAGGGTTTTCTTCCTTATATATCTATTTCCTAATAATATGAGAAATCCTAAAGTCCATAATTTCATTGAAAATCTGATTAACTGTCTTCATTGAAAACTTAATTTGAATATATTTTTCGTCGTTGCAATTCATAATTGGCCCATAAATATTTTGATGCATCGTTGGTGCCAATTTCTTATCAATAACAACAAACAATGGCTAATGGCATATGACGAAGCCATTAAGGGTATTTTCCATATATTGGATAACCCTCTTTGATTAAAAAAAAACAACAAACAAGTCGACTTTCTAAACCTCTGAATACACAACAATACCCAAGAAATACCGTTTTGCTGTTGCTAAAAGAAGATAATTGAATATGAAATAATATCAATCTATTCTTCTGTCAATATTCATTAAGTTATCAACTGCTGTCCGAAAAACTGACGTTATCTCGTTATGTTTTGTCAGTACGTTTCAGTCACATTACAAATAAAGAGATTTTCAAATATTTTCTTTTCATGACTGAAGATTTTTTTCTATGCGAATCTTGTCCTGACAATAATATCGATGACTACAGTGCGTGGGCTAGCAGATGGAGCATTACACTCAACCCTAGCAAAACCCTATCCATACTCTTCCACCATTTCAACTACACAAAATCTTCCAAATTTTCGAAAAATGACGTTCGATTGTCGCTTTGGGGTGAAAACCTCTGGCTACAAGATGAAATCATCTAATCATTCCTGGAATATCGATCTGACCAAAACGCTCAAAAAGTCCAAAATTGAGCAAACATACTGTATGCACTTCGAGGAAGAATCCGAAGATGCGATCCCCGAACTCTCGTCAACACAACAATGCATTCATTCGCCCTGTTATCGCGTACAGATTCCTCTACTCCACTCTGTCGAAACGTCTAGTGAATCTGCCGCAGCATCTTCAGACTTTACAGACAACTTTCGTCTATTCTTGTCCATGAAATAACCAAAATGCCACCAATTTTCACCCACATCGAAAAGCTCCAAGCTCAATATGCCCAACGCACTCTCGACAGACCCAATGTGGAAGCCCGAGCGACGCTGACGCTGACGATGGAACAGACGCGGACATGTCCTTCGCTGAAAATCAAAAATTAAACTCCCCTTCCAACCAGCACGGATCCTGCAAGCACTTCAGGAGCCTTCAGACGATGTCCTGGACTACCTAGAGGATATACCCCTCCGCATCCGCTAGTGTGCTAGATAAGTGTGGCAGTGCGTGAGAAATCCCGTAGTGCGCGTTATCAAAAGTGCGCGAGTGAGTTGAACGTGATTCAGGAATATACATGTTAATCAAGTGGGTAAAGTTTTCTGTGGTTTCCTTTACCATCAAATGTTAGATGAATTGAAATTCTGAGATTCGACCGAATGGCACGTAATAAAGAAGTCGGCCACAGCCGCACCTTTAGACCATAACCTATAACAAAATTTACAATGTTTTTTCTGTACAGAGGGTTGAAGAGGTCGCAAGGCCTTATAACTTCCCAATTTGTATTAGCAATGAAAAAATGAAAGGTAATTAATCAAAGAACTTAAAAAACGTCTTTTGTTGTTGTTATTGCCTGACAATAACGAACGCAAAAAGAGAATGATTACCCAAATTGGGGCAGTCATTCGGAAGTTATATGCGTTTATACATACCAGCTATTCATATTTATTTATAAATAGGTATTGATTTAAATGTCCACAAGATATCTAGACGAAGACAAGGTCAAAGCCAGAAGTTAACCATGAATAATATTTCTCGCATTACAAGAATTATAACACATTCTACTTCACTAGAACTAACTAAAGTCAGAAAAGGAATGCTTCTGTTTTGTTCGAGAATCTTTTTAAGGAAAGTACAATCATCTACTGCCCTGGTATAATTACTGAACAACTAGGTAGTACCCGTAAAATGAAAGTTCGTTTATATTCAGCCTTGATAATGACCCGTAACATTTCCATACTACGCTTTTTCGAGAGAATTCAATTTGGAGACGGAAACGTAATTCGATACACCGGATGTAAACATTGAAGACGTCGCTTTGTCCCTGTTACGAATAAGAATAATTACTAAGGCGCATAAATAATGCTGTACTACTTGCATATTACTTAAAAGACGATCTAAAAACGTGTGAGAAGTCAGTCGCAGTCAGTAAGGATATATTTTCTCCTCGTCTAATTCGAAAAACAAGAACGATAAGTTTGTACGCGAAGTATGCATCATCTGAAAGATTGATACCAAGCACAGAATGTTAGACAATGATATAGAACTTATTCTAAATTCATAGTTGTTCATTCATTCATATAGTTGTTATTCATAATGTTGTCTCTTTTGTTGTTTCTTTCGTTGTCTCTTTTCTTTGTTCATTCGTTCAGTCATTCATAGTTGTTATTCATAATGTTGTCTCAATCAAAAGGAAAAGAGACCGAATTGAGTGTGATTAGAGCGTCAGTCGTCAGGTTCTTTCTCGTTCTGATAAGGTGAGAGATTTTGGTGTAGTCTTCTATCAGAAGCTTTTCTTTGTTCCAGCCTCCACCCAACTTATTTCATCTGTCTCGGAAATATATAGATTCGTTATCAGATGGCCTCAACGCCATCTTGAGGCCAATCAGAGAAGGTTCTTGAAATTCTTAGTTTGGAGGGAGGATAAAGTTTATCCACAGAGAGGAGTCAATCATAACGAATTATTGAGTCGATTCAGTTCAGAGCAGTAGAGAAACTTTATCACTCAAATTTTTGTACAAATTACTGCACAACAGTAGTGATTGCCCTCATCTCTTGTCCGCTTTGAAATTTCGTGTTCCTAGGCAAAATTCTAGTACATTCTAGGCATTAAATCGTAGTACAGAATTATTTCACCTAGAGACTCCGCAGGCCAACTCCTTAATCAACCCCCATTTGGTTCATGGAGTCTACATTCAATAGAGTTACCAATAATTTTGACATTCACTTTGACTCCTTAGAAGTTATTATTAGGAGTTATGTGAACAGAGGGAATTGATTTAGATTGAGTTCTTTGTAATATTTCATTAAATGCTATTATTTAGTTATTAGTTACTGTTTTAGTATTTTTAGATTAGATTAAGCTCTTTGTTATATCTCATTCATTTTAATTATTCAGTTAGTATTTAACTATATGTTATTATTTTCTGTAATTGGGTATTATACTTGTTGAGATTGAAGAACTTATTTTAATTGTTATAGTGAAACAATGTTAAAAAAAGAAATCGATAAAGGAAGATAATGTATAAATTTTTCTCATATATTGAAACCAATACGCACGTACTACTTCTTAATTAATTATTTCAAATTCCACGATCAAAGTTCTGATTGAATGACTATTTTGAAGGTGTGCTATCGAACGTTTCCAAGAACTTCTTCTTCTTACCAAGTTTTAAAACTATGCAGAAAAGTATTGATATACGTACAAGAAATGCCAAGGCGGCAATAATTCGTTCCAAAATTTTCAAGTCGAATGCGATTTTTCTATGTAAAACAAAAAAAACCACAGTGGATCTAAGAACAAACCAATTATGAAAGCGATTGAAAAGTTGACAGATAAGTCTCAACATTTCGTAAACTATTATTCAATTTGTTCTTTTCCGCTTAATTAACTTCGAGGAAAAAATGTTTATTATATCCAGCCGGTTTAATTTTTTTGGTTAGCAGTAGTCGATATAAAACACGTATTGAAAAAAAACAAATTGTCGAATCTAGAAATCTAATTTGAATAGTAATACGATTACACAGACTACTTTGTTATTCGATGGGAAATTGCAACATCTGAGAATTGTATTATAACGAAAATAAATACCCAAAATGGTATTTCAATTGTTAGTCAACAAAATTGCGTTCTGTCTGAAAAAATTGTCTAGACTGAGTTATTATAGCTATGGGTATAATGAAAATATTTCTCTATTATCATTAAGAAATATATTGGTAATGTAATATATTATTTTGCATATTATGGTAGAAAAAATTCAGTTTGAATTATTATCTAGACCCTGTAGGAGATACAATCTTTAGCACAATATAACAGTTATATATGTGCCGGTCTCCGTAGCTTAGTCGGTAGAACTCCCGACTTTGGTGCGGTAGAATTCGGGTTCGAGCCCCGCTGAAGGCATGGGTGTTTGTGTTTGTCTATGATTTAAGTAGTTTGAATAATGATATATGCTGGGTAATGTACATCGATTACAAGCCCAATGGCCGTTCGGAACCGGCGTTAAACTGTAGGTCCACTGAATTAAAAAAAAAAAACAGTTATATAACAGAGAGTTGATTGATGGAATTATTGCTTCAATGATGACCAGTGAAATTCGAAAAAAATAGGAAATTAAATCCTTTCGAATATATCACTCAAACTGTCTATATTCCTCAATTCTAATCATCAAATATTATTGAGAAATTATAGAGGGTATGTGGTTTCGAAATTCTGAAAAGTATCTCCTTTATTTCTAATCGAAATAAATTACCTGAATCTAAAAAGGGTATCCATCAAAATTTTCATAGCCCCTTTTGTTTTTGAGGAACAAGACGAAATTGAAATCTATCACTTTTGTGTCTCCTTAATGTATTTCGCTTATTTCTAGCTTCTATTTTTTTTTCATTTCATAATTGTTCAAATCCTGTTTCATTGGAAAGAAAGCATGTTTCTTTCTGAAGAAACACTGTATTTTACTGTACTGGATAGTGTACTGTTAATTTGTACAATATCCTGCCTCCTGAGTTGAAGAACATTCGAGATAGAGAAAGGAGGAATCTATATATAGATTTATTTCAGAAATATTCACAACCCGATTATTAATTTTTGTCAAATGTACTTGATTTTGAAGATAAATAAAATTTTTTGATTTATTTTCGGCATTTGATTCACTGTCCTTTGAATTTATAGTTGAAGAATGCAACAATTTAGGTTTCAGAGGCGTTTTTCTGGATTGGTTATGTAGTTACCTTGAAGAAAGAACAATTGTAGTGAGAATAGGCGACAGTTATTCTCAGAGACATGATATTCTCCTGGAGTGTCGCAAGGATCTGTACTCGGACCTCTTCTATTCATATTATTTATAAACGATATGCCTGCGACGTTGTCCCGATTTCTGGTGACACTATTTGCCGATGATTCATCGATGGTCGTGTCTGGCAGGACTCCTGAAGAACTTCTGGTGGCATGTGAAAGTATTGTGACTGAGTTTGTAAATTGGTGTCGAATGAACAATCTGATGGTGAACGCTGACAAAACTGTATGTGTTCATTTTTGTCTGAAGGGTAATGGAATCAGTACCTTGAATGTTAGATATGGAGAAAACACCATATCATCATCCCAATCAACTGAGCTTCTTGGAATATATGTAGACAGAAATTTGAGATGGACGATACACATTGATGTTTTATGTAAAAAATTGAGTAACTCATTATTTGCAATCTCTAGAATTAAGAATATTGTACCTCGAAACTGTGTTTGAATGTTTATCGCAGTCTTGAATATAGTCATCTAAATTATAATATTCTCCTGTGGGGCTGCTCTACAGAAATAAATAGGGTGTATATATTACACAGAAGCGAATACTTCGATCAATATTCAATATTCATCAACGAATATCTTGTAAACCTATCTTCATTAATAATTACATACTCACTCTACCTTGTTTATATATTTATAGATGCTCAATATATGTTGAAGAAAATGAGGATAGGTTTATTAAATGGAATAGTAATCATGACTTTTCTACAAGGAACAGTGATGTGCTACTTACTCATAAGCATGAAACAATTTTTGCATGACAATTTTAAGCATGAAACAAAATTTTTAACCATTTGCTGTCAAATTTGAAGTTAATGAAAGCTCATTTGTTTAAGAATAGAGTTAAGGCATTGATGTTAACAAAGGCATACTATATTGTGGCAGAGTACTTCGATGATTCGAATGTAGGCAATAATGTATGAATAATTTTTTTGTATCATGTGTTTGTTTATTTGTTTACCACGAATGTCCCTCTCAATGTGAAATGAACTCAAATGTTCAATATTTCTGAGGTAATTTTTTTTCTCTTCTTTTCGAAGATAGTATATTATTATGATGTATATTATTTGGATTGTATATTATTATTCGAGGGCTGAATGGAAGATAAGACTCAAAACTGAATTAAGTCCTTTTGTGAGCATTCTTCTTAGTTGCATCAATTGAATGAATGTAATTTTTCAATGTACGGAATGTTTCTCAATACATTTGATTATTATATTATAATTATACTCTACCTCTCTACACCAGCTAACGACAATAAAACACTTCATTTTCTTCATTCACTGAACAACTCATAGATATTCATATTATGCTTATCCCGAAGTCGAAGTGAATCTTATCTCCAGGAATTAATGTAACAGTCTTAGTCATAACGTTCTACATTCTAACGATGCATAATATCACTGAAATCCCTGTGCTGAAATGCAGGTGGGTTGTCCTTGATTGTTATGGATTTGCATCATTCCATAAATAGGTAAACTGAATAATATATCGAAAGATAATAGGCGATGGTACGTGAATTCCATTCCTTTTTCGTCGGAAAAGAACACAATGATGATTGTAATATGAGAAGGTTGTGTTTTGTGATCTCATTTTCCTACTTTCAGTTAACTAGAAGTAATTGAATGACAAGTGGGAAAAACATTTCATCAAAGGTAACAGATGGACTGTAAATAAAACCATAATTGTATAAAAAAAATTTCATAAGAGCTTGAATTCAGAAACGAGTATTTATTTATAATGACAAAAATATTCCATTTTTTAAATTGCAACTTCCTTTTCAGGTACTTTCGATGAACAATTTAATGAAATTCAATTGATGCATGCATTGATTCGAAATAGTTTAAATTTCGTTGAGTTATTAACGTATTTCTTATGACAATGCATTCATTTTCCCTTATAGAAACTAATTACCCAATTAATAGAGCTACAAAAAGTAGAATGAATTGTCTAAATATGAATAAGTTTCGTAGTTATATCGGAATTGAAAATTAAGTACTCTATTTTATCTACTTGTTTCAGGAAGTGAAGGCTAACTTCGTCTCTGTTTTCCTTGTTCCCATCGAATTACAACCAGTGTTTAAATATTCGTTATCACGAAAAGATATTGCATTTACTATCAGTAGCTGCTTCGCTTATCTGTTTCTTAGCTTCCTAACCAACCCCAAAATATTTTGGAAATCCAACCTCTTGGAAACAAATGGTTTACTTTTAGTTATAGGTATATGTGAATGACATTTTTGGTAACACTTTCTGTTGAAAATTTTTCCTTTATCAATCAACAGTTGAGAATTCAGTTGGTGAATACGTGTTAAAAATTAATTCAATGTTAAAATTATTGAATTTTAATAGTGCTACACAAATATGCACTGATATTGTAATTATTGTAATTTATCAATGAAGTTATCAATTTATAAAATTGAAAAGTGAAAATTTTCAAACCTCAGAATTCCGTTTTTAACGAGAAACGTTTTAAGTTCTTGTAACTGTTTGTGAATCCAATTATTTTAGGAGTATTATTGAAGTGTGTTGCTTTGGAATGACTAGAACTCCTGTTGTATTAACTCTTGATAACGGCATGAGTGACTCGAAATATATGTCAAATTAATTCAATACAATTTCGTACAACTTAAATTTTAAAAGTTGTTTCGAATTCTCTTAATTAGGCCCTAGGATATAAGGTGGAATGAAAATTGTACATCTTTATATACATCTGAATGCTATTTTAAATCATTTAGTTTCTATACCTATAAACTAAAATATCGAAGGATGAATGCTATTAATACCATTCAAAATTTAGGTGAGAAAATTTCTATCTCAAAGAATTTATTGCGAAGTTTTTGAACTTTTCATCATTGTGAATAGTGTTCTTCGTTGTAAAAAACTACATAACTTCAAGTTATATAGAGGATCAAGCCTAAACCACAAGATCATCAATATTTTCTAATTTCTAATCAAATTTTAGAAACTACACTAGGTTTATTAGAGTCCTCAATATTTTGGAACAAGAATTCACTAATAATATTCGTTGATTTTTTAATGATTTGAACTCAAATTTTCTAGATGACGTTAAAAATGTTGAAACTAGTCAATGCGTCAATATTTATCTTTCTGAAACGAAATAAATGAATTGGAACATTTTTATGTGCCTATAAAGCAATGACATTATTTTTCATATTTGAGCAACTCATGATTGAAGTCATCTATATCTTAGGAAAAACATTTCCAAGCCTATAGATAAAAAGCTCATTTAGAGTTATTAGATTTACCATAATTACTCATAATGATAAAATTCGCACAAAATTCACGAATCGAAGAATATCTCTTTTGGAAGAATTAGATGAGTTAATATTTCAATTACAATAATTTCCTTGAATGCTTGTATATCTTAAAAATGATCGATATGTAGAAAACTTCAATCCATATCTACATAGACCAAATAAACTCAAGACATCTAACCTAGTGAAACCATTGTTTGCCGAAGTATATCAAATACAAATGTTCGAACACAATGAAACACCAGAGAAGCTGTCAAAATGAAGCAATACTATTTAATTACTACAAGCGGTAATTTAACCTAAAAATTAAATAAATTGAAAATTAACCTGTATAGTAACCTTGAAGCAAACGAGACGTGATTCAATGAACAGCATATGCAAGTAGCGTCTAGAATAATTGGAATAGCTCCCAAGAATACTTGGGAGAAGAAGATCTAATTCCACAAATATTTTGAAGCCAACTTTGAACAACAACTTTGGCCATATATACTTCGAATGTGAATGAACACATCAATGTAAAAAGGTAGAAAACATGCAGAAAGTACAGCAGTCACAATAACTCATTAATTAACTCATATTCTGTGAGCATCTGAAGAATTATGCAACCAACGACGGCGTGGTGTTATTATACAAAAAAGTGGGAACCATGTTCAAGAAAATGTCTTACTATCATTAACAGTTTAAATTTTTCTTATAAACGGGTGATTTTTTAAGAGTTAAGTTTTTCAGGTTAGCGGCACTGGTTGGTAATGGCATCCAAACGTCATCTGTCAAAGTGAAAAGTTTTCAGTATACTCTGCCATTTCTTCATGGAAAGACTAACAAACAAGCAACGATTGCAAATTGTTGAAATTTACTATCAAAATTCGTACTCTGTGAAATATATACCGTTTGTTACGACGAAAAATTGTGTTCAGCGATGAGGCTCATTTCTGGCTGTAATGTATGTGGCTGGATATGTAAATAAACAAAACTGTCGCATCTGGAGTGATGAACAGCCACATGCCATACAAGAATTACTGATGCATCCCGAAAAAACGACAGTTTGGTGTGGTTTATGGGCTGGTGGCATCATCGGTCCATTTTTCTTCAAAGACGACCGTCGAAGAAGCGTTACCGTCAACGGCGAACGATATCGAGCCATGATACGCATTTTTTTCCCAGTTGGCTGAGTTGAACTTGGTTGACATGTGGTTTCATCAAGACGGTGCCACATGCCACACAGCTCGTGAAACAATGACATGTTGAAGGATGAATTTGGTGAACAGCTTATCGAAATTGCCCTGTGAACTGGCCGCCAAGATCATGTGATTTGACGCCTCTAGATTATTTCTTGTGGGGTTATGTGAAGTCGTTAGTGTTTGTGGACAAGCTGAACACGATTGAAGCCCTACAGGATAAGATAACACGCGTAATTTGTCGGATACTGGCCGAAATGCTCGAAAAAATTACGAAAATTGGACCTTCCGAATGGACGATTTGATACGGAGCCTCGGACAACATTTACATAAAGTTATCTTCAAAATGTAAATGGCAAAGGCCAAGTTATCAATTTCAATAACAATTTTGAATATATGATGCCAATTGAGTGTTTTATTCGATTCAAAAAAAAACTACGCTTAAAAAATTACCCTAATTTCATTATAATCGATTTGCACCAAGAAACTGCCAATAATATTCATATCATCAATTTCCCACCAGTAATGAATACTTGAAAATATTATTCGTACTAATCAGGACATCAATAGAAATACTAGCTATCAAAGTCAAGGATTGTGGTGATCCATTAAAGCAAAGGGTATAGAATCTCAACGGATTGGCATGGGTTTCTAATTTTAATTCTAATTAGAAACCCCGTAATCTTTCATACGGCACCCTCAGATGAAATTCCATCTACAACGCAGTCTAGAGTTTTCCCTATTATCGATGTCTCATTTCTGAAAAGAAAATCCAATCAGTTGCACGTTTTTCGCAATAAGCTTTGCATTAATTAAATTCGTCCCGGCCCTTGGGGCGGTTTTCACACTAGCCGTGTATCTATAGTTTTGTCTGCCCTTGGCACTGAAGTGAACTAATGTGCAACGTTGCCACAGCTGTGTCACTGGGATAATTTATTACATAAGAAATTATCATTCTTTCTTTGTTCGAAAATGAAAATATAGAAATTTTACACAGTTATCTCAATTAAAGAACATTTAATCAATAAAATTGATGACACTAAATAAATATAATTTTGCACAACTTCGAGATATGAATATTTTTCAATCGCATTGATTTTCATAAAGTCCTTTAGTTAGTCCTAATCTAATAAATTAATCTGATCCAGTCAAAAAATTTTTTTTAAACATAAAGGATTTGCAGTATTGATATGGTCACTATCAAATGTTGTTAGTGTGTTTTTTTTACGTTTCGTTTCTGACGGCATCTCATTTCTTTTCGTAAATAGTTTATACATGAACAGGTACATTGATTCATTATTTACAAATAATACTTAGTAATTCTATATATTTATATGGGATTCCAAAGTTATTTGTGCAGATGGTGAATCTAGAAAACTGGACGTAAATTACAGAATATACCAGTTTTTCCTTGATTTGTACAGTGAAGCCTCATTGTAGTTATTCGAAATTTGAACCTCTTATGACTGCTACAAGTGCTTTAGAATTTTAATGTTCGGTAAGTCAGTCAGTGAGTGACAAACTTAAGAAACTGACCATTTTTAAACTACTGGTTCATCCAGAGTGAAATTTGAAATATAACTACCGTGAAATATGAGGTAGGTTCTACAAACAAATAATAAATGACACGGAGGTTTCGCTTGGTGAACATTGTGTTAAAAACAATAAATTGAAATTAACACACTTGGCTTAAGTTTCACTAAATATATTAAAAACTCTACAGATGTTTCGGGAGGTTAACCTATTATCAAGAACATTGTATACTCTTGATAATGGATTAACCATCCGAAACATACATAGAGTTTTCAATATATTTAGTGAAACTTTAACCAAGTGTGTTAGTTTTGATATATTGTTTTACAAACAAATGAACTGAGGAGATCTATATATTTTTCTTTCTTGGCCAGTTATGAAAAGATGTGTTGAGTGGTATATCTTCTCGAAATGGTAGACCACTTCTTCGCAATGACTACGTCGTTCATTCGTAGAATTCAAGAAAATGTCGGCATTTTGACAACCCCGCCGCAATATTCGGGATTTAGTTGTGTGATATTGGTTTACACAGGGGGCGATTCCTGCTGTATGGTTGGGGAAGTTCCCCTGACTCAATGGGAAATGATTGCAGTCTGGTCTGGGACGGAACAAGTCCAGATGGCCTCTCTCTTTCTCTCATCAAATAACGTATAGTTTAATCGATAAAGCAATCCAAATACCGATGTGGGATGTAGTGTGTTTATACGTGCTTGGCATAGTCATCTCAACGGTTTGAGAGTAATTGCTGAAAGATGATAAGATAAATTTGTTTTGTTTGCGGAGCATCGTTGACGTTAATTGGAAATTTACGGGTTCTTCCTAGAGATATATATATATATATATATATATATATATATATATATATATATATATATATATATATATATATATATATATATATATATATATATATATATATATATATATATATATATATATATATATATATATATATATATATATATGTATATATATATGTATGGTATTTGCATGATATATAGAAGGAAGAATTTAAAAATTATTATGCATCTGTACCAAATATAAATAACTTAACACAAAAAGTCAAAAATAAATTCAAAGAAAAAAATGTAAAGATTGAAACATACAATCAGAAAACAGTCAAAGGATTATATAGTACACTCAAAGATCAAATCCCAAAACCATTGAAAAGTGAAATAATATAAAAAATAAATTGCAAAGACTGTGATAAAGCATACATAGGACAGACATCACAATGTTTAAAAAAATAGGATAGCACACCATAAATCAGATATAAAAGATGGAAAAGACAGATGTGCCCTACAACACATCACATACAACACAGTTAAACCTTAGAGCAAACTACAACGATGTACAAATCATAAAAGCTGAACGTAACTACCACAAAAGGAATATATGAGATGATAGAAGTAAGAAAAAATGAGAATACTATAAATAGAAAAAGTGACACACAAAACTTGAGTAACATATATAGCTACTTACTGAATAAGTAGGAAACTGGGACAGGAAAAGGAACACTACACAGAACAAGTGGAAAAAGAAGAAGTAAAGAAACAACTGGGATCAAATGATACGAAACAATATATAGATATTTAACGTTAATAATATATTAAATTTAATATTACAAATTGATTGTTCATATTGATCAATTTAGCAGAATATGTTAATGTTGTTGCTGTTTAATAGTTTAATGATTGTAACCTCAACTCTCATGTAAGGAAAGAGTGTATATTGTGTTAAAAATTATGGTAAAGGTTGTTTTTCCATCTGAGAAACTATGTATTTAATTCTATCCGAGTAAATAAAATAATTTGATACGTTAATTGAGAGAAGCTCACTACAAAAATTGGAAAACTGTTCACAACTAGTAATTTTGAGCCTAATTTCTTAATATTAAAATATTTTCGACTCTCCGTACATTTAAAATACTAATTAAACTCATAACCTCCAACAGCAATCTTGAGATTCGCGGAAAATATCGTGGAATTTCCGGTTATGCCGTAAGTGGGAGTCAATTTTATTATTTTTAGAATAATTTCATGTTTTTGATATTCTAGGATTACAAGTGGCATTATAAATAATTTTGCGTCAGTTTTCACGTCTTTGAAACTAAACATTGTCGAATTATTTCGAATTATTCGAAAATTTTTACAGCTATGGGTTTTAAATCAGCTATGAATTTCGGAATAAGATTTGGAGATATGAAAAGAAATTAACTGGTATAGGTTGAAATATTTGAAAGTAAAACACTTTTAATTTAGCCGTCGATACATATCGATGAATTTGGTCAAATTAAATTTAACTAAACTAAGAAAATGAAAAATATCCAATACTTTATAAAACATGTCATTTCGAAACTCTATATGAACAGCATGCTTCAAAAGAGGAGAAAATGTTTTCATGTTATTATTGATCTTGAAATTTAAATGAAAAAATCACTGTGAGCACAATACATATATCTCATACGGACTAAATTCTTCAAAAATCATATGTATTATCTATTTAATTACTTATGTTCGTCTTTCTCTGGAAAATCAAAGATCTATTATTATCCTGTGTACTTCAGTTAATTTTAAATTCAGACATATAACATTACATGCGTTCGACTCTCTTGTTTTGTATGCAAAAATTCAAAGAATTCGAACAAAAATTCTATTTAGCCTCCAAATTCCGCTTTGGGTACCCTTATCGATAACTCAGGCCTGCGTAGTAATGATAACAAAAATATATGAACGAAACAAATACCGATAAATACGTCCCGTCCACTTAAAGCATAATGTAAAAGTTTCGTATGTTTGATGGAATAGAAGAACAACGAAAACGTTCATCAACCATAATGGATGCATATCAAAACGTTTATCAACCATAATGGGTGTATATTCCATGAAATGATAGTAATTATAGTTTACTATCCCGATGGCGTTCGAATTCATTTCTATTTTGTACAACTTATATTCCTATCAATTTACTACTTTATGATTATCATTATCAATGATTAGAAATTTAATGAATATAAATAAATCAGAATTCATTGAACAAAAACAGAACGAAATCTGTTTAAACTAAGTCTGTCAAGAAACCTATTCCAATTTCCAACGGACTTTAGGATTTTATAATTTCACAAATAATTGATGCGACGATATAAAGAAGATAGATTTGATCTGCAACGAAATCATGCACAAAAAGAAGTAAACACAGTATTTCAGACTTCTAGTAAGCATAGACCTTTCATAATAAATAATACAAATCGATAAATGGTAACTTTTCTGATCAAGTTGTACTCAAACTAGAGGAATCAAAACTAGAAGAAACATTGGACAACCAATGGACCTATCATATGAAAATCAATTAATTCCATGAAAAGATGTAGGACACATCTCTGAAACCTAGAGGCTTCTCAAGGAGATTTCAATCTTCATAAACTAAAGGGGAACAAATAAAAATATGAGAATATGATAGGGGGATAAGCAACGTTCAGATTTATAATAGAACAATATATTGTAGACCTTCGATATGTTAATATCATATTTGCATACCAATACATCAATCTCTTTCTGTTACATTAGAATTAATGCTCTTTGATGTTCTAAAACAACAACATATGTGATAAAATTATATATAATATCACCTAAGACTCCGGTATCGCCCTCTACAGATGTTAATAGTGTAATTCTCCAGATTAGTTGTGTCTTTTAGATTGAAACTTATTTGTCGCTCCCAAAAGATAACACTCAAAAGGCAGATGAGGTGCGACAGCCGGGAATACACCAAAGTCAATAATGAATCATTGTTATGATAATGGGTCGACATCTCGACTAACAACAGTTAAAGATGATAATACTTGTACATGTAATTTCATGAATATTGTATCCTATTCATATCGATATGAATTATTCATAGTTACCATGGTATTGGTTGATGTAATATGCTTGACTTCCTACTGAACTAGTTGTAAAACATGAATTTACCTACGGTTTCATCGTGTGAACATGAACTGAAAATCTAGAAATAACCATGATTTTTTGAAATTAAAATGATTGAAATGATGAGCTTCCATTAATCATAGTTATACCAATAGCAACAAAATTAAAACAAATTGAAAACTAGCTATGTATTTACAATAATTACGAGAAAAGCCTCGGGAAAGCCATAACAGCAGCTGATGTACCAATTTTGTATTCATAAAAGAAGAAAAAGACAAAACATTGAAATGAAACAATGCATGAAGAACGTAAAGCAACTGTTTGAATCTCAAATATAGTAATGAAAGAAATTCAGTACTATGAAAATATTGCCTATTTCAGCTGTTACTGTTTGATGAAAAAAAAACTTCATTCACGTATTGGCACAAATGGTGAAAAAATATAAAGAAAATTCAATTTAAATAGACCATGAACTGAAAATATAGAATTATCATTATTTGTCTGAAATAAAGTGCTTGAAATGATGAACTTCCATCAATAATAGTTAAACCAATAGCAAACGAACTGGTTAAAATAGAAAACTAGCTATGTATTCACAATAAGGACAAAAAAAACCTCAGAAAAGCCAGAACAGCAAAAATTTTCTTGCCAACTTTTTATTTATAAAAGAACACAAAGTTTCAAACTCGAAAATGTATCAATGAATTAAAAATGTAGAGCAACATTTCAACTCTTAAAGTTTAAAGAAATATAAGTAATAGCAGTCAAATATATTCACTCGTGGCAATAACAGATTAGGAAAACTGAAATATTTTCATAAGTCCACATTTCTCTACAAATTGTAGTTCAGTAAGGACTTCTAATACGAAAGCAAAATATTTCGTTGTATTAAATGTTTTTCATAACGACTTAGGTGAAATATTGTCTAAATATTTTTCTAACTTAAAAATTCGATTGACTTTATTAATAATTTCCAAGATGATGAAGTCATTTTGTACGTATTCGGAGAACACTAGGCACAATATACCCTCTTTCGGTTCGAAAGATTCCATATTGATTGATCTATTGAAAGTGTAGATCCAAGCTTTTTTGTTTAAATAAAAAATCAATTTATTAAAAAATTAATTATTAAGAAGATTTAAGGAATATTAAACTTGAGAAATTGGTTAGGTATAAATCTAATAACTAATTCCCACCTTCCTAAAGTTATATTAAATCCTGTAAATCAGTAAGTAAATACAAGACTTACAGATACCTGATAGCTTCATGAAAAATACTCTGATATTCATATTATTTACATGTTCTGAAGAAAAAACAGTCCCTATATTTAAGCGAAGTTAATAACATTAGCTACTTTTTTAGTAACATTAAAACCACCATTTCATTTAAAGCACCATTTAGACCTCTATCAAAAAAGATTCGTGCATTTCAAGGAAAAACTTCAGTTCAAATTAAAACATTCAAGACGAGAAACAAAAACATTGAGCAGAAGTCTTATTTTCTTCAATTCTTTGATATTTCAACTTCAAAATTTCAGGACTCACGTTTATCGTCACCTCATAGTTTTCGTAGTTAACAACACTAAACAATAATATCATTTAAGACTGGTAAAATCTTAATAATGAGTTCAAATCACAAAAAATACGTACAAAAATGTTTTTGATCGAACAAAATGATCTGATTGTTCGAACAATATTTATTATCAACCACGAATGAATGAATAGAAATGAATGAAAGTACCTAAATGGGATAATTTTCTAATCCTTCATTAGCCAAAAAACTTTGAAGGACCATAAGGAACGATAATAAATTTCCAGATTGAATTTACAAAATTTAAATGACAAATTACATCTTAATTTTGTTAAATATATTTACAGGCATAAAATAAAATTCAACTCACTCTGCCTTTCAGTCCCCATTAAACACATTTTCCAACAATATTCCCGTTCATTTTCGAATCGTTATTCTTTCAACACTACAGCACATGAGACTTTACTGACATAAGGGAACCCAGCCACACATGCTTTCCTTTCAAGACGTTTATTTTGACGTAAAACGCGCACACTGAACTTATTCTCTGAAATAATTAACACATGTGAGAAAATTGCACTATTTTATGCGCGGGTCCCGGCCACAAGCACAGAGTGTTGAATTACACTTTAGCAAGTATAGTCGGTCTAAAAAGTTTGACACACAGCCGAATATCACGTTGCCAGGCGCTTGACATGTGCCGGCTGGAAGAGAAGTATCCCTCGCAGCCGGCTGTGGAGTATGGGTACATGGGGCGCACGCCCTTTTCTCAGAGCCGGCATAGGGTGCAAGTAAAATTAAATATAATTATTGGTATTCATTGGTAATATTTTTACAACTCTGCTGCTGAGGGAATGTATTACTTTGCCACCGAATCGAATGAATTATAAATGAATTGTATAAAAACACCCTATATTCTTAATGGTAAAAATGGAAAGCTTTGTTGAAAAGACAGTATTAAGATATTTATATCTTCTATTATAAGTTATATATATTATTCTATCTTAAGATATATAAATTCACACTGGTTCTTGGTTGTTCTGGGTAATGATTGTTACGACTGTTATTGGTATTATTTATTTTTCTGAACGTTTCAAAGGTTTTCCCTCCTTCTTAAGCAGTATAAATCTACAAAATATTAAAACAAACAAATATACAAATTGTCGACTTCAAAAAAATTTTTATCTCTCCTAAGATGTCAATCAAAATGGAAAACAGAGACTTATGTAATTATCTGTTAAATGAGACTAATTTAAGTTACGAATTTTTACAGGATAGCTTAGAAAATGATTTTTCGGCAAGTCAAAAAATTTCTCAAATTGAAGGTTAACTTTCTCTGAATATTCCATGGTTCTAATTGCTGGACCGTGAAATTCATGGTGCCAATCTTCTTCTTTTTTCTTTCATATTGTTCTCTCTTTTAATAATGGACAGTAAATTTGGCATAACCCTTTAATGTCTAGTCTGTCATTTATCGTATTCTACAAATTAGTCTGTATGAGCAGCATTTCAAATATTTCTTTTTTTTTTTTTTTTTTCCTCTGCAAGTACTTTTGTGTCATCGCAAATCAATAATAGTCGTAACAATAATTACCCAGAACAACCAAGAACCAGTGTGAATTTCTATATATACAACTGGGTAACAAACTAACACACTAATATATATACATATATATATATATATATATATATATATATATATATATATATATATATATATATATATATATATATATATATATATATATATATATATATATATATATATATATATATATATATATCAATTTTGAATTCGATATATATATATATATATATATATATATATATATATATATATATATATATATATATATATAATGTAAGACATATATATATATATATATTATTCATTTTATCTAAAATGCTAAAAAATATGTAGAACTTTAGAAAATCGTTTGAGCAATGATAGTAACTCAACAACATGCAAGTACTGTGGGCAGAAACATCACTAAATATTACATATGTTGAATGAAATTAATGATTATGAGAATAAGCACGTTCAAAATAATCAAAATGCACAAAATTGTGCAGTTGCGCTTTCCTATATTCTCACAAACTCAATTAGTGAAGTATTAACAAATATTGAAAGGAATACCGGTAACATGCAACTAACGAACAACGAGAAATCACAAATACTTTTATCTACAATTTTTATATTTTGGATCATGATGTGAAACCGGTACAAGCGCATGCTTTAATTGAATCTGCTAGCAGGACAAGCTTTGTGGCCACTTCGTTCTTAAAAAATTTAAATTGATAACCAATGAAATAAAAGTAACTTTGTGTACTCTAAACAATTCCATGAATAAAATCACTAAGGATAATTTTTCTCGTTGTTTGAAAATTGCAAAAGAAAAGATATTTTTTTATAGTAGAACGTATCACTGAAAATTTTCCACTATACTTCGTTAACAGTTAAACACTAAACATTCCGAAAAATATACGGATTTTGACCTAGAATTCGGTATTCGACATATATTCATTTTATTGAATGGGAATATATTTTCATATTATATGTATAAGTCAATTTAAGTTAGGTAAAATAATATGCCAATAGTCCAAAATAAACTATGCTTGAAAGGTCATTGATAACTCAGGAACAGAATAACTCAACTTAACAGTTAATCAATTAAATATAACAAATAATTCGTTATCGGAACAGGTAGAAAAATTTTAGGCGTGAAATATAAAAATTCTGAATAAAATAAAAATTGTAAATATCTTGGTGAAGAATTGTGAATAGAAAACTATTTCAAAAACACTTTTATTAGGGATCGGGTCGATGTTTTTCTACCTAAAAGGGATAACATCTGTCCACAATATTCAGGAAAAGGTTTTATGCTCTTGAAAATAGATTAGAGGCTGATGATGTTCTGAGAAGTGAATATATAAAATTTTTGACTGAATTCGAAAGCTTTGCTCATATGAAACAAATATCGGACAATGAAATCAACGATGAAACTATAAACTTTTACCTGCCTCATCATTGGGGTATTGAAGAGAGTAGTACTACCACTAAATTTAGATTCGTTTTCAATGGTTTACTACTAATAAATAAAAAATAAATACTACCTAATTTGAGTAGTATTTATTTTTGAATGAAGTTCAGTTTAACGGATCTGCTGTCTAAAAAGATTTATTTTCGAAATTATATAATCAAAATAACAAAATACTATATTAAAAAACGTACTAGAGCAAAAAGTGCATTGAGAGAGGCGCCAAATTGAGGCGTTATAACACAACGATTCTTCCAGAAGCAATCTACGCATCTGAAACAATGGTTATTGACCGTCATTCAAGAATTAGAGAAATAAAAAAACAAGAAAGAAAAATTCTTAGAAAGATTTACGGGCCAATCAATAGAAACGGCATTTGGATGAAAAGACCTCTGAATGGATGGACTTTATCAAAAGACAGATGCGATAACGGAAGAAATCAGAAGACGACGAGCAAAGTTCTATGCATGTGTCTAAGAATGAAACAGTCCAGAATACCGAAAAACTACTCTATATAATTATGAAGAGTAAATGCGGAACAGAGTGGCTAAAAGAGGTTCAAAAAGATCTACAACAGATCAATATAAAAAGAAGATCAATATATCTCGAAGATCGCACTGAATGTCGCTATGAACGGAAGAAAGAGCATTCAGAGAGGATGAAGCATTTTTGGGAGTCAAAAAAGATAAAGCAAAAGTCCTAATAATTGCGAATTCAAGTTCAATCGCTCTCCTCATAGGGATCAATAACAATCGTAATAATAATAATAATAATATACATACCCAATAATAACATTCAATTCGAGAAATAAACAACAAATAAACAATTATGCCACAAAATTATATTCGTCTGAACGAAAAAATATATATGTTCATTCAAGATTACTACATAAAAGGACACATTTTTCGGTTGAATGGAGTTCACAATTAACGATCAAGTTTTCCTGCTAATATTAGGGTAATATAGGCTTTCAAGTTTTTAGAAAGAGCATTAAAGAGCTACAAGATCACACAGAGATCTATCCATCAAGAATAATGTGTAACGTGAATATAAATGAGGTTAAGTTCATCTAGTATTGTTAGAACTTTCATACGCTTCAAAATAAGGGTACAGCTTTCATTACATATATTTTTTAAAATTTTCGAACAAGAATTACGGTCTGCGCTTAGTTTGTAGCAGTTTGATTTTTCCTGTTTTCTCATATCGTTGTCTCATTTGAGGTATGGGAGTCTTTTTGTTCTTTAACGCATCTTGGAAATCACTGAGTGATTTTTGTGGACTATCTAGCTTTTGAGAGATTCAATTTTGTAGGCAATGTTCTTAACCTGAGCTTTCTGTCGTACCATATATACCTTTATGGAATTTAGAGTATCCAAGTTCCCCACCCGTTAGACATAACTGGTAGTATAGACTGATAGAAAGCTTCTTCAGGTGGAGTTGCTTTCTGGACTTGAAGATGAGAGATAGGATTGAAATGTTTGCCCAAACAGTGCAATTTTTTTGAAATGTAGGAATCATAATTTTCACAAAACTCTAGTTGCATGATTACCAAACTCAGCATTATTCTCAACATACACTTTTGTCTTATGAATATCAATTCTACTATTGAAGAAATTCCCCACAACATTTTAATTTTCAGAAATTATGGATAGCTAAAAGCTAAAATTAAATAATTGAATTTCTCACGGAGCTTTAGTCAAAAATTGTCGCTTTGTAAGAAACTTTGAAAGATGAATAAACTTCATGTCCGCTTATTATTCGATCAGAAAATCTGAACAGTGAAACTTTCACTTATTTCTTTATTTCTATCTGTTATCTGGTCTACGAACATTAAGTCTATATAGAAAAAAATTGGTATCAACGAATCAGTTTGCAATGAAAAATTCACAATGGAAAGTTATGTGGAAAATATGTTTTTTGTAACGCTGATGAAAATTGCCATATCCATACAGAATTATCACTAGTAAATTTTGTATTCATTCGTCATCAATATTTGAACAATTTCGAAAGATATATTTTCTGATTACTCAGGATGGCAATATTTTCATAATGATTTTACATCCGCTCTGCTTCTATTATCAGTAATGGCTATAGTTCTGAATATCCCAGTAAAAATATTCAGTCGATGGCAGTTTTCGTACTGATCCTCACTTCAGATATATCAAAGTTTCTTTGTATTCAATGAATAAACAATGCGGCTCAGTACTTATTCGGAATATAGTTCATTCTATCTATCAACGAATTCATATTCAAAAACATATGAAATCAAGGGAAATCTATTCTAATTTCTGTTTTAATCAGTCAACACTTAACATCTTATTTAATTAATATGCGCCTAGGTATTCCGCTTGAATTACTTTTCTAGAAGAATTTCTAGAGGTTATAAATATTTCTTGATTGAAATTAAAGTGCTATAAAAAAACAGCTATGTATTATAATTCTAAAGTGTAGAGAAAAAGAATGGATTCCTTGAAATTTTTATTTGACGTTGATACCACCCTGTACTGTAAGAGGTATGATTTCATTTATATTCCCTGTTCAAATTGGGGGAGCTTCTAAAACAATGTGCGCAAATTAGTCTTTCCGAAAGTTAGTAATTTTATGAAGAATACATGAATTCTAATCTTGTATTTTTCGTATTACCACGTAGAATAGGTTTTTTTGAGTGGGATAAATGACATTTTCAAATGACCAAAACTGCAATTCCATATTATTATTATCATCATCAATCATTTGAGTGATCAGTGGAGCTATTCTTGACCCTTAATAATACAAGAAGTATAGCTAATACACATTACAACACACCACAATGAGAGAATAAAGAATAGATTATAAAGATATTATTAAGAAACAAGAGAAAAACTAAAGGCTAAGGTCTTCTAAGAAAATATATGTGTTCCCCTTTTATATGTTTATATGAATGTCAGAAACAAGCGCTTATTCAATCTGAGTATAAGTTTTTCCATCTCTTTTCATACTAGTATTATCTGGATATGAATATTCTATGATCTGAAAATTATATTTCAATTATATAAATTCATGTGTTACTTATCAGTACTAAAATGTTATTGTACTTGATTCAATATATTTTTTATAATTTTGATTAATACAAATTACAACAATCAAAATTGAAACATTGAAATACTACTCCAAATGAGTTTCATATCAAGAAAATTTTTTCTTTCTTAATGTGAATCATTTCCAATATAGTTCTAGATTTATACTTATTTTCTTTGTTCAATATTTTATAATTTTGAAAGTCAAATGTATGATTTTTTTCTTGTTCGGTTTTTTTAAAGCCTTGTTGTTTTTCGAGTATTTATGACCGTTTATTCTTTCTTTTATGTATTGTGATGTTTGGCCGATGTATACTTTAGGGCAATTTGAACAGTTGATTTGGTATATGCAATTTGATGTTTTTTCTGTGGGAATTTTTGTTTTGAGTTTGGTGTAGATGTGTTGTATATTATTTTTATTTTTATGGACTATTTTAATGTTGAATTTTTTTAAGTTATTGTTTAATTTTTCTGATAAGTGTTGAACATATGGCATAACTATGTAATTTGATTTATTTTTTATTTAGGTGCCCCCATACTATTGAGCTATTGCTGATGAAATCATGGAACTCGTCATGGAAGATCTAGAGACAAAAATAATAAAAAAATTTCAATATAAATTGCCTTTCTTCAAAAGATTTGTAGACGATTGCCTGACTGCTATTCCTGAAAAACTCATAAACAATTTGATAAAAACATTCAATAGCTACCATCCAAATTTACAATTTACCTCAGAATTAGAAATAAATGGCAAAATAAATTTTTTAGACCTAACATTAATACGAAACAGTAATTCAGCCATAGAAACAATATGGTACGCAAAACCTATATGGTCCGGAAGATATTTAAATTATAACTCTATAGTTCCAATAGAACATAAAAGGAGTGTTATTTCAGGTGGAGCAGAGAGATCGTTGAAACTCACAATTACCAAATACAGAAATATAACTATAAAAAAAGCGAAAGAAATACTTAAAGAAAATAATTACCCTACAGAAATGATAGAAAAAATATTCAAGGATAAAATTCACATTATGTACAACACAATAAACAAAATAAAAACCGAAAAAAATAAATCAAATTACATAGTTATGCCATATGTTATGTAACACTTATCAGAAAAATTAAACAATAACTCAAAAAAATTCAACATTAAAATAGCCCATAAAAATAAAAATAATTTAAAACACATATACACCAAACTCAAAACAAAAATTCCCACAGACAAAACATCACATTGCATATACCAAATCAACTGTTCCAATTGCCCTAAAGCATACATTGGCCAAACATCACAATACATAAAAGAAAGATTAAACGGTCATAAATACTCCAAAAACAACACGGCTTTAAAAAAACACGAACAAAAAAAATCATACATTATAAAATATTGAACAAAGAAAATAACTATAAATTTAGAACTATATTGGAAATGATTCACATTAAGAAGAAAAAAATGCCATAAACTATAAAACAGATACAAATAGTTTATCTAAAATATACTATAATCTCATAAAATAAAATTTAAAATCCAAGAAATGCACGCCCATGAAACCAAAGATAAGAATTCATCGGAAGATGCGCATTTCCTAAACAAACGAATCCACAGATGTTACCCATAGACCATAATTCTCGCACTAATCAGTTTTACGAAAGATTTGTGAAATTGAAGTCGATTTCCAAAGAACATGAACCTGTAATATTCTTGAAAAAGGCCTAGAGCCGAAGTATATGTAGAAAAAACAATTATTCCATCAATTTTAAACTATGCTCATTCCCAAGAAACCTTCACACTTTAATTTCGCAGTTTAATAGACATCCAAAACGAGGAATTCTGTCTGCAGTATGCGGAAAACGTCCCATATTTATTTAAGGCACTAGAGTTTCAGGGGGGTTATTAAAAGCTCTGATGCTCCAAATGGCACTGTTTACTACTGGAATTGTCGTAAAAGATACGTCAGAAAGATGGCGTTGACAGCTAATGTCGAAAATAGAACTTGAAACATATGAGCTTCCACCAACAAATCAATAAGTAACTAACGGTTCTGTTTCAACTGTTGGTTGAAAAAGTTACACAAGACTTCTTTGTAGCTTCTGAATTTGATATAGAAACTAATGAGGAATCTATCTTCTATTATCTCAACGTTAATTATAGTTAAATTGCTTCCTAATTGCTCGAAAATCTGAACGATTTATGAGATTTCGATGATTTTGTTGGTGCTATTCTTTTAAAATACAGCCTTTCACTGAAAATGTGAATAATAACTTAAATGATTGCGGAAATTGGATTATATGTTGTGCAATACTGAAAGTTTTATGATATTTTAAGTAAACGTATACAGGATGGTCCTCCGGGAACTCCATCGATCCATATATGGAAAAGTTTACATTGGACAAATCTGAAATTTTGGTAGTAAATTAACGTGTATGGGGGCCACCCATTTAAAATATTTTCAAGATAGCCTTACTTCCGGTTATACCGGCAGTAAAAGTCAACTTCCGTATTTTAAATAGAATATCCTATATATTATTGCATTTATGGATTCATTGGAAAATTCTAGATATAGTTTGTGTATAATGTGCTATACCTGAGTCTAACCTATCTAACTTATCCTGAGATAAGTAAAATTATCTCAGGAATTCACAAATTTTCGGAATAGATGACCTCATATAAAGTTACCCTTATTTTTAATGCTTGATACGATGAAAGACTTAGGTATAGCAGATTATACACAAACTATATCTAGAATTTTCCGAGGAATCTAAAAATGCAATAATATACAGGATGTTATATTTGAAATAAGGAAGTTGACATTCATTTCCGGTACAACCGGAAATGTCACCATCTTAAAAATATTTTAGCCGCATGGCCCCATTCACATTAGTTTACTAGTGATTTTCAGATTTCTCATAAGTATACTTTTCCATATACGGATCGATGGACTTCCCGGAGGACCATCCTGTATAGAATATCACCACTCCAATTAATACTTATTGAAACTCTGATGTTGCTAAATAAACATCTCTCATCCCCAAAAAATTATATTCTTAGTAAACAATGAACCATAAAAATTAATTTTTTCTTTACATTTCCCACAAAATTGTGATTTTTACAAAACTTTTCAACGAATAATTTCAGTAAAATTATCGAATCGAAAAATTTCGAATTTTCAATGATTATTTTACATTTCAGTGAAAATAGGATCAATTTTGAGTAACAAAAACGGATTTTCGCGAGAAAGCAGCAATCATTTGTGGCTTCTAATTACCTATTGTTCGAATTCTCCCAATCTGGAGATGTCTATTTATAAACTACAAATGGTTCTCGTGTTCGTGAATTTTCGTTCGTTTTCTTGACTCTAAGTTCGTATTCACCTGAAATTTGAGTACATCCTTCTGATGAGAGCCAACAAGCTCGAAACACGTGTCAATGGCTGCATAAAAGTGCGGCCATACCATTATCTACTTCTAGTTTGGTTTATATATATATATATATATATATATATATATATATATATATATATATATATATATATATATATATATATATATATAATTATATATATATTTATATATATATATATATATATATATATAAATTTTTTCTATATGATGTTTTTGCCTGTTGATTATCTAAAAAGAAATTTCAATTTTTTGGTAATAATGGTGAAGAAGACTTAACCACTTCTGAAGCGAATGTTTCTGAGCCAGAAACATTCCTCTGAATATTGAAAAGACTAATCAGCCAAGTTGATTGAAGAAAAGATAATTGGCGTTTGAATTAATAGTAATTTATGAAATTCAATTATTCATTTGTTTTGAAAGTTGTAATCAACAACAAAACGTCAACGAAAATTAAGTTTTTCGATATTACGATACTACAAACAAAGCTATAAACAATTCATAAAATTGTAGCGTTTCATCTTTAAAAATTTCAAATTGTTATTATGTTCATTGAAAATTGTTCATTTCGATGTTTTGGCAAAGCTACAAATAACGCTCATGTCAAAGAGATTCCATTTCATTGAATCTAATATAAATTCATCATAAATTCATTAGATTTGTTCTGGTTGTGCCTAAAATATAAATTTTGTGACACAAAACAGACATATTTATTTATATATTTATTTAACATACACTGTTTTACAAGTACTTATTACGAAACAGGAAAGACAACAGATACTAAAACAAAAGTTAATAGAAGGAGTTTATGATAGAATTCTCACTTGATAAAATAAATTATAATCATATAAAAAACTTAAATTTGAGTGAAAAAAAAAACAAAACAGATTGTGCATGGCTATATATAAAAACGAAGAATTGCAGAACGCGTCTTCTTGTTCAATTTAGAAAATTATTCGCAATGCATAGTGGCAGTTTAAATTTCCCAAATCCATTAGCAAATCTAAATAAATACGAATTATTCATTCATTATTCATTCATCACTTGAGTTTAAAATGCTATTGATCATTCAATTTTCATCCATAAAAGATTATCAATATATCTTCTCCTTCATATGAGTATATGAGGTCATGACATTCAAACCATAACAACGAATTGATGGATGGTTCTCATTGATTTACAGTTGAAGGGTTAACACAGTAGTCTATTCTAGTACCCGTTACTTCTATGAAGTGAATACCCATTCGATGACCTTCCAAATGAGCTATCAGTTGTTATACAAATGTCTAAAATATTTTATGGTTCGTATATTGCTTGAGACGACATAAAAGATACTTTTTTATTTCTCTCATAATCGTTATTTGAATAATAAAATAAAGATGACTTTTGGCTGGTACTAACAACAGCAAGTTTAATGTTAATAAGAATAATTGTATAATTATTTTTATTTTGCACTTAGGAGAAAATTGCATCAATTTTTAATCAATACTAATACTACTTGAATATAAACATTTGAACTTTTGATTTACACTTTTATTGATAACATAGCATGACGGGTTTCGTCGTTACAAACGACTTCTTCAGATGTATTCTGAATCTGAAGTACCTAAATATTAAAAATGAAGAAGTAGCATCTTAAGAAGTAGTTTGTAACGACAAAAAGCGTCATGCTATGTTTTCAATAAAAGTTTAAATCAAAAGTTCAATTGTTTGAATTTTAGTTTATATTCAATTATAATGGATTTACATCAGGTAAACGCCAACACTATTCGATATACTAATATTAAATTATAGATACAGATTAATCTGTAGCACAGAAGCTAATATAGGATTGAAGAAACAGATTTTTTATATTCAAAATGTTCTGTCTCGAAACTCTTGCGTTTTAGGTTATGAAATGGAGGTATAATTAGAATAATCTGTGAATATACACTTCAAAAATAACACTCAGTCAAAATAACACACGTTATATTTTATTTTCTTTATATGATGCTCCCGTTATTATTGCAGAATTTATCAATATATCAATATATTTTGACGCATATAGTAGTTAAACTTAACACTTGTTTCTTAGGCTATCATTTTATTATTTTATATTTTCAAATGATGGAAAACAACACATGTAAAATTTTAAAAAATTATTCTAGAGTACCAGTGTTTAGTTTAAAATTTGAAACAAATCGAAACAATTAACAAGAAACAATATAATTTTGTCAATAAACTAATGCAAGTTTTTCTATTTTTCTATTGAATTTTATTATAAAATTCAATTATTCATTAGTTTTGACAAAGTTGCGATATACAACGAAACGTCAACGGAAATAAAGCTTTTAACATTAAAAATAGCCTTTTATTGCTAAAAATATTAAAAATCTGAAACAGACAATTAATTAATTTCGAAATATATATATATATATATATATATATATATATATATATATATATATATATATATATATATATATATATATATATATATATATATATATATATATATATATATATATATATGTTACCGAAAATGTATGTAATCCGTCATTGTATACAATTCCTAGGAAGTGTATGTAATTCCTAAAATAGCATGGAAATGTGTTAAATAAATTATATTAGGCACATTTCCTAGGAAATCAATACATTTCCTAAATAGCAATCGGAAATATAAAACATTTAGGATATGGAAGGGTCGATTTTGTGATGAATACATTTTGAAAGTTACTAGATAGTTGATTTTCGAAGCTTTAATTAGTAAAGTAATATGAAGATTACATATTATATTTTACAAAATGATTGTTACCTAAATGCTATTGTTATTGATTATTATCATTTTAACAACGTGTTTTATTACAGAAAGCATTATTTTTATTCATTTCCGAATACGATATTGAAATTATATACAATTCCTAGGAATTGTGCACATTTCCTAGGACATTTATGGATGAAATAGATTTTGAAACAATATTTTATACATTTCCTAAATAGTTTCGGAATTGTACACATTTCCTAGCATTTGTATGCAATTCCTAGATTTCATACATTTCCGGTAACATATATTATATATATATATATATATATATATATATATATATATATATATATATATATATATATATATATATATATATATATATATATATATATATATATATATTTTTGAAAGTTTTTAGCATTAACAGGCTTTTTAATATGAAAAAGTTTATTTCTGTTGACGTTTCGTTGTTATATTACAACTTTGTCAAAACTAATGAATAATTGAATTTATGAGTTACTATGGATATCAAATGTCAAACTTAATTTTTAGAAAAATCAAATTAGTTTTTTTGTATATTCACTTATTGATTTTCATTATCAGAGGAATATTTCTGGCTCAGCATTCGCTTCGGAAGTTTTAGTCTTCTTCACCATGAGGAAACCTCTGAAAAACTCATGGTAAGCCAGGTGATTCTTAAGTGTGATTATATTTACATATATACAATTACATATAGTTTTTTATATATACTTATCCAGAATGTGTATATTGTTCGTTTATGTGTGTGAAATTGAAGGTAGATCTGGAAAGAATGAGTTGTGAGATGTGATGTTTTGTGATTGTTGTGTGTTCATTTTGCGAGTGTTATTTGTGAGGTTTATTAAGTTGTTGTAGATAGAATTTAGATGTTTAATGTCCGTTCTTTCATTGACTGTGTTTTCCAAATTTTTACGAATGTGTAACATTTCTAAAATTTCTCTACATTTTTTGTCTCTTTCAGTTGCCAAAATTTTCGTATTTTTGTAATTAAAATCATGTTTTTCTGTTATTTTATGTTTATTTAAGGCTGTGATTTGAGTTTTCGCGTATTTATGTGCTTTGATTCTTTCTTCGAGATTTTGTGCTGTTTGACCGATATAGCTTTTATTGCAATTGTTACACGGAATATTATAAACTGTATGAGTTTTCTCTGAATTACAGTTTTACTTTTTAATTTTGTATATATTTCTTTGATTTGATTTTTGGCAGTATGTGCTATTCTTAAATTATAAGGTTTTAATATTTTAGCAATATTTGTACTTAGTTTTGGAATATATGGTAAGGGAATGTAATTATTTTCGTTAGATTCATTTCTTTTTGAATTTAAAGTATTATATAATTTATGAATTCTGCTTTTCATGATTTTGTTGATTAAATTTGATGGGTAATTATTTTTCATGAGAAGAGTACGAACTTCTTCAAGTGTTTCATGTCGTAAACATGGTGATGTTAATTTTAGTGATCTATCTATAAAATTAATTATTATACCTTTTTTCTGGGAATAATGATGATTACTTATATAATTTATGGTTCGTTGCGAATTTATTTCTTTTCTGTACCATCTTGTAAAAATTTTGTTATCTTTTCTTATAATTGTTATATCAAGAAAATTTAATTTTTCATCTTTTTCTTCTTCAAGTGTGAATTGTAATTTATTATGAAAACTATTGAAACGTTCTAATATATTATCAATTTGATCTTTATCTGCTATTATTAAACAATCATCAACATATCTTTTATATAATAAGATATTTTCTTCTAAATTTTTTATTATATCTTCTTCTAAAAATTCCATTACTAATTGTGCAATGACACTTGAAATTGGACTGCCCATTGCTACACCATCTAGTTGTTGATAAAATTAATAATAATTTAATAAAATACAATGGGCAGTCCAATTTCAAGTGTCATTGCACAATTAGTAATGGAATTTTTAGAAGAAGATATAATAAAAAATTTAGAAGAAAATATCTTATTATATAAAAGATATGTTGATGATTGTTTAATAATAGCAGATAAAGATCAAATTGATAATATATTAGAACGTTTCAATAGTTTTCATAATAAATTACAATTCACACTTGAAGAAAAAAAAGATGAAAAATTAAATTTTCTTGATATAACAATTATAAGAAAGATAACAAAATTTTTACAAGATGGTACAGAAAAGAAATAAATTCGCAACGAACCATAAATTATATAAGTAATCATCATTATTCCCAGAAAAAAGGTATAATAATTAATTTTATAGATAGATCACTAAAATTAACATCACCATGTTTACGACATGAAACACTTGAAGAAGTTCGTACTCTTCTCATGAAAAATAATTACCCATCAAATTTAATCAACAAAATCATGAAAAGCAGAATTCATAAATTATATAATACTTTAAATTCAAAAAGAAATGAATCTAACGAAAATAATTACATTCCCTTACCATATATTCCAAAACTAAGTACAAATATTGCTAAAATATTAAAACCTTATAATTTAAGAATAGCACATACTGCCAAAAATCAAATCAAAGAAATATATACAAAATTAAAAAGTAAAACTGTAATTCAGAGAAAAACTCATACAGTTTATAATATTCCGTGTAACAATTGCAATAAAAGCTATATCGGTCAAACAGCACAAAATCTCGAAGAAAGAATCAAAGCACATAAATACGCGAAAACTCAAATCACAGCCTTAAATAAACATAAAATAACAGAAAAACATGATTTTAATTACAAAAATACGAAAATTTTGGCAACTGAAAGAGACAAAAAATGTAGAGAAATTTTAGAAATGTTACACATTCGTAAAAATTTGGAAAACACAGTCAATGAAAGAACGGACATTAAACATCTAAATTCTATCTACAACAACTTAATAAACCTCACAAATAACACTCGCAAAATGAACACACAACAATCACAAAACATCACATCTCACAACTCATTCTTTCCAGATCTACCTTCAATTTCACACACACAAACGAACAATATACACATTCTGGATAAGTATATATAAAAAACTATATGTAATTGTATATATGTAAATATAATCACACTTAAGAATCACCTGGCTTACCATGAGTTTTTCAGAGGTTTCCTCATGGTGAAGAAGACTAAAACTTCCGAAGCGGATGCTGAGCCAGAAATATTCCTCTGATAATGAAAATCAATAAGTGAATATACAAAAAAACTGATTTGATTTTTCTAAAAATTAAGTTTGACATTTGATATCCATAGTAACTCATAAATTCAATTATTCATTAGTTTTGACAAAGTTGTAATATAACAACGAAACGTCAACAGAAATAAACTTTTTCATATTAAAAAAGCCTGTTAATGCTAAAAACTTTCAAAATAAATACCTCAAACAGGCAATAAATCAATTTCAAGATATATGTATATATATATATATATATATATACATATTTTTTTTCATGGACTTGTAGCGTTACAGTGGATTTGAAGAGTAGCATATGAAAAATCGTGAACTAAGTCACAAAACTTGAAGTCTAGGAAATCTCTTTATTCAAGATGATTCAAAACTTTCCGACGTTTTCATTTTGATCTTCAGGCGTACTGAAAATACTCTAAAATAAATACTATTTTGATATGTATTATGAATTCTACTCAAAAAAAGAATATATGGCATCAAAAAGTTACCACTTATTCCCAATTCAAGCAACTCATACAAAACTGTGTCGTTACAAAAACGAAATAATCAACTGTCGAGGAATATATTTATAATATGTAATGGAAAAATAAAGACATCCTTCAACTTTATAATAAGAAATTCACTCATAAATGATAATTATTGAAATCTTTAAAAGCGTGTTCCTATGTTATGGTTCTTTTTACAATTACTATTGAAAGCAATCTGTGAAGAATTGATATAGTTCATTGATTCAAAAAAAAATCAAGTAGTTGCAGATTTGTTTACATCTTCAATTCAGCCAGAAAATATCGAAATGAAAATTGTACGCTTTATATTCAAATTTCTTATTCGTTTACGTTTTCACGACTTCAGATAAATAAATCATTCCATTTATTTTCAGAGGGGGTTGTAACAATTACCAAAAGGAGATGTCTTGGGAAAGACATGGATATTTGCATTTTCCATGTGCGGTGTTAAAGACTGGTACTCACCGTTTAAGCTATCAACAATATACGATCGAAATGTACAGTCTTAATCAGCCATCAGTAATTATTATCAACACTCACTTCTTTGCGAGCTACTTGCACTTGAAATTACATTTTTCTTACCGTCTACATAGTTGGGTCGTTGCACTACTAAGAATTATCCGACCGGGATACAGTGCAATAAGGGTTCCTCTTTCCACCAAGGAAAATGGTTACAAAGATTAGATACATAGAAATTTAGCATACCTGTACATAATCATAGAAACAATACTTTGTATTCATGAAATTTCACCCTTTTAGGCGCTTTATCTGCTTTCATTAGGCTTGATTTTAATATTTCGATCTTCTAGAATACAGAGATCCTGAATGTGTCACTCATATTATGTCTTTTCAATATATATTTGAAGAATCTATGATTTTTTGTGGGATATTCTCGACAGTAATTGGACCAAGGTAGTGTGTTCAAATAATGCGATAATAATTAAGAGGAAATTTCCTTTGCTGCTTAGAATTTTAACATGAATGTGTAAGCAATATGAAAATGTGGTTTTATATTTTCAACAATACGGTAGAAGTTTGAATCAGTTTCGCATATGTCGAGAAAACTCCTTGTTCAAAAGCTGAAGGTGACATTTGAATCACTTGAAACTTCTACTTTTAAAGGTTTTCTTTTAAAAGTCTTTAGAATAACTAATTTCCAATCTGACGGATAATTCAAGTGTTTGAATTATCCTATAGTTATAATAAATTCGCACCAATTGAATGCCAATATTATTCAATAATTTTCAAACATCAGCAACAAGCACTACTGATTGGCATCAATGATCAACACCACTGAAAACACCACTGACTGTCTCAGGACAATCTCTGTGCATTTGAACCTAATGTCTCAGCAGGTCATCATGTGTTGGAAGCTCTGGATTATTACCCACGGCACGGAAACCCCATCTCTAGAGATTTGCTACGCATCTCGTTACACTACCTTTGAATCAAAGTCAGTTAAAACTTTTCCAAGTAGCAAAATACAGGTGACAAGTTTCGGACCCTCCATCCCTTAGTTCCTCTGTCGTATGTGCTGTTTTTTTCCATAGACCAAGTCATCGAGCTCTTGGTAAAATTGTTAACTCCTCAGTTGTTTTAATGAAACTATCTGCAAGTCTTTAGTATGGATGGGCATTCATTCTTTTCCTTTTGATGTTCGGTCTACATATTGCTTGGGTATTTTAATTTCAGAAGTCTCATCCCTTTGTATTCCAAGTGGGATTATTACAATGATTAGTAGAGTTTATCTATCTATATAGGTGTTTATTTATAACACTCAAATATAATAAACGATGTTTGGTTTATTATACCAGAGATGTATCGATGTATCGTTTATGTCATTGCATTTGAGTTGAATCAATGATAAAATCATGATGTATAAAATAAAGTTGGATCAGTATACTGTACTATAAGTGAAAACTTTTTGCAACATGTTTCTGTCTTTCGACTCTTAGTCAACACTATAGTTCGACAAGGCACGAATGATCATAGAAGACTCAATTGATCACAGAAATTGGAAGAAAATGTTCATAGAAGATACACTTGATAAAAGAAGGTACAATTAATGAATTTATAAAACTGCACTCAAAAAGTAGGAATACAAAAAGGAGGGTACAGAAGTGAATGAAACTAACAGTGTTCAGATATCATGAGTACGTATTAAGATGAACCATATTCATAGTCAACTCGAGAATAAATCAAATTCAAAATCTAGTATTTCACATCTGTGAACACGTTAGTGAGGATCAACCTGGAGTAAAAATCACATAACATTCAACCATTGTGATCTCAACATCAAGCCAATCAAATTTAAAAGACTACAACAACCTAATCAATAATAACCTCAAGAATGATTGTACAAGACAATTGATGTACTGTATGATCCAAAGTGTACTAATCAAAGAACAGTTTGCATAGGCACCAAAGAACCTCTGCTATAGATGGTGATTTCATCAACAGATCCAATCAACAGTTGTTTGTATCAATTGTAAGTACGTTAATGTATGTTTTCCGCAATGAACCGGTAACCTCTTGTCGCTATAGATTTGTCGTTGTAGATTTGCCAGTTAGAATTCCAAACACGCTTTCAATCCAGTAATTCATTAGAAGCTGTTGTTGAAAACAAACTCAAATTACACATCGATAAGTATTTCCTTCAATCTTGCTTCCAATGACTTCCATATTATAGATTGAAAATTTGAATAGAGAACGAATGATACTAATTTTCTGAATTGCAGACTTTATAATTATAATGAAAAAAAAAATATATATATATATATATATATATATATATATATATATATATATATATATATATATATATATATATATATATATAAATATATATATATATATATATATATATATATATATATATATATATATATATATATTATATATATATATAGTAAATACTGAGACTCTTAATCGAAATATCGAAATATTTCAAATAAAACTCTCAGGGAGCTGTCTACACAAATGTTGTCAACGAGAACGAACCCATCACTTTCGAGAGTGAATATTAAGAGCGTTTCATCAAAAATTCATCGATCTTGTTGAATGATAATAGGATACAATTGTTTCATCATTATTATGAACCATCAGTCCATATTTAATCTATCAATCAAGAATCGGTGACTTTCAAAACGAACATAGGTCCTATACCAAATTAAGAGAAGTTCTAGAGAGTGAAATACTCACGTAGGCTCCCACTATCGGCGAAAGGACGTATAAACACTCCCTAGCGTTCAAGATTCCTACTCATGACAACAAGAGTGCGAGTGGAAGGCTTTGTAGATATTTCATTCGAACACAACAGAAAATTGACTGATGATTCATAATAATGATGAAACAATAGTATCCTATTATCATTCAACAAGATCGATGAATTTTTCGAAACGCTCTTAATATTCACTCTCGAAAGTTATGGGTTCGTTCTCGTTGACAACATTTGTGTAGACAGCTCCCTGAGAGTTTTATTTGAAATATTTCGATATTTCGATTAAGAGTCTCAGTATTTACTAGTATTGAATTACCTGTGAATCTTTGAACTATATATATATATATATATATATATATATATATATATATATATATATATATATATATATATATATATATTTGAATTTCTAGGTTACTGTTCCAAGTTAACTACTTTTTATTATTGATTTGAAACATAGATCGATTTCATGATCAAATTTTGGATGTGGGTTTTACAAATAAATCATATGGAAATTATTATTACAAAATGTGACAAGAAATGAGTTATACCAAAAATAGGAATCAAAATGAATGAACATTACATATTTAACTACATACAAGTGATACTAATTGGGCTAGATCTGAACAGTGAATAACAAAATATAGATTATCTACTTCTGAAAGAAATTTAACGACATTAACATATCGTCAAATGAATTTAACTATACCTACAAAACTGCATGCATGTTTAAAATTATACACACACAACAAAATAAAATGCATGAATTATGACTTACGTTGTTGATTTTATTTTATATACTTTATTCTCCTTTCTCTAACGTTTCGCCCTCAAATAGGCCCTTTTGAAGGGACTTAAAACACAAAAAAAATCAACAACTTAAATAAGCCTTAGACCCAAGAAAATCAATCGTACATATATACCTATTAGGCTTAAGAATAAATCCTCCAATATATATCGTGCGTTTCCTTTTGTGCACAGATAATTAATTTATATCTAGGATCCTTCCGTTCTGCTTCAATTAGAGCTTCTGGCAGACGAAATAATAGATGCTCCACCCATTCAAAGAGGAAATTGCGATTCCTTTGTGATAGATAAGCTCCGAGATATTTCCATTGCGACAACTTCGGTGGAAAAGTCAGAGTCCGTTTCTAGCGCACGCCCTGGAGTATGCCTTTGAACGCGCACGTTCCTATCGATTTCGGTTGAACGCAAATTGAGATGATTGCCGATTACATGGCAAAAGTATTCAGGCATTTCCTCATTGTCGAAAAATTCCAATACATGCTACAAGTGTTGCATGCAATTGTCAATAATTTTCTCTATTTTTTATGAGTTGATCGATAATACTCTCGACCCTTCATTTTCATTCTGTTTTTAACTGATGTTTTGACAAGTATTTTAATTTTATGTATTCTGTTTCATTACTTTTCTTTCTTCGTCATTTCTCATGCAATCTCAAAATGAGTTAAAATAAATAATATAAAAAATGAAAATAACCCCAATAAACATGACAATGACAACAATGAAATAAAAAGGAATATAATAACAAAAAGAACCGGTCTCTTGTCAGACTACTATATTTTTATAGTTTCTTGTATTTCAAATAATTTAAATAGATATAATTTCAATAACACTGTTTCTATGAAGACATTCTTGAAAATCAAGCAACAAAAGATATAGACTTACATATATCATAAATGAATGAAATTTTTCACTGTCGATAGCACTAAAAAGCATCCGTTGACACGTGTTTCGAGCTTGTTAAAAATCAGCAGATTTTGAAGTAGAAAAAACTTGCAGATAAAAAAAATGAAGACTTCTGCAGTTGAAGTGGTGTTTTTTTATTTCCATATTTGTCCAGCTTAAACTAGGCTACGCCGTTCTGAAGTGAACGAAAAAGATCCCCATTAATTTTCAGGGCCCTTTCATTACTTTCCTCACGTCAAATCTCCCACGTATCGGTATATAATTGTAAAAAAAAAATTTACTTTTCAGTTAAACTGAAAAGGTTTTCAGTTAAACTGAAAAGGTTTTCAGTCTAACTTTTGAAAATAGGGTAACACCCCGAAACAATTTTTTTTTTATTTGAATTTACCCGCATCAACTACGGAGGGTTATTAGCGGTGGTACAATCAGAGACACATACAAAACAAATTAATGATAAACAACAGAGGTTAAACAGATTTAAACACTTATGAAACCAAGCCAAGTGTTTTTATTTAATATATTCAATATTCATATATTTTTGAGAACACCAACAGGCAGTTTTTGAATGATGTGTGGAATGAATTTTTGCGTTATCGTTGAACCATAATTTAAGATACCTTCTTATTCTAATTATTCTAGACATTTTTCATAGAATTAAATGAAATTGCACTTTGATAAAAAAGCAGAAAATATTGATGACATATTTCAATATTTCATATTTAATATTTTCGTAAAATTTGTAATTCATCAATGATTAGATGTTATTTACGAGAAGGATTTTTCAATACAATTCGTGTATAAGTCTGAGAATATTATTTTTTTCTACTGATTTTAGTGATAAGTTGTGTTTTGACTTCATTTTAGGATAATTTGAATCAAATCTGTGAAAATTATATGCAGGAATTTAGAATAGCTCTTCAGTTTTAACTCTTTCGAATTTATTGTATTTTTTTACCTCTGTCGATTCCATCAAACACAGAACACAAAACCATAAAAATGATAAAAAACATTGATTGTCAACCAATGACGTGAGTGAATAAAATGGTTAAAAATGTGATTAAAGTATTTGCAAGGCTCAAAAAGGAGACTGCTAATAAACAATACAAATCAGAGGTTCGTCAGCGTTTATTCTTAGTACAGTTTTAATAGGAAATCAATTTTCCAGAACTATATCATCTCAAGGTCGACGTCTGGCTTCGAAGATTTGATTATACCTCATAGAAGTAACGAGACTTCTAAGTGCTCTTATCATCAATTCAGGAAAGTATTAAAAAACTGAAAATTAATAGATTATTAGAACGATTTTTTCTGAGAATCTACTTCGTTATCTCGTCTTTTATTCATGAAGAATGTTGATGATATTACAACATAACCTCAAATTGTCTTCGTTGGCAACGCTTTCTTCAATCTTGTTTTCTGCAGTTATCAAAGCCTTTTCTTCTGTGCATTGACTGTTGTTATGACACATTCTTTCTTGGACTTCCAGCAATTAATTGCTTTGTTTTCCCACATTGTCCTCTGAATTCATCTCATGTTTATGTCCCATGGATAGCGAGGAAGAACCAGTTTAGAGAGTAGTTATAATTTGCAACCAATTGATTTTTGACTCAAAGCTGTAACACTAGCTCTTTATCTAGGCTTGTGTTCTTTCAAGATGATCATCTCTACCTTCGGCGTTGTTGATAAGATTTCTCTTGGTTTTAATGTGGTTTATTTTAGAGTTAAGTAAACATCTCTCTCATAACGCCCAGAGAAGTCAAATGGAGCAGACAGCTTACTACGATACAGTAGTTAAGTCAAGAAGAGCTTTCCGATTCTCATTGACAACAATCGTAAAATTCATCGTAACCTAGATCTAAAGGAAGACATTCATCCAGTTCACAAAGAACTCTCATTGTCAGTTGAAATTCATAAGATTCAAATTATGAGATACCCAGACTGTTTCGTACAATTTTCAAAAATACCAAAACCTTTTGGGTAAAAAGAGTAGTTACATTAATGATTTATTAATGTCAATTCCCTTTTTTACCATAGTTAGTGAAATATTATTGAATGATTAGTACAAATACCAAAACTTGGCTAAATTCATCAGAAAAAAAGAATAAATATTCTTCGCAGTGTTAATGAGGTAGATTGTTGAATACAGTTTGTACACTAAAAGTGCTGAGTTCGAATCTTGGATGGATATTTGTGCATCTGTATGAATTTAGTAGTTTTGAGAAACATATATTTCATCGGTTGCTGTTGAGCACATAAAAATTTGAAGAGTTTTTTGGTAGTGGCATTAAGCTTATGATGCATGCTCATGAGTGCCAATTGAAAAGAAGTCACCCGACTTCAATGAACCCACAAAATCTGCTAATAAAAATATTACAGGTATCATAAGGTCTTCGATCAAAATGCATCTCAAGATGAAATATTTGACATGGTAGCGAAACCAGTTGTAAGCAGGTAAAGTTTTTATCATTAATCTGAATTATTCTATATTTTTGAACTTTTCTCCATTTTTAGTGTGATGCATGGCTTCAATGGAACAATTTTTGCATATGGACAAGTGAGTAATTTATCTATTGAATAAAAATTAATTGGTGAATTGATTTTAGAAAAAATAGATATACCCACTATCACGGATTCCTCAAAATTTTTCATTCACCCTGTATAAGACCTATATTTTCTTGAAATTCTATATATCTTTGGCTTAACTTTCGGACAAATAGAGACAGTAAATAATGAAAAAACACAACTAAGACCGTCGTATTTTGATTCAACTCTTTTCTCCTTTTTGGTCATAATTTGAAAACTTACGACATTATCCTACATTTTTTAACTGAAATATCTTCGTTCTCAAAATACTCTCAATTAATCTAAGTATGAAGAAAATATTGAAGAAATTAAATAAAATTTGATTTGGTACAGTCGAAAAAAAAGTTTTTCCGAACTGTATATTTTTGTATATAGCAGTAAGCTACTAGTTCTCACACAACTATAAAAATTCAAACCCGAGTCACAAATTGACTGGAAAATATCACATTATATCAATTTTTATAGAATTAAACGAAAATTAACATAAGGATCATAAGGAATCATTTTTTCGTTTATAGACAGGTAGCGGAAAAACCTACTCCATCACAGGGTGCCCAAAGAATTACAACAACAGAGGTATTATTCCAAGATGTATTGAACAAATTTTTGAATATCTGAATAAAGTAAGTATTCCCCACTGATGATACAGTTGAAAAAATACTATCATTTTACAGAATCCTGATGTTTATTCAGTTCATCTGTCGTATTTGGAAATTTATAACGAAGTTGGTTACGATCTTTTAAGTCCAAAGCAAATAATAGCTTCTAAACTGGAGGAGTTTCCGTAAGTTGTAATTCTGAAAGTTGGCAACACGTATTACAATATGAGGTTACAGGCGCGTATTCATGTTAGAAGACGCAAAAGGCGAAGCTCATCTGAGAAATTTGAGTATACATTCTGTATTTACTGAAAAAGAAGCGATGAGATTGTTATTTTTGGGAGATACTAATAGGTGAGAAATTCGAAATTATAATGTTTTCAATGAATTGAAATATTTTCAATTGATTGAAGAAAAGAATTGACGACGATTTATTGTTTGGCGTCTTAAATTTGTTCATATTTACACAAAATTAGTGTAACATCCTAAGTAATTGAAGTATGTACCAACAATTTCTATAGTTAGTCAACAGAATTATTAATGCGAAATTTTGTGTAATAATATGCGTAGTTCTTAATAACACTCGTAGTATAAAAACCTGAATAAATGACACGGAGGTGTCGCTTATTTTTTTATGAAACATTATGTTTAAAACTATAAAATTCAAAATTAAAAAATTTCACTTAAGTTTCACTGAATATATTTAAAAAATAATATTGTATAAAAATAGATAAAAGTAATATTGTATACTCTTGATAATGGCCTAACCACCCGAAACATATGTAGAGTTTTTAATATATTCAGTGGAACTTAAGTCAAGTGTGTTTATTTTTAATTTTATAGTCTTTAAAAACCTAAAAGGTATTTCTTGTGATTAACTACTTTATTGTGTAATGGAAATGAAGGTTTTATTCTCGAATTAAAGAAAGGAACGATGTTTTATTATATAAAGTAAATAGGAGCTTGCTGAAGATTCTGTTCATGTAGAAGGAGTAGAAACTTATGGAATAAATATATAATTCTAATAAAATTGTAACTGTCTGATGCACTACGCTGAAAGATTTTGCAGAAAACTAATATAAGGTATTTATTCATTTATATTATTCAACATAAACTGTTTTACAGGACAGGTCCTAATTACAAAACAGGAAAGACAACAGGTACTAAAAACAAAATTGGAAGTACAAAAGTTTCATTGTTGTACTTCAAAATTTAAAAGTTCAATTTTAAATGACGGAGTTTGTGATATGAAATCACAACTGATAAAATGAAATACAATTAAAGAAATAAAAGAAACTTAAATGCTGTCTAAACTTATTCATACATATACAACATAAACACACATTCATATACATACATATAACTATATGCGTGAGTATACATGCATGTCTATCATGTACGTGAATACACATATATGATTGTTCAAGCAGAGGCTATGCAGAAGAAGGAAACTTGAATCAGTAACAGAACAGTTGAATATATCCACCTTGGCCCCCATCTTTATAACAGTAAGAGAAGCCAAAACAATTTTTGGAAGTTCTGTTCATTTAGGAGGTTAACGCAAAATCTACCTCACTCTTAAGTTACTAGCTTTCCTACAGGTCATTTTACTTTTTGTACTAATACACGAGTACCAGTACAGCTTATGTTCGATTTCCATCAAGTCTGCTGACTGATTCTAGTAGATATTTGAAATTATTCGGATATCTTTATAATCTAAGCCAGCCAAATCCAGGGTATTGATCATTTCATGACGTTGAATTCGTTCAAATGCTTTTGAGATGATACAGATTGTTTAAATCTCAGTTTGAAAGTTCTAAACTCTGATTTAGACAAAGAACAATCCCTGATATTTATTCTTTCGTATGTTTTATGTTATTTCTTCATTTCTGTTTCTTCTGTTTTTTGGTTGTAAATTATTTAACATAATTTGAAGGTTTGATAATATAATCCTGAAGACTTGGCTAAATTCCGCTAAAATTGTTTCTTTGGACACATGTTTTGGTCTACCAAACCATTCTGAAGAGTGGTTACATATGAAGATAACATATTTTCTGGTCTTATCGTATCTTGTAACGTGGAAAAATTTCAATAAACCATTTATCCCACAATGTCTGTCAGACACTCTTGTGTGGTTGAATGAATGAATACTCCTTTTACAGAACAATAGCAGAGACACCAACTAACGAATATTCATCGAGATCCCACTGTATTTTCACCATTTATCTTAGCAGTTCCACAAATTGCAACGGCAAACAAGTGAAATCAAAACTGCATATCGTTGATCTAGCAGGGTTGAGTATTCAACACGTTAGGTCACTAAAAATTTAACGAAATTTTTCTACAGATCTGAACGTGTCCACAAGTCTAATATATCTGGTACCATTTTGAACGAAGCCAAAAATATTAACCTCTCTTTGCACTACCTAGAGCACGTGATTCTAGCCCTTTCATCGAGGAAAACCCACGTTCCCTTCAGAAACAGCATGCTAACACATCTCTTAAGAGACTCGCTCTGTGGGAATTCTTTAACTACCATGCTTGCTACTTTGGCAGTGAATAAAAAGAATATTGAAGTAAGATTGCAGCTCAGTAATAAAGTAAAGAGATATTATCAGAGGATGTTTTTCAGGAAACAGTTAGTACATGCAAATTCTCTAGGAGAGTTTCTATGATCAGCACAGAACCAATGATAAATGAAGAAGAATTTAATTCTCAACACGAGATTTATATTTTGCAAAGAGAAATCAGTGATTTGAAATCGAAATTATCGAAGTACGAGGATAGTTCTTTGAGGAATTGGGACGATGAGCGTTTTGACGTAGACATAGCTAAAACGGTGAAGTTTTTACGAAAATCAATTTTGTATATTGTGGTATTAACTCAGGGAAAACACATGGCTCAATTTCCAAATGTTTTCGTTGGAAACCTCTATTGTTCATAATAATTACTTTCTGGTTAAAAAGAATTTTTGTAAAAAATTTCATAGAAATTCAACTCAAAATGAAAGATACATCCGGCTTTTTTCAAAATAAATACTGTATAAGTTCAACAACGTCTGCGTCAGTGGCCCCAAAGAAATTGGACGAACAAAACTCACTTCAATTTGAAATAGCAGTTAAAATTCGAATTAACAGTGGGAAAGGATTGCCAATTTGTTCATAACATGTCTGAAAAGTACCTAACAATTGATTTATGTCACAGAAAAAAGTGACTTTTCTCATAAGTCCCAAAAAAAGTTTGAAGTTTTAATTCGGAAAATAATTAAAATTTAGTAATATTGTCCTTTTTTCTTTATTTGGTGAACAAAGTGTAATATTTCATACTGGAAAATTTGCTGAGGGATGATACATATGAAGCCATGTATCGATGTAAAAATCATGACATTGATTACAGTCGATTTTTTCATATATTTAGAATGAAGCTCTTCTTCGCCATACATTTTTCTTCAATTTTTCGTTGAAATGATATAACAACACATTTACTGCTATATGTCCAGAAAGGTTTTCAACTTAAATCAGCAAATGCGTTTTCTACATATTCTAATTGTTACTCTTTTGTGTATTGTAGGATACATTCAATAAAGAAGAATATTGCAAGAATTTGGTTGAAGATTTCATAAAATATAATACTGATATTTCTAAACTAACAGATGTTGACATGAAAATTTGTTTGAACTTAATGAGGGAAGAATATTTCAATAGGAAACAAGTTTCAGAAAACATACTACAAACTCAAGTTTGTGAGTTGGAAATCAAATTACTACAGAAGGACGAAGAGATCAGTATCCTTTAAGAAGGAAATTTATTAGTTTATCAATGGTATCTGATGATACCCATTTGGAGGTATTCCTCTGATAGGTAGCGTTGTTCTATCTTGCAGGAGGCTCTCTCCGTTTTTTTTTATAGGAGAATAACACGTAATTAAAATTATACTTTCACATATGCAAAAATAGTTGAATAGAAAACGTTTTATTATTGAAATTTACTATTGTTTTATCGTAACTTCTGCAACTGATAATCCATTCCTTACATACCCAAAGATACCTTGAAAAAAACACTAGAGCTGAAAATGAACGGTGTTATGGAAAACAAAGAGGCTCTGTCTCCTGTAAATTCTTTCCAAAAGGCACCACCACCAAGTGCCCATTGTACTCTGACTAATCACAATAAAAGCCCGCCGACGAAAAGTCCACGACAAAAATTCGAGAACGATATAAGAGAATACAACAAAAAATTAGATCGAAAATATGAAGAAGCAAAAGCCATCGCTGACATTATAGAAAGATGCAAGCAAAACATTATAAATATAAGAACGCAGTTGGAACAATATTGCACAGATTCAGTTAGAAACCGAATAAACGCGGAGCTATATCACCAACAAAATCTATACCGACGAAGTATATTATCACTCAGAGAAATAGAGAAGGAAACGAATCATCTGAAGCTTGGTCTACTCCAAGTGGAAGTGAAAATGGGGCGAACTAACTCAGGACAACTTCGTTCAGCAAACTCAGCCGGGATAAACACCTGCACTCCAAGAAATTACCAAATTACGAATCCTAGAAAAATCGACGAAAGTCAGATGACAACCGATCATCAAAAGTCATTCAGGCCAAATACATATCAAATAACAGCGAGTGATCACCACAGTAAAACTGTCGAAGACGAATTCGTTGTTAAAAACTTCAATCAAGCACCGGAAAAAGAATTTGATGATAGATTCAATTCTTTCCAGATACCATATCAGATTCTTGACATCTCCGCAGCTGAAAACAAAGATGAACAAGCTACGCCTAAGTCGTTTCTGCAGATGTTGATTGACAACGATTACGCTATAACAAATGAGATATTTCAAGAAAGCTCCAGAAATACAAGCAGAGATATGACATCTTGTCATCAAGATCTCGCATCATATCGTTCTTTCGAGGATGGTATGTTCTCTCATAATGGAGAAAACCTCACATATTTATTCCAAGATGTAGAAAGCATATCATCCAACAGAACATTGGGGGCAGATTTGGATAATCTCAACGGTAACTGAGGGTGTTTTTGTTTCACGAATTATTTTCAGTTCTTTAAAAATTTTTTACGGACACTTTCTTCAGCAGCTCTCATTGCTTATTTTTTTCAAAACAAATGCTGCTAATATTTGGGGTGGTTTAAACTTTAAATTAGAGTTTCCAAAAAGGTTTGGTTCTCACAGATATTTCAGTGGGTATTCGGTTTTCCATAGATCTTCACTATGTCTATCTAACGCTTCTTCTGATGCAATTCAAAGATGATATTCAAATACTCATTCTTTGATATAGTGAGAAATAAATCGAAATATTCGATATAATGAATAAAATTACTCTTGGAGTACTCTTGAAGCTTTATTAATCATTCTGTTAAAAAAATTATGAGATAAATTGATGATGCAAATGAATTTTGTATTTTTAGGGGGACACATTCACTATTAATTTAACTAGCAATTGCGACATTTTTGTGATATATTTTTTGATATTTTATTTCAATTTCAACATATTCTGCAGATAAAAAGATTCAAAGCCCGAAGATTGGAGAAAAGTCGAGCGATAGAGAAATAATGAGAGTTGAATTGCCAGAAAAATCGAAGGTTTCATCAAAACCAGAACCTGAACTACTTACCGATTTACACAAGGCTACAGATTCTGCCGAATTCAAGGAATTCATTAAATCAATCCCTCTTACAGGCGATAGAGAAGTAGATGAAGAAATTTTCAATTTTTATAGGTCGAAATTTAGAAATAAATCATAAATCAATTCAAAGCGTTTTATTAGAAACACTAACATAAAATAAATAAAATATATAACATATACTAACATTCAAATTTTACATCAATGTTGTTGCCTAACATTACAGGTTTCAAAATGCTTATTTTATTTTTATTGACAAAGCCGACGGTTTCTATTTGTCTATTTTCTTCAAGTGGTAGCCGTAGTTTGAACATATGGTTACCAAATATGTCCGCAGTAAGACGACGCTTGAATCCTTCATTGCCTGTAAAAAATGGAGATAGATAGGGTCGAAAATTTTCCTCATAAAATGGTGCACATAATAAATGGTTCCCCTCTATTGATAACACTCAGTCAGTTTGTATATAGTTCATTGAATAAGGTTAGGTTAGATTTTTTATGGATAAGGCATATAAAGGACAAAAACATTGTACGGAATTGTCATTGTTATTCGATGAAAGAAAATATACCACAGAATAGTATCACTATTCTGTGATTACATTGGGACGCCCCACCATCAACTGTCAACATATAAAGGGTCTACCAACATTCAATCTCTCTCTTCTGTCAGAGCTCTTCTCTGATTGTCATTTCTATGTTCAACGATCTGTCATACTCACTTCCATCGAGTAACAACAACAACAACAACCACGTGTTCAATAGTTCGTTCCTTGTAAATAATCATAAATATATATTCTCAACACAAGTGTACATTCTCAACACAACAAATCTACCGATTTTGTAAACTGATTTTGAGGAAAAAATTTTATTCACATAATCAATCAGGAGAAGTTCAAATAATCATTTGATAAATGCAATATGATACATGACACTTGTTCAGACGAAACTACGGCCAATGAACATAAAGTTATAGTTATTATGTATCTAACAAATAAAAGAATTTTATACTTTCTCCAAGATGAAAATTTCAGAAAATATATCACAAATTTTAATTATGAAGATTTTTATTATGAAGATTTCATCGAATAATTGAAGTATAATCAATGTATATGTCTATATACATTGTCTATATGTCTATATGTGAAAAAAATCATGAATTATTACTAAAATAAATCATATAATGGAGTTCCGATTTGTATTGTTGGTTTAGCTCACATAAAATTTGCTTACCTGAGTACTGATAGATCTGCAGTTTTTCTCCATTTTCGAATATAAGTAATAAGGTTTCACCATTTTCGAATTCCAGAGATAAAAGCGACGTAGGATTGTATGTAGGGATTTTTTGGAACAATGTATTATCCGAATAGCTTTCATAAATCTGAAAACAAAAATGGAACATTCTTCAAATTGTCAAATTTAAGATAATAATTTTAGGTAGATAATAAAAACAAAAAAATGTTTTCTAGAAAATTTGTGGAAAATAACACTAAAGGATAAACTTGTAGAATGGAAAACAGTCAAGTAAAACGAGAAATATAAACAAATACATATTTAATAATATTCCTGGTCAACCAAACTGTACACCAATATTTAAAACACTGTACTGTCGTTAATAACCATTATTGTTGATGCGTCAATAACCTTTGAATAAAAAAAGTACATATTTTGGGTCTGGAAGTCTATGTTTTTGCTGAATAATTCATTTCCATTTTTAATAATTGATGAGGCCGATACAATAAAACAATTGTTAAACAAAGATTTACACATATATTAAAAAGAATACTGCATGACGTACGTTTCGATGAGATTCACCTTTTTCAAATGCTAAGTGCAGACTAATGACATATCTCGAATACACACAATAGGTAAACTTAAATTATGAATACATAGAAAACAGGTAGATAAAAGGTAGAAGGGATCAATTCATACTGAACTACTATATAGTAAACTAAGTAATTTTGAAAAGATTGAGAAGGGGGCTTGAGGTATGATCGATTTAGCTGCTCAGAAGGTTACCAGAATATTTGTATTTATTAATTTGAAGTGATTCTAACAAATTAAGCTTCATTCCCTTGTTTGCGGTATTCAAAATTTCAAAATCGGAATGATTTTCATCAATCAAATGATTTGCATAATGTGAATCTGAGTTCAATTCCGATTTTGAAATTTTAAATACCGCAAACAAGCGAATGAAGCTTAATTTGTTAAAATCACTTCAAATTCTGGCAACCTTTTGAACAGCCAAATCGATCATACCTCAAGCCCCCTTCTCAATCTTTCCAAAATTACTTAGTTTACTATATAGTAGTTCAGTATGAATTGATCCCTTCTACCTTTTATCTACCTGTTTTCTCTGTATTCATAATTTAAGTTTATCTATTGTATGTATTCGAGAAATGTCATTAGTCCACGTAGCATTTGAAAAAGGTGAATCTCCTCGAAACGTACGTCATGCAGTATTCTTTTTAATATATGTGTAAATCTTTGTTTAACAATAGTTTTATGATTTCTATTTTTTTCAAAAAAAACTCTGCAAAAAAATTGCAGAAAAAAATTTTCCACGTAAATCATACATACGCAAATCATTAATCGATTGGGCCGATGAAATGATTGGTTTGATGAAAATCTAAATACATAATTTATATAAAACTAAGTAGTTTTTCGATTTTCACAATGATTTATTCAGAAACATGACAATATCGTTTCGCCAACACACTGACTTCATCAGATGTTGATGATAAACTGGTTAATACTTAGTTTTATTCAAATTACATACGCAAATCATCCATAATTTCATAACACCATGGTTCAAATAATGCTACAACTCACTTTGATTGAATCCAGATTTTTTTCTACTACAGTTTCTTCATGAAAGGCAATAGCTAACAAAGATCTTTTGATATTTTTCGGTCCTACATTGACGACAGTTATTTTGTTATTGTTCCTTCCAGGTAGTACATCATTTTCGAGCGTTTCTATATCTCCCTTCAAGAACGACTCCTCAAAATCTATTCCATTGTCAACTATTGGTTCATCACGTAAAAGTCTGATCACTTTATGTCCTGTTCTTACAGCTAATCCACTTCTTAAACCTCTTGGCACAAAGGCCATATTTTCTGAAAAATATTCATAATCAAATTGGGAATGGTATAGATCTATTATATTATATTAAAAGTATATTCAAATACTTAAGTATATTAAAATGTCTACATATGTTTCGGGTGGTTAACCCATTATCAGTAACATTATATCCTCTTGATAATGGGTTAACCACCCGAAACTTATGTAGAGTTTTTAATATATTCAGTGAAACTTGTGTTAATTTTAATTTATTATTTTTACACATTTATTTGTTGACAAAGTGAAATTAATGAAAATATTGTTATCGATATTTGCAAACCTTCACGAATTTTCCATTTTCTGTAGGGAAAAGCAATCACGGCTCTCTGAACATCTATTTTGAATTCTGTTACACCATATTTATTCAGTGTGTAAAATGTGGAAGGTACCATTGATTCTTGTAGAATTTGCTGCTCTTCAATATTTTGAATTATCTGAAAATTCTCATCATTACATTCTCAAATTTTTTAGCAGAATAAGTAAAATAAAACATTTTACTTCAACATCTATTGTTGAATCCAAGAAACTGATAAACTGTCTCTTAATTAAAAAAAAATTCGAAAATGAAACATGTAGTTTATTTAGGTTTTTTTGAATCTACGATCTGAAATATTACTTGACAGAAGGAAAGGAACGATTGTATCAATAAATAACGCTTTATTGGCCGGTTTATATCTAGTTGTATGGAGAAATTATATATATGTAAACTGTCTAAATGATTCCATAGAATTCTATGTTTCCATAGAATAGGGTAAACTTTCAGCTTTTGAATTCAAATTGTACTGAAGAATATGAAAATAACAACTGAAATGTAGCAGACAAAATTAATAGGAGAGGCCCCAAGACCTCACCATGCGGCACTCCATACACAAGAATAACTTTCTTTAGAATTGAACTAACTCTATTTAAAATCTTACCTTTGCGGTGAAATGCTCATATTGCCAAACATTCGTACCATTAACGTTGCATTTGGAATTCGGTACAGATTTAACAACAAAATGTGTCAACTTATTATCCCTAACTGGTATTATTTGATCAATTTCGCCCAGAAAGATTTCAGAAATTTTGATAAACTGGTCGCTTCTGAAGATGAAGAGATCGGTTGTACAAGAATCTACACCAGTTATTAGTAAAATTGGTTCATCATCCTATAAAAAAGGTAATTTAATTCTGAGGGTAAGTGTTAATCTAACATATGTTACCATGAAGAAATATATCTTCGACACTTCCAATGGATAATTGAATACTAAAAGTTCTTCGAATGTTTCGAATCGGTATATTTGCTTCTGCAGTTTTCGTGATAAATAACGGATATCTTTGCAGATGAATTCCTGGTCTTTCTGCAAATTTGTAATTCTTGAAATTAATTTGAAAAACGCTAATTTTTTTCTGAATATCTGAGTTCACGATATGCATTATTTTTCAGAGATTAATTGTACGATTGATGAAATAAAAATATATAAGATCAAAGCAAAATATGTACCAGCTACTTAAATATTTTCAGTAGCTTAGGACAACAAGTTTCATAAGAAAGACAACAATTTGCACAATTAGATAATAATAATAATATTTATTTAGCTGAAGCTGTACAAAATATCTACATGTTTTGAACTGTCAATTTTGAATTAGACACCTATCTCATTATTCAAGATATATTTTCTTGGATCAAGCTTAAATATTTTAATACTAGTACTAGTTTTCAATATACTTGCCAAATTATTGAAAGCCTTAAATGGGTCATAGTATATGCTATTTTTAGATTCAGAAAGCTTACAATATGGATACGAAAACTATCAGTATAATTTCTAGTATTATACCCATGCACATCACTGACAATTGTACATTTTTTATAACATTTCATGGAAGCAACTGAATGAAATATATATGAAGCAAAGAGTATTCGTTGTTTAACAGACATTAGTTCCAATGAGTTAGGTATAATTTTAACTGGGGTATGTATACCTATTGAACGTTAAAATTGTCCGCATGGCTCTATTCTGTAACTTTTGGAATTGTTGAATATTTTCTTTATTCAAACCAAATAACAAATTGGAGCAATATTCAAACAATAAATAACATTATTATTGATTTGAACAACAATAATTTCACATATGTCGACAGATTTTTTCCTATTATTTTAAAAAAATTGATTCTCTCAGAGATTTTAAATGATATGAAATCAAAATGATCATTGAAACTCAATTTTTCGTAACATAATGCCTAAATATTTTATTGTTTCTACTTTTCTAATTTTCTGTTCATTAATCTTTATAATTATATCCTCATTTGTATTGATTTTGAGGGTTTTACTCGAACCCAAAATTATGAAGTTAGATTTTTGCACATTTAGGGATAAGCTTTTGTCATATAACCATTCATTATTTACAGAAAGGTTTATATTAATCCCCTCTGTCATAGTCTTAATATCTTTGTCACATATGAAGGGCATAGTATCATCAGTGATTAAACGCATAGAACATTTTTACACATAAGGCACAATATCGTTTATATATAAGTAGAACTACAACGGACCAAAGACAGTTCCTTGAGGTACGCCTACATCCACTTTGGCGCTATCCTACACCATGGCCTTAAACTTAACTTTTTGTGTTCGATAAGTCAAGTGTGATCCCAACCAATCCGAACTACTGCTTCAAAGCCAAGTTTATTCAGTTTTTTCAATAATAATGTTTCTCATTTATCTATAGAACTATACCATTCCTCACATATGCTCAATATTGCTGTCGCACAAGAGCAATCTCTTTTCGATCCTCATTGCAACTCAAAAATGACAGAAAACTTAGAGAGCATCATTTGATTTGATTTGAGAAAACTTAGACAGAAACATTTTTGTCGATCTAGAAACTGATAGCACCGATAACTTTTCAGTTCATAAAAATAAATTAATGAACACATACATACCTTGAATTGCTCTTCCATCTCCATTTTCTTCACCATTTGGTGTTCGACCAAGTTATTATTCTCATCAATTTGGAAATTCGAGATAACACTTTCTCCGTCTACAGGCTCATCAAATGTCAAATTACCTTTCACGTGCCAGGGGGCTGTTATTTCTTGGGGTTCTTTCGATATCATTTTTACACTTCCGTTCTCCCAATGCGACATGTTTATCGAATTGACAAGACCATCGATATACAGATTGGAATTGAGGTTAACTTTTGTAGAGAATTTGTATAAAGCTGAAAGATTTTGATTGGTTGTTGTTGTTACGATTTTGTCAATGGGAAAACCATTCAGAAGTCCTGCGATTTCCAATTTATTTCTTATAAGAGCTACGTGGTGGAAGTTTATTTCCGACAATATTTCTTGCTCTTCGTTACTCTGGAATTATCAAAATCAGAAATTTGTTTTCGACATATAATTTTATTCATTATAAATAATAAATTAAAATTAAAACACTTGGCTTGAATCTCACTGAGTATATTAACAACTCTACATAAATTTTGGGTGGTTAGCCCATTATCAAGAGTAATAACAATACTAACTGACTTACAATATTAAACAGTTAATATTGTTGTCACTCCTGATAATGGGCTAACCACCCAAAACTTATGTAGATTTGTTGATATATTCAGTGAAACTTCATTCAAGTGTTTTAATTTCAGTTCATTATTCAAGATGTTTCTCATAAAGAACCTGTTCATAAATAAAGTTATGCAAGTGAATATGCTCACCAGAACTGTATTCAAATATTCTTCTTTCAGGTTTAGTCCATTAACAAAACCATCTACAGAAATGTTATTAAGGAAAACAACATTCTTGAAGTGTAGTTCTGGTATTTCTTGATCGGTACCAAGAGGAATTGTTCTATTCATACAAATATTATTGATGAATTTGGCTGACAATTTGTCATGAATAGTGACTTTCTCGAAATGATATTGACCTGAAAAGTATTAAGTTTTGAGATATTTCTTGCTGTAAATAAGCATTTTATAATTCTTAATGGCAGGACTAAATGAAATGAATTTACAATGATGTGTAGAAAGTAGTGGAAAAAATATAGATGTATAGTTTTAAGAATACAGATGTAGATAGTTTTGAAGTAGTAGTAGATAGTATCAGTTTTGAAGCTCCATTCCTTGAGATCATGCTTATTTGTAAAAGAATTTTTGGAAAATTTCAATGTGTTTTCTACCATCAACTGATATATATTAAGTGAGATTAAAAATAATACACCTAGAGAAAATTTTCTCTGAGGACTTTTGTCATCAATAATCAAAGAAAATGAATTATAATTTTGTACTACAGGCTGATATCATCCACCTGAAAAATTTTCGAATATGTGTAATTCAACATTCAATAGCAAGTTAGAAAAATATATTGTACCCTGGAGAAGTCCTTTATTGATGAACACAAGATCATCGACCCAAGTTTCCAAATCGAACCCAAAAAATTTATTTGTTGCCAAATTTGTTTCGATAGCAACTCCATCAACAAACGTTAGCAGTCCTGTAAACGTCACAAGACTTTCCACATTAGCATCCTCTGGTTTATTCCAATATACAATGTTATCATTTACACTCGACAGGTCAAACCCGTTAAAATTCATTTTGATGTCTAAATTTCCACCAATGGTAACCTGAAAAAATATAACTCAAAATAATCCATCTTCTAATGTGACAATTCCGTGAAAATTGTTCAATTTACAGTACATGCATTTCAGGCTAGGTTTGTTAGTTGTATTGAACTCTTGATAATGAGAAAAAAGCCGAACTACGTGTTACTGAAGTGTACTGAACAATTCTTGCGTTCAATTGAGATGAGTGTTTTCAATTATGATATATATTTTTGAGTCTATTTACATTTTGCAAAAATTGTTGTTCCTCACTGAAAGAGAGATTGTTTGTGATATAAGCAATATCGTGTAGAATATTCTGAACGTTTTCGTTATTCAGGCTTCCCATTATCTCTAAATTATATATATGAGATATACGGTGAAATACTATATCATCTGAAACAGAAAATATTTGTTTGAACTGAAACTAGTTAAGAAGATCTGTATCAAATTTACACATATACATAAGTCTGCCATTGCTAACAATCGATATATCTATATATAAACACGCCAACGCTCTTATAACAATAATAATAAAAATAAGTCTTCATTTTCCTACAGAATGAATGAATAGAGGAATAGATAAATGTTAGAGAATATTGAAATCAATGCCTACATTTATTGTAAGCGTAAGACATTTAACTGTTTCGTACTACAAGGTACTCATCAGTTACGCCACGTCCAACAATTGAAAGGCAAATACTTCAATCCTCACATACCCTCTCATCTATAGTAAGACAGAAATATATGTCTGCATATATAATGCATAGAAATCAGTATATCTCAAATCTTATGAATCAATGACAAGCACATGAACACATCAAAGCACATGAACATTGAGAGTTTCACACAATCTTATCAATTCAGATAAGCGTCTAACATTGAAATGAGTTTGACGTTTTGATATCTATGGAAATTCATAAAATTGAATTATTTATCAGTTTTGACAAAGTTGTGATATAGAACGAAACGTCAAGAAAAATGAACTTTTTCACATTGAAAATAGCCTGTTATGGCTGAAAATATTATAAATACATATGTTTATATATGTTTATGTATATGTAAACATAGTTTCATAGTGAACGTAGTTGGAGGTTTTCGAACAGAAAATTACCTTTTATAATATAAATATCGTCGTTCATGTCTAAGTAGGTCCTAACATCATCCAAAATATACCATTAATGGTTTCCATAATAGATAAATTCGATTTGAATATAACATCGCCATTTATTTCTATTGGTGCAGAAATTATCTGAATTCCTTCTTTTGTTAACAAATTTTCTATGGGTACGTTATTCAATATCTTAGTTTCGATAAGCTTCTTAACTGTAAAACCACTTTGAAACACTTTGGTACCATTCAATGATATATTAGTTTCATTTTTGAAAACAACATTGTCCAAAAATACCCCAAAATCAACTTCGCTGAGTTTAGAAATTTTTATATCAGCAAAATGTACGTTTCCCTAAAAAATTATCAAGGTGTATATAAATATTTTTTACCCTCTCCGCAGTATTAAAAAATTCTCACATATATTGTTATCAAATTCTCTTCCAGTTCTTTTACTTCAGTGAGAAGAATTCCATCCATACGTTCAATCTTGAGATTTTCATTTGAGGTGACGTCTGGAAATTGGCAATACTCTTTTGCAATCATTGAAAAACACAATTTGAAAAGTAATTCGGAGTGTTCTGTCATATTATTGTGAGTGAGACACTTATATAGAACAAAAGGAGGATGTTTCATCCTTGGTAGGCATTATCAATACATTATATGAATCAATAATGCAAAACCGAAACGAATTGATCCACCCAGGAATATAAAGTACAGAAGTTCATGTTGAATTTTATATCGACAATAAATATAGAAAAATGCAAGAAGTAATAGAAATAACTTGTTTTGAAATTGAATACTTACTCTTAACCATTACTTCACCAGAGGATATTTTATTTAATACTCCTTCTACTATGTCATTAACATCCAGAAGACTACAATTCACTGAGTTAATTTCTCCACACTCTACATTCATAAGAACAGATTTCTCCAAAGTAAAATCTGAAGATATACTTTGATTATTAATATAGCTCATTCGATTTTTCTCAAAGTTTTCCAAATCTATTTCTTCGATATTCCCCTTGAAGTTACCTTCCACCAGAATATCTTCACCTTGTACATCATCGAATGTAAAATTTCCGCGGATTATTCTATCTCCACTTGCAACAACAAAATTTTCTACAGGTATATCATTGAAAGTTTTAACTATATCCAAATTATTCGCATGAAAATCGTCTTTAAAGATTAGAGTAGAGGTTATGAATTGTTCCCCAAATATTTTCACCGTCTCTTGATCTAATTTAGTTACGTTGACGCCGTTTATAAGCTGACCAACTTCCAATCTCTCAATGCTCACGTTACCATTCAACTGCTCAATGTCGAGAGTTTGATAGGTATTTTTTGTGACAATCTGTTCCAAAGGAATGAGATTGATTGCGTTCGAGGTAATTGTTAAGTCTTTTCGAATTGTAAGGCCTTCTGGAAACGTTTTGATGGAATTTATTTTCGTGTCTTCCTCATCCTGAAACAATATACCTGGTTACAACCAATTGAGAATGACAAAATTATTATCATATATTTTCCATTGAGGAATAACTGAACAAAATACGAAATTGGATGTCTATAAACTTTTGCGTGTGTTCAAATCAACGTTAGGTGCATTTTATGCACCCGATTAGGATATTATGTAAACTTGTAGATATTACCAGATATTGTCTTGTACAAGATCTTGTCTCGTAGATATTACAAGATTATTGTCGATCTTGTAATCGACTGAATATTTCCTTCATTGTCAAAAATTATTGTCATATGTGTTCTGATTGACTCAAACCCAGTTCAAGTAAACTGAAGTATGCGATTGCTTCCTAAAAAACAAAGAGGGTGACGTGAGATCAGATTACAACTTAATAGAAACACTCTTCTTGATTCTGAATGCACTTTTCATACAGAAAACCTCTCGAAAATACTGCTGCTGAAATACAAATGAGATTGAACTAGATGTTCGAAAACTGTGTGAAATAAAATGAGTTTCCCACCAACACCCATCTAATGGCCTCCTCTGCTGAGCAACATCTACCCACGTTCAATCCGCAGAAGTTTAGCTCTTTACTGCAGGCTACAATATAACCATGGCAACTGCCGCAACATAATGAAATACTATGGTTAATGAGTATCATTAAATGAAAACGACTCCGCGGAAGATACCCATCTTCAGGATTAGCAGAAGAGCAAAATGATATCAATATCGAGGTGAAAGTCCTGTAGGAATAAACTGCCAATGTAGTGAGAATCTTGAAGAATCTGAGTAGTTCCAAAGTTGTAAATGATAGTTGCAAATTGAACATAGCTTGCACTGAACATGGTTGATGCACTGAATCACTTCAAAAATGGGGTGCCACAAAGTTTTCAGCATTTTGAGTCACAAAATCGAACAGTCAAGCATATCTCTTACGTGTCTCTAGGAAAGTTGGAGGTATCTCCTGAAAGCTGACTTCACAGTTCTTACATGGATTAGCAACTTATATTTTTAGATTTTGACATTCATTTTGTTTTATGCCTTGTTTCGTCTTTTTGTATTCTTATTATATATATATCTAATATATAAAATTCTTGTGTCACGGGGTACGTAATCGAACTCCTCCGAAACGGCTTGACCGATTCTCATGAAATTTTGGGAACTTATTGATTAGGTCTGAGAATCGGACAACATCTATTTTTCATCCCCATAAATGTTAATGGTAGGCCACCCCTAATTTTTTTTTTTATTTTTTTGACAAAATTTTCAGTTTTTATTTTTTCATGATACAACATACAAAAATACATGCAACCCTAAATTTTCACTCTTCTACGATCAACCCTTATTTTTTATAGCTGTTTATTTCTTTGGCGGCTTGATGATATTGTTGGCAGGCGATTTCAGGCAGACGTTGCCAGTAAATCCGTGTAACGCCTCCAGATGAATTGAATGTTTGCCTAAAGGCATCACCTTTATGGAATAACGTAAAAACATTATCGCTAACCACTAATATGAGAGTTCAACTTCAAAATGATCAAAGTCCCAGTTGATGCGACATCTGGATTAATTACTCTTACCAACGACTTTTGCCGATTTGTAGACTCTCAATTAGCTCTTATTGAAAATGTTTTCCCAAACATTAGTGAGAATTATCAGAATTATGCTTGGTTAAGTCAACGAGCAATTCTTGCCGCAAAGAATAATGATGTACACGCACTGAATTTCACCATTCGATCAAAAATTTCTGGCGATTTGGTAACATACAAATCCGTTGATTCCATAACAAATCCAGATGATGTAGTAAATTATCCAACGGAGTTTCTGAACTCTCTGGAGTTACCAGGATTTCCACCACATAACTTGCAACTCAAAGTTGGTACAGTTATTATGATATTGCGTAATTTGAATCCACTGCGACTTTGCAACGGTATTCGACTTTCGGTAAAAAGACTTATGCCGAATTTGATTGAGGCAACCATTATTAACGGAAAGTACGCAGGTGAAAATGTATGTATTCCACGAATACCAATGATTCCGACTGATCTGCCGTTTGACTTCAAACGATTGCAATTTCCAGGTCGCCTTGCGTTCGCAATGACAATTAACAAGTCGCAAGGCCAATCGCTAAGTGTTTGCAGGATAAATTTAGAAAATCATTGGTTTTCACATGGGCAGTTATACGTTGCGTGTTCACGAGTTGGGAAACAATCCGCTTTGTTTGTGTTAACGTCAGACCAAAAAACGAAAAATGTGGTTTACCAAAGAGCACTTCAATGAAACGAATAATTTGCGGACACGTATAAAGTTTATATTCATTATTTACTTTGCATTCACTTTCATTTACTTAGAGAAGTCAACTAAATAACACTTCATTTTTGTAATCGAAATGAATTCATTACTGTTGTGAAATGAAATAAAATTTTTCCTTTTCAAATATAAAAAAGTTTTTCTTCATCTTTTAATCACCAAACGAAATGTTACATAAAACGAATCCATCTGGTGGCGAAACGGAGTTCGCCGGGTTTGCTAGTTTATATATATATATATATATATATATATATATATATATATATATATATATATATATATATATATATATATATATATATATATATATATATATATATATATATATATATATATATATATATATATATATATATATATATATATATAATTATTATATATTAACTATATGTTAAATACCCTAATTCTTGTTTTGCTCGTTAGCCGTACGAATAAATGTAGCACCTTTCTTGAGAGAATCACATGAATTCCAAAAATGTTACAGATAGATAGATTGTTACATTTTTAGCAGTAATCATTCATATGGTTATATGGATATATAATCATCCATATGGGGGGAGGATAAAGTTTATCCACAGTGAAGAGTCAATCATAATAAGTTCTTTATTCTCAGCAGGTATAACACCCAATTACAGAAAATAATAACAATGTTGAATACATAACTAAATAATTCAAAAAAAGATTCAACAAAGAGCTCAATCTAATCTAAAAAAATAGTAATTGAATATAAACTTAAATTCAAATACTTGAACTTATGATTTACACTTTATTGATAATCTTCTTGATAATTATTCTGTATATAGGATTATAGGAGTCTACATTCAATAGAGTTGCCAATAGTTGTGACATTCACTTCAACTCAATAGAAGTTATTATTAGGAGTTTTGTGAACAAAGAAAATTGACTAAAATGAATAGATTGAGTTATTTGTAATATTTCATTAACTTTAACTTTAACTTTATTATTAACTTATCATTATATGAAAATATTGAATAGTGTATCGCAATATATCATATTTAAGTTGAACAAAAAAATTTTGAAAGAAGAGAAAGAATAAAATTCAAAAATAATTAGGAGGTAATTGAAACTCGAGTACAGAAAGAAGGTTCGCAGACATCTTAACCATCGTCCTTATACGGTTATTCATGTCATTCTTTCTGTTTTCTAATAGAGAAATATATTTCCACGACTTTGTGAATAATTCAGAAACTCAAAAAGAACAAGCGTCTAGATGCATTACTAAAATTCGAATTTGAAATTTTCGTACCCAGTCTGAAAAAATTTTATAGTTTATACACACTGACCTTGTAAACAATATCATCCAAGACTTCTTTCAGATTGTTGGAATTGAAGTATTCCTCAACAATAATGGATCCAGTAACTTCGAGGTCATCGAAATGTACGTTAGATCTGACGACATCTGTATCCCTCATTGTCAGATTGGGCACAAATTCACTGATTTTATCACCAGTTGTTCTTCCGTCATGCTGAAAATATCATTAGTATTCATGAAGTTTATAAATGAGACAACAATAAGATATATTGCAATAAGTATCACCCAAAAGATGAATAACAAGGGACATAAAAAGGGGTTCATTGAAAACTATTCGAAACAATTACTGAATATGTAAAAATTGAAGTCAAATCTTGCAAGTATAAATGAAAGTATAATAAATTATTTTTTTCGACTATATTTGTATTAGTATAAAACCTGTGATTACTCTGTAAACTACTGTGTACTACTCTGAACAAGTATGAAAATAATCTCGTCAAATTTGTCTGAATATTTTCGTTCAATAATACGCTAAATTGATTACAATGCCAAACTGTGCTAATTTGTACCTGAAATTCGCCTGTTACTTCTAAATTGTTGAAAACAGCTCTTCCTGAAATATTCTGTTCACTATTTAAGGTAATAAATTCAGCTGACCGAACACCATTTAAATAATTCCCGAACATTCTCATTTCTTTGCTGCGTAGTGTCTTCTCAAAAATTTTTCGACCTACATAAAAAAAATTTAAAAAGATGAGAATTCATGAAATCGAAACGATTTTTTTAACTCTTCAGAATTCAAAACTGAAATACCTGATGTCTTACCTGATATAACAACACTAGATGATCCATTTTTAAAGATATAATCATCAGGAAAATACAATTTGTTGAGAAAGTTAGTGCTGGATGGTTCCTCCACAGTCACATTCTATTGATAGAGAATAATAATAATAAAGAACTTAATAAGATAATCAAAGATTAAGTTCAAATATTTAAACACACAGCTAGATAAAGTTCTGCAGATATATTATTCCACCCTTTCATGAAATAGAAGACATGAATCAATTAAAAAGATATTCAAAAAGCTAGAAAATAGAGTTTACTCATTCTTATTGAAAAGACTGTCTACAAAGTGTGAAATGAAGCGAAATCCGGCTGTCCAGGGATGCCGCTTGACTAGAAAAACCACCCTTATATTTACACGTAAGTACGATGTGATGTATAGTCACTCTGAAGGTTCTTAACGCTAAGTATTCTCTTGCTAAGCAATATTAAAATGCAATCAAAAATCATTCAATATCACGAACCATTTAAAAAAATATAAACAGAGTTTAGATTAGTATAAATATAATGAAATTATATTTTTTAATATAAGCTTCATTACGTACATAAAAATTATAGCATAATAAGAAAAATAGTAAAAATTAAATAGTTGAAACTGTAATTCAGACAAGTGAATCTCGAACATTCCACTTAGTGAAGATTCCTCATACGATACTTTTGTGGCGACTAGTCAACTAGTCACATCCTGCCACCGGATGCATCAACCGACAGACTAGTCACAGCAAGGAAAAAGAGACGACTGCGCATACTCGGGACGCAACCTCAGAAGAAGAGAACAAGATCTCGTCGACTTCGGCGCTAGTCGCCAAGCAGTCAACATGACTGTCATCTATAAACATTATAAGTGCACTTCGAATATATTTAGTTGTAAATAGTTAACTTAAATGAAGTTGTTCATACTGAACAGAGTTTGGATATATATCCTAAAGAAACCCCAACACATTTGGCTAGAGGAATAGTTGTTACTTATTTTTGTGCACCTTTCACTGTCGGTAGAATCAAAATATCTCAACAAATTTTATCACTAGTGGAGAATGAAAGGATTCAAATTCTCAAAGTACAAATGAAAACTGTTAATCCATCATAAACCCCCCCCCACCTTCGATTACCTGAACTTTATTTTTACATATATATTGTGTACACAGAATTATGGAAAAAAATGAAAATTTCTTACTCCATGAACAGTGAATTTTCCTGGTAAATGAGTTTCAATATTAACAAAGATCAGATCCCTTTTGAGACTTTCGAATTCTTCTCCGTTTACTCTTTTGACAGTTAAATTGTGGGGTATGTATATTATATCGTGGTCAGAGTTTTCATTCGAATCACTTGTGTTGTTAGTATGAAACCAGGTTTCTGAGATCGGCAGTTTGTTTATTTCCCCAGTTTGAAGTTCACCAACATCGATATTTTCGAAAGATAGGATACCTGGAATAAAAATCCATAAAATCTGTATCAAAAATATCGATTAAAATACGGAATATATGAACGAAGAATATAATAACGAACATGCCAGCAGTTTGAGAACTGTTTTGTGAGTTGACTGACATAATATATAAATATTAAATCAAATAAGACAGGACTTGAAACCATTTGAATTTTTGTGATACACCTAGTTTCGCATTTCATGACATCATCATGTATACTTGATAATACCGTAATAGACCAAACGAATTGTGTCATAAATATTTCAATGGTTTCATTAACTTCAAAAAAGTGAGACAGAAAAGCAGATTTTCTAGATATTCCTTGCAAAGTGAAGCGTTGTTTTAGTGAGAGTAATAAAACTAAATAAAAAATAATATATAAAATATTTAAAGATTATATTATATATATATATATATATTTATATTAAAAGATAAAACTTTTAATATTCATAATAATACAATTGTTTCGATTTCATTCCAATTCTCAATACTTTTAATACATTTTAAGGGGTGTTAAAGGGATGATCAAAGGGGTGCATCATTTGTACACAAATATTCACCAGTAATTAACATATGTTTACCTGGAATATTCCTTCCTTTATCAACAATGGATGCTGATGGGAACTCATTTATTTTTTCCACTTCTATATTATTTAGTATAGTCACTGGTTTCTCAAAAGTTAAATTACCGTTGAAATCCAAAGATTTTGAATTTTTAAATAGTATATCCATTGAATTGTTTCCGTTGAATGTCTCAAAGTACAAATTTTCTACATCGAGATCTGTGAAAGTTTTAGTACCACTGACAACTCTATCCTTATCCCTCCTGTAAATGTAAGAAACGCATAAGTAGTAAATAGGCAACATAGGTCAAAGAGTATTATTTCAAAAACAAATTAAATCCGGTAATATAAGATATTTATTTATTCATTATTTCTTTTATAGAAATCCTGAGAACATTATATTACGCACCTCACAATATCCTGTAGTGTTTCTTCAGCCAATTTTTTATTCAGTGTATCAGCTCTGACTTGTTTGACAATAACATTTTCTATTTCACCAGAACCATTTATGATAAGTTTTTTAAATTTGCCCATTGCTTCAATTCCTTCTATCTTCACAACTTTTTCTTTCATAGCTTTCAAATTAATGAGCATGGTATCTAATTTGCTCAAGAGATCGATACTAATTGTATTTCCTACTACTGGGTCTTTTACCTGATCTTCAGTGCCCAATGTAATATTTACTCTAAAAGCGCCACTTTTTAGTTTTTCACCAGGTGTAATAGTCGAAGAACCAGCTTCAGATTTTGTTGGAAACGATTCAGGTATTTTCATTATTTCATTCAGAAGGTGCTGAAAAACATATGAAGATATTCATCGGTATCGTTATTAATCTTTTTGCCAAAAATATCAATAACTTAGTACTCCTTCTGGGCCAGTCATGAATTACGTCACACGTAAAGGTGAAGAGAAGGAGGTGACAGAAGGAGAGTTAGGGAGGGTCAGAGGAGTGAGGGCGGTAGAAAACTTAAGATGTCACATTTCGATATCTACGCGTTGAAACAAGTTTTTTGATTATTAACGAAAAACTGTCAAACATTTGCAACTCTATCTGAAACCTGAAGGTAAATTCGCACCACTGTTACTTCAGATAGCTTGGGATCTCGGAGCGTTATCACATTTGAAGTAAGATCCATGTGGTAGCTTTTGCCTTAGTGTTCAGGCATACTTGTTTAAGTCATCATGTGGCATCTGTACAAAACAGTTATTGGTATATTTTGCATCATACAAGGCTCCTAATCAACACAAGCAATCACATAAGAGTGAACAAGAGGTTTTGTTTTCAAAGAATTGCTGCTAGACGTGTCGGAGAAATTCTTTGTTTTGGTTGGTTGTTATGGTTGGTTGAAAGAGATGTTAACACAAGTTTTGAAGATTTCTTCAATTAATATCAGTAATGGTTCTTAATTTTATCAAAAAATAATTCCAATCGAAATAAACTTAATTCCGGAACCACCGTTTCAATTCAGTCATTTCCAGATGTAAAATGGCAAAATAATTAACATCACAGTAAGGGGGAATCTCAAAAATATGACCAGCTATGATATGACAAGGACCAGATATGAAAAAAGGGTAATTCGCTTTTGTTTTTATCCTTATAATCATTTATAATTTGACAAATTCAATTTGCTGGAAAGCATGTGGGAAATCAGGAAAAAAAGGAGTACAATCTTCGACAAAAGAAATCTGATAAAGTTTGAACTTAAAAACTTAATGAATTATGTTCAAATTTTGACCACTGCGTAATTACTAGAATATTAGGATTATAGTAATTGTTCCATTTACCTGCAACTCATTTTTAGTATCATTCAAAATCTTAATTTCGCTCTGCACGGGATTCTCTGGTACTCTCGTTTCAAATTGAACATGATATAAACACTGGGTGTTTCTATTTGCTAAAAACAACTGTAAACTGTTCCCAAGTGTAACAGCCGCCGCTCCTTTAATTCCCATTAGATTTTCGTCATTAGACAAACACTGCAAATTATTGAAATTTTCCCCAAACATTTGGCATGGCACATCCTCATGTTCTTCGAAATTCTTACCATTGTAAGTGAAAATTTCTGTTACTAGAGATTTATGCGTGCCATGTTCTAAAATTCTTTGAGCGAAAAGAATGAGGTTTTTTCTTGGATTATTCATAACAACTGGTAGCCAATATTTAACACCTTCTAAATGAGAGTTGATAATTCGTTCCTTGAAAATGCTGTTTCTTTTTCCGAATTGATATATACCTGAAATACCAAACAGAATATTTGAAGATTTATTTCCCATGTGAAGAGCTGATATTATCAGGGGTATCAGCTCTTGATAATGGTTATTACCCCGAAATATATTTGGTGTATATTGGACATCATTTGAGAAATTCAACTATGTGTTTTGAATTACATCATGGTTTTTAACGATTTTCCACAAAAGATTTTGAGGAAAGCCATTAGCATTACTAAATGTATATCTAACCTTCTGTAAAGTGAGCCATTGTTTATTAGCTATTTTCCATCGATATATCACCAGTTTAACTTTAATGTGTATTACTGGTTGCCGATAGTAACAAAATACCAATACAGAACTAAAGACGCAGTAGTAATGATAGATTCTAAAACTAAAGAAATTATGGGATTCACTTGAAACTTCCTTGCATATAGTTTGTTTCTGAAGATATAGGATACCCGCAGTTCAGGTATATTGATGTAAAAAAAATTCGAAATTTCAGGTGAATACATCATGAAATAAATTTTCTCATAATGCTGGAATCTCACATTTTTCTGCGATAAATGTGCTAGTCCACGTAGTAAGTCCTTCAAAAGAGTTCTGGTCATATTTATATATGCCAGATCTACAAAACTTTTCAGTACTAGGGAAAAATCATGGACTTTATTCGTGAAGTGATTATTCACTTCAAAGGCCACTTAAGAGCATGGATCTGAATCCTATAGACCATTTGAATTAGAATGGACACTTTAGATTTAACTTCTTAAAGTACTAAAGAAATCTGAAGATTTATGCTAGGTGAATAGAAAAATTCTACATACCAGTACCTACAACTGGATGGGCAGTATGCTTAGAGAATTATAACCACTTATAAGCCAATACACTAATTCAACAACTCATATCAACTCAATATAATTTTTTTTTTGACATCTGAATTTGCGCCTTCATTTTTACCGATCAATTAATTTTTTTTTGTTGCATAAGAATTGTATCACATTAACAGTAATATCGAGGATTATTCGAGTATTTTTTGTTGTAATTCATGAGTTTCTGTCATATCATTACATCAATTCATGCAATCTGCCGTACTTTATAAACGGGTCAGAAGTCGTTTCGGTCGTTACATAGAAAGATCTCAATGTTGTGATTTCGAACGATTTGTCGCGGTCTCCTCATGTAAGTGCGATGTGCAAAATACAAACTCATCTCTGTCTCTATTCGGAAAAGTTTGTAAACGGCCTTTGGTTCAGACTGCATCTACGATTCATAAGACATATATTCGGCTGTTGGCGAATATATCACGACATATCTCAAACATATCTCGACATATCTCAAAATTTGATTTCTCTATTTGGTGCCCAATGTTAGTGCGTGACCAAAATCTTATCGAAAGTGTTCAGAGAAGGGCTACTAGAATGCCTTATGGTATTACGAGCAGACTTTACTACTCTTTGGCCTTATCATCGAAATATACAGACTGAAGCGTAGAGATATTATCACTACATTTAGAGTTTTGAATAAACTCTTTTCAATTGATTTGAGTGATATATTCAATTTGAGTGAAGACAATCTTAACGAAGTTGCTGAAAATGAGGCAGGAAAGCTTTAAAACTACCATTAGACAGTCGTTTATATATATATATATATATATATATATATATATATATATAAACGACTATATATATATATATATATATATATATATATATATATATATATATATATATATATATATATATATATATACAATCTTGCTTCCGCCGTTTTGCAATAGATAGCTATAGCGGTAAGTGGTAGTCGATATAAATAGATCGTAAATGTCATACAAAACTCCATCGAAATATTAGTCGATTTGTGTCTGTATCATAAAATTATTCTCGGTTAAACATGTCAGCTTACGATACAAATTCTCGTCATTTGCGAGAGTTTTTAATTTTCTGCTTCAATATGAAAAAATCTGTGGCTGAGGACCTTCGAAAGCTCTCAAATACCTATGGTGAGACCACTAGTGAAAGAAAGTGCAGTGATTTTGATGTCGAAGACCAGCATAGCGGTGGAAAGGGAAGGTTTTCGAAGATGCAGAAGATGGAGGCATTACTTGATCAAGACCCGGTCTCAAATGCAACAAAGATTGGCAGGATCATTGAGAGTGACGCAACAACCCATTTCAAAACGCCTGAGAGTCATGGAAATGATTCAGAAACAAGGAAAATGGGGTGCCGTACGAGTTGAAGGCGAGAGATTTTGAACGGTGTTTGCTTGTGAACAGCTACTTGCAAGGCAAAGACGGAAAGTATTTTGCATCGCATTGTGACTGGACACGAAAAATGGGTTTATTGCGATAATCCAAAGCGCAGAAAATCATGTGGATATCCCGGGCATGCTTTCATGTCGACGTCCAAGCCGAATATTCACGGTTCCAGGCAAATTCTCAGTACTTAGTGGGGCCAGCTCTTCGTAAACATGAATGTAACTATAACCACTTCTTCTCAATAAATCCTCATTTTCGGAAAAAAAGTTTTTTCTGTTGTTCGTACCGCATCAATTAAGTTCTTCAAAAATGGCTTAGATATATCTGTTTTTGACTTCACTTAGATTAACTACAAAAGTTGACTTACACACATATTGTGGCTCCAGTGAAAAAATTTTATTCAGTGTAGTTATTATATGTAATTTGTTAGATTTCTTAGATTATTAGATAGTGTAGATAGATTCGATGTACATTTCCTTCAGAAGTTTTCTAAATGAGTCATAGAATGTTTGTTCTCCACTCTAGTCATGTTTTTAATAATAATAATAACTCGAATTGAATTAATTTAAATATTCGTAAAAGTATAAAGTGAATTGTCAATTTTCTCAAGATTTCGTAGGTATATAGGATCAAATATCACCGAGTTACGTAAATTAAGTATCATGTCAGGGTGACAAAAATAATGCAACAATAGACAAATAGGTATTCGTCCCCATTTCAGTTACTTATTAGGATATAATTGAAATTCTGTGTGAGACGATAACTGACTTATTGGTAATAATCAGGTGCAATAAACACATGCTCGTCAACTAAGCGATTGAGAAAGAGTTTATCAACTCTAGAACTGAATAAGTATTGAAACGGAATAACAACATAGCAGATGATATAATGATCTCTTTATCTCAATAGTTATTCGTCTCGTCCATCGATGCACGCAATGTCTGGAATTATTGCATTAGATCCACCTTGATTTATCTAGATCAGAGGTTCTCAAACGTTTTCTATCAATAGACCACTACTTTATTTCACTACTCTGTATGTCAAATAATAATTTCAATGAAACATTCATTAATTTAGAGTATAGAACTTCTTCAGGTGAAATCCCTAGAACACTCTTTGTTTGTGTTTAATATTATTTGAAATAATAGAAACAACTTGAAATTATGGGTCTTATTAACTTATTGAAAGGTGTATCTATGTTTACTCTCTTTTTAGAAGGCAAATTAGTTCTGAAAGAGTTGGGTTTTCTGTGGCTTTGATCATAAATCAAATTGATTTGTTGAAAAATGGAATATATTGAATGATAATATTACAACACGAAGTAACTAGTGATAGTTGTAGGTAAAGCAGACTGCATATGTAGATTTATGCAGATATTTATATTTTTTTCATTTATTCAATACATTTCATAAATATATTTTAATATGTCTTTAGAACGTTTGCTCGATATTTTTAATTAAGATGTTGATTTCAATATTTGATGTGAACGAATTATATTAATTCACCGAAATGAAATTCTAAAACACAGGATTAATAGTGAAATAACTAACGTGAATTTTTTAGATTTCAGATCTTAAAATCTCAAGTTTAACATGATTTGAAATTTTAATCTCAAAAAATCAGAGATAAGAGAAAAAATAAAAATTGCAGACACCAATGAAAAACAAAATTAAATTACAAGTAGATAAATCCTGGATCCAATGGACGATGAATAAACTCTGTGATAGTTCATATTTAAATGAGAGGTAATGAGAAATACGACTCTAAAGATCACAAACTGAACAACTGTTTATTCGACTAGTTTCGCCTTTTAGCTTGATAATGCCGTAAAAGGCGAAACGAGTCCAATAAAGAGTTGTTTCAGATTCTCAGTATGTGATTTGTGGACAATCATTTGATGATTGTCCGCAAGATGAACTAGACAATTTAAGAGGATTTCTCATTACCTTTCATTTAAATGAATTCTTGTTGTGATTTGGTGAAACATTCGAATCGGAAGAAAACAATAAAGATTATTCGATTTTTCAGTATTGAGAAAACAAACTAATTGTGAATTATGTTTTCATCACACTGAATAACTTTATCCATAACTCAATTTTCGATAATTATATAGATTTGTACAAGAAATATGGGTTTATATTTCAAACATAACAATAGCGTATACTAAATGTGGAAAAATGTATTTGAAATTGTCGTTTTACCTGCATCCAGGCCATCGATTGCAAAAAATGTGCGGAAATTCTCTTGAAATACCACTACTTCCTCAATTTCTGCTGCACTGATATTTTTATGAGTTTGAAATCGACCATCTTGAAATCTGAATATCTGCAGTTTTCCTGGTGTTTTTTGTGTTACAAGCACATGAAATTGATCACGATAAGTGGCTAAATCAAAAGAACCGATAGTATTTGGAAAAGTCAGTTTTTCCGCTAACCTGAAATATATAGTACAGATTGAATGAGCATTTTTTCAAATTAAATATCACTACCAAAGTTTCTTTGGTTTCACTTCGAAATTGTAAACATTGAGCTCATTTTCGGTTGAGATGAAAAGTTGTTTCCTTTCTAATACTGGATTGACCTTGATTTTAATTTTCTTCGTGTGGTAACCTACATTCCAACTCCAGAAGAGTTTCTGAAATGTTTCAAGAAATAAATTGAAATTTGTGAGTTCTGTCATATTAGTTCACTTACTAATTCTTCAATGGAATACCATTCCAATCTTCCTTCACTGGAAATAGCAACCAATATTAAATCGTTCTTTCTTGTTGCCTTATTGTAACTTTCAAAGAGAGTGGCATCCACATACTTAGAATTAAATGCTGAAATCAATAGCTAAACATTTTCATCACAATATTCTGAAATACTTTATTATGAATTCTAGAAATGTATAATAATTTTACTGGGAGTTTCTTGAAAAATAGTTTCAAGTTACTTATTCTCAAGAGATTATAAAACTTGTGTATTTGTATCAATTGTGTCAGCTCTTAAGAATGAGTGATTACCCTCAATCAAATTTCGAATGGATAAAATTGAATTGACTGACTCAAATTATTCAATATATAGGGATTATTGGTGATAACCAATTTTGTAATCAACTAACTTAAACCCTACATAATCATTGTTTTGAGCTCCATGTCTTCCATCACGGTATGGCCAAATTTTTGATCACCAACAGCAACAGAAAACAGCCTTTTCTTATATCTTCAGCATCTACAGCAGAAATTCCCAAACTGGGGGGCGCGCCCCCTCAAGGGGACGTGAAAATATGTCAGGGGGGGCGTGAGCACAAGACCAGTTAAACATATATATTTTGCAAGCCCACTCATCTCACTAGTTTATTATGTTCTTTTTGTCTATGTTTTTCTCTAACAGTATGTCTTTAAATTGACTCTTCAGATATTGTTCTTTGTGTTATTGAAAATACATGTTTTGTTTTCAATGTAATTCTTGGTTTTTTTCACATGCCCATAAAATTTACTGTGGAGAAGGGCGTGGTTTCCATTTTAACAGGAGGGGCGTAGTAAAAAAAGTTTGGGAACCCCTGATCTACAGTATCAACTAGTATTGGAGATTTTCTGATTGTTTTAGAATGCGCTCTTCCACAATGACCCAGCCTAACATTTGTCCAAAATGCAAGGTATGATACGTAAGTGGCACCAACCAGAAGAAGTAGTTTCCAATTTTTTCATAGATAAATTATGAAAATTTCAGTAAAATGAAACAAACGTGAAAGAATCGATTATCTACAGAATCATTATTCTGTAAGCATCTGAAGAAGTCGTTTGTAACGACGAAACGCGTCATGCTATGTAGTGAATAAAGTGTAAATCATAAGTTCAGGTGTTTGAATTTAAGTTATATTCAATTAAATAAATATTATTATTATTATTTTATGGAAAGTTTTTGTTATTTACTTCATATTCTGTAAGCAGAGGTAGGTAGTGAAGTTTCCCAATCTTTCTGATTTAAATGAGTCTAAATCAACTTATTTCAGTCTAATTATTGATATATCGAATAAACTTGAACTTGAGTGAACAATGAAAGAAATTGGACTCACCTTTCGTGCGTGATTCTATAGAAGAATTCTGGAAAAGTTCATTCCTTGTAATCTTTAATATTATTATTTGATCATCAGTTATTCCTATAGCATAGGATCCATTCCTCACGGTTATTGATTTCCAATAATTAACAGAGGAATTTAGCGAAAAGTTAACATCTACTGACACGTTCTTCACAATTACTTCTGATGAAAAATAATAATATAAACACACGATTTCAATCGGTTTGAATATTATACACACCGTCTATATTCTTATCAGATATATCTAAAAAGTTCGAGTGCCAAATATTTTGACAAAATATAAATTTAAAGCTGATGACTGCTAAAATGAAATTTATTAAAAATTTTCGCAGCATTGTTTATATCAATTCTTCATTATTCTCTAGGAAGTTATAATACCACTTGTATCTTTTGACTGAAATGTGAGTGTTAAACGTCTAAAAAATGTCTGAGCTCTGCACATGTAGAGATAATTAATCAGATTATCAAGATGAAATGGAAATCAATAATACCGCATTTTAAAATACTGAATAGTGTTGGCAATTACTTGATGTAAATCTATTATAATTTAAACACTTGAATTTTTGATTTACATTTTTATTGATAACATAGCAGGACGCGTTTCGTCGTTATCTGAAGAAGTCGTTTGTAACGACCAAACGCGTCATGCTATGTTTACGAACGTGGCAAAATATTTTAAAAATCTTTTTGGCTCACGAAGGGTGTGTTGGATATTTTAAATGAAAACAAATATGTTTTTGAATCTTTTGAATTGAACTAAATCAATTGAAATAACAGATCAGAGTAATTATGGCTAACAGTAACATTTTGAATACTTTTTTTCAATTTAATCCTTTTTTTATTTAGCTATTATGAAAATATCATTAAAAAAATATATACTCGTGTTTGGTAATTGTCTATTAATTATTTCGCATTACAATAAATAACTTAAAATCTAATATATTACATGCACAATGTAAAATAAATATATCATCAAAAAAGCAGAATATTGCCACAAAACTCATCAGATCTCTTATTGAATCACATGGGATTTTATTTAGAAATGTAACAGAATTTTTCTCTATGTACTTCCAAAACTTTTGGGTGTGTAGATTTTGTACGTTTCATAAAATACAAGTATAAGAACATAAATAACTTCCTTCGATTTCTCACCCCTGTCGAAATGGCCTGTCCTAGATCAATTATTCAGTATATAAGTTCTTTATGAATAAAATTTTTTTTATTTCATTTTTATTTACTAATATCTAAATTTTTTCCCGAGACATCAATTTAGTACATTTTTGAGAATTCCACTTACACTTTACATTATGATAATTCACATTCTTTGGAGTTTCATTTCCGCAATTGAAACAATTCCACTCATCCTCGAATATTGAACAAAAATATCACTACTTTTAATATATATGTCGATGATTGTTAATTTATGTTTTTGTTATGATGTTCCAGTTGAAACATTTTACAATTTTTGTGAAACATTCAATTCAGGAGATCACTCATATTTAAACCAACGATCAATTGTGTATCTTTCTTTGCACTAGAAACGCAAAGCAATGAAATTCACTCTAATTATTATGGATTGAGTAGAAACGATTTGGATCTCCTACTTTTGGTTGAAATCTCAAATTAACACGTCGTCCTTTTGTATCGTCCACTTCTAAGAATGTGTTCCAGTCAATCAAATAATAAAGTCCATTAGATAATTTTTTGGGTTCTGGAGGTTCTGTTTCTGTATCTGTTCCTTGCAAACCGCCAAAAGATTCCTCCAAAACCTGCGAATCACTTTCGATTTCGTTTTGTGTTTCTGCAGGAATAACAGTAAAAATTTCTGTGGATGTCGAATGCATCTTTTGCTCTTCTTCTGACATACTCAACTGCTCACCTACTGTTAATCTTTGAGAGTTATTCAATACTTCAGTGAATTGTTTCAAAGTATCCAGATCAATATTCTTGAAATCTTCTTCTGTTGCAGATCCATTGATTGCTTTTAATGCTTTCATTAACTCCATTAATTTATCTAATTGTTCTTTTTCATGTTCTACAATTTTCTGATCAGTAGGATTGAAAACAACACTTGTCAATGTATCTTTCGTAGTTTGCATATCTTTATTGAAAGTATTCGCTTCTGTTGTATTAGTTTCAGATTCTGCAAACACTAAGAACTTTTTTTCTGCAGGTTCTGTAGTATCGACTCCATGATTTTCATTCTCCGCCATTTTTGTATTATCTTCGTCTTTCGACTTCGAAGGGTATTCACTATGGCTTTCTTCACCAATGGAGTTCCCATTTTCAATGGAATTCGACAATTCATCAGTCCTTCTCATTATTGGTGTTTCTTTATCTGTCTCATTGACATCATTTTGGTGTCTTCCAACCGATATTTCTGTTCGTTTGGAAGTTTCAGTTTTACGTAATCTATCTTGATGAACTTTGTTGATAGCAATTTTGCTCAACCCCAGATTCTGTACGATATCCATCATTGAATTTGGAATTACAGAAAAATCCACCAGCTGCTCATTTCTCACTTCCTTTTTGACTTTTCTTCCTTTTCTAGCACTTCGTCCTAATCCAAAAGAGGCCAGTAGAGCATCCATCTCTTTATCCGCTTCCCCTTCCTCAGGAAGTGGTTTGAATCCAGTATATGATTCAGGCTTATCTTCAGGCTTCTCTGGATAGTATCCGCTTTGTTGTGGACCCTTTTCTTCTGCTTCTTTACTAGGTAACAAACCGAAAGTCATAAGTAAATTCTTCATTTCTGGACTCAAATTGTCAGCTACTTCTTTGAATTCAGGCATTGGAGTTATTGGAAACTCAGTACTTGTAGATGTCGTTCTAGGAAAAACGGTTACCCTTTTTACTGCTTCCTTCAAGAAATTACCCTTTTTCAGTGTTGGTTTCAACTTAAGATCATCGATAACATATTTTAAATGATCTGGAATTATGTAATCCTCGGGAGATATTGAAGGAGACTTAGAATTTTGTGAAGTTATAGTGGAGGGCTTGAAAAGTTCTTTGCTGTCAAATTCAGGTGATTCTTCTGCAATATCAGCAGTTTCCTGTTGAAAAGAATCATGTGATGATTCCAAGCTATCTAATTGAACTCGAGTTTGTGATGGTAGAGGTTTGAAAATCGCTTGAGGATTTTTTATCTCATCGCTCATATGTGAGGTACCTTGATCATTATTAGGATGAACATGTTGTTGATATGGAATATTGCCTTTGCTTTCATAACGTTCTTTACCTTGCGTAGCACCATATTTCACATAACTATTGTCAACATAACTTTCGGCAACATTCAAATCAGGTTTTGCTGTTGTTGTTCTTCTTGAAATTCGGTACATATACGGCCTCGTCGATCGCATAGCATTTTCTGGCAGGAACTTGTCTGTATTTTCATCTGAATATCTGTGATTGTGGAATGTTGTAATAGGAATATGTGTTGTGGTAGTGATTCTTCTTCTTCTAAATGGCCTGGTAGTTGTTGAAGGTTTTGGTGTTGTTGGAGGTCTAGTTCGAGGAGGTCTTGTTCTTGAACGGTAACTAACACTTTTTCTGGTAGTTAAAACTGTAGTTAGAAAAGTAGATGACGGTTCAGTTTCTTCGGTGGGAGGAATATATGTTGTAGTTGCTTCAGTCTTAACTGAACCTCTTCTAAATATTTCATTTCTACTGTTTGATACTGGTTTTCTCGATTCCTCTTCAGTTTTCTCTTCGGAACTTGAATTATCAGTATCAATGAGCTGTGTAACAGGGCGTTTTGTAAAAAGGTCTTCCATTGTTTCTCCGTTCCTTTTGGCCGAATATGGCATGACGAGAAGAATTGCTTTACCTTTTCTATTACTGTTCAATCTTCGTAGCTTCTCCATATCATCCCTCGTGATATTTTCGAGTAAATCAAGTATTTCTCCCCTTGTTAGTCTTGGTAAGTCTGGATTGGATTTTATAATATTCTGCACCTCCTCCACAGTCGCTTCTACGTAATTGCCACTATTTATTGAAGAGAACGATCTGCTTTCAATTCCTGGTATGGCACTAGGTTCCAAATTGTTTATTTCTTGAGCTGACGAGATATCAATATCGGACAACCTTACATTACTTCTCTGCGGGAAGGGGTTTGTGAAACCCAATAAAGCTGATAGCATCAAACATAAATAAATGTCCTGAAACAAAAAAAATATATCAAAATTTGCAAGTCCTTATGAAAGAAATAGGTTGCAAAAACACCGTAAAAGTGAAGCAATAGTATATCACGAAATCACGAATAATTCTAATGAATTTGTTACTTTTCATAAAATATAAGACGAATACAATAAATCAGACAAATTACGCTGGAAAACAGTTTGTAAAATAATTTCTGTTGAGTTCGATTTATTAGTTTTAGTGGTAAATTGACATGCTGATTCCAAAACTTCACCAATTTTTTTCTATCACGTCAAGTTTTTTTCTACAGTTGTTGCGCATACTATTACGCTTCGCGGAACTGAACGCAAATTACAGATAGCCCAACTGCACTCCAGTCGGAGGAATTTTTCCAGTATTTTCCAAGAACGACTGGAGGGGTAATGACAATGGAAATTTATATGGTTCAGTCCCGGTAGGTCATTCAGTTTCTTTGCATGAAGAATACGAAGACCTAAAAAATGTCATTGACTTGTTGCAATATAACTTACAACATTTGATCATCTGTGTTGACTTTAAAATGGTTTGTTTTCTTCTTGGCCAGCAACGCGGATATACCAAGTATCCCTGTTTTCTATGTATGTGGGACAGCAGAGCTCGTGAGAACCATTGGGTTCAGTCAAAGTGGCCGCCAAGATATTGGGTTCAGATCCAAACATTCTGAATCAGCCACTTGTCGGCAGAAAAAAATTATATTTCCGCCTTTTCATATAAAACTAGGTCTCATAAAACAGTTTGTTAAAGCTTTGTCAACTGAAGGGGATTGTTTTAAGTGTGTATATCATTTCAGCATTTGCTAGATTGTCATATGCGAATATAAAGGCTGATGTCTTTGATGGGCCAGAGATTTGGCACCTCATTAAAAATGGATGTTTCATTGAAACAATAACCGAACTTGAAAAGAATGCTTGGTTGGCACTCAACAGTATTGTCAAGGACTTTCTTTAAACAAACAAGCCCAGAATTACGTCGGAATTGTCCAACAATTCTTAGAAAGCTTTAAAAAGCTTTACTGTAACATGATTATCAAACTGCATTTCTTACATAGCCATCTTCCTAACTTTCCAGAAAATTTTGGCGATGTTAGTGATGAACAGGGTGAACGATTCCACCTAGACTTCAAGGTCATGGAGGCAAGGTTTCAAGGTAGATGGGATGTCAGTATGATGGCTGACTACTGTTGGAGCATCAAGCAAGAATGTCCCCAGATTGAACATTTTAGAAAAAGTCATAAGCGAAACCTAATATTTTTTTGTATTAACACAATTTAACTTTTAATATTATAATAACCTTTGTATGAATAAAATATTCAAGTATTTTTGGTTAGTACCCACTTTATTTTTCTCTGTATGTCCATTTTGTATGACTTTTAAGTTAAAGAGAGGGTATCCTGTAGTTTAAAAACTTGACGCGATAGAGAAAAATTGATAACATTTTTTGAATTCAGAGACCTAACTTTAGAAAAAAAATAGGTCAGATCAAGACAACAAAATTGCTGTTCCTCGGTGTTATGTTTGATTGCTTGTTTATAACAACGATATGAATCGAAGTTTTTCAATTTCTCAGAAAATTTTTGAGAAATCATTTCTCTGAAATGATTCTTAATCGATTCAAAAACTGATAGTCACTCCAGAGTAAATGAAAAAATAGAAAACGCAAAAACAAAAAGGTTCTATATTATAATCTTGCATGAAAAATCAGTATTCTGCTGTCTAGTTCAGCGAATAATTTCCATTTGCTGAAGATGAATGAGAATCCGAAGACGGTATGCATATAGTGCATCAGTAAAAGAGTTTGTGATAAAACAGAAGAGTTGATTTCAATTACTTTCCAGGATTGGTATGTGATAAATAAAAAAAGTTTACATAGTTCTCTAAGTCCATTATTTATTCCAGAATGATTCGAAATGATAAGTCATTGCCCCTAACTTTTCTATCTAAACATTTTTCTGTTCTCTACTAACCTGTTCGTGAAATCAAGTTACGTAAACAATTTTTCGAGCTATTATTGATACAATAAATCAATATTCATTATCATAGTAATTAAGGTTTTGAGTTTAAGTAGTGCTTACGAAATATCGAATATGTATTTTTATTCAAGATACGTAGGTACGTGTAACCGCATACGGATATCCGGATACAGTATTCTGAAAGGAATTAAATTGGTATCTGTAATAGTTAGCGAGATTTCACTCGTTATTTCTGATCTACCTAAGCTTACTTGATGTAAAACTTGTCAATTTGATTTCTCAAAGCTATTCTTACTTCATTATTTGAATCAAACTATTGAGAAGATAATGTTGACGATATATTTTGTATATGGACTGATACAGACAATTACGGGCAATTAACTGGTACATACTCGTACAGGCAATCAACTTCCTTTTTGAAATTTTTCAATTCAATCCTTCAATTAATTTCACTCTGGAATCAGAAATCAAACAAGTTATTAGCTTTTTGGATTTACATATAAGTCGTTCCCTTCATTCCCTAGTTTTTGACATTTACAGAAAGCCAACTTATTCAGACATAAATACACAACTCAAGTTGTCAATCGCAAAAAATAAAAATAAGTGCCTTTTATTCATTTATTCGCTTCCTTTGTCTGCTGATAATTTTAGAAAAGAAGTTTGTATAATAAAAACAATTGCTATTAACAATGGTTATAAACCCTTCTGTATTGATAAACTAATCAAAAATAAACAGAGAAAGATACTATTTCAAAGAATTTTTCCTATTGACTTAGAAAAACAACAAATAATATTTCATTGAATTAATTATATACCTGACTTGAGTAACAAAATTTGGAGAAGATTATATAAAAATAACGTAAATACAATATGCACCAACAAAAAGAATTTAGGTTCATTGTTGGTAAATAACAAGCACAAACTTGACTTATTTTCGAAAAGTGGCGTTTATAAAATATTTTGCAGTAAATGTGATAGTTTTTACATAGGTCAAACTGAACGTTCCATACAAAAAGGAATCGATGAACATAGAAGATTAATATTGTTGAAAAAACCTAATACGGGTTTTTCTGAACACTGCATTAAACAAAATCATTTCTTGGATCCCAGGAAGACCGAAATGGTACACTCAGGTAGTAAGGGCAAAAGATTAGATACCCTTGAAGTCTTGGAAATTTCGATAGTCAAAAAGAAGAAGTTACCTATTTGCAATGACCAGGTGGATTTTTCCGTGAAACCAGTGTTAAATTCTGTGGTTTACCATATATAAGTGAAAGCTGGACATTTTGAAATTCAGTAATGTTGTATACTCTTGATAATGGGTAAACGACCCGAAACATATGATGAGTTTGTAATAATATATTCAGTGAAACTTAAGTCAAGTGGTTTAATTTTTAATTTTTTGTTTTCAAACTATTGCTCCAATATTTCACAAATATATTGAATAAAAATATAAATAAAATTTAAACGTTGGGTCGACATGTTTCGAGCAGTAAGCTCCTTGTCAAGACTAACTACTGAAACACAACATAGCAAATTTACATTTTTATCCTGAAATTATATAAGAGACTAAGTTCAAAAATTCATCCAAATTTTCAACTGAAAAAATGTACTTGATGCCTGAAAAATCAATTATTGAAATGTTTTTTACTTCATATTCACTAGGTAGAAAATTTAATAATGTCCTTAGTTTACTCTTTTATTGATTTATAGTTCAATTAAATTTCGAATCAATGCAATGACAATTTCTTAATTTCAGGATAGAAATATCGTAGCGATCTTTCCTGTTTTCATTTCAGAGTATGAAGTGTGAAGGTCATTAACACGTATGATATAGCTTCATTTATTCTTGATTAAGACTGTAATTAACGGTCACGATCTTCAGTTGGCATACTTAATTTACTTCTTCAACAGCTTTCTTCACCGGTGACTTAATAGGAATGGTAAACTTCTGAATACATAAAAGGACAGTTATTAATAAATTGACAATTAGTATTTGCCTTCCGTGATCCAATTTACGCTTGTCATTATAATAACTGATCTTTTCTTCAAGTTCCTGAATATGTTTCAGGTATCGAAAGACAATGATCAATTTTTTATAACAGAAGTATTTACTTTCAGATTATTGGGTGACTAAATTGTAGTTATTTCTTTGTAGTTATTACTTTCATACTTTATGTACATTACTTTCAAATTATTTCAATTGCTCATAAATATTGTAATATATTATCTTAACGAAATGCACTGTGCTTTAATGTTTGACATGTTTCATGTACCAGCTTTTTGAGACTGACATAAAAGAAAAGTAGTCTTGAAGTCTAAACTAAATATATTGACAAATTAACTGTGTATTGAAGTGAAAGACTACCATTGAGAAATGGATGAGTTGGTAGAAATTAAAGAAGAAGAATTGAGAAACTAACCTGAATTATTTAATAGAGTTAATATAATTAATAACAAGAGGATTGTTCAGATGTGAAGGTAGATAAATCAACACAATGAAATTCCGTTATAGTTTCATAGACTATTCATAGTGTTCAATTTCAATTTTCTGATTCATTTAGTAATTTTTCTCAATGGAAATGAAATTAATTCATTATATTGGTCACTCTTTTCAACTACCGCATATCGCATCGAAGAAAATTTCTCGAGCTCCCATTCTGTCTACTTTCTAGTAGCAAGGTCATGATGAAGATGACTATTCTAAGAGACCAACTCGTATATGTTGTCTAACCATTGCATTAATATCATAATGAAAGTAAGAATGTCATATAATTTAGTCATTTGCATCGCTCCGTTTGATAGGATTCTATAATATGTAATTGAATATTACTGTGAGTGTTATAAACGTTTTGGTGTCACGTACATGTAACTGAATAGAACACAAAATGAAAGAATCAACAAAAAAGATTATTTGTTGAAAATATTTTTCGGTTATTACTTGGTTTTTGAATATATCAAAAAATATTTGTGAATAGTCTAGACAGGTTGAATATGATTATCATTTTTAAATATTGAAGGATCAATTATAAATTTTTGGCAAGGCATAATTCCAAAAATGATTTTAAATGCAGAAATCTCGATGAAGTGGACAACATGCACATGGACAACCTGGCAACGTTGAGAAAGAATATATGGACTAAGTATATTTGTATGTATTTTTATTTTTATGTATTTTGTAAAAAACCTATTAAGATCAATCACAAATATTTTGAAAATTTTTGTGATATTCTTGAAGTTCGATACATCGTTCGATATATTGAATTTATAAATTGTTTCAGCGTGTTACCCTATTTTCGAAGATTAAACGAAAGTTATTTTGGAGTTCACTTCAGTTTAACTTTTGAAAATGGGGCATCCCCCGAAACAGTTGTCAAAAATCAATACATTTTGTGAACCTAAACCAAGTTTTTTTTATTCAATTTGAATAATATTTATTGCAAGAAATTGTAATAAATTCTTGAAGATATACAGCAATATAAAATTTTTTTTCATTTTCCACTACTAAAGTAGAACTAACTCCCGACGCTTTAGTGATTTTAGAGTAACAACGTTTTCCCAATACCAAAAATGACTTTCTACTTCTATTTACCCAAAATTTTGTCTATTTTTTCCGCAGAAAATTTATTGAACTTTTCAGGATATTATAATTGAATGACTTGATCGAATTTTTGAACAACCTGATCAAAAACGTCCAAACAGAATTCTGAACTTATTATATCTAGCGTAAAAAAAGATTAGATGTCAGCAAAGAAAATTTTGATACAACCCCATTGATTGACAAGGGGTTGTGATGTTTCTTGATTATGGACTCTTACATTGATTATTGAAGAAAATGTAGATAAATTTAATTATAAATCAGTCATGTATTAAGGCACAATAACAATTTCTCAAAAAATTTCAGGCTTTCATTACTCCATGCAATAATGACAAAGACTAATTAATGAGGCGATGAAAGCTCATTTTAGTCTCATAATAAGATAGGAGACCATAATTTCTAAATTAATAATCCACAATTTTATTATCATTCGAATATCATATCGATATTATAATCATCGAATTTTATTATCATCCAATTTAACCAGGCTTGCAAATTGAAGAGAAATTTGACCAACAGGAAGTTCTATAAGTGATCAATTTTCTATCAAATAAGTCTCACCTCGATTCGAATGATGAAGGGGAAAGTAAAGATGTCTCTCAGATGAAGATGGAATATTATAGTGTCATCTTCATCAAATGCAAATATTTGAATATAAAACTTTCTAAGACTTCATTTGATGGCATTAGTTCTTTTGCTGCTGAGATGCTTCAAGGAAATTTATTCGAAATTATATTTATAATTATTTTCGATCAGAAGATAACGTCCCTTAACTCACAACATCGCCCAAGTCGAAAATGTAACCGCGATTTCAACATTTTGATGTCTTTGGATAGAGCTGTTCATTTCGTGTCTAACAATTCGTAACATTATTTAGATTTCAATTACTCTGAAGTTGTAATTCGAAAAGTAGTGACAGCGCTCCCAGATATTTGCCCTTCAACACCACACAGTTTTTTTGAGTCCTGTAAACTTGTTAAAAATGACTGATGCGGTGTTCTAAGCTAAGGGATGAAAGGAGAAAGATTTTTCCCTTGTTAGATCTACAAATATTATAATCGTCATCTCACCAATTATTGACTACGTGTATATTTGGAGGGATCATGTGAAAGTATTTTTTCAATAATCAAATAACTTCTTTCTACATATAATATCAAAATAAGGAATATTATTTTCGAAATAAGTAGGTGTACCTCAACCTGGTTTTTACTTACATATGAATTCATTCAGTGTTTGTAATCATATCTTAACTATTTCTATTTAATTCAGTTATACAATTTATCCTAGGTTTTTGATTATTTCTCTTGTATTTTGTTATTTTATTTTTACTGAATCAATTGTATCATGCAAACAAAAAATCAAGGTTGAGTGACAAAATAGAGGTATAATTAGCATATCTGAACTCCGCTCTGAGATTGTAAATAGATAGATAATGAACTATCACTTCGTGATAGTGTATTATTTTATTTTTCAGTTCATAAAATTTTCATTTTATTATAATATTATGAAGAGAAAACAAATATTTCACCTATAAATATTTCCTATACTCAAATAGACTATGTTATTATTATTTTACATACTCAAGACATATTTAATAGCATTCAGAACTTATTTTACAGTTTCTGTTCAAATAATAAAATTGACTATCTTAATTAATGTAAATTAATAATGATCTCTTCATGTGGCTTATTTCATCCTACTATTCACTTATACTCAAGTTAAGACTTAACAGCTAACGAAGACGAAACTCATTATAATAATTAAATTAATTTTGATATCACTTAAAATTTTTCATATCATTGGAAATATTGATGAATATGTCAGAAATTTAGGAAACTTGCCTGGGTAATATTGGTGATTGTCATGTTTTGTGAAAACACAAATTGATTCTTTTTTCTTGTATTAAGTACAAGAAAAAAGTTTTTTAATGACATTGTCAATTCAAATAGAGCCTTAAATCTCAAAAATCACTGAATTAAAGTATATTATAAATTAAGACAACTCACCATATTTCTCTGCTTCATTGCTCAATTTCTCAAACATAAATCATAAATTATTCAGCACATTTTACGTATCCTTATAAACATTCTTCAAACTTTTATACTATAGAAGAATCGGCTGAACGTTTCTTACACGCGGCTTCACCAGAAGCCGACAACGCGGTTAAACTAACTGACTTTCACAATCTTTCTTCAATTTAATGAATCACCATTAAAAAACCTGATCCCTCCATACAACCGTTGTTCTCAATTTTTCTATACTACTTATATCCTACAGCGGATGTCTTTTTGAACATTCAGTACCATATATATATATATATATATATATATATATATATATATATATATATATATATATATATATATATATATATATATATATATATATATATAAAATAAATTAAACTCTTGGCTTAATGTTCCACGATTTATTTAACAATGTATAGTCAACATGTTTCGAGCGTTAGCTCATTCTCAAGACTAGCTAACGCTCGAAACATGTTGACTATACATTGTTAAATAAATTGTGAAACATTAAGCCAAGAGTTTAATTTATTTTAATATTCAATTATGTTTCACCAATATATATATATATATATATATATATATATATATATATATATATATATATATATATATATATATATATATATATATACTAGCAGACCCGGCGAACTCCGTTTCGCCACCAGATGGCTTCGTTTTATGTAACATTTCGTTTGGTGATTAAAAGTTTTATATTTGAAAAGGAAAATTTTATTTCGTTTCTCAACAGTAATGAATTCATTTCGATTACAAAAATGAAGTGTTATTTAGTTGAACGTCTCTAAGTAAATGAAAGTGAATCAAAAGTAAATACTGAATTATATCCGTGTCCGCAAATTATCCGTTTCATTGAAGTAACCACATTTTTTGTTTTTTGGTCTGACGTTAACACAAACAAAGCGGATGGTTTCCCAACTCGTGAACACGCAACGTATAACTGCCCATGTGAAAAACAATGATTTTCTAAATTTATCCCGCAAACACTAAGCGATTGGCCTTGCGACTTGTTCATTGTCATTGCGAACGCAAGGCGACCTGGAAATTGCAATCGTTTGAAGTCAAACGGAAGATCAGTCGGAATCATTGGTATTCGAGGAATACATACATTTTCACTTGCGTACTTTCCGTTAATAATGGTTGCCTCAATCAAATTCGGCATGTCTTTTAACCGAAAGTCGAGTACCGTTGCAAAGTCGCGGTGGATTCAAATTACGCAATATCATAATAACTGTACCATCTTTGAGTTGCAAGTTATGTGCTGGAAATCCTGGTAACTCCAGAGAGTTCAAAACTCCGTTGGATAATTTACTACATCATCGGGATTTGTTATGGAATCAACGGATTTGTATGTCACCAAATCGCCTGCAATTTTTGATTGAATGGTGAAATTCAGTGCGTGTATATCATTATTCTTTGCTGCAAGAATTGTTCGTTGACTTAACTAAGCATAATTCTGATAATTCTCACTAATGTTTGGAAAACATCTTCAATAAAAGCTAATTGAGAGTCTACAAATCGGCAAAAGTTGTTGGTAAGAGTAATTTATCCAGATGTCGCATCAACTGGGACTTTTCAATTTCCAACAGCTAATAATTGTTTGGAAAATTGTGCAGCACTTTGATCATTTTGAAGTTGAATTCTCATATTAGTGGTTAGCGATAATGTTTTTACGTTATTCCATAATAACGGTAACATATAAAGGTGATGCCATCAGGCAAGCATTCAATTCATCTGCAGGCGTTCCACGGGAATTACTGGCAACGTCTGCCTGAAATCGCCTGCCAACAATATCATCAAGCCGCCAAAGAAATAAACAGCTATAAAAAATAAGGGTTGATCGTAGAAGGGTGAAAATTTAGTATTGTATGTATTTTTGTATGTTGTATCATAAAAAAATAAAAACTGAAAATTTTGTCTAAAAAATAAAAACAAAATTCAGGGGTGGACTACCCCTAACATTTAGGGGGATGAAAAATAGATGTTGGCCGATTCTCAGACCTACTCAATACGCTCACAAAATTTTATGAGAATCGCTCAAGCCGTTTCGGAGGAGTATGGAAACGAAAACTGTGACACGAGAATTTTATATATAAGATATATATTAACTTTGAGAATAGATTTTTATTTGTCAGTGTATTATGTTTTATTATATTAATATTCCTATATTTCTTCAAAAGTGAAACCACTCTATTTGTTAGTATATGTATCTACATTTGTTAATTTTACGTATTTTTGGTAGTCTTGTCATTTGTTGGTCTATCGAAAACTTTTGTGTTATAAATAAAACGCCTGAGAATGTGTCCAGGGTATCCATTGTTGATGAAAATGTAAAAAAGTTGCTTCAAATTAGCCTGTAAAAATTTTCATGGCTATTACGGTATTTAATTTTTGATGTTTTGAATGATTCGGGTAGAAGTTCAAATAACGAACAGAAGCTGTTGATTTTTGATACCAATCTAGGATGATAAAATTGTCATCGTGTCTTGTTACACACACACATATATATATATATATATATATATATATATATATATATATATATATAAAAGGTTTAACGAGAAAAATAATAGAAACCGAAACTTTCAAATGTGCAAATATCTGATGGAATAAAATTTGCAATAGTATCAATTTCTCTTTTTCCATCTACAAGTATTTTCATTTGTAACTTGACTCCTCCGTCCTGATGAGAGCTAACAGAAAGCTCGGAACATGTGAGAGCGGTGCTTCTAGATTCGAAATACTCCGTTTTGTCATCTATCTCTTTGGAAATTACAGGTTTGGATATTTGAAAATCGTTTACTTCAGATCAGGTTTCGCTATTAATTATAATTTTGATAAGCTGATTGATTTTAGTTTCAACTATCAAAAAGTTTCGAACCATTGACTTTTCCATTTATTATTTGTAGTATCGTTGGACTTCAAAAGAGCATTCGAAACTTTATGTAAATTATTGCTGTTGAAAAAAATAATTTAATTGGTTTTGAAGGTTTAGTAAACAAATGGTTCAATTCTTATCAACATTCACGATCTCAAAAAGTTAAGTTGCAACGTGTTCTTTCGGACAGCATTGGAGTTGATTTTGGCGTATCTCAGGGTACGGTATTAGGTCCACTGCTATTCTCCTTATATATAAATGATATTGTTTTCATGTAAAATCTACTTTATATGATTGTTATACGCAGATCATACTCGTAAAATGATTTATGTTAGTGGTAAAAATATCCAGACTATGACAGAATGGATCAATAGAGACTTGGCAGTAATAAATGAATGGGCTAAGCCATAACAGTTTATCGCTGAATGTAACAAAGTCTAAATTCATAGTTTTTGCTAAAACTAAAATTCTTAGGTAAATAGTAACGAAAATATAAGTATTAAAATTGAAAACCAGAATATTGAAAGGGTAAAACTATATATATATATATATATATATATATATATATATATATATATATATATATATATATATATATATATATATATATATATATATATATATATATATATATATATATATATATATATATATATATATATATATATATATATATATATATATATATACATGATTTCTATATATTGCTAAATAAATATTATTATTATTATAAAAAATACTGGCTCAGCATTCCCTTGACCGAATAATAATTTTTAAATGAGAAAATTTATCTTTTCCTGAAACAATTCATGAAAACTTCATGGTAAGTCAGATAACTTTCGATAATTTGTTTGATTGAAACAATTTCCAACGTGTTCTTGGGCCTTCGTAGGTCCAATCGAAGCTATATAGCTTCGTTCTATAGGCTTTCGTTCTTAGAACAATAGTAACAATAATGAAATAATTAAGATATGAAGAATTACCCATATAATTCGATAAATGAAACGAATAGATGATAGATTTCCACTTGCTTGAAATCAATTGTATTAACTCTGGATAAGGAAAGGGTTAACGAAATGACTATGAAGTGAATTTGACAATTTTTATAGAATTCCGCCGAATGTTTCTGTTTATATTTCCAATATTCCATTTATAAAATTTGGGAATGTCTCACCAAATATTTCGGACAAGTTAATTTGAATTATTTTTCTTTTTTCGTGAATGAAATGATTCAATTTTCTGCAATGAATCCGAAAATATAATTTTTTTCAATAAAGAATGGAAAGTCCATTGCTACTTTTTCAAAAGGGAGGATGAAACAACTCCTACGCTACTAGAAAATGATTTAATTGATCCAATATAAAAGTTACTTATTACATTGTTATATTTCATTGCGAAATTTCAAGAAAATATTAATTTAAAAAATATTTTCGTCTAATTTACTCATAATAGTTATGATTATAAGAAAATCAATGATGTTGAATCACGGAGTAGGAATTAAGAGCATCTTTATGATTACAAAAATTATATCCCCACACTATCTTCTTCATTTATCGATTTCATTGACCTGTTCACATGAAGTTTGGGTATAAGAAATTATAGAAACCATTTAATAGCTAGTTCATATAAATTATAGTTTATCATTCACTTTCACCTACAATCGATAGAATATTTTGAATGTACTGAATACGATAATATAGAATATCTAAACTGTGATATATCATTTATATCCTGATTTCTAATGAGAGGTTAATTATGAGAAATCTTTTCAAGTACCTAGATGTAAAAATACGTGATGCCATTGAACCTAAATCTATATTTTTTTCCATTCATAATGTTTTTACAGCAATGAATGATTACAAAACATTCTTTACATATCAGATATTTCTTTTAGGAAATGAAACATATGTAATTTCAGTAGATTTTTGTGTAACTTTGTTTATATTAACAGAACATTCAGGAATTGACAAAAAACTTTTGAATAAAAATTAACTTTTAATAATGAGGAAGTCGTTTGTAACTCATGCTACCAAATTCATCAAGAAATTAACAATTTAATGAACTTAAGTAAACGATTATTGATTTTTGTTTGTAGTGCTTTTAAAAAATATATTCAAGTGTTTGAATTTGAATATTCAAGATCCTAAAGTAATATACTAGTTAAAATTAATAAAAAAAGCAATATCAATTTTTTTCGGTATTTATTTCAATATTCTCCTAAATTGTGTAGACAAGTGAAAACAAAATTTTTTGTCGTACTTAAATATGCCGAAAAATTACAGAACTTCTTCAATATCTTCTGTTTGAGAACTTTTCAAAATTGTTTCATAATGCTCATTCATTCGAATTATTTTTTATTTTTATCGGATAAATGAATAAACTTTAATTCCCATGAAAGCTCCTACTGTCTTCTGCGATCTTCTATGTTTTATCTCAATCAAGATTTCATATGGAAGTTGTAATGGTAGTGTCAAAATGTAGATCAATATAGATATATAATGAGTTACTTCCATCGTATAGTAATACCCACCTAAGAAAATATAAAAAAGAGTAGAAAGGGTTACTTCTGCACTAAAATCTTCATAGGTATATATGTATATTTGTTCAAATTATGAAAATTGAGATACGAAAACACACAAAGACTAAAATAAAAGTCGAAATCATCTGCAAATAATAGTCCATGAAAATGATGAATATTCGATATTGATATTGAATAATTATTATTTAATTAATATTTAAATATTCATTGTTGCGAACAAATCAGCCTGACGATGGTTGTTGACCGAAATTGAAATAGCAGAAGAATATTATATATCTATTTAGTTTTGTGAAAATAGTAAAAATCAATCGTTCATAATTCTTCAGCATGAAGTACACCACCCAATATCATACATATGTAATACATATTTTAAATTATAAGTTTTCAGAATTTCCATCAAAAATGTTCCAAATACAAAGTTATTTTTCTGGTATATAAGCTCTATAAAATAACATTGGATATATGTACTTAGAAATTAACGATAGTTTAATGTTCCACAGATAAGATTCTCCACAACAAGTTCTGAATATAATTATACCTTTGGTAAAAACATTCTGTGAATCTCTTCCATGATTCATTATTGCTCCATGAGTAGCAGAGGGATGTTCAGAACATATGCATACAGTAGTAGCGGTCATACTCGATAATGTTTGAAAAAACTACAATTTTATAGTAAAACATAAGCAAACATCATAACAAACCCCAACATGATTATATTCCTCAAAACTCAAAAACCTATGTTAATGTTAAGTATCGATGTCCTATAAGCTTATGAATGTTTCTTCATCTCTGAATTAAGATATTGGTTATATAATATTTATTTATTTATTTAACATACACTGTTTTACAGTCAGGTCCTAATTAACGGGTGATTTTTTAAGCGTTCAGTTTTTCAAAGGTTGGCGGCACTGGTTGGTAATGGCATCCAAACGTCATCTGTCAAAGTGAACAGTTTTCAGTATACTCTGCCATTTCATCATAGAAAGGTTTACGAACGAGCAACGATTGCAAATTGTTGAAATTTACCATCAAAATTCGTGCTCTGGGAAAAATGTGTATCGTTTGTTACGACCATATTATGGTTGTCATAATCGACCTAGTGAACCAAAAATTCTGCTGTTATCACCAAATTTCGCACCAGTCTCGCATGCGTACAGTGCGTACTGAAGCGTACAGTCCGTACTGCCGTAGCGGATAATCTTAATGAGGATCGTGAAATGTCAATTCGTCGCCGTTCTCAGCAATTGGGCATGTGTTACTCAACCACATGGAAAATTTTACGTGTTGATTTGGGTTTGAAAGCCTATAAAATTCAACTTCTGCAAGAATATTAGCCGAATGACCTACCACAACGTCTAATTTTTGGTTAATTGGCCTAAGAACAGCTTAATGAAAATCTGCTGTTTTATCGAAAAATTGTGTTCAGCGATGAGGCTCGTTTCTGGCTTAACAGATGTGTAAATAAACGAAACTGTCGCATCTGGAGTGGTGAACAGTCACATGCCATACAAGAATTACAGATGCATCCCGAAAAAACGACAGTTTGGTGTGGTTTATGGGCTGGTGGCATCATCGGTCCATTTTTCTTCAAAGACGACCGTGGAAGCAACGTTACCGTCAACGGCCAACGATATCGAGTCATAACACGCAATTTTTTTTTGCCCCAGTTGGGCGAGTTGAACTTAGTTGACATTTGGTTTCATCAAGACGCTGCCACATGCCACACAGCTCGTGAAACAATGGACTTGTTGAAGGATGAATTTGGCGAGCAGCTCATCTCTCGAAATGGCCCTGTCAATTAGCCGACAAGATAATGCGATTTGACGCCTCTGGATAATTTCTTGTGTTGTTCTGTAAAGTCGTTAATGTATGTGGACAAGCCGAACACGATTCAAGTCTCACAGGATAACATTAACTGAATTAACTGGCGTAATTCGTGGGATACAGGCCGAAATGCTGGAAAAAGTGACGGAAAATTGGACCTCATTCGATACGTAACTGCGCACAAAATTTACATGAAGTTATCTTTTAAAATGTAAATGGCAAAGACCAAGTTATTAATTTCAATAAAAATTTTGAATATATGATGCAAATTGAGTGTTTAATTCGGTTTAAAAAAAAACTACACTTAAAAATCACACATTAGTTACAAAACAGGAACACAACAGATACAAAATTAAAATCAAAATTGGTAGTACAAAAGTTTAAAAGTTTCAGTTTTGTACGTTCAAATTTTAAAGTTCAATTTTAAAAAATAGAGTTGTGATATGAATCACAACTGATAAAATGAAATATAATTAAAGAAATGAAAAAATGAGTGAATATGAATCATGTACTACATTCATGTGAATACACATAAATGATTGTTCTAGCAGAGATTATGCATATCAGGGAAACTTGCCTTAATATCAGTAACAGAACAGTTGAAAATATCCACCTTAGCTCCCAAAATATTACATTGTTCACACATCGTGTGCAATGGAGAAAATTTTAGAACATTCGTTCTAGCTGCGGATGGTAGAACCTGAATTCGATACTGGAAGAAACTCTTGGAACAATAATGTTAAGCTTTTGCAATAATAATAAAAAAGACATTTCAGTTTTTCATTTATTCTTAATTTTGTATGCAAGAAGATTATTGCATGGCATTTCCTTCGCACACTGAGTGTGCCCACATTATGTCGACTTGTGTTTCATATTGTATGCCTATAGGTGGATATATTCCATCAATTCTCAAGCTCAGAAATGACAGGAACTTTCGTTGAATAGACTCCAGTATGATCAATATGTAACTGATAACCAGGATTCCAGACTGTTGATTCGTATTCAAGTTTAGATCTTAGGAAAGCACAATGCAATGTTTTCAGAGTTGATATATTGCTAAATTCCTTACCAATGCGAATAATGAAACAACATACTCTACAGGCAGCGGTTACTGTACCATTGATATGTGGCAAAAAAGTTAGTTGAGAATCGAAGGTTGCGCCAAGGTCAATAAATGTATATAGGTCTTCCCAAAATATTATTACCAATTTCTTAGTTGAAATTTATCAAATTATATTTTGTTGAGACCGACATAACATGACATTTGGAGATGTTGAGGTTAATTTGTTGACATCACACCAATTTACAATATTACGCAAGTTTCAGGCAATAATATGGAAACTTCGGCGTCTTTTATAGTGATAGTGATCTTAAATTACACAACAAACACCTAAATGAATATTTTTTTGTGATCAAGAACTCGATGTTAACATCCCTTTATTTAGGCCCAGCAGAATATTTTTTCACATGATTGTATTTACTGTGAAAAATATTCAAAATGTTTCATTCCAGATACAGGAGTAGGCACAATTTATAAAATTGTACCTGCAAAACTTTGCAAAAATGTTTCAGATTGACATTAATATTCTCTACAAACAACTTTAACAAGGCTAAATATTTATTGGCTATTAAGTTACTATATTATATGCAACATAAATTCAAAACATTCTTCAAATTTGAAAAACGTGTTTTTTTGATAATAATTAATAAACAACAATATATTTATATATCCTTCTTGATTATATCAATATATCTTTCTTGATTAATCTAGTATAATATAGTCCTAGTGGGAATATTCAAATACAAACATTGAAATCAAAGTTAAACATTTAACAAATTTGTAATCAATAAAATAACACCATATGACAAATTCAAATGCATATCTTGAGAATATTGAAATAAACTATACTATGTCAATTTAAAGTGCAGAGTTTAAGTCACACAGTCAACTCATGGTACTCTAACTGAATAAAATCGACTGGGATCTCCAATCTTAGGTTGGAATCTTAAATTCACATGTTTTCCCTTCGTGTCATCTACATCTAAGAACGAATTCCAATCTAATAAATAATAGAAACCAGTACGTTTCCTGGCTGTAGTTGTTTCAGGAGCTGCTGTTGTGGTAGATCCACCAAAAGAAGCCTCCAGATCACTCAAGGCACCATTCATAGGTTCTGATGTTGAGTTAGAATCCCCCGATTGAGGAAATGACAGCACGCAATCAACCAATAAGAGGATGGCAAAAATTTGTAGGACTGCTTTCTGAAATTGAGAAAAGAAATTAATATTGATTATTATTAAAATTATTGACTTATAAGCATAATAAAAATGAAAAATCATATATTATCGCCAATAATATCAATATAATGTGAATATAAGAATTTTTATAATAATCACACCTAAGCTTATATAACTCTACATTCGTACTTATATTACTCTACTCTATAAACGTTCCAACATTATACATTTCGTCAAAAAAAATTACCATTCTAATTTCATAGTAAGTATTAAAATAAATTAAACTCTTGGCTTAATGTTTCACGATTTATTTAACAATATGTATAGTCAACATGTTTCGAGCGTTAGCTCATTTTCAAGACTGAGAGAGACAAGAGTTTAATTTATTTTAATATTCAATTATGTTTCACCAAGAGTTAAGCGAGAATTCAATCTCATTAATTCATAGTAAGTACTTAAAAATTCGTCAAGAAATACGAACACCAAATTACTAATCTTCAGTTGATTTAAAAGTAATTTCAAATTCACTGCGCATGCTCTTATGAAATTTGGTTGCATAAAATCTCACTATTACTTACGTTATAGTGAATATTCAAATAGTTCAACTTATTCGAAGTAACTGCTGAAAATACTGAGAATATTGAATAAAAATTTACACATTTTCAAATACAATTTCATAATAATTTTATTGAATGGAATAATATTTCGGATTTCAAACAGAAGATTTCGGAGAACTACTAATTTGAAATTAAAAACATGTGCTATTGCTATGTAACACATAATAGTTACTACAAATGATTACATGAAAATTCTCGGAGTTGTCTTCGGTGCAAAGAAATCGTTAGTGTTAGTAATCATAGAGTCTAGAATTATCGGCAGCACAAGAACATAACAATCGAATGAATATCTTAACTTTCACTCTTCAAACATTATTCTGAAATTCATTTGCATAACATATATAAAATAGTATTTCCAAATAGTAAATATAATCGATACTCACGAAATTAAATGGTACTCTCATCTTGTGACTATTTCCAACAAAAATATTTAACTTCTTGCAATACGATGTTATAGCTATGTTCACACTAGTTTGACTTTCACACAAATGGTTTGCAGAATTCCATCGTTCGACCAGAAAATACCCCTACTATTAATGACTCAAGGTTTTCTTGCTTAATTTATATATTATTAGGCGTTTCCCATGATTCACAATATTGGTAATGCCCGTTTCTTCTTCAGATACTAGTTTGGAATTATTAATATTGCGGCTTCAAAATTTTTAACGAAATCTCGTTTTCAAATTATCTTTATTCTTGGAAAATTTGTTTTCACATAATTCTTCCAATACGTTCAACTTTGTATGTCTTCAGCTAACGACTTGAAACTGTTTCTCAATTCAACACAATGTCTGAAGAAAGTTCGTAACTGTTTATTTTTACAAGATGCTTTCAAATTAATATAAAATATTGTTGAACACAATTAGTCTTTCAATTTTACACGAAAAGTTTTCATAAACATTTTTGAATGTCATGTCTTCGTACATAAATGGATGTAAAATGTGTGGTTCCTTTCTGAACGAATGATCGGTGAAGTGAATGAATTCCTACTCACTTCTTCGAATTTTCTTTTGGAGATTCACTTGCTAGCCTACCCTGCTTATTCATACAGAATATCTTCAATGTCCCGTCATACGGGGCTGTAGAAAAACAACCAAAAAGAATTATTGCGAAGGATAACACCACTGTTAGGCTTTCACATGACTGTTCACATAAAATCTAAGAAATCGAAGAATATTGCAGCCGTAGCGGACAGTCTTAATGAGGATCGTGAAATGTCAATTCGTCGCCGTTCTCAGCAACTGGGCATGTGTTACTCAATCACATGGAAAATTTTACGTGTTGATTTGGGTTTGAAAGCCTAAAAAATTCAACTTCTGCAAGAGTTGAAGCCGAATGACCTACCACAACGTCCAATTTTTAAAGAGAATTATTGCGAAGGATAACACCACTGTTAGGCTTTCACATGACTGTTCACATGAAATCTAATAAATTAGGACTTTTTCCATTCAAAACGAAAAATAAAAGTAATTTTGGGACGAAGAACATTAATCATTTCATTTACAATATCATTATTGAATATAAACTAAAATTCAAACACTTGAACTTGTGATTTACACTTTCTTGACTACATAGCATGACGCGTTTCGTTGTTACAGACGACTTCTTCAGATGCTAACAGAATATTCTGAAGAAGTCGTTTGTAACGACGAAACGCGAAATGACAAACGTTGTCAATAAAGTGTAAATCATAAGTTCAAGTGTTTTAATTTTAGTTTATATTCAATTATAATGGATTTACATCAAGTAAACGCCAACACTAATTAAATATTAACAATATTGTCATGCAACAATATTGTCATGTTTTGAATTAATTATAGTGAGAATAAGAAAACTACTTAGTTTTATTTAAATTAAATAGAACATTATATAATCTTTGGTATATTGCATATTCTTCAAGCAAAAATCATATTTCAGAGGGAATTCAGATGAAATATTTGGAGTAGTATCAAAATTAAATCGATAATGAAAAATTGAAGTCTTTCGTGAATTTTTTTGATAGTAAAGATAATCAAAAACATTAACTTTTCATAAGGGTTAGTGATCAACTATTTTATATTAGGCAACTCAACAGTTCAGTACTTAAAAAATTCAAATGAATGATGAAAAGAGGTAATTTAAATTTTCTGCGGTCACAGTACCTAACAAATGAAATATTATTGTAAACTATATCTCAAAATTATATGGTATCTGTTGTTATCTTTACAAGGACAGTAATTTTTCAAAATGAAGCAATTAGGCTATTATTTGATAACGCAATAGCTCTAAAATAGGTATAATCATATATCACAATAGCATTATTTCAATTCAACACAAAATGTTGACATATCTATTTGTTTCAATATTCATCATTTCTTTTGCCGAAGGTCGGTATGTTTTAGCAAATGACAACTTATTCAGATTATGACTGTTATAAAAATTTATATTGCAGGAGATTTCGATTACAAGTTTAAGTATTGTAGAATCAGATGCGGATGTAGCTATTCAGAAGAGAAGTCAGAAGATTCAGAACCAAGTGGTAAGAATGAAACAACCATGATAAATGATTTTTATGTAAGAAGAATACTACTATACTTTTATTATGGAAAATCTGCTTGTGTACATTATTCGTTTTTGTGAAAAACTTAAGCATTGATAGTTATGTACATAACTTGTTATTGCTGAAAGCTGAATCACATTGCTTCATGTAGATTTACATTACCATAAAGATTAAACTGCCGTGTTGAAATTCCATGACTCTTTCTTGTAGATGTAAGGACTTTCGTTTTTATCCTAGAATGCTAGGATAAAAACGAAAGTTTTCTCCTAGGTTGCTAGAGGAACCTATTTCTGCGATGCACTCAAATATCGTTGTCGATATCTGGATTGGCAGTGTTTTTCAACAGGTGTTCCTCAACTAGCCAATTAATGCCCTGCTGATCCTGACTATACCTGACCTATTGTGTGGGCTCCTAACTGCGATAATAGTTGTATCTCAGCGTAGCTTGAATTTTTCATTTGCACACTCAGTGTTAGGCATTCAGATAGTTTTTTTGGTTTCTTCTATTAGCTTAGATCTTTTGGAAATGCTTATTGGTATATTTTTAGCCATGACAGTATGCCACTGATTTGTCATGGAATATTGTGACTGATTTAACCATCGCTTTCCGTCTTGTCTCTTGTGGTAGACACAAGCACCTAAGAGTGCCAGTAATGAATACTATGCCTTGTCAGAAGTTTCGCACCAGTAGGTTAAGATCGAAAAATGATAGAGGACTGTAATGTTTTTTGCAACAATCTTTGATTTTTTTCTATAATGTACTTCCAATTAGAAAAAATCTCTCTTCATCAGTAACGTTAAATGGATAAAACAAAATCATTATTTCAATCTTAAATTCACGGAATGTCTACGAAAATATAATGTGTGGTACCTCAGCTAAAATAAATAGGACCTGTTATTATATTTTAAAAACTCCTTAATGAATTATTGATAAATTCTTCAGGTACAGTTTTGAAGTACATTCTAGCCCATAAGCTCGTTTGTAGATACTACTGAAGTGTGTCAAATTATCTCTCGCATAGCACACCAATTAGTGTACCATAGTTGAACAAAATAATAATTCAAAAATAATATGAAGCCACCGGTTGAAAAGTGATAAAAATTGTTATACTTTTCCTCAGCACTTTTCAATTTCAGATTATTATTGGAGGGACTTCTACGGAATCATACCACCAGATGCGTTTCCTATAGGGGATGAAAACCAGTATCCTCAAACATATGTCGGTTTAGTATTCGATCCATTGAATAATGGCACATTCGTAACAACTATTGTAGATGGATTGGATTATGTCTTCAATGCTAATGACGGAAAAGTATTCAAAAAAACAAAACTTATCCAGGTAATGAGATATTAGGTAACATTTAATGTACAACATATCTCTTATATATATATATATATATATATATATATATATATATATATATATATATATATATATATATATATATATAGTTCAAACTGAGCATTTCTGTATACGTGTTATCACGATAATTTGTTATTTTGAGATACTTTTTGTGCTAGGGATTTAATTGCAGATCTCGTATCAAATGAAGTAACATCCCTACCCACTAGTGTTTGACATTTCTTGAAGTCCGGCAAGGCTTTTATAAATTGTTCAGCTTCATTACAAAAATGAGCGTTCCACGGATAATGTGCACCGGACCCTTAAAGCAACTTATGGTCCAATTAGTCGTCCAACCCAACAAAAAATCGCTCTACCATTTGAAAAATATAAGAGAGGTAGTGGAAAGTATGCGCGAGGACCATGAATTGGCAAGTCGTCGAAGTTCTCAACAGTTTAGCCTGTCATATTCAACTTCTTGCCGTATTTTAAGCGAGGATTTTCCTTTAACAGCATACAGAATTCAACTATTGCTAGAACTGAAGACGACTGACCTTCCGATTCGCACCCTTACAGTCGTTTCATAGCGTCACATCTGACTATTAGATGCCCAAAATCGAATCTCGTGGTCTCGACGATATTTGGTTCCAACATGATGACACCATTTGCTCCAGTGGACTGGCCAGCATAACCTATGACATCACAACTCTTGACTTTTTTCTTCAGGGCTATGTAAAGTCCAAAGTCTACATGGATAATCCAGCCACGATTGAGGCATTGGAAGCCAATATTACTCGATTCATTGGTCAAATACTATTAGACATACGTGCGTCATTAAAAATTGAAGTCATATCATATCTTCTATCATACATAATTGAAAGAGGAGTGAAAACAATTTTGTCCTATTTGTTGCCCTTTTGTGCGTACCACGAGCAATGAAAAGTTGTAATATCTCAGTAGAATTTATTTTGAAGTACTATTTCAGAAGATTTGTTAAATCATGTGTCAAAATTAATTGAAATTTTGTAATTTACTAGATACTATGTACTACGGAAGCAGATAGACTTGCATGGATAACGCTCACATCAGGAAATGCATCATCAGCGACTGCGGAGTACTCATTTGTCAGTGCAGGATATCATCAGAGAAAGAATGCTAATAACCTGAGATATGTGCCAACATATTTCGTAGTTAAACTCTCCAAATGTAAGATAGGCTATGCACGTTCTACTATTTCTCTTAGTGAAGAATTGGAATTTGCTGCCATGGACGGTACCCTCCAAAAATCGGACCAGAAGATGTTTCTTATGTATAAAAAAAACAAAACCGAAAGCGAAGGCAAAAAAAATAAACCATTCATTAGTCACATATATAAATATAGTATAAGAGGAGGTAAGTCGGCTTTCACTATTACTAAGTGATACAGACATCTTTTTCCTGAAAATTTCTTCTGTTTCTTTCCTTTGTTTTCCTAATTAACAAACAATTTTCAAGAATCAAGAATTTTCGAAGAACAGTTGAGCAAAAACTTTATTTAATATCACAAATCTATTCGATTTTAGTTATTGTGCTGTTGTATTATGCAGTCGTTTAAAATTGACTTATTATATACACATCCTAAGTATCTGAAAGGATTAATCTGAAAGTATTAATATTATCAATTATACTTGTTCCTAGAATTTACAGTATTTGCATTATATACTTCAATTTTCTTTAATTCAAATAAAAATTTCGCTTTATTATATACATTTTTTACGTATAAAGTATTTATATAAAAGCTAATTTTTCATTACTTCAAAGAGCTTCAATAAGTATTCCACAAGGAAAATTTATTGAAAGAAAGACTGTGTTAATACCTACCAATAATAAAGAGAAGTCCACTTGATTTCTCCAAAACGTTTGTTCAAATGTGTCTTAAAAACAGAAACTATGAGAATATTAAAACATTTTAGGTTCAATTATACCGAATTTCTACAAACAGCTGAACATCGGATCATGCTCACTGATTTGTACGAATGAAGGGCAGGATAAGAATTCAAAGGACGAAAATAGTATAAAATCCGCCAAAGCAATGGGTAAGTGAAAGGATAAAGATAACCAAACTCAAACTAAAAGAAACATCAGGAAACTGATGACTCCTTCATCAGCTGAATGAATTCAATGTAAAATCCTTCCTGAATAGAAGTTTTGAGATCTTCCAAAGTCTGAACGTTTAAACACTTCGGTTTTAGGTTAACCCATACAAAAATCGTTGCTGCTCATATCATATATAAAGTAATTCATTTTTCTATAGACTTTTTTTAGTAGATTTCATTAAGATACAAATAATTTGAAGAATTTCGTTTTCAGAATATTACTGGAAGCCTGGTAACCTTATAAAACAAGATGAACCGATTTTGGTTGAAAACAACACAGTTAAGAGTAGTGGCGCCTACGTAGGACAAGTATTCGTTTCATACAACTGGTTGGACGTAGGAGAATCGACTGGAGATTCAGTTATCGTTGGTACAAATAATGGAGGACTCGCACAATCTACGGATGTCCATGTGAGTTTGTTAGAATGAATTTTTAAAGTTGAAGCTTCTTCAGGAAAGCCGCAAGCTATACAAACAGCACATAACATTTATTTGATCGCTTATATCCCGCTCCAATAGTCATTCTCACTGTGGAAGCAAAAAAGTTTGTGTATTACTGTATTAGAACTACATGAAGAGGTTATGAAAGCCAAATACTGAATAATGCTTTCTACGAATTACTTGATTTGGGTTTCTATATAGCGTTCATTTGAACTAGAACAGTCGAAATTTTTTTTTTCTTTCATTCCCAATAAGAGAAAAACAGTATCAACTCAATTTCTTTGCATCTTACAATCATAGAAATAAATTACCTTTTTTAATGTCATATGTAATTCATAGTTAATCAATTTTCGTATGTTTTTTTCTTCTCTCCCAGATATTGTGTTCAAATCACCAGGAGAAATTTGAATGGGTTAACACAACTTCAGATCAATTTGCCGAATTAGACAGATCAAGAATGATTCCTGGAGGTGAACTTGATAACGGTACTATGACAGTTGTGGGCAAAGAATTGATCTTTAAATGGTTTGCAGCGAGTATAAGAATATTTGGTCAGAAAGCTTATAGCTACACTAGGTTTGGACCAGCCAATGACTATAGTGTACTGTTACTCAAAAATTGAAAACAAAATTGAAATACTTTGTGAAATGAATAAATAGAATTTGTCGTCAAAATTTCATTTCTTGAAGAAACAACATTTAAAACATAGATACACGTAATATGAATAACAAAGAAATAATCGAAAAATAAAAAACAAGAACCATGACGCACATTTCGTTAAAGCAACTCTTTCATTAGTTATCCAATGTGCAATGATATCGAAGTTGATATACTCGTAACAAGAAGTAAACAAAAATAAAGGTATGACAAATCTAAGCATCTCCCCTCTGAAGAATAAATTGAGGTAGAGTAGAATAATCAATCTAGCTCTTCAATGGTACACCTAATATTTTTTATTTCACAATTTTAATTCCATAACCTACGGTCAAAAATCTAAGCTCAGAAAAAACCACTGAAAAATCCAGATTTGTTTATTCATGGCGTTAAGAAACAATGTCATTTGATATTGAATAAAATTGTTAGCTCATTAGAATTTTATGGTACATATATATGTTGTACATTAGATGGCAAGCTCTTTTCTGTGGTATGTACAAAACAATGGAAGAATTTGAGTCTGCTACCACATAATTTTGGCCATTAGGTATTTTATCAAAATTTTTTGTATAAACATAAGTAATTATTGAAAACCTTATATATTAATAATAATATTAATAAAACCTATATTAGAAAACAGAAGATTCATGTATGTATAATGAAGTAATTGATATTTGAACTCAGTGATAGGTTTCCATTTTACAAATAGGGTAATCAATAAGAAGTTGTACACTCTTGCTCCACAAAATGTGTTTGACTTAACACAAGTACTACTTTGACATAACACAAGATATTATGCCACCTCCAACAAAAAGAAAAGTCTGCCTAACAGTGGTAGTATCATCATAACAGTGTGTCATCAATGTGGTAGTTGTAACAGGAAAAAATAAACTGATACTAAATAGTAACTAAATAAATAGTGTCCTTGAAAAGCATGAGATGAATGTACGTATTCCTTCAAATTTTTGACAAGACTCTCCACAAAGAACTTAAATGAGACTCAATATATATTTTCTATTAAATTACTATAATTTATGAAACGTAAACTCAACACATTCTTCAAATTTGAAAAACGTGTTTCTGTTGATAAAGAAACAACAATATATTTGATGATGCCGATACTTGGAGAAAATTAATATCTATAATGAAACAATTTTTAGAATTTTCTCAAAATTTAATACAAATACGCATGACGACGTTCCGAAGTACTACTTCTTTATCAAATGCTGAATTCATGAAACAATTAAAATTCATGAAAATTCATGAAACAATTTATATACATGTTTTCATTATATTTACATATCTTTCATGATGTAGTCCCAGTAGAAGCCAGTGGTAATACTTACAAGCAAAACAGTGGAAATGTTCATATACAAATATTGAATTAAAAGTTGAAAATATAACAAATTAGTGATCAATAAAATTACAGCATTTGCAAAATTTAAGTGCCTGTCTTGACAATATTGAACTTAACTATACTATATCAATGTGAAGTAGGGAAGGGGGGTGTCATAACGGGGATGTTAAGGGAAATAAACAATAACAAAATTAATTAAAATATTTTTTAATGAAAACTAATGACATCCCTTTGGTTACTTATTAAATTATCATTTGGCACCGAATTTGGTGAAGTAAGAAATCAAATAATATTTTTAATTTTAATTTCAAAAAACCTTTATGAAAACTCCATCGTGCCCCGGGGTAGGGGCAGTACGGGGTACATTATTTTATTTGTCACAGAATAAGCAGATGTGGATTTCTTCTAAATCTGCGTCATTAACTCCTGCACAGGCTGTATGGGCCCACTCTCCACATAGCTGGCAGGCCACCCAACGCTCCGAAGACTTCAAATAAGTGTGGTTCGAGTCAGCACAATAGATGCATAAAACATCCTCAACATTTTCTCCATCAGAGCGAGCTTTTTGAGTCTTCTTCTGTTTTTTTGAGTTTTTTTTCAACCGGGGGTCATTCATATTTGAACACTTCTTCGTCCGTTTAAGTTGTTCGCGTTCTGCAAGTTCGTTTTTGTAGGGGGTTGAAATGAGAACAACCGTTTTCCCTCTGCGATATTTTTTTCTCGTTTGGTTTCTTTGTTCGACTGTGGGGATGGGGAGAATGTCTTTGGGAGAAGCGTTTGGAAAGAAAGTTGTTAAATCACGACATACTCTTCGAATTGGAGATCGGGAAACGCTATTTTCGTCTTGCATAGATGGTCGAGGCTGAGGCTCTGAGATAGGAGTTTTCTGATATAAATGTGTCGATATTGCAGTTAGAACTGGTTCAAGAGGATTCTCTTCAAGGGGAGGCTGTAATGGTTGCTGAATTTCAGCAGTTGAAGAAGCTGTTTCAGGCTCATTATTTGTCAACGGTATGTCTGTTGTTGATGCAGCTAAAAAATCTGAATCTGTAAAATTATTTTGATTGAATGGCCATATCCCACATTTTTTGAATGCATTAATTGCCGTGGACATTGTTGCAGCTTGAATATAAGCATCTGCAAAAATTTCGCTTATTTGAAAAGTTGTTATTATTCGCCCTGGGTGCGACCGTAACCAGTTAGAACAAGCATGATCATAATACACACTCAATGGTTTCATGAAGCCAACATCCAAGGGTTGGAGCCTGTGGGTGCAGTGGGGGGAAAGCAAAGCATAACAACAACATTCTTACCTGCATTTTCAATAACTTCTATATTTTGCGTATGCGTTACGTGCCCATCTAGAAGTAACAAGACCGGATTAGTTATTGAGGCCCCAGAAAAATTGACGAACCGTTGAAACCAGCTCATGAAGCTTTCAGTTGTCATCCAGCCTCGAGCGTTGCATTCTGCCGTCGTCCCTGGAGGAGCTCGATCCAATAACTCCCGCTTCATTCTCTGTCGAGGAAATATTAGCATGGGAGTCATATAAGTTCCGGCTGCATTGAAACATATCTCGACGGTAATCGTCTGCCCTCGTTCTGCAGAAGAAAGGGAGCCCACTTGTTTTCTTCCTTTTTCCGCAATGATTTTGCTCCTTGTTTTGGAGGCGCATGATATTCCAGTCTCGTCACAGTTATATATTCTATCTGGCGTAAAATTATATTTGTCGTATACTTTACCAAGCAAAGAATAAAATTTATTCACGGCCACTTTATTAAAGCCCATAGCTCGCGCTGCCGATGTGGCTTCTGGTTTTCGAATGGATAAATCCGGGTGACGTTTCATGAAGCCTTTTAACCAGTCTATGCCAGCAATCTTCTTAACATGGTTAAATTTGTGAGTCTTACGATTTTTTTCTGCGAGCTGATAGGCTAGTTTTCGTAGGACGACAGTTGTCAATCCAAATAATCGTTTCTCCATATCTTTTAGATACCTAACAAGTTCCTCTTCTTCTTGTTTGGAAAATACGGGTTTAAAGTTACCTGGAGCTGAATTAAGAGATACCTCGCCCTTCCTTATTTTTGCGATGTGACGCTCCAATGTGGTCTGTGGAACACCGTGCAATTGAGCTGCTTTTCTGTAGCCTGCTAATTTGCTTAAAACTGCATCAATTGCGTGTTTCATGCTTTCTACAGACCAACTGCCTCGGGAACTTTTCTTTTTATAAGTTCGTACCATTTTTATATACCTAAAACAAAATGAATAATATCATAGTAACATTATCAAATGAACAGATCATTCAGGGGCATAATGGGGACGGGCACAACGGGGTACCCTATTGTGCCCCATAGCCATGTCCCCGTTAATAACGAACAAAAAAATTTATTGAAGGTCAGAGTGATTTTGCTCAAAGTATATCAATAGTCGATGTTAGTAGTAATACACATAAAAAAACTATAGTAGTAATCTAAACACTTACCTTTTTAGACGCGATTTGGTAACCACTCAAAATTAGATGAAATGTCGTTGGAAAAAATAATTGATCATCAAAAATAAACACGCGCACTCTGATCGCCGGTCACTACCGCACTGAAGGACGATGCGAAATGCCCTCTTATTGGTGAAAACAAAACACGGCTAGTAAGCGTAGTTACTTGTATGTGTGGGTGGCCCCGTCGTGCCCCGCGTCCCCGTTTTGACCCCCCCTCCCCTACAGAGTTTGAATTACGCTGTCAACCTATGGTATTCTACCTGTACCGAATAAAATCGACCAGGATCCTCAATCTTAGGTTGGAATCTTAAATTCACATGTTTTCGATTTGTGTCATCTACATCTAAGAACGAATTCTAATAAATAATGAAATCCGGTACGTTTTATGGCTGTAGTTGTTACATGAGCTGCTGTTGTGGTAGATCCACCAAAAGAAGCCTCCAGATCACTCAAGGCACCATTCATAGGTTCTGGTGTTGAGCTAGAAACACCCGATTGAGGAAATAACAGCACGCATTCAACCAATAAGAGGATGGCAAAAATTTGCGATCCATGAGAGTCTTTCTTGAATTTTTTTGATAGTAAAGATAATGAAAAACATTCTTTTTTCATAAGGATTAGTGATAAAACTATGACGTATTAGACAACTCAAAAGTTAAGTACTCAAGAAATAAATGGCGAAAAAAAGCTAATTTAAAATTTCCGTGGCCTTACTCGTACTACATAATGAATGAATTATTATTGTTAACTATATCTCAAAATTATATGGTATCTGTTGTCGTTGTCTGTACAAGGACAGTAATTTTTCAAAATGAAGCAATTAGGCTATTATTTGATAACGCAATAGCTCTAAAATAGGTATAATCATATATCACAATAGCATTATTTCAATTCAACACAAAATGTTGACATATCTATTTGTTTCAATATTCATCATTTCTTTTGCCAAAGGTCGGTATATTTCAGCAAATGACAACTTATTCAGATTATGACTGTTATAAAAATTTATATTGTAGGAGATTTCAACTACAAGTTTAAATATTGTAGAATCAGATGCGGATGTAGCTATTCAGAAGAGAAGTCAAAAGATTCAGAACCAAGTGGTAAGAATGAAACATCCATGAGAAATTAAATGATTTTTATTTAAGGAGAATACAACTAAAAAAAAATTTGAGAATTAATAGTTATATGCATAACTTGTTATTGCTGAAAGCTGAATCAAATTGCTTCATGTAGATTTACATTACCATAATTGAAGTTGAAACAGTTTACCACAGTTGAAATTCCAAGACACTTTCTTGTAGATGTAAGGACTTCCGTTTTCATCCTAGAAAGTTAGGATAAAAAGGGAAGTTTTCTCCTAGGTTGCTAGGGGAACCTTTTTCTGCGATGCACTCAAATAACCTTGTCGATACCTGGACTGGCAGTGTTTTTCAACAGGTGTTCCTCAACCAGCCAATTGATTGAAACAATCAGCGGGAGCATAGTTGTTGTTTTCATCTCCTTCGTCTGGAACGCTGGATCATTGTACTTTCAAGGTTTCTTCATATTTTGTCGCGATACATTTTCATCAGATGGCCACGTAACAGCCAGGAAGCATACATGGTTTCATTCCTTGCTGATCCTGACTATACCTGACCTGCTGTGCGCGCTCCTGTCTGCGATAATGGTTGTGTCTCAGCGGAGCTTGAATGTTTTATTGGCTAGCACACTTCAAATATTTTTTTGATTTCTTGTATTAGGTTAAAACCTTAGCAAACCTGGCAATCCTTTGTGGTATATTTTAGCCATGACAGTATGTCACTGATTTGTTATGGAGTATTGCGACTGATTCAACCCTCGTATTTCCTTCGTATTTCTCGTATTGGTCTCTCATGGTAGACACTATCACAGAAGAGTACCAGTAATGAAATGTCCATGTCAAAAATTTCGCACCAGTATGTCAAGATCGAAAAAGAATAAAGGACTGTAATGCTTTTCACATCAATCTTTGATTTGTTTTATGATGCACTTCGATTAGAAAAATCCTCTATTCATGAGAAATGTTGAATGGATAAAACAAAATCATTATTTCAATCTGAAATTATATGAAAAAATATGATGTGTGTATCACACATCATATCACTCAGCTAAAATAAATAGGACCTTTTATTATGTTTTAAGAACTCCTTGATGAATTATTGATAAATGTTTCAGGTATAGTTTTTGAGTACATTCTAGCTCATAACCACTTTTGTAAATACTACTGAAGTGTATCAAATTATCTCTCGTATAGCACACCAATTAGTGTACCATAGTTGAACAAAATAATGCTTTAAAAATAATATGGAGCCTCCGGTTGAAAAGCGATAAAAATTGTTACAGTTTTCCTCAGTGTATCTTACTTTCAGATTATTATTGGAGGGACTTTTACGGAATCATACCACCAGATGCGTTTCCTATAGGGGATGAAAACCAGTATCCTCAAACATATGTCGGTTTAGTATTCGATCCTTTGAATAATGGCACATTCGTAACAACTATTGCAGATGGATTGGATTATGTATACAATGCTAATGACGGAAAAGTATTCCAAAAAACGAAACTTATCCAGGTAATTAGTTAGTAGGTAACTTTTAATGTACAACATATCTCTTAATACTGCTCTCGTGCTATACTATCTCTCATACAGCTCAAAATTAGCAAAACGTATACATAATCAAATTTCTGTATACGTTTTATCACGATAATGTGTCATTTTGAATTACTTTTTGTGGTAGGGATTTAATAGCAGATCTCGCATGACTCGTGTCAAATGAAATGACATCCCTACCCGCTAGTGTTTGACATTTCTTGAAGTCCGGCAAGGCTTTTATAAATTGTTCAGCTTCATTACAAAAATGGGCGATCCACGAATAATATGCACCGGACCCTTAGAGCAACTTACCGTCCAAATAGTCGGTTAATCCAACGAAAAATTGCTCTACCAGTTGAAAACTATAAGAGAGGTAGCGGAGAGTATACGCGAAGACCATGAAGTGGCAATTCGTCGCTGTTCTCATAAGTATGTCCTGTCATATTCAACACCTTGGCGTATTTTGAGCGAGGTATTTGGAGTATTTTAATCTTCCTTTAACAGCATACAGAATTCAACTAGTGCTAGAACTGAAGCCGGCTGACCTTCCGAATCGCACCGTTTTAGTCGATTCATTGCGTCATGATATCAGACTATTTGATGTCCAAAATGGAAGCTCGTGGTCTGGACGATATTTGGTACAGCCCGTGAAATCATTGCTTTATTATAATATTATACATTATTATATTGCTATAAATCATTGCCAGCAATTTCAAGACCACATTATTTCACACTTTGGACCAGTGGACTGGCCGGCTATATCCTGTGACATCACAAGTCTTGATTTTTTTCTCCAGGGCTATGTAAAGTCCAAAGTCTACATGGATAAGCAAGCTAGATTGAGGCATTGGAGGGCAATATTACTTGAGTTATTGGCCAAATACTACTAGACATACATGCGTCATTGAAAATTGAAACGCAGGCAACTCAGCATTCGGAAAGACTGAGGTTCAAATCCCAGGACCAATTGGTTTGCAATGAAAGTTTTATGTTTCTCATTGCATAAATATTCATTAAATAGGTATTTCCTTTGGATCCTACTTTCCTTGATCATCACCATCGCACTCGCACCCATCTATGTTTCCTATGATCTGTCTGAAGGAGTTGATTTCAAACTCGATAATGGCCGCTTCTATCATACATGCTTGAAAGAGGAATGAAAACTATGTCCTATTTGTTCCACTTTTGTACGTACCACGAGCAATGAAAAGTTGTAAGATCTCAGTAGAATTTATCTTGAAGTACTATTTCAGAAGATTTGTAAAAATGTGTCAAAATTAATATAAATTTTGAAATTTACTAGATACTATGTACTACGGAAGCAGATAGACTTGCATGGGTAACGCTCACATCAGGAAATGCATCATCAGTGACTGCGGAGTACTCATTTGTCAGAGCAGGATATCATCAGAGAAAGAATGCTAACGACCTGAGATATGTGCCAACATATTTCGTAGTTAAAATCTCCAAATGTAAGATAGCCTATGCACGTTCTACTATTTCTCTTGGTGAAAAATTGGAATTTGCTGCCATGGACGGCACCCTCCAAAAATCGGACCAGAAGATGTTTCTGATGTATAAGAAAAACAAAACCGAGAGAGAAGGCAAAAAAAATAAACCATTCATTAGTCACATTTATAAATATAGTATAAGAGGAGGTAAGTCGGCTATCAATATTACTAAGTAATGGAGATATTTTATTCCTGAGATTTTCTTCTGTTTATTTCCTTTGTTTTGCTAATTAAGAAACAATTTTCAAGAATTTTCGAAGAACAGTTGAGCAAAAACTTTATTTAATATCACAAATCTATTCGATTTTAGTTATTGTGCTGTTGTATTATGCAGTCGTTTAAAATTGACTTATTTTGTACACATCCTAAGTATCTGAAAGGATTAATCTGAAAGGATTAATATTATCAATTAATACTGGTTCCTGGAATTTACAGTATTTGCATTATAGACTTCAATTTCTTTCAATTTAAATAAAAATTTGGACTATTATATACATTTTTTATGTATAAATATATTAATATAAAAACTAATTTTTCATTACTTCAAAGAGCTTCAATAAGCATTCCACAAGGAAAATTTATTGAAAGAAAGACTGTGTTAATACCTGCTAAAAATAAAGAGAAGTCCACTTGATTGTTTCAAAACGTTTGGTCATAAGTGTCTTAAAAACAAAAACTATGAGTATATTAAAAAATTTCAGGTTCAATTATACCGAATTTCTACAAACAGCTGAACATTGGATCATGCTCACTGACTTGTACAAATGATGCGCAGGATAATAATTCAAAGGACGAAAATAGTATAAAATCAGCCAACGCAATGGGTAAGTGAAAGGGTAAGGGTAAACGAACTCAAACTCAGTTCATTAAAATACATTACCGATTACAAAATTACAAATTGTTTCGGTGTACGAAATAATTTCAAATTGTCATCTACCTGATGATGACAATGAAGGTCATCAGGTTGATGAATTCTATATAAAATCCTTCCTGAATAGAAGTTTTGAGATCTTCCAAGGTGTAAACGTTGAAACACTTCGGTTTGAGGTTATCCCATACAAAACACATTGCTGCTCATATCATACACAATGTAATTCACATTTCAAAAGCTTTTTTTTAGTAGACTTCAATAAGATACAAATGATTTGAGAATTTCGTTTCCAGAATATTACTGGAAGCCTCGTAAACTTATAAAACAAGATGAACCGATTGTGGTCGAAAACAACACAGTTAAGGGTAGTGGCGCCTACGTAGGACAAGGTTTCATTTCACTCAACTGGCTTGACGTAGGGGAAACGACTGGAGTTTCAGTTCTCATTGGTACTAATAACGGAGGAGTTTCACAATCTACGGATGTCCATGTGAGTTTGTTAAAATCAATGTTTGAAGTTGAAGCTTGCTCAGGAAAGCCGCGGGGTATGCAAACGGGGATAAATTTCATCTGATCGGTTACATCACGCTTCAATAGTCACATTCACTGTAAAAGCAAAAAAGTTTGTATTTTACTCTATTAGGACCACAAGAGGTTATGAAACCCAAATACTGAATGATGCTTGCTACGAATCTCTTGATGGGATGCTTAAATTCCATCGATTTTCATTTAATTTTATTCCTTCTCAGATATTGTGTTCAAATCACCAGGAGAAATTTGAATGGGTTAACACAACTTCAGATCGGTTTGCCGAATTAGACAGATCAAGAATGATTCCCGGAGGTGAACTTGATAATGGTACTACGACAGTTGTGGGCAGAGAATTGATTTATAAATGGAGAGCAGCAAGTGTAAGAATATTTGGTCAAAAAGCTTATAGTTATTCTATATTTGGAGCATCCAATGACTACAGTGTACTGTTATTGAATAATTGAGTGAAGAATTTAATGTGAAATGAATAATCTAAAAAAACAATATTTAATACACACAATAATACGAATAACCAAAAATAAAAATATTAATAAAACAACAAACATGACACTCATTTTGTTCAACCTACAGCTGGGATATTGACATCAAATGTGCACCGATATCCAACTTGAATATAACACAAAGTAAACAATTCTAGAACTATAAAAAATTCCATTCTGAAAAATTCAATGAATTACATTGGGATAATTTATTTATCTCATCAATAATGGAACAATATGACAATATTTTTGATCTCACAAATTCTAATTCCATAACCTAAACTAAGATCAGAAAAAACAGTGAAAAATTAATATTGTTTTATTCATTTGCAATTATACAGTCTGGCGGGAATCCAAACTTTATGGCATTAATAAACAATGTCATCTGATATTGAATAAAATTGTTAGCTCATTAGAATATTATGGTACATATATATGTTGTACATTAGATGGCAAGCTCTTTTGTGAGGTATGTACAAAACAATGCAAGAATTTGAGTCTGCTACCACATCATATTTGCCATTAGGTATTTTATCTAATTTCTTTGTATGCAATATAAGTAATTATTGAAAAATTGTAGAAGTTACAATTTTAGAGAACAGAAAATTTAGATTATTTATCAATTAGATTCACTAATGTATCAACACAGTTGTTAATGAAGTAATTGATATTTGAACTCATTGAAACGTTTCCATTTTACAAATAGGATAATCAATGAGAAGTTTTACAGTCTTGTTCTACAAAATGTGTTACTACATTGACATAACACAATATATTATGCCACCTCCAACAATGTGATAATTGTAAACTGAAGAGTAACTAAATACATCGAATCCAACTTAAAAAGCATGACATGAATAGAAATATCAACCACACAGCAGATTTTCATGTAATTTAGGATGACAAATGCATGAGATAACGACCGAGACGATTGTTCTTACATCAAAATAAAAATTGTTCAGTCAAACCGATACGAAGGCTTGAAAATGTTGTGAAAGGAATAAAAACTAAAAAAGCAAATGCAAAGCCTAATAAAACTGCCAGATCTCATTTGAAATCCGTCACAAAAATTCAATATGGATAGTCCATTCAAAACTGATATTTTATAATAGAAAGCAAAAGATGGAAACAGACGTGTTTTTTCTGAAATTTAAAGAATAACCATGGAAGAGATGAATTCATTAATTGTGGAGAAATATTTTGTGAAGATTTGGTAAAGGAACAAAAGTACATATTGATGAACAAACAGGGAAAGTGAATTGATAAAAACGAAAAAGCAATAGTACTAGTAGCATCTTCGGGAAACAAGCTTCAAAATATACGAAGTAGGAGAAACCAAGACAATGAATGAGACTCATGAATAGCAAACTATTTCTTCGAAGATAGACATCACAAGTACAATTAAAAGAGTTGAAGCAAAATAAATCCCTGTGAACACTTTATATAGCTTTTCAGATTCCATGTCGATATTTTTGGAATCTCTCTAACTTCAATCGAATTTCAATGAATTATTTATATCTACACCTATTTATTATGTGAGCCAAAATTTTGAAGAATAATTTTCCTCAAACTATTTGTGGAGCAATACACAAATTGCTTCTTTATTTCAGTGAAACAAGATCTTCTGAATGTTTCAGACACAGTTGTATCTGATAAAATAATCGATAATCTGGAAACTTCATTTACAATAAGTAGTCAAGAATTAATGGAACCTCAAAAATCAAAATTAAGCGTCATTTTCCTTCAAATAACTAATATTATTCAACGGAGAATAGAAATTTGATTATCTTGGCTCAAATTGTCCAAGCAGGACACGAAAAGCTGCCTGTGAAGCTACTTAAATTATGATAGATGCTAACACTAATTTATATATAATTCGTAATAAATTATTCGTTAATTAAAAACTAAACTAAGAACGTTATATCCTATAATAAATAAATAAAAAATTGTGATCACTAGTCTCAAGACATTATTGAATTTTCAATTGAATTAATTAATTTTTACAGTCGTTTCTATGTACACAAAATATTTACAAATACTTATTATGATAAATTGAAATTCTTCACAATAAAAATGTGAAAATATTCACTAAAAAGGAAACACAATGTGATGATTTTTTTAGTTCAAATTGTCTTCGATATCGAAGGCAAGTTTCAAGAAGCAAATGTGATGTAAGTGTTTGATATTGAAGTCTCATTAATCTTTGTTGTATTGATGTCCCAATAAGTGTCATTAATATATTCAACTTATTATTCAGTTTCAAAACATCCCCACCATATGATGCATTTGATGAGCTTTGTATTTATAATATCACAACACTTAAACTGAATTGATTGATAGTTATGTGAATACTGTCTTAAATTATTCAGTTCTCGAAAATAGACTCAATTATAAAATGAATTATGATCATTACAAAAAAGTTAATGATGGAAAGCAAAACTACATACACTCATTTATATGTAAAAGAATAGTCAATTAGATCAAATCAACAAATTGAAATGAATTTTGTTCGATTTCAATTTGTTTAAAACAGTACCAATGATAAACAATGTAAATTGAAACCTCATTGAAAGTATTATCATGATGATGTGAATTAACATATCATATAATGCATGTTGACATAAATATGCATAAAATACCATTGCATTGTTAACAATAAAATTCAGACAGTAATTGCTATAAGTAAGTAGGAGTAAAGGATAATTAAAACAAACTTTTCTATGTTATTATCATTCTTTTTTTAACAAAACACTATTCGGTTTCAAATTGATGTCTATCTTCAGCAAGAGTGAATGATACACTGAATTAGACCCAAAATAGTATGAAACGAATTGTTTTCTTTCAAACAATCCAGTAGTGAATAGATCTATATATTGCTTTATAACCGAGAAGGCTTTTAGTTTGATCTTCAGTTCTCTGACCTATGTTGTTTTCATAATGTACTTGTTTCACAAGTGTTTTAATGCAAGATTATGATAGTAACATAGTAATCTTTGTTTTAATTATTTTTTTAGATGTATCAACAAAATATTTTTGAGAGAGTGTATGACATCAGAATGATCCAAACAGATTGAAGAGAACAACCTTCAAAACCATCTTTTATGTAATTTCATTCGTTTATATACAAGTAACTAGGATAAACCAAAAATGGTGGCGAACTTCTGTTGATATTTGAATTGCATTTCCTAAGTCATATATCATTCAACACATATATATATATATATATATATATATATATATATATATATATATATATATATATATATATATATATATATATATATATATATATATATATGTGTCAGGTCATTAACCACTGTCATTGTGTTATTAAGCTAATCGTTTAGCAGCCCAAAATATATATCCAGTGAACAAATACATTTTAGCAGGGCATTTCAACTATTACTAATATTGAAGCTTTGATTGTATTGAAATACTAATGTGAAGAAACATTAAGACTATTAGTAAAAAACTTGGAAATATTTTTTCAAAACGAAATCAATGAAACTTGTATCCAGTTCATTATGATATAGTAATATTTTGACATAGAATGGAACTAAATAATTAGGTACAACAAGGTTATTGAGAAGTTAATACAATGATATTGATGATTATAAATAAAGGTAAAAATGTATGAAATTTACTTCCAATAAAACAATAAAGTTGTCAATGTTTAATGACCTGGATAACTACCCTTGGTCTGACACAATTTGAATTATCACAATTGAATTTTTGTTGTATTTGTATATGAAATATATATTGATATATGACGAAAAAATTCAACTCCTTCAGCTGAATAGAGAGAAACTGTTTCATTGAAAAAAATTTTTTTTTGATAACTTGCATAATACAAAATTTTCAGAATAATCAAGCGAGTAACAGTCTTTACAGCAATCAACCAAATAAAATCGATTTATCACATTGTAACACAATATGTTGAGAGACAATTAAAAATATTTAAATGAAATCAAATAAAATGGTAGATTTTGAAACAAGCTTATAACTATTGGAAATTGAAGATATAAGAATAAATCTGTTTGGACAACCCAGTCAAATTTAATAGAAGACATTGAAGTTGCCTACTTGCTTCTTTACAGCTCCAAGAAAGTGTTGCTTTCAATTATTCGTTTATTTTTTCCCCAAACATATCTAAGAATGTTCCTCAATAAGATAAGAAATCTCTGTAGCACGAAATGAAGATTTGAATCTTTGAATAAAACTGATCGAGTCTATTCACATCCTCCACATATTGCACAACATTCTTCTTTTCATGTTCTTCCACAACTACGCCATCACATAAAATGAAATCATTTCACAAACAGCTTATGAAATATGAAAAACGAAATGAATCATATGTCCTTTGGCACACCCTTCTACATCACAGATACAGTTCTACCCCGAAGTCGAATAGTCCTTCATTTTCTGTTTTCTATTTTTGTTTTTATGATTTTTCCTCTCGGTGGAATTGCAAGAGGCATCGCTTACTGCGCCACTGTCTGGAGCACTTGTGTTATTGTTTTGGGACGTGAGGCAGGCAAGTTCGATTATGTTTTGAGTCTGGAAAAAATCCGAGCTAGAAATTTCTGGAAATAAATGAAATTAACCTAAGTTTAGTTGTGAGTAGATAAGGAAAAATACAAAAGAAGCAAAAAATGTGAAATATTAGTAGTTAGTTAAGCAGATAGTGTGCGAAAGTGATGCAGCACAAAGCAAAAAAAATTGGGGTATCAATTCAATATACTGTGTACCTTAATTTATATATTGGCATAATATAGGCGAGTTCATAGTAACTTTTGAATATAGGCATACCAAGAAAACCAATGACTATACTCAAATTATTCATGTTGAACTTATATAACAAAAATTTAATTATAAATATGCTTTCAAAGAAAGAATATTGTAAGGTACTGTCAAAAGAAATCTTCATTTGTTCACTTTCAGTTATTTATATGTATGAGTATTGCACCAAGCTTTCTACAAATTAGATATGCATGTACTAAATTACAGTATACCTTCAGATCAAAGTAATAAGTTCATGAACAAATCTATACATATATAGCATGAGTAAATGAACGTCTTTGTGTTAAACAAAGGCAATAAGTAAACACTCAAATCTCAGAAAAAAAAATCTAAAGAGTACTGAAAAGAATAAAAAAAGGAAGTAGACCAAAACAAATGACTGGAACTTGCCTTTAAAGAAATTTAAAAATGCTTGAAACTAGGCTTATGAGAACGTGGTTTCATTACAATGAAATTCGCAATTATAGTTTATGTAAATGGCAAAACCAATTATTCAAATCAAATTGCACTAATCAAAATATCTGAAGTGAATGTATTAGCAAATTCCTAAAAGTTTAAATAGACGCCTCTCTTAAAACTGTGCACAACTAAACGCATTAAGTTTATTAGAACTTAACTGAATGTTTTCTGGGCTTCACCTCAAAAATAACGCAGATATCACTGTAGTAAGATTTACCACAAAGTTATTTTAAGAAATAAATGGTACTCTGCTTGTGATAGCGAAGAAATAACTACTATTGATAGGCATTGCATAAAATTTAATCTTAATTGCATGTCTTTTCTACTTTCTAGCCAGTTCATAAGACCCATGGAAGAATAGAAACCATATTCTTCCTGTATTTATATACTAATAGTAGTCTTGTTTCTGTAAAAGAATAGGATCTTTCAGAATATGAACTATTAGTTCCCTTCCTGTTCTAAACCATTCATATTATTAAGTCATTTCTGTACATTTGACGAACTTTTCATACTCTAAAATTATTCAACAAATTTCTTATTATATAGCAAAATTCACATAATTTTAGGAATAGTTAATATAAAGCTAACACAATGGTTAAATTGCCAACCCGAATTACCTCTATTTTTGAAGATATCCGTTATGATGGCTCTGTGGACATTGAAATAAATATGTTATTTTTCAAGGAAAAGTCAATTTTTGTAGAGATAATGTTTTGAAGTTAATCACATCTTTGACTGAAGGGTATACAGTGTCGAACCAATAGAATGACAGAATTCACAAGAGAAAATCACCTCACCTTGTTTTCAGTATCAGCCAAAGGATTAGGGGTTATGGTTATCCTATTAGTAGGTAACACACACCCGTTAGTTCTGGAAAGGGTTCGAGGACTCACGACATACTCATTTCCATCAGCCTGTATGTGATGTTGTTCTTCTACCGATGGTTTGTGACGATCACCTGAAAAATGTTGTATTCATTTATTTATAAACATCATATCATGTCCATGAACAATCTCTCATTCAACCATAGGTTCTGTTTATAAACTTTATGGCTAAGTTTTTGTTGTTAGATACAAGACCTGGTCATCACAATTTCTAACTGTTTGAATTATGGAATGATTTGAGAAGATATCAAGACTCTGGCAGTTGGAAGTATTAAGTTCATTAAAACCCCATCTGTCATTACATATTCTAAGATTTTCAATAGTGCTCCACATAATTTGGTGGTTTTCAATTGGTTTTATATTTTGAAACATGCTAGCCAATGTGCTATTCTGAGTCATATACAATGGTACTTATGCTTTAAAAGTGTTAATGAGTTAATTTTCAATCGAGTAGGTCTTGGTGTTCAACTGAAGAGATACCATTTCCAAGAAATTTCCACAAAATTTGAATAAGGCGTTTCTGCCTCAGTAGATCATTTAATGAAATAATCGTTTTTTAGTTTATTTTATCAAAATTCTTCCACAAACACCTCCTTCAGAGGTGTGAAGCAAGTAAAGTTAAATAATCCCATACTTACTTTCAGAATTCTTCATTTGCTTCCACTTTCGACATCCTATCAAAACAGCTATTCCTATTAGGACGGCTCCTCCTCCAATTACTCCAACAGCTATTAAAATATAAAGATTACCAACTCCTGCATCAGATTCTGCTGAAGCAGCTGTTGGTCCCAGTACACTCGGCGCTTCTGTAGTTGGAATAGCTAAAAAAAAAGTGAGACTAGTTAGAATCATGACAACAGTAGAAATAAGACATAAAGTCAGTCGTTAATATGTGAAGCCAATTGGTGAGATGAGCTGAATAGAAATACAATGAAAAGTTATTCCTTTGATATGGTAGAAATCAAGATTTGTGTATGGTTTCTCAAAACATTTTTTTAATTAAGCTTGAACAAAAAAACAAATATTTCGGGATACAACTGAATATTCCAAAAATGAATGTTTAATATATTCAATAAAATTGTTAAGCTTATATCTGAAATTTTGCAATTTTTACGGTCTTTTACGAATTTTTAAAGTATCACTATAACGCAAAATGTGTGTGGTAGAAGCGTTAGATTACTAAGTGGCATGATTTCATAGGACAACCAGGTAGCACCAGGGTTATATCATAACTGAGTTTTCTTATTTATTTGAGCATTGAAAAAATTTTCATCAATCTTGATACGTTTTTCAATCAAACATTTGAATTTACTTCCATCTGAGCTGGGAATAATGAAAAACCTTCAAAAAATATAATTTCTCTTTTCCTTATGAAGCTAAATCGATCCCTTGTAAAATAAATCGAAAAAGAAGTTTCCCCCTATAGAAGATTGCTATTTATTCAAGCTTAACAACTGAAAAAGCAAATATTAATTATCGAAATAGATTAAATCTTCCCAGGAATTTGTTTAATTGCCTGCAGAATAGTAATTTTTTAAGCATTTTGCGGCTGTAAATAAGGTAATCCAAAACATAACCTCGAAATGCAACAACTGTTTCGTGGTTTGAGAAGGTTCAAACTTTCTAGTGGAAATGACAGGAATATTCATTATAAATAGCAACCTTGTACACCATCAGAAGATCTTTGAAAAACAAATTTGATATGTTTACTAGATGATATTATATTGAGTATTAGTAAAAATTTAATGTTTCCTGATAAACAGAAAATCAATATGTTTTAACGCATACCTCTTCTCATTTTCATAGTTTCATTGAGATATTATCTATATTTCGTGAAAGATTTCAAAACTAACGTAGGAAATTACTAAAGAGTAGTTTATTGAGATTTTCTTCGAAAAACCTGTGCTACCTGGTGAATGAAGTTTAAATACTTGGCCAACTTATTATGTGTACTCAACAAAATGAATTAGGTGTTTCAAGATCTTCTACGTGATTGCGGAGACACTGTTTTTAGCAAAATACTCGTCTTCTATGACTTACCCTCTTCAAACGTTTGTGTCTTTATTATATCATGTTCTGAAAATATTGAAAAAGTGGGAATTACTTCTGAGAAACATAAACACAGAATTGTTCGTAATTACGAGTTAGAACCACAGACTGAGTTTGAATGAAAACATATGTTTCGAGTAACCTTGTTTACTTACCAAGTGTTTTTACTTTCATCGTTTGACTGTAATCACTTGCACCTTTCGAATTGAAGCTTTGCAACTTAATGTCGTATACAGTGTCTGCTTGAAGATATGGTAAGATGAAAGAATTAGTACGTTCTCCATCTACACTAACTCTGGTATAGTCTCCAGCTCGACTGGCTGACATGAAACTTAGATAGTATCCATCAATTGTGTTGTTTGGCCTTGGATTGCACTGAAACAGTGAAGTTATAAAACTGTTCATTTTGAATCGAATTATGCGAAAAATTTTCCTGAGTTACAATCAGGTTCATACTAGCACTATTGAGCATATATGAAGAATTGTATAGAGATATAGATAAAGGGGAGGTAGTAATTGCAAACGTTATGTAGATCATTGCTATTGAAAAAGCTGAAACAAATATGAAGGGTGTACAACAAAAGGTTCAGTTCTTACTCACATACGTGATCCCAAAAAATTTAGTTCAATGGTGCCCATTCGGACAGACCTGGTGTTGTTTTTGTGGTACCTCAAAGAACGATGTTAGTTTCAATGTTATTATCATTGAATATTAACTATATTGTTTCATTATTCTTCATCAGGTGGATGAACATTGATGTTCTGCCTCCTGATAAAGGTATTGTATACCGAAACTATATTGCAGTGGACCATAACCATAACCTTTATAGTTGAGTTAAGTTAACTATAAATGCTTTGGAAATTATAAAAACGTATTTCATTTACTAAACGTCTGACATAAAATTTCAACATGTGTCTCCCACCTCAATCAACTATTCGGTTATTTTCTTACTTACGATGTGATGCATATTTTTTTTTCTTTGAGGATATCAAGATCTCAATCAGTTTCCATCTCTAGATTGGATACAACTATAGATGGAATCACACAAGACACACTGTTCCTCCAATCATAAAGAGAGTTTTCTCTTGTTTGGTATATACAAAGTTGTTGTATATTCAATACAATGCAACTTCATTTTTGTAGCTACTGAATCGTTATTGAAAATTCAATAATTCAATTTGTTACGTTTAGTGGAGGTTTGAAGTTACACCACTGATGAGTGTGTTGTAAAACGAAAGAGAGCGTGTCTTGTGGTTTTATCCAGTGTGCATAGATATTTATGGTCTATAATTTTTGCGAAGTCTTAAGTGATTTTAGCCAATTAACTAAATGAAAATACCTAAAATAGATCATCTAAAAATTTACCTTCCAATAGATCTTAACGGCAGTAGTATTCACAGGCTCTGTATGCGTAATCAAAGGAACGGTAGGCTTATCATCAATATCAAAATCCATTTTTCTCAAATGAAACTTATCAGAATTATTACTGAGCTTATTATCGTTATTACTATAAACTGCAGCAATTCTGAATCGATAGACATGATCTGGTTTCAGATTGGTCACCTCGTAGCTTCGAATATGAGGTGCAATATCTTCATTACAAGTCTTCCACCTCGATGGTTTACTTCTATGATGATCGTTGTGTTGGAAGGGGCCCAATTCTCGATATTGAACTTTGAAGAACATTATCGGAAGGCCGGTATTGGAACCAACAGACCATCTTACAACAACTGCTTGGTCATCCAGTCTTGTAACAGTTGGTTTATTCGGAGGAACCATTTTCGGAAGCTTCATTGGCCTTGGCGGTTTTCGTGAAGGTTTCTTTCCCCCATGTCGATGATTTGTGGGAGCTGGAGGAAAATCTGCACTTGTTGATATCGGAATAACTCTTATACTGATCCCACAATACACAGTTTTCAAAGAATTAGTCGCAAAACATTGTAAATTTCCTGCATGTCTCTTTTCAACAGGATTAACATATATTTTGTTACCAATAGCTTCTATAGCACTGTCATTTTTGACGCTATATCCATTCAGGAACCATGCGATTTGGGGTTCTGGAAAACCAGTCACCTTACACTCCAAATCTAACTTGTCATTCTGTTTAACTTCAGTAGTGTTCAAATAACATTCTGCTAATGGTTCTTCGTAATAAATTAGGGTTATTCGATGAGAGATGGTACCATAGTGATTTGTATGGTTACATACATATACACCCCCATCGTGTATAGTTATGTTATTGATCTTCAGTCCTCCATTCATGAGGACGGTTCTGTGTTGAGGTAACTGACCATTGTGTTTGTACCAGAAGACTCTAGGAACTGGATTACCAATAGCAGCACACTCTAAGAAAACTGAGGAACCTGTAAAAGTTCCATTTGTTATAAAACAGGTATTTATGAATTCATCTCTATTACTACTTGGAGTTATTTACATGACAGAAATAACAAGATTTCTTGAAGACTAAAAGTTATGGAAAAAATAGGAGAATGTAAGTTTAACTTAAGTAAGTTTAAGAAAAGGTTCTTCGATATTCTCATTACTATAAAGTTTATTAAGTGTGAGAATTATCGAATAGAGAATTTAATATTATATGAATTATACGAAAATATTTTTTCAGGTAAATTACAGGAGGTATTCAACAAATTCATGAATATATTGGAATCTCACCTTTAGCCACAGTATAATTTCTTGGTGGTTCAATTAGAAAGTATGGTTCCTGCATAGCAGCGTAACTTGAAACTTTCAAGTTGAGCGACTCCAGTGACATCTTTTTGTGCACTGTTGCCGAACTTGCTCCACATCTATAGATTCCAGAATCAGTGTTCGTCACATTCTCCAAAACGAGAACATTCGCATTGCTAAAAAGTTCTGTGGGTTCTAAGTACTTCCAATCCTTGAAAAAATCGACATAAGGATCTTGATTGGAGTAGGGCAGTTCGCATTTCCATAAGACGGTGTTTCCTGGTAACACGTCCACTCGTCTTTCTCCTATTTTAGTGAAATTTCCTAGTGTTGCAATTGTAATTCTAGAAGGAACTGATGCTATCACAGATGCTCCATAGTATGCAAGACATTGATAGTCTCCAGCTACACGTTTCTGGGTATCCTGAAAGAAAATACACGAATGAACGAAACAAAATCGATACATGAACATGTTAGTCTGGAAAAATTTCACAAAGTTGAGTAGGAAAACAACAATAATCTCAAGTGGTGTAAGAATTTTTGTAACAGCCAATGTCACTGCTGCAAAATATTTGCACATGGATTGACCATGACTAATTTTTGGAGAAACGTATTGAGCATCAAGAGTTTGAAATCCAAGATGTGCCTTTCTGCTTTCGCGATGAAACCTACCAGTCTGTTAATAAACGATCAAGATGTAAAGCTGACAATTAAGGTACGACTATGTAGTTACTTCCGCCTTAGAAAAAGAATTTCTGCACCAAGCAGTATCACAACAGCCGAAGACTTGCACATGGAGAAGCCATGTTATTTGTTACTTTAGGTGTATAATATTTCAAAAGCATATTGTGGTCTCAGACTTCAAAGTCAATGGTGAACTATTCTTCTTTTGGGATGAAAACAATTTTAAAGAAGTCGATATCATTATGATGAAAAACTCAGATGTAAAGCTGTCTTTGACGATATCCCCATATACTTTCCTTCGTCGTGGAAGAAGGATCTCTATAGCAACCACTGCCAAACCAGCATCAAAGAGTTGCACGATTTGTCAGAAAAAGTATGTAATTTTTGGAGAGACATTCATTAGAAAACCTGCAGAAAATCTCACAATTTCAAATGTGAATCTCAACCAAAAGCCTATATCAACAAAACTTAATTTGCAAGTTGCGAACGAACGAAACTTTTTTACATGGCAAGGTGTATAAAATTGTTTCACTACATTTCAATTAGATATGTGTTATTTATTCACCAGTATACTGATAAATAATGGGTCTCACCTGAACTTTAACGTTCAACGTACTCTTTCGATCTTCGGTATGATCAGGATTGATGAGAACAAATGGTGCGTTGTTCAAATCAATAACTGCTTTCGAATTGTAAATATCCTTTTCGGAAAATGGGTAGAACTTCCACACAAATTTATCCGGCCTTATATTCATCTCGCATGCTAACTGCGTCTCGAAATCCACTGGCAAAATTACATTTTCAGGTATGTTCACCATGTACTCGTGATCTGAAAACGAAAATATATAACTTTCAGTATACCTAATAGACCACTTTTAGTAGATAAAATATATATCTTTCAGTAGGCCTAATATATCACTTTTAGTACATAAAATGTATAAGTTTTAGTAGGTGAAATGTGTAACTTTTAGTAGATCTAAATATATAGTCTTTAATAGATGAAATATTTAACTTTTAGTTGATAAGATATATAGCTAGATAAAAATATAACTTCTAGTAGATGAAATATATAACTTTTGGTAAATAAACATGTGTTTGTACGTGTAAAAATGACCATATAATTATTATCATATTTGAAACATCACTACTATACCAAAAATATGGTTACAAAATCAAACAATAAATTGCTAATCAACTAATTAAATTTTTTGTGAAGTTTTCAGATAAACTGATGGTTGACTACTAATTAACTCATCTCCTTTTATTTTCATCTATATTTTGAATTAAAAGTTGTACGTTGAAAGTTGTACGCGAATCTCAATCAGCAGCAATCTCAACCATATTTTATAGTTGAAGAAAATCATTCAACTATAAAAAAACTTAAGTATAATGGACATATTGGAGCATATTAAACATTTTTGGAAACATTCGTTAGTTACTTATAAACATAATCACTAACTTAACTGTATTCAAGTGAATTAAGAGTGTAGTAGAGAGCAACTACAGCATTTTCAAATAAAATTTCGCTGCAAAATGTAGTAGAATTATTAAGGGCTAAATAAATCTTATTTAAGATTTATTTAGCCCTTACGTCGTCCGAACCTCCCTCGAATTAACGTAAATTATCCGTCGAAAAACGGATAATTTACGTTATTATTTTCGTTATCGTTTTCACTAAACATTAAGTTATTTGAAAAGTATCGATTAAAACCAACTTGTATACTGAAAATGCGAATATATCAGTTCTTTCAATACCCTGGATAAAAATTTTTTATGTTATCATAAAATGAAAAAAGTATTAAGAAAAGAGACTTATCACTCATTAAATTATAAAAAAAAACTGTAGGTACAACTAAATGTGAAAAATTCATGAAATAAACAATTAGAATATATATTCTTTTCTCCGTGTTTACTTGATGGTAGGATGATATTTACTTTGCCTAAAGAACAGAAAAATATATTTTTAAGGTGAAGACAAATGAGCTAGTAGAAAAATATATAAAATTGTCCCATAGTGGATATAGGTCCTATAGGAGAATGTCAAGTTTCGAATATATCTGTGTATAATAAATTTACTGTTTTAATTTTTTTTTAATTCAGTGGACCTACATGCCGGTTCCGTACGGCCATTGGGCTTGTAATCGATGTACATTACCCAGCAGATTTCATTATTTAAAGTTCTTAAATCATAGACAAACACAAACTCCGTGTGTTAGTCGGGAAAACAATCGATTATGGTGCGGTAGCTCTCGGGTTCGAGCCCCGCTGAAGGCATGGCTGTTTGTGTATGTCACTGAATTAAAAAAAAAACATTTGAAATAACTCACCTGCACTGGTCGTTGCTATCCACGCCGCCAGCGTTATCACAATGACAAATATGTCTCTTATAACGTCGTCCATGTTTCTGCATCCCTAAAACAAAACTGAAGTGAATAATGATGTCACAGCCCTTTATATGGCTTAACACATCCTTGGCTATGTCACCCGCGGACCACCCTAGGTAGTGAAAGCCAATGTAATGAATATTGAATTACCACCCCTATCATTGCAATCCTTTGAATTGATTAAAACCACAAAGGCTATAATTTTACATAGGTACACCCACTGAGTGTGCAGTGAAATTTTTATTTCTTTCAATTTCATTCAAACTGCTTGACATTAAATTGAATAGTGTTAAAACGAAATGAGAATACGATATAAAAAGTTGAGTTTCAATGATTACGTGAGTTCACATCGTCTGAAATCCCTTGGAGAACCACAAGGATTGGTCCTGGGTCCACGGTAATTCTCATTATATATAATATTACATTATATATTTTATTATATAATATAATATTATTATACATTAGCAGATGATACCAACGCTTTATATCAGTGGTAAAATGTTAAGAGTATGACAGAGTAGATCAATAAAGTCTATAGCCATTCAATAATAAATGAATGGCTACAGGAGTTTATAGTTTTGGGTGGAAGTAAAACTCTCAAGGTACATTCAAGCGAAAATACAATCATTAAAATTGAAAACCAGAACATAGATAGGGCAAAAGTTTTTAGACTTAATGTTAGATGACAAATTTAGTTTCAATGATCACGTCACTTCATATCGTCTAAAATCCCCAAAAACAATCAGCTTTCTGAAACAAATTGAAAAAAATATTACGAAATATATGAAGTTATTGCTATTTTACTCTATAATTAATGCCAGACATCGAATATTGTTTCACTATGTATTCCGGTTTGAGCAAAGAAAAAACTAAACAGCTAGAAATTGCAGAATATGCGAACAATTTTGAAGTGTAATAGATACACTGCAATTGAAGGAATGCGAATTGCTTAGAACTTTTGACAAATTAACAGAGAATTCGTTAATCTACACTTAAATTTATATTGAGAATTGAAAATGAATTGTTCACATGTAAAGTAATAAAAAACAAAATGTGTGAGTGTTGTGCAAGTTCAATCACTAAAAATGCTAGTTTCTACATGCAAGCTGTAGACCTTCTGAATCTATAAACAGTATATTTATGCAGGATTCAAGCAAACAATAAATTTTCTAGCTCTATAAAAACTGAAAGCAGCCTTAAGGCTTTTGAGCGTAAATTATCTGTACTCGTTTCAGGCAATAATAAATGATTGAGAATGTAAATTAAACGTGAATTTTGATTTTTCAACATTCAACATGTTGTGATAAATAAACATAATGGTTATTATTATAGCTAAAAATAAATAGGTTTTCAAAGAATCATATTTTCAATGGTTTTATTGAGTAAAATAGTAATTTTGTTCATAGGAAATAAGGCTAAAAATGTCTAATAAAGTATACATAAATAATAGATAAACCATGAAAATTATGCCAAAATTATTCCAGAAACATATTTCAATATTTCTTATATTTCAAAATAATGAGTCTAATATTCACCAATAAACCCGAGTATCTAATACAAACATCTGAAAAATCTGTCTAATTTTCGGATGAAACTAAATTTACAAACATATTGTACAAATAATGAACGTGTGATGATTTAGGTAATATAAACGGTTTTGAAATGAACTCTCAACCTAATATAAAAAACAGCCGAATTATTGAAAACCAATGATATTCAACATTTCAAAAAATCCGTGATTGCTCGAAAACTTTTAAAGAATGTAATGAACAGAAAACGCTTCTAATGAAAAGATATAATGAAAAGTTTCGAGATAAAATTTCTATATTTTTATGTTTAACCCTCGTACACCAACAGATCGAAATCGAATCAGTTATTACGAAACAATAAATGTACATACATATGCGTATATATTAACCTGAATAACTCCGATTCATGACGTAAGAATTATTATTCTATTCACGCCTCATTGGATTAAGGCCCAATTTTGAGGAAGCACGTGGGTTCCTTTACACACAGTTTAGAACGGAAAACTTGATCTAAGTGTAGCTTCCTTATCTTACGTTGAAATCACCAAACACGTGTTCGAAACAATTTCTATAGAACTTAACTTGTTCACTTCCGATCTTCTTTTACCAAAGGGAAAAGAAGTGAATAATAAATGCTGTAGGTAATTCTATATTCCTTCTCAATTATACCTTCACTCAATTATATTTTCATAAAGTTAATGAAAACTAGAAGAAAAATTGATTTTCCAGTGATATTGTGTCACTTATTATTTCGAATTTCAGTTACCTATTAATCTTCACGTATTATTTAGAATTTTCTCATGTAATGAATATAATTACCTGATGAATCTATAAGAATGAATGAAAAACACCATTCAGATCATAGAAATGCCAATCCTCTTACGTTCAAACAGGTAGATGCCCAGAATAGATGCAGGGTGGCATCGATTTCAATGTTCTCTAACATTATCCTTTAATGGATGTTGGAGACATCGTACATACTCATATTATTGGTATCATTTTGTTTGATTTTTCGAAATATGTACTCACGCGTAGTCATTAATAATGTCAACATGTATATATATATTTGAATATGTATTAGTAAATAAATGTTGAAATATTCTTCAGATATGAACTAGATGAGCGATAAAAATACGAAAGATACGCCACCTCTTCGCTAAGTTTGACAACTCTCGCTTTATATCTACTGTAAACCAAATAGAATTCGCAACTACAAAGTATTTCACTTTGTAGTGAAATACTTTGGAGAGACAAAAGTTAAAACTGCAGTAGAGGATATTCTGTTGGCCATTTAAAAGAATCTGTGAGTCCTAGGAACTATTGGGTTCTTCTATCTTCAATGGTATTTCTGATAACAAAGCAGAGGCAGTAATCCTTTTCTTTTTCAATGGAAAAAATGGATTAAAAATTGTTTAATTATTATTTAATTTTAGATCTTCTTTAATCTTTCGCTGCATTAGATATACTTTATACAAGCTTTATTGGCCAAAACTGGGATTAAATAGAGAAATAGATACATTTATCAATAAGGAAGACCAGTTTTTTCCGCAAGTCTGGGAACCTTTGACGTCGTTCTCTTATAACAGTTAAAATTGTAATGTAAAACCATGAAAATCGTGATTAAATGAAAGATAATAACACAATTTCAGTGAAACTACCAGCAATTTCTAGAAAAGTGGTACCCCTAATTATAACAATGATAAGATAAAACAAGTCTAAAAAGTATTCTCAATAATTGTACTTGCACTACGAAAATTTTTGTTGTTGTCCTAAGTACGAAAAAATCAAGCAGAATTTCCATAATGAATGAGAAAACACTGAATATATTTATATTTCAATTAGCAATTTTGGGCTTAACCGAAGGTTAATTTATCCTACCGTTGAAATGCATATTTTCAATAAGTTTCTATTCCAGGTATATTTCACGTCCAGGTTAATTTGCCAGGTTGTACTTATAAATGCGATAACCCAAAAAAAGAAGATAACAACAGCGACAAAAAAATAAAAGGTAAGATATTTCATAATATAAAACTTTCAACACAATTTCAAAACAATTTTCAATAACAAATAAGGCATTTTTTTAATGATTGTAACTCATGTAGAATGTATTAAGAAACTGAAAAATCTTTATCAAATTTTCGTAAGAAACGCAAGAAGTTATAAAAGTATGGAAAATTGTATAATACATACAATATATACTTTGTATATTATACAATATATAATTGTATAATAAATAAAATGTATGAAAAATACCTACTCTCTAATAATAAAATAGGAGTGAGTAATAACCATTTTTACTATATACCAACAATTTAGAGTATACTTTTAGGAAAACAGATACTTATACGATATAAGGAATTAGCAGAATAGAATATATATAAAAAAGAAAAGAGGAAAAAAAACACCACATCAAACAAATAAAAACAATGAAAGGGTGGCAGTAAAAATTTTTCGACTTTTTTTTTCAATTGATAGATTTTTATTGGAGAGATTTCTATGGAGTCGTGCCTCCAGACGCGTACCAATTGGGCGATAATAATCAAAATCCGCAAACGTATGTAGGAATGGTTTTTGATCCATCTCATAACGGAACATTCATAACAACCATTGTAGAAGGACAAGACTATGTTTATGGTGTTGTTGGTAATGAAGTATCTAAACTAACAGATACAATTCAGGTAAATAATAATTTATAAGTGTTAAAGCAAACGATTTTTTCTCTATATCTCACAAACTGAAGATCCCATAGAAAATTTGTGCAGACATAATTGGTCTGTACAAATTATGTAGCATATCGTATTGTCTACAATTTTCTCTATATAACTCTCTTCAATGAAATTGAAAATAAACGAGTTATGACTAAAAAAAATAGGAAAATTTTGCAATAAATTATGTTTTTTTCCATATAACTTATTTATTTATTATTTCACGACAAAATGACCAATATTGTAGAGGAACTTTCAACAATCATTTTTACCTCTCATTATTTTTCGACTTTGTTTATTTATGGGAGTTTTAGAGTACATACTCCAAAGCTGACCGGGTCTTTACAATTGTAACACCCAGTATTAATTTAAGATAATTTTTCACATAGTTCTCAATATTTTTCGCAACATTTGTATACTAATATCGCGGCCGCAGGAAAGGGTTGCAACCCCACAACTATGGAGTTAGGCTCCTAGTGACCCACCCCCTACACATCCCAACAATGAAATTGCGTCCTCTGGGAATCTTAAGGTCAAGAGTAAAGAATGAAACACTTCAATTGACTAAATCAATTTTATGAAATAGCTCAAAATTTTCGAGTTTTATGAACTCGTATATTGAATCAATACATTTTCGAATGTATATTTTCCATTATTCCACCACAGATTTTATGCACGATGGAACCTGAAAAGGTGACTTGGACGCAGTTGTACAATGTAGATCAACTAGAGGGATATTATGTAGTTAGAGGTTATTTTCACTATGAAAGAAAAAATGACAGCCAAACACTTGAATATTTTCGACATTATGTTGTCAAAACAACAGAAGGGAACATGGCTTATGCAGGATACTCAACTGGATTGAACACATCAATAACATACGCTCTCAGTAATGGCACACCAAGAAATACTCAAAATTTCGAATGGCTTTTATTCTCAAAAGAAGCTAAAGAAAATGAAAAGAGTAGCACAAAGCCATTCTTGAGTTATAATTATAATTTTAGTTTGAGTTCAGGTGAGTGTGATTTTCGAAAGCACATTTTTATTGATTATCCCATGTAGTACTCCTAATATCATAATTAATTATGATATTAGGAGTATTATTAATATCATTATTAATTAATATAACATTTGTATGGGAGAGCCACAGATGTCAAAGAGAAAAGCTAAAACATAAAAGTTAAAGAAGGGTCATAATAAACAAAAGATTATTCAAACAGTAGTAAAACAATTCAACAGAACAGATGAATGTGTCAATTACAATGCAATATTAGTAGATATTTCAATACTTTGGTATATTTCGAGAAACCACGTACTACTATTTACAATATGATTTTTAATTATTCTGCATTTTTTTTCTCCATACATAGCTTTATTTCAATCTAAATTTCACCACCAAATCAACATAGGATCATGTTCACTAGTTTGTACAAATCAAGGGAAAGGTAGTACTGACAAGGACAAGATGATTAAGAAGAAATCAGAGAGCGCAATGGGTAAGAAATAACAAAACATCAACCACCATATATATATATATATATATATATATATATATATATATATATATATATATATATATATATATATATATATATATATATATATATATATATATATATATATATATATATATATATATATATATATATATATATATATATATATATATATATATATATATATATATATATATATATATATATATATATATATATATATATATATATATATATATATATATATATATATATATATATATATATATATATATATATATATATATAATGTTCTAAGCAATAACAGGCTATTTGTAATTCAAAAATCAAAATTTTTGTTGACATTTCGTTGTAGGTAGTTTCGTTATATGTTATATATAACTTTGTCAAAACTAATGAATAATTCAATCAAATAATTTTTCAAATTACTACGGAAATCAAAACGTCAAACTTATTTTTTTTTAAATCAACTTTGCTTTTTCGCCTATTTGCTATTTTTTTAAGAAATGATATACAACGCAACTTCAAGAAAAATGAGGATTTTTGAACTACAAATAATAGCCTTTTATTGCTAAAGATATATAAAACATATCAAACAAATTCTTGATAATGCTGTAAAAGGCGAAACTAGTCGAATAAAGAATTGTTCAGTCAGTGATTTTTAGACAAGTTTTTATTATTACCTCTCATTTAAATATGAACTATCACAGAGTAGATTCATCGTCCATTGAATTTACATATCAAACATGTGAAAATACATAGCAAACAGACCAACAAAATAAATTCTCTATATTGTAGTTTATTACTGGAAGCCGAGCTACATAGAAGATAGAGATAGAGAAAACCTTCTAGAAGTTGGCAGAAGTTTCTCAGACAACCCCTCATATATAGGACAAGGGCTTACAACAAATAACTGGTACGATGTTGGTCAAACTGAAGGTGGAGGAGTTTATCTCGTTAGAGATAAGTACGCTGAGGTACAAGCAGAATTCCAGGTCAGTTCTTAGTATTTGTTGTATGATTGTAGAATATATTGAAGAAGCACAAACTCAAACAATCTGCATTCAAAGTGAAGTTCAAATGAAGTTAAGTCAACAAAACGGGGCAATTTCAAACTGAAAGAACAATCATTATTTCTTTCATTTATTATTTGAACATTTGGAGAATAAAATGGAAATGAAAGACTGTTTTCAAGACTCACAGACTCTAATGACGTATGTTTCACCCTTACGATGGCTTCTTTCTAAATTTTGGCTGAAATGAATGTAGATCTTCTTCAGAGATCGTTCCCCCTTCGAATCTGGACATAACTGGAATAACTCCCTCTTTAAAGGCCATTTTTAAGCTAATTTTTATTCCTTTTCACAAAATACATTACATAAGTGTTTATTAACGAATTCAGTGAGATTTTACGTGTATAATGTCTCCGAAATTCAATTTATTGAATAGTGTTGGCGTTTACTTGATGTAAATCCATTATAATTGAATATAACTTAAACTCAAACACTTGAACTTATGATTTACACTTTAAGGACTACATAGCATGACGCGTTTCGTCGTTACAAACGACTTCTTCAGATGCTTACAAGAATAATTAATTAATAATTATAATGATTAATTAATTAATAACATTATTCTGTAATCATCTGAAGAAGTCGTTTGTAACGACGAAACGCGTCATGCTATGTAGTCAATAAAGTGTAAATCATAAGTTCAAGTGTTTGAATTTAAGTTATATTCAATTTATTTCGTTTGATAATCGCAGCTCCTCTCCAGTATCTCCCAAGAGCGGCTAGAATGGATCAATTCAACAACCCAAACATTCGGAGAGTTAGATAAAACAAAATTGGTGCCTGGAGGGAAATTGGATAATGGTACTCAAACTTTCGTAGGAAGATCGTATTACTTAAATAAGTACAATCCAGGAAGCATAAAAGTATTACCAACTGGGGCGTATTGTTTTCTGTTGTACGGACTGCTGGAACAATTTGAAGTACTTTCAGTCAAGGACAAAACACCTTGAATTCATTTCCTTTAACAATTAATGTTAACATGCAATGTTGAAATGCTTGAAATATTTCACTGCTTGTGTCAATATTTGATGAAAATGTAATATACCTATTATAACTAAAATTAGTTAGCTACCTAATATATGATTTTCAGAATATACTGTTAACATAGCATTTCTTCTGTTAACCCATCAGCTTCATCAGTTGTCTTCTTCCGGGCTGATTGGCCGTGGTCAATTGGACTCCTCCTTTCCAGACGTTTCGTCTCTAACTGCGAGAAAAATTTCGAGTGGCGGCGAGTGCTTCGACGTAGTTGTGTACTGAGCGAAGACTCTCAGTATCAGTTGTATCAGTTGCTCCAGAGTCGTCGCAGGTACACAACTACGTCGAAGCACTCTCCGCCACTGAAGATGTCTCTCGCAGTTAGAGACGAAACGTCTGAAAGAGGAGGAGTTCCAGTTGACCACGGCCAATCAGCTCGGAAAATTATATCACCATGTTTCACAATAAATGAAAACGTTCAAAAACCCATGAATTCATTCAATTGAAAATTGATGGGAAGAAGAAAGAGAAAAGTAAATTTATGTATTTGTGAAGATATTACCCTGATTTACGATCAGGATAACCAAAAGTAGTTAAGAACAATAAATTGAAAAAAAAATTGAAGACGACTAGGGTTCTATGAATCCAACTCTACTCTGGTCTATGCGTTGATGGATATACAGCTCGTACAAACGTTTGAACTACTGAAATAGAACTATCAATTTCAGTGGTAAAAATGTTGGAGCGAATAATATACACAGATAAAATGAACCTTTTGTATGTGTTATGGATTACTTCGATTGAAAATTTCGTTGTCAACTTAACTTTAGAATTTATTTAAGTGAATAGATTTGGATTTCTGCATAATAAATTGAATCCAATGACCGAGAACAATGAAATGAAACTTCAGGACAAACCTGAAATACCTCTGAAAGTAGTGACTTTATTACAATGCAATGATATGTATTTACGTGAAAGATACTGAAGAATCGAAAAATTATGTAGAATTTGGTAAGGATAAATCCGTCAGAAATTTTCAAAAAGCTTAGTAAAACATTGCAAATACATGACTTTAGTAGGTCATATACCGGTTGCTAAGTACCTATATTACCTACCAAATATGACGATAAATATCACATCGACTTTCAGAGTCGACCTGAAAATGAATTTCGAACTTTTTAAATTACGAACACTTCAAATACGACACACATTTCATTCACATTTTCAACTTCTGCAAAAATAACAGAACGCTGATCAGAAGGCAGATCAGCTTGAGTTGATTAAATGTTATTATGTTACTATATAAGATATTTCAATACAATACTATGCAGTTCGAATTAATTGGGACAAAGGATAAAAAACAATGTTTTCGTAAAATCATACCTTTTAATGAAGTAAATATATACAAAATAGTGTCAATTCTCCATATTAATATGAAGTATGTCCTCCTTTCGCAGAAATAACTTCTTCAACTCGTCTAGGCATCGATTCCACTAGCGTAGCGCAGGTTTTCTTCAATTCATCATGAAACCACAAATGAATTGCACTTATAATCATTTTTTTTGTAGTGCAATCCATTTTTGACAGTCGTTTTTTTTTTAAATATTTCATAAATTCTCAATGGGATTGAGATCAGGTGAATTCCCCGGCCAACAGAGTACTTTTATTTCATTCTCACGAATAATGGCCTGCACTTGTTTGAAAGTGTGGCAGGTAGCCAGGTCGTGCTGAAATGTTCCATCAAACGTTTCCATAAATGGGACAATCCTGGTGCGCAATATTTCACTGAATTCATCATCCCTGTTATAGGAGCTAATCGTCTAGTGCCATTGGTTGTGGAAATACCCCAAAACATTTGTTCCGAAGTATGTTTTACTGTTTGCTGGATATGATCAAGCCGCAAAGTTTCACCATCACTTCGTCTTACAACACTAGATTTGTACCCTTGAACAAACAAATGTGTCTCATCACTAAAAACCACCTTCTTCCAGTCGTCCACAGTCCAAGCACGGTACTTTTTGGCCCATGCCAAACGTTTCTTCATCATTTTCTGGGTAAGCAGTTGCTTTCTTCTTGGTCTTCTTGCCTTACGGTCAACCTCTAGCAGTCGTTTTAGCACACCTCCACACCAGAAACCATTAAATCCCTTCGAAGATCAGTGCTTGTCTTTCTCGGATTAATTTTGCTATTTCTTATCAACAATTTGTCTGTTCTTGGAGTAGTTTTGCGTTTGCGGCCACAAATTCCTTTTCTTTTTGGAGACGATGAGCCACTTCCTTCAAATTTTTTTTAAAATTCTCGAGACGCTGGACTTTCCCACACCAACCTCTTCAGCTCTTCAAGTTCTTACAGTCATTGATGTGTGTTCATTAGGCGCGATAATTTTGGAACGCTTCCTCGGAGTGATACCCATCTTTGGACAAGACAATACAGCACGTATCAAAATTGAAACCACCAACTGTCGCACCGGTAGGCTCACAACTGAATTGCTGGCGAGGTAAAACCGGTCAGAATGTAAATGATGGTCAAGGTCAAAACTCACGTCACCTCAGGTAGTAAACAAGCAGGTGTGAGGGTGTTTGGGCCACACTGGTACTCACACACTTACATTACTCACATACGTACAGTAACTCAAACGAAGAAAAAAAATTTTGTCCCAATTAATTCGAACAGCATAGTACCTATACTGCCTGTCAAATATAATAAATATCACATCGACATTCAGAGTACTACCTAAAAATGAATTTCGAACTTTTCAAATTAAACACTTTAAATACGACACACATTCCATCCGCATTTTCAACTTCTGCAAAAAAATACAGAACGCTGCAATGAGATGATCTGAGCCGCCTGAGGAAGATCAGCTTGAATTGATTACATGTCGTGATGTTCGTATATAAGATATTTCAATACAATAGTACTGATATATTGTTTTGAGATTCGGAATTCATAAATTAATACAAGAACTTAATATAAGAATATAGTCCAAATATAAGGGTAGACTTCCGTATTATGCGACATCTCTGGTGAACTGGATATTTCTACATTTTCGAATAGATGAAAGTCCCTTAAAGAGCTACTAAGCATGTTGTCTCCGGTTTTTCTTTTCTTATCTTTTTTTTGTATATCTTCTTGAATTCATCATGTATTCAATTCATGGAAAGGTGGAAGAACGCTCACCCAACTCTTATTCTATTATATTAGAGCTAAAATTTATAACAACAGAGATTTATAGACTAAGTAACAAATTTTGAGCAAGGATTTCTATTACATATACCAATAAAATTGAAAAATATTGAAAAATGCAGAAAAATTCAATTATATTGTGTACTTATAGTGCGTTTCATTTATACCTCATATCAACTAATTAATTTTATCATGTAACAAAGTTTATGGTTTCATCGTTCGCAATGCCAGATTGTTTTCGTATTTCTCAACACTGGTCCATTTATTTAATGCTCTAGTGAGAAGCAAACTTGAGTATGGCTGTCTTGGTTGGCGACCAATATATAATTGTCACAAAAACCGCCTGGAGGCACTGCAGAGGAAGTTCTTGTGATGGCTCTCATTTCGAGAGGATGGTGTATATCCACCTAGGGGTTATGATCACGCTTATTTGCTATCGAGGTTTGACACTAGGAGCCTCCACACCAGGAGAAGTTTGAATGCATTGACACATTTTTATTCAATTTGCTCAATGATAATCTCGACTGTCCTGAGCTTCTGGGTAAACTGAATTTCTTTCTTTCTCAGAGGTGAACTAGAATAAGCCAGAAATTTTACTCAAAAACCCACAGAGCCAATCTTTTCTCGCAATCGCTGCTTATCTTTGCATGTTCAGCTGCTAACTAGGTATATAGCACTGGCACTCACTTGTTTCTATCATTAATGTGTACTTAAATCTTAATAGTGAGGTATCTTGATTTCTTCCGCTTTGAGTTCTGAGTGATTTATTTTCTTGATTATTTTTATGATTGAATATTTAGACATTATGGATTTAGAATATCTTATTTGATGTTTTTTATTATTATATTTATTTTTAAATATTGTATATCTATGTTGTTATTGATATTTTTAGTAACCATATTTATTCATTATGTATTTTTCCGTAATTGGGTAGTAACCTTTCAGAAATAAATACTTTTTATTACATCATGATTGCATATGATATACATAAATGTGAATGAACAATTGTTCCCTCGGTAGGAAAAGGGATCAATAAAATAAAAAACAACCAGAAAATACCCAATTACTTAATAAGAAATAATGAAATAAATTGGAATATTAACTTGCATAAATGAAATGCACTTTCTCTGTTTTTGGGCCTAAGGCACAAGTGAAAAATAATTTACGTGTGTACGCAAACGACACAGAAATTTATTACTTCGTAGTTGCTATCATTTTTATGTTTAGTCCATTTAAAAAACATGGATAACCCACTTATAAATAATATAACGAAATATAGGCCGCAATATTCTGCTACTGAAACTAAAACGTTCACATTCGAATTGATGGCAGTATGTTAAAAAATATACTAGCTTTGATTTCAATCCTTTCTTTGGTAGAAGGTATGCATTTCTGTTCATATCATTTCACACACGTTTCACGAAAACGAAAATATTGAAACTATTGCGATTTTCAGGAGACTTCGATTACAAATTCAAATATTGTAGATTAAGATGTGGATGTGGAAATGCTGAGAAAGAAAAGTCCAACGAACCAAGTGGTAAGAAAAGTAATAAACTTTACTTCTATTACTAATTTTGAGTATTTTCTGATTAAAACTTCAATTCTGGTAATATGCGCTAAATTGTAAACTAACCTTGTAATAACGTATTATCTTCTCATTATTCCTATCAAGTAGTTTTTTCCATTTTCCACTTTCTAAAACCACAAAAACTATTCTAAATAGAATACCTCATTTATTTTTCATTTTCAGCAATATTGTAAAACTCGAATTGTACCTTTATTATTCGCTCTCTGGCGTTATAGAAAATTCAGAGAAAGTTCAAAGAACCATAGAATTCGAGAAATATTCATAACGCATATAGAAGATTTATCGACAGCTAGAAAAATAATATTTTAGATATATAGTTATAGTACATAAAACTGAACAATTGCGCGTGTTCTTCCAAAAATATGATAATAAAAATTGATAACCCACTAGTGATATATTTTCCTAAAGAAACACTATATCATATAAAAATCATTTTCAGATTATTATTGGAGGGATTTTTATGGTACAATCCCTTCAGATGCATTTCCAGTAGGGGATGAGAAACAATACCCTCAAACATACGTCGGTTTAGTATTTGACCCTGAAAATAATGGTACTTACGTCACTACTATTGTTGATGGATTAGATTACGTGTATAATGCAGTTAAAGGAAAAGTATTTAAGAGAAGTCAAGTCATTCAGGTAAAAATTATATTCGAGAAACAGTTATTATTCTATATTACAACAAATTTTCAAAAACTTACAAATATACGGAGAAGTATCTTATTCAGCCGAAATGCTGTAAAATTGTTTGATTCAGTCTATCGAGCATTATATTAGAACCTTTATTATGAAGATAATAAAGCGATATATCTTTATTTATTCGGATTTTCGATGGTTCAAACGGTTTGTCAATTTTTCATTTTTCATCAATATGGTTTGAAATATCTCTCAGTAGTGTAGTCAAAATAGACATTCCAGTTTGCATTAATTCCCAACAAGCTGGATTTTTGTGCAGGCCTTGAATACGTAATTACAAATGATATGTCAAAAGTCCTCATCGATCCCGCTTGTGCGTTGTTTTTTATTCGAGGTCAAAGGTCACAAATTTGCGTTTTTTGCGTATATCTCTGAAATAACGAGAGTTATGGAAAATTGGTCCCAAAAAAGTTTGTATATCGTAAAATTGTCTACAAAAAATATCTCAACACTTTTTCTTGTACGGTGCATTGTTCTCGAATTATGCAAACTTGAATTATAATTTAGTCTATTTTGACTGGACTACCGGTAGGCCATTAAAAAATAATATACCAATGTCTTACGGTCATATGTAACAAAATAATTCAACTTCAGGTAAAATAGTGTAAGCAATGATAAAAAACACTTGTAGGAATATCATATGTGAAAGGGACGTAATTGGACAACCTCATCCCAATAACCATCAGTATTTAGGTGAACGATATTTAATAGCTCATCTTTCAGACTCAAGATTTTGTCTGAATAATAAAAAGTTTTCATTTAGAAACACCTACATATATTGTGCTTTATGTGAAATATTGGTACTGAATACAATTTTAAGTTTTAATTTTTAATTGTATACCCACGTATGAAAACAAAAATACAATTCAAAAATCATGAAACAGTGTTTTATGACAAATATTGATTTCAAATATTCACGACTCCTACAAATATTGAAATTGTATTTATCTTTTTCAAAACGCAATGTCCCGAACAACTTAAAGATCTAACGATTTCTCATTTTGTTTGGTATTGTCACAAAATAAACATTGAATATAAACTTAAATTCAAACACTTGAACTTATGATTTACACTTTATTCACCACATAGCATGACGCGTTTCGTTGTTACGAACGACTTCTTCAGATGCTTACATAATAATTCTGAAGAAAAAGTATAATTCTGAAGAAGTCGTTTATAACGACGAAACGCGTCATGCTATGTAGTGAATAAAGTGTAAATCATAAGTTACATCACGTAAATGCCAACACTATTCAATAAATGAATTAACCATTTATTGATTTCTTGACTTCGTAAATTGGTCATCCAATTTTACTGCAAAAAGCCAAATTTCTATAAAATTGTAGGTACCGAATTGGTAATATCAATAACTACAACGAAGATTAGGACTTACAATCAGCAAGAATGCATTTATATCGAATATGAGATGACTGAATAAGAAATACTGTGTTCCACAATATAATATAAGCCATGCAAAATATAATTCGAACTTTTTTCCAACTAATTCAATATATTCTCAGATCTTATGCACCCAGGAACCTGAAAGATTTGCTTGGACGACTTTAACACCAGACAATAGCTCGTCGGTGTCAGATTACCTCTTTGTAAGTGGAGGAGTACACCAGGGAACAGTTAGAAACCAAACCAAATTCCGTGGATTTTTCGTGGTAAAATTGTCGAAATGCCAGGTGGGTTATGCGAGTGGTACTGCTTCTCTTATCGGGGAATTGGAATTTGCCGCAATAGACGGCAGTCTTCAAAAATCATCCGATAAGATGTTTCTTCTGTACAAGAAAAATAAAACCGAAAGCGTCGAAGACAAAAATAAACCTTTTATCAGCCACTATTACAGATACAACATAAGAGGCGGTAGGTAACATTTTGCTTTCTTTTTTTTAAGCTTATCGATGTACCTTTTATTTCAAACAACCTCCTCCTCACAAAAAATTAAGTTGTGTTAAATCACACGACCTAGGTGGCTAAATCAGATCATGAAAGCAAGAAAGGAGCTGAAGCAACAAAGGTTTCGTAAATTGATTGAAATTTTTCGCCGCTGTATGGCATTTAGCAAGATCTTCTAGGTCTTGGTCACTTCGATATTGTCCGATTTCGGCAAAACAAAAACTGGATAATCATGTCAAGATAACCACACTATAATTCAAAATAGTCCTTGATCAAACCTGTTTGCTGAGAAGGATTATCCAATGAAGCATCCTTTCGGAAAAGCGTTCGTTTTTCGACAACTGCAAGTAGGTTCTTCTAACTCGATTCACAGTAATTTGGAAGAATTCAACGGCTTGTGATTATTTTTAAGAATCCAGTGTGCCTAGCATATCTTACTGATCTAACAGTTTATGTTTCAACTTTAATCTGAGCAAAATATATATGAAATGTTCGAAATGCAGGGCCCAATCTTCCTTGGTGTTCTTCACTTATAATTACTAATAACACATTTATTTCCAACAGATATACATCCAATTACAGAGAAAAAATAACAAATTGTGCACAATTAATAATAAATAAGAAAAAATGAACGAGAAAAAAAAACAAAAAAAGAGAGTATAAGCGAATATATACAACGAAAAAATCAATTCAAAATAAATTGAACTAGTATTGAACAATAATCAGATAACTGAAAATATAATGAAATATTGGCTATTACAAAGTTACGTAAGGTTAGCAGAAGTTGACCATATAGTAACGAAATATGTTTGAAGAATAAAAATAAAATTAAAATCGATTGCAATAGTTCTATCTACTAAACAAATGAAACAACTAAAATTGAAATAATATTTATAACTAAGTCATATGTAGACAACAGAAAAGTTCAGGAAAATATCACGACACCCCATTGCGCTGTTCTGAGTGGCATGCCAAGATAACTGATAGCCGATCAAAATAGATATCACATCGACCGCAACACCCATCATAAAGATTACATATACAGTTGATAGGTGAACGTGACATAACATTCGATCTGCTGTAATTGACATAAAATGTATTATTCCGCCTCAGACCAGCCTTGGTACGCAAATATTTATTTTACTGAGAAGAAATGGTGAGTCAATCGATTGTGCAAAATTTTGAAGAGAAACGCTAGGCCGAAACGTTCACGCCTCAACTTCAATAATTCAATTCCCAAATTATCGGTTAGGATGGAACGGTCGAAGCCTCTAGAAGGATATTGCCCATAACATCTGAAGTACATATACTTGAAACATTTCCTCTGAACTGGCCTCCAAGTCGACAATAGAATTAATGTACACAGGAGACCAAATCATAGACGCATATTCCAGTTTACTGCGAATAAAAACCCAAAACTTCAATTGTACGTTTACGTTTTTTTTTCAGCGTACCCAACACATATCACTTTAATTTTGTAGCCATCTCTAGTTTCATTCAATGTGACTTAGGTATACCGAATTCTTTTTAATATGGTATTAAATAAATATTTTTTAGATGATTTGAACAAGAATATCTCAGATTGAGAACAAAAAAACGTAATTCACATATATACATACCTGCTACATATACTCTTTTAATATTGAGCTTCAATTGACATCTACTCTACAAATATTGGGTGCCTGAAAATAGAATAACAGTATAAATAATAGTTACAATCATTTGCAATATCTTTATTATATAGCCAAAAATTATTATTCTAATTTAAATATCAGTGGGAAAATTTTTCTATTTTTAGGTTCAATCATTCCAAGTTTTTATAAACAGCTGAACATTGGATCGTGTTCACTTATTTGTACCAATGAAGGAATGGATAAGAACAAAAACAAACACGCCGATCCAATGGGTAAGTAAGTTTCAAACAAAAATGTAATTGCGTTTGATAGTTGTCCGTGTTTGGCAGTCTATATATATATTTTTTTGCTCAATCACCGGTATTGGTATACTACAGCTCGTGAAATAAATCTCGACTTCATCAGAAATCAAAATAGAACCTATTCATCAATGAATCTTTGCTATGATTTCATCGATGTCTCATTACCTGATGATCTAAGAATTTGTGGGTTATTAATATTGTGGAATAATTTCGAAATTATGACACAAACTAATCGTAAAAACACCCAAAAGACTTTATGCTCCTTCACAGCTAGTTTCACCCCAAATAAAAACAGACATTCACAGCGCAAATAAAAACCCCATCAATTGTTTGAAGACTTAACACTTTGTCGTCTATTTCTTTGAATATACCTACTTTAGAATGCAAAGCAAATGAATTTTTTTCTTCACAAAGTTCTAATTTCAGAATATTACTGGAAACCAAGTAATATTTTCAATCAAAATGAAGGTGTACTAGTTGGGTATAACACTTATAACAACAAGAGTCAATTCATAGGACAGGCTTATACCACTGTATTGAACTGGTTTGATGTAGGTCAGTCAGAAGGAAAAAGTGTTACAATAGGGTCAGGAAGGGCAGGCATTGTGGAAGATTTGGATGTTCACGTAAGCTGTTCATCATCCATAATGACTTGGAGTTGAAATATGATTTCAGCCTATTCGTTCTAGTATAAGTTAACAACAATAATTTAATTTTTTAAACAATTAGAATTTCTTGCAAGGCTGCATTAGTTAATTCAAATTCACATTCAAAATAAAACAGGGCTCTGTTGCCATCCCGGTTTTCAACTTTTGGAGCGGTTTTCGCATCGATTTTTGATCACCCATTGACAAAAATGCACTTGCATTCTAATATTGGATATAGGTACCAGCAATTCTCAAACTTTTGAGGTTTCAAAACCCTTCTGGAAAGCAAAAAACCTGAAATAAACAAATACCAATTGATGTGCATTGTTCACTGTTATCCTTACTGTTACCAATGCACTTGCGTAAACTCCCACAGAAGCTCTACGAGGCCCTAGTCCTAACAAACTTTTAACTTGGTTTGTTATATACCATTCATGATGGTAAACCCCTCGACCCGGTGAAATCAGACCCACATCTTGATCTAAATGTCTAGCAAAATCTAAAAATACTGATGATGAGTAAGCAGCTCGAAACTTATGTCGAATGCCTTAAAGAATTCTTGTGAAACTTAGTCAAGTGTATAACATTATTATACTACTTGAGAATGTCAGTTAACATTATAAATATTTCTTTTTTTGGCAGATATTGAGTTCGAAGCATCAGAAGAATTTTGAGTGGATCAGCACATCAACAGATAAATTTCCTTCACTGGATAAGTCAAGAATGATACCTGGAGGAAAACTAAACAACGACTCCTTAACATTTGTTGGTAGAGAGGTAACCCCAACCCCTATAGGAACGAGTATCAGATTGCTTCAATCAGGAGCTTATAGCTTTTCTACATTTGGGGCGTATAATAAATTTGATGTACTGATGATTAAAAATGATGAATGAAAATTACTTATTTGAAATTTTTATTTTCTGAATAAACAAAATTTATAGATAGAATTTTATTTTCTTTCTCATCAGTCATATCAATGTTCAATAAAATAATGAATTAAATAATAATAATAAAAGGATTGAACGAAAATTATTTGTTAATTTGCGATGCCGTACAAATTGTAGCCAAAGTTCAATCACAATGAGTATTTTTTCGAAATGAAATACTTTTTTCATTGGAAACTGAAAACAATTCTCAAAAGCATTCTCTAAATGTTACTTTGAATTGAATAACTTTCATTAATTGACAGTACAGTAACAAAATGATAATCAAAAATTGACTATATAATTTTTTCTATATATTAGGCTCTTACATCGCAAAGAAGATGACAAATTTATATATATCCTCTCTACGTCACCTTAGAATATTAAATGAAATTGGACACAGAGTATTACAATGAAACGATCTGTCTTTTTCTATCACCCAGAGTTTTTTTGAGGTGTACTTTGAAAAACAATTTGTTGAAACTATTAATCCCTAATGATCAAATTCCAAGATTTTGATGAAATATTTGAATACTGAATACTTCAAAATCTGAAAACTGAATACACAGAAAAATAGATGAAAATTGGCATTCTGAACTCAGTAAATCATGATACTAGACATCGAAACATTCAATGATAAATAAATGTAATACTCAATAAAATACGAATAAAAGATATGAATTCAAAACGGACATGTCCTGCATAATATTCTGCTAATGAGATTTGAAATAACATCAGGAACATTAACAAAGCATGAACAAAAATGAATATATATAAATATATATATATATATATATATATATATATATATATATATATATATAAAAATTACATAGGTTATTCTCTTACTAACTAGCGCCAAAAAACAGCGTCATCAAACCATAGAAACTATTGCAGATACAAAGTACCTACTAGAACAATATACTACACATATATTTTCGTGGCAGATGAAATAAGTTGGGTGATGTGTGGGACAAAGGAAAGCTTCTGGTCGAAGACTACACCAAGATCTCTCACCTTATCAGAACGAGAAAGAACCTGACCACCGACGCTGTAATCACAGTCAATTCGATCTCTTTTCCTTGTGAAAGAAACAACATTACACTTTGACAAATTCAAACTCAAATAATTGTCCTCACACCAACTAGCAACATGGCCCAGCGCGAGCTAAAGTTGAACAGAGTTGTCCTGTGATCTAACTTCATGATATAGTTTCAAATCGTCTGCGAACATCAAATGAAACATGTTGATGAAATGAAAATGAAAATGAATGAATGTTGAAAATGAAAACATGAAAATGAAATGTTTTGATGAAGTTATAATCAACAACGAAAAGTTTTTTCATATAATACAGCCTGTTATTGCCAAAAATATTGAAATGAAACTATAGATTGAAAAAAAACTATAGAATATGGATCAAGACGCAAAAATATCATATATTTTAATTTATGATATTTATATATATATATATATATATATATATATATATATATATATATATATATATATATATATATATATAACCATATACATAAATATTTAATTGTATTAATTTAGTAATTTTCACTTTGAACTTTACATACCTTTACATAATTAATACGATATCTTATCAGCTGAGCGAGTTAGTAATACTTTTCAATTTACTATGGTCAATTCGACTTCATCGCAAAAACTTTTGAAACGAACATTCGCGAAAGAAATTGATTGAATATGTTTGTGTATATGTTTTTTCTCATTTTTTCTCCAGCGATTACCATAACAAAAGGTAATTCAATACACCAAACTTTCGATCAGAACTTAATATACAATTGAAAGTTTATCAATTTCAGCTGATTTTGCTTACCACTTTAAATGCTGCAGTTTCAAATGTGGTTGTTCCATAGAAACTACAGAACCAAACGAACCTATTCCAAATTCTGATGATCCGAAAGGTAAGTGAAGAACCAGGTCTCAAATTTAACGATATGTTTCAAAATACTGCCAAATTAAGAAAAGTGTGATACTATTTGGACAGACATACAAACTTTTTCCGTAGTGAAAATCGAATAAGTGAGAAAAACAGATTTTTTTCAACACATATCCTAGCTAGGGCAAAAATATACAGTAGGGCCTCGGTAATCCGGACTCCCGGTGATCGCTGTAATCCGGCCGGGCAATAGGATTCGCGGGGGAGGCCAGCGAGTGGTGGTGCAGGCTGTTATGTCCTAAAAAGCTCATGGACTCATTAAAATCGATAACTTTAAAGGACACAGTTTTTCTTTTGGCTAATTGGTGGGCCAATGTTAAGGCATCGCTAATTAACAAATCATGGAAGAATTTGCAACCTGAATTTCTCACTGATAATGACGAACCAGAAGATGATGTTCCTTTAGCCCAGCTTTTTAACAGTTTGACGCGATACAATGATCCTCAAATAAGTGAGGCAGAAGCTCAAGAATGGGCTGCTGGTGGTGCCGAAAGCGAGTTACAAAGATATGAAGAGTTAACTGATGAGGAGATTGTGCGAGCGGCTATGTGGTAGGACGATGTGCAAGATGAGGACAATAGCGTTGAAGTTCTCGACTTTACAAAAGTTGGTAATTCAGAGGCAGTAGGAGCTTTAACCACTGGTTTAAAATGGGCTGAAGTTAACGAATTCAATAGCCACGAAGTTATGTTTCTCCGTCGACTTAGAGACCGGGCTTTCGAAATGACGTGCAAAAATTATGAACAGAAGAGTATTACAGACTTTTTCAAGAAGAATTAACTAATGTTTCATTTTAACTTACTGATTTTCTTACATGGTTGTAATTTTGAACATGTACATTTTGTCTTTATGCTATAATTTAAAAATTTATTAAAGAAACTAAGATTAAACATGTGTTCTGTTAACATTAAATATGGCATACTATAATCCGGACGCCTCGATAATCCGAAAAGGGTCTTGTTTTTGACTATCCGGATTAACGAGGCCCTACTGTAATTATATAGTTATATATAGGTTGCTTATAGCCTCTTCAATTTGAAAGGTGAATAGAGAGATGTGAAAGTGAAAGTTGTATTGCTGTAGATTCAAAAAAGTTTCGATTCATTCCAAAAAAACAAACTTCAAGATCATTCATAAAAATTGAATTGCAAAGTCTATATTTTCGTAATACTAAAAGACACGGAGGTTTGGCTTACTGTTTAACTAATATTATTTTAATGACTAAGATTGAATTCTCGCTTAACTCTTGGTGAAACATAATTAAATATTAAATTAAATTAAACACTTGGCTTAATGTTTCACCATTATATTTAGCAATATCGAATAGTCATCACGCTTTGAGCCTCATCTTCAAGACTCAAGAGTCGAGACTCATGTTGAGTCTTGAAGATGAGCTCACATTAGAAACATGTTCACTATTTGATATTGTAATACTAACTATATATAATCGTGAAACATTAAGCTAAGTGTTCAGTTTAATGTAATACTACTATTTTACTGAAAATTCTCGAATTAATTTGTCCAATGGCTCTCGTTTAAGAGATTGTCATAAATAATATTTTAGGATTTTACTGGAGAGATTTCTACGATGATATTCCAGAAGATGCTTATCCAGTAGGAGAAAAGAATCAGAATCCTCAAACATATATTGGAAAAGTTTTTGATCCATCCCATAATGGTACATTCTTGACCACGATTTTTGAGGGTTTCAATTATGTCTACAACGCCTTCAACAACACCGTCACTAAGAAGAGCACCCATATTCAGGTAATTCCCCCGTTAAATAATGAAAATTATAGAATTATCTTCACAGGACAACCAAATTAGACGTCAAAATGGAACAATTTTTATTGATATCACTGACTGAAGAGTAGAGGATAACGGTAAAGCAGCCGTTGAAAAGCGTTTCGAGCTTTTACCTCTCATCAGAATAGTATAGCCAAATTCCATATATACGAAAGTATAGAGATAAAAAACAAATGGAGACTCCAAAAAAGTGAAGTTCGGGCTATACTGCTATCTTCCACTTTTGTTTTGATAGGTTCTCCCGCATTAAAAATTTCAGCATTATTAAAAAATGTCTGAAAAAATGCAACTTCGAATCTTTTCCTTTTCAGATTATGTGTACGAGATCTCCAAAAAAATTACTCTGGGAAAAAATCACAACAGAAAATGTCAATAACTTCCCTGATTATATATATGTTACAGCCGGTGCACATCCAGGTTATGTTGAACGATATAAATCCCCCTTAACTCGTAGTTTTTATATTGTAAAAACTACCAAATCAAAGGTAACTTACATAGGATCGGCAGGTAATTTGACAGACTTATTGGAATATGCCACCAGTGATGGAATGTTCCAAACTTCTGATACGAAAATGTTTCTTCTCTATAAGAAGAACGACGATAATGCCACCACAACAGAAAAACCAAAGGGGCAACCTTTTTTTAAACACCTTTACAAATTTAGTTTGAATGCTGGTAAGTATAATAATAATAATAATAAGTTCTTCATTCTCAACAGGTATAATACCCAATTACAGAAGGTAAAAATACAATGTTGAATAATAACTAAAAAAATAAAATGAAAGAAATATAACAAGAATATATTCAATCTAATATAAAAAACTGAAAAACTAAATAATAGAACTAAATGAAATATTACAAAGAACTCAATGTAAATCAATTCATTTTAGTCAATTTCCTTTATTCACATAACTCCTAATAATAACTTCTATGGAGTCAAAGTGAATGTCACATTTATTAGCAACTCTATTGAATGTAGACTGCATAAACCAAATAGGGGATTGTATAAGCAAGTTGGTCCTTGTAGTCTCTAGGTGGAATTATTTTGCAGTATGAGAATTCTGCCTAGGAACACGAAATTCAAAGCGGATAAGAGAGGAGGACAATCAATACTGTTGAGCAGTAATTTATACAAAAATTTTAGTGCTAGAGTTTCTTTCTTGCTCTGAAGTATACTAATATTCCAATAAAAAATCTCTCTTTCAATAGTTCCCATAATTATTCTACTTCTCACTTCGAGCATGCAGTTGTGGAAACGAATTTTCTTTATCTTGTTATTTAAGACAGAAAATGTATTTTTGAGGCCAGCTTACTAAAAACTTAATTTTTGTCAATATATTTTATTTATAGTACAAAACATGTTGAGTAATCCATTTATTTACATATTAAAGCACATGTATGAAATTACTTGAAAAATTTTTTTTTTCCAAATGTCGGTCCTGAAAATGACTGCTGAAACTCATCTGAATCGGAGATGAATGACATCATTTTCTGGAAAAGAATTATCTGAAAGCAAAAAACAAAACGGTTTCATGTTCTGTATTGAATTGGCTATGGCCTCAAGCAGAATGAAACATTTTCAATAAAAAAAAACAAAATGGCGGACTTTTGAATTTTTTAACCCTTTTTTTACTTTTAATTTTTTACAACTTTTTTAAATGATAATGAATATTTCTGCTTCTGCTTGAGGCCATAACCAGACATCTAAAGAGTAAAATGCCGTTTGGTTCATACCGATAAGTGCAATAGTTATGAAATGAGAGTGTAATTCATGCGAAAAAACGTGATTCGGAGAAAAATCAGTTCAAAGTTTTTAACTATTCGTGAAAAATCGTAAAAAAAGTTAATTTTACTCACATATGCATTCCAGCTTCATACACAACTCCTTCCAGGTCTTCGTAAGCATCATTCTGAAGAATTCTTGCATTTCTCAAAGCAGTTCAACAAAATAACAAGACAATAACAATAAAACAAAGAACAAAACAATAAGACGACCCGAAGGCATGCAGCAGCTGCCGCAACCAAAGGTGTTCGAGCGTCCGGATTTACTGCAGCGCTCCCTAATCTTTTATACCTTCTTCTCTGTCTTGCTGACCTTCGGGACTAATTCTAAACTATTTCTACGAGTAGATAGTTGCAATTTATGCAGAAAAAAATTTCGATTTTTTCGAAATTGTTTGGAGTAATTTGACCTTAAAAAACCTGATACTTGATATGACAATTATATTCATCATTTAAAAGTATACAATGAATTATGAATATAATGAATCCAATGCAATAATTTAAAAATTTATAGGCTCAATTATACCAAACTTCTATGTAGAACAACACGTCGGATCTTGCAGTCTAGTTTGTACGAATGAAGGCTTAGAAAAGAAAAGTGGACATGGAAAAAAATCGACTAAAAATAGTGTTCGATCTAGTGCAGCAATGGGTAAATATCAGTTTTTTATTATAGAAATATTGTCAACATCATGTTAAGTTGCAGCTTCTATTCTCTCTCCCTACTACTATTTTTATCTGAATATAGTATACTTTCAAAAGTTGCAAAACTAGCAAAGAAACTCAATATTTGAGGTTCAAGTCATTTATTTAACTGACACAACTGTTTGAATCATTATAAATACTACCACACCTCAATTTCTGCTCCACCCTATTAGTTTTATACATGATCATAAGACCCAATGCAGGAATAATTTTCATATGAAAAAACCTAGAACAATCTTTCATCGAAATATTTTGTTTTATTGAAACATGATATTTTTATTGAATTTTGGTTTCCTTGATTCTCAAATTTTCTGTATTATTAGATATGTAATAAATGAAGATTATAATTAACATTGTTTGAAGAAACTCATCTCACCATTGACAATCATAAAATATAAAATTAAAAAATCGTAAATATAAATGAAGTTAAATGATCGACGTTTTTTCAGCATATTATTGGCAGCCACAGCAGATATTTGATAAAAATGATGCCTTGAAAAGTTTTGTGGCCTATCAAAACGAAACTGTTTATGCAGGACAAGGTTATAGCCAATCACTCAACTGGCTTGATGTTGGACTATCACATGGAACATCAGTGCCTTTTGTATCATTTTTTCACAATCAACAATACATCTCATTGAAAGCAATGACGTTCAGGTACCCTCCTCCACTCTTATAATAATAACAAAACATTTTGAAATTTTTATTGGAATAAAAATCTCAGGGAGCTGTCTATACAAATGTTGTCAACGAAAACACACCTATTTCGAGAATTCAGTGCGTTTCGAAGAACATCGAACTCGTTGGAAAATACCATAGAGCGCTGTTTCAGCTTATTACTGGCATCATCAGTGTCGTACATCCAAACAATCGAGTTTCGATGTTTTCTTCGAAAGCACCAAGTCCATGTCTCTTTGAAACGCCGTCAAAGATGACATTTGTCATCTTTGTCAAATATGGCTTTTTAGACATTTCAACCAAATGCCGCAATTGATCCGTAAAAAACTACTTTCAATGTCAATTTCGTATCCAAGATTATTGTCGTAAGGTCTTTGTCATGACAATTATTAGAAATATCCTATTCAAAGAATTTTTTGATTATCGTTGTTTCTTTGTTTTATAATTTATTTCTTTGCTTTCGTATTACAGATATTGAGCACTAAATATCCCGAAAAATTTGAATGGGTCAATGCAACTTATGAGAACTTCGCATCAATAGATAAATCTAAGCTAATTCCTGGTGGAGATTTAAACAATGGCACTCAGGTGTTCATTGGCAGAATAATGGATCGGGGACTTATAACTCCAGCCAGTATAAGAGTTTTCGAAAATGGATTATATTATGGATATTCCTACAATGGTGACTCAGACAAAGTTCAATTATTAATGTTTAAAACTGACAATTAACATAACCTGAAATAAACACAGCAAACTATTTTAAGAGATATTTCACTTCTTCAGAATATCACTGTATTGTAATTGTATAAGTAAAATATGTAGAAAGTGGACTGTATTTTAATTTAAGGAGAAGCTAATTCGTCTAACAGCGTACTGAGAATAAATATGTTTGAATGCAAAGTAATATAATGCAATGAATAAAACAAAGTAAAGTAATCAATCAATATAATTCATGTACATACGACACTCCACTTACCCCGGGGTAGTCCAGGAAAGGGATAGAGACTTGCAAGGGCAACTAGGACGATGTGGAAGTTCCGTTTGTAGTCACTCGCCGTAATCGTATCAAATTAATAGATATAAAAAACTGTGCATCAGAGATTTGGATATTTTATATGCCTTTGTAAACTACAGATCATAGGGTATTTGATATATCTGATGGTCAATATACTTAGTAAGAAGCCAAAACATTTTCAATGAGCGTAAAATAGAAAATATTAATTTTTTTAATACCTTGTACAAGAATCAACAATTTGTTTCAGAGTGCCTACACTCACTTAAAAAATTATCGCCACATTCCTTTTCTACTTTATCACCACATATAAGAATATTTCAATATTTCTCCAAAGTATCTTGGTATTGACTCCATTATAATATATAATATACATATTATAATAATCATTGTTGAACAAAACGAATTTTTAGAAAAGATTTTCTTTCTTACAAGCGCTGCCGTATATACAAGGAAAGCTTTTTATTATAACTGATAAAAACAGAGATGAGGATGAATTTTTTCATCGTTTATTAAACTTAAATAGCTATTTGTTGAAAACAAATATCTTTATTTGGCGATGGACCACTCATCAAAATTTTCTAACATCATCCATCGAAGGATACTGTAAGCGCCATAATACATGCTCAGTGTGCTTTGTACAATTGACAGCAGGTTAGAAAGATCTGAATTATTAGTTCGGTCAAAATAGACATTGAACCTTGCATAAATTTCAACAAGTTGACAAAGTATTTGATAGTGTTGGCGTTTACTTGATGTAAATCCATTATAATTGAATATAAACGTAAATTCAAAGACTTGAATTTATGATTTACACTTTATTAACTACATAGCATATGCTATGTAGTTAAATGTAGGAAATATTCAAAAAATATATACAGTACTAACACCTAATGATATAAAAATGATTATCAATAAAGAAAGTAATTATAATAAATAATAGACAATAAGGATATAGCTTACTTCAGAATTCACTATACATGAAGAGTCCAAGTAAACTCGACTAGTAAAATCAAATGAGTCACTGTTAATATCGAATATTGTTCAGACACATCCTCGAAGAGCGAACACATATAATGAATGGGTGATTGTACGAGGGCATTAGTTTTCGGAGTACCCAATGAAAAAAATTGACTTTAACGTGAACATTGTCTAGGAACATGAAAATACAAAAGTGAATTTCTGATCAAACTTGGTCTCGAATTTCGTAGACCCTGGTTAGAATGGATTCGTTAATTGTGTAGTCAAATTGTATAGTGAATGTGACGTTACATTTTGTTGCATTAATATTGAGTTTATTGTGGTAACACCAATCAAAAACAGGGTGAGGTCATCCTGTAAGCTTATGTAGTCCTCATATTTTTCAATTTTGCAATAATAATAATAAATGCAATAATAATAAAAAAATAAATGAAAAATTCGAATAGTTTCTGAAAACTCCAGAAAATTAAAAGTAATCGATACGTAACTGAATGAAAAATCGAGCAAAATCTCACCGGGTACGTATGTCAATAAAACGTAAGGGAAGGTGTTATTTTGTCTAATATCCTCATTTTTATGAAATTTCGAAAATATTATTCTGAGAATTTTGAATGGCTGAATAACCACAAATAGATTATGATAGCCAAGTAATAATTATTCCAATACAGATATATCACCGAAATACTGAATATTATAATAAATCAAATACAAATAGATAACAACTTTAAATATTAATAGAAAAGAAAATTTCAAATATTTACTTTAACGTATATGAGAGGTGAATCTTACACAGATATATAAATAATAATAAGGTCAATAAGAATTATTTACAAAAAAGAGTAACATTTGAATACTTAATATAACGGGTGTTTCTTTTAGAGGTATAGAACTTTAAGTTGGCATTACTGTTGAAGATGGCGACCGATTTAACAGCTGAGAAGTGATTTATTCTCAGTTTGGTTTGGCAATTCATCATGAATAGACTCACGATCATCAAGCAAGGCGTAGATTCGTCGAATGGGCCCAAAACGAGATTGCCGTTGTTCCCGATTTTCATAAGCGAATTTTGTTTAGGGATGGAGCGCACTTCTGGTTGAATGGCTACGTCAACAAACAAAACTGCCGCATTTGAAGTGAAAATAATCCTCAAGTGCATGTCATAACACCGTTACATCCAGAAAAAATTACTGTTTGGTGCGCTTTATGGGTTGGTGGAATCATTGGTCCGTACTTCTTCAAAAACGATGATGGCCAGAACGTTACACACAATGGTGATCGGTATAAAGCCATGATTACTAACTTTTTCGTTCCTGAATTGAACAATGATGATGTCCAGGAGCTGTGGTTTCAACAAGACGGCGCAACATGTCACACAGCTCGTGCCACAATCGATTTATTGAAAGACACGTTTGGTGACCGCCTAATTTCACGTTTTGGACCTGTGAATTGGCCTCCAAGATCTTGTGATTTAACACCCCTAGACCTCTTTCTGTGGGGCTATGTAAAGTCATTGGTCTATGCGGATAAGCCACAAACGCTTGACCATTTGGAAGACAATATTCGCCGTGTTATTGCGCATATACGGCCACAAATGTTGGAAAAAGTCATCGAAAATTGGACGTCCAGATTGGACTACATCCGAGCCAGCCGTGGGGGTCATATGCCAGAAATCATATTTAAAATGTAATGCCACAAGATTATCTTTCGAATAAAAAAAAATTCTGTCAATCGAATGATCCATCGTTGTTTTATTGCAATTTAAAGTTCTATACCTCTAGAAAAACACACTTCACAAGGTTTAGATCGTCACGTTTCAAAAAAATCTCCAAAATAATACATTAAATTACAGTTACCAATTAAAAAATAATGTTAGAAATAGAATAGCGGATTACAAGTAGCTTGAACATTTTTGGAATGTCTGAATCCTCTAATAGGCATTTAATTCTGCGGCGCCTATCGCACACAAAAATCATAAAACCATACGAAAAGTTTAAGTCTTCCTTTCATTCATGTCCAAATACTAAAACTATCCTTTTCAACAAATTTTACAAGCACACCGACCATTATGACATATGGCAACATAAAAAGAAAATGGAAGTATTTTAGTTTCTACTATTCTTTGACGGTACGCCTTAAAATTTCAAAAGGGCAAGTCACACTAACAATACATCATTTCTAAAATGGTTGAAGATTAGAGATAAAATACCTGCTGGCATTATATTTTTTATCGCCTAGACCAGCTATAATAATTATGCTACCTGATGGACGACACAGGTAGATTTCTGTGTTCCTTCTTCGGAACATTGTGGCTGATATAGGACTGGGATCACAACATGTTATTGTTTACTGTTAGAAAATAAATACAAAAACAAGTAACTGTACAGTACTACGTTAATTATTTTATCATGTAACAGTCAAGTTTTCACTCCACAGCCATTTCAAAATACTTCAGAAAACTGTCTTTATTTTGTCCGAGGAATTTTCACAAGTTTTCGAATCTTTATATACACTACTTGAGAATTTTTGAGTCACAATCCTCATTTTCCGGAATATTTCATATACCGGTTGTATGTCAGCACAAATCTAAAATTTCTTTCATGTAATGTGTTTTACATAGACGATACCTAGAAATGAAATTTCTATATACCTAGATATATATTTCCTATATACCTAGAAATGAATTTCTTCTTTATGAGTTCTAATTGATTTAGCATAGTCGAATTCTTAGTTATACACCAGAAAATTTCAACATTTTCAAGATAATAGAAGCACTTTCTCGTGCTTCATTTGTTGTTTACGTTTCGTAACTAATTGTAGCTTTGTGAAAACTTTGAAAGTTTCTATGACAGACTGACTATGACAGGATGATTCAATAGAGACTTATATAGCAGCGATAACAGTATATCGCTGAATGTGAAAAAGTCTGAATTTATAGTTTTGAATACAAGTGAAATTCAGGTAAATAGTAACGAGAATATAACTATTAAAATATAAAATCAGAACAAAGAAAGGGCAAAAGTTGTTAAATATTTAGGCATTATGTTAGATGAGAAATTGAATTTCAATGATCACGTCGACTTCATAACGTCCAAAATCTCCAAGAAAATCAACTTCTGAAAAGAATTGGAAAAAATTTGACGACATATGTGAAGTTATTGCTATTTAAGTCAATAATAATGCCACACTCTGAAAATTGTTTCACTCTGTGATTCGGATTGAGCAAAGAAATACTCAGCAACTACAAAAATTGAAGAATATGCGAAATGTAATAGATATATTCCAATCGAAAGCATGTTAAATTGCTTAAAACTAATGTCAGTTAAACAGAGAATACTTTATGCTAGATATATATTTATATTTAAAATTAAACACAAATTGTTTCTATATAGAGTAATAAAAATTGTAAAATATATCAGTGATGTGCACGCTTATAATACAAGAAATACCGACAGTTTTCTCATGCAAGTTTGTAGACTTTCCAAATCTAGAAATAGTATATTTTATGGAGGGTTCAATGCATTTTATGAATCTTCCAACTCTATAAAAACAATTAGTGACCTTAAGGTACCTACCTATTCAAGCGTAAATTAGCTAATTTCGTTTCAAATAAATAATTATTAATAATAAATTTTGAACATAAATGTATATACGAATTCTGTAAAAGCTATTGCTAAATAAATCCATTTAAAAACTTCAATCGAAACATGTTTCGGGCTAAAAACGCACTATCAAGTTATAATAATCTGTTTTCATATAACGTTTTATCAACAATTTTAAATAACTTAACTATATATTAAGCATTTTTCGTGGAATTTTGCCAAGTGCTCTTTATTATTTTAATATACTAATTATTCTAATATATGTACTTTTAATATAATATTACAAATTTATTTGCATAAAATCAAGTTCTCGACATTGTGATTTCATATATTTCAGATTTTATTGATAGTTCATTTAATAACACTCTATCATTTAATATGTCTCTATTAAATTGTCCCCTTTACAACCAAATATAATTTATACCAAGTGGGACTGACTGCATGTTGAGTATACCCGACAGTTAAAACAAGAAAGAGGGCATCAAACCCATTGTCGTCCATCAACAAATCTTGTGAACAACCACGATGATTCGGCAGTTTTAAACAACCATACAAGTTATGAAGAGCATATTACAATATCTTCTCGAGAACTAACTAATTTCAATAACAAATACTTGTTAAGATGCTTCTAGATTATAAATTTTTGTTGCGTGACTGAAGCCTTTTATCCCCTTCCATATAGATCGATTCGTTTTGCTTCGTCTTTTGTTACAAAATGCAACATCACGCTTGTCACAAAAAAACATTACACCGATCTAATTTGAACTTGATTGAAAAAAATTATAGAATCGATCAGAAGGTATATTCAATTTGGTTTTTAGAAACGAATGACAAAATTCTTGATTAGATACGTCGCAACGACATATATATATATATATATATATATATATATATATATATATATATATATATATATATATATATATATATATATATAAAATATATATAAAAGGGAGGCGCGTTCTTGATTTATATAATCTCGACGTTTCGGCTTCCGTTGTGAAGCCATCTTCAGGAGTTGGAATAAGTTAGTAATGGTAAGGATTACTCGGTTACGTGGCCTCAATCTGCCTACTCCACTAACCAAATGAGGGAAACTAGGAACGATTAGAAATAATTCTGTTTTGTGGCCTCAATCTGCCTACTCCACGAGCCAAATCGTTTCTAATAGTTAACTCCGAAGTCTCAACCTGCCTACTGTTCGGAGTCAACTCCAGATTGAGCCATTATAACAGAACGATTCTTCCATAAGAAATCTACACATTTGAAACAATGGTTATGGATGGTCATTCAAGAACTAAAGAAACCATTCAAAGAACTGAAATCATTCAAGAACTGAAATAGAAACACAAGTATGGGAAATACTCAGAAAGATTTACGGACCAATTAATAGCAACGGCATTTGGATGAAATACCTCAGAATGAACTTTATCAAAAGACAGATGCGATAACGGAAGAAATCAGAAAACGACGAGCAAAGTTCTATGCACACGTCTACAGAATGAAACAGTCCAGAATACCGAAGAAACTACTCGATATAATTATAAAGAGTGAATGCGGAACAGAGTGGCTAAAAGAGGTCCAAAAAGATCTACAACAGAACAGAGTGTCTCATAAAATTGCACATGTGATGTTTGAGCAGAAATCAAATCGCCAACCTGCAATAAAATGCACAGATGAATGGAAGAAAGAGCATAAAGAGATGATGAAGCGTTTTTGTGAGGCGAAAAATATGAAGCAAAAATCCTAAGAATTGCGAATTAAAGTTCAATCGCTCTCCTCATGTCGAAAAATCGTTATAATAATAATATCACAATGCACTCTAATTTGTGTGTTCGTTGATAATATTTGTGGAGACTGTTCCCTGAGGGTTTCATCAGCATTATTTCGATATTTCGAACGAAAATCCCAGAAAATACTAACTATGAGGTAGTGCAGAGGAACCATTCGAACACACTTCAAAAATATCCGAGGTGTTTGCAAGAAATTGAAAAGAAACCTGCCATCTATGTATGAAAGTACACAGGAGGAGTTGTTTCACTCAATGCACTCCACCACACTTGAGAGGGTTGACCCTTTTTTTCAACTGCGCATCGCTGTATAGGTTCTCGAATGAGTTCGATGATCTTCGGAATGCACTTAATATTTACTCTCGAAAGAAGTGTTTTCGTTGATGATCTGCACAGTCTGCAGAAATGAGCTGTCTGTCTACACATTCTTCTAAGTATGCGCTGTATATAACGTAATTTAAGTCTCTGTAATTTTGAAACATACATTAGCTCGACATTTTCATTCATAAAAGATTTCAGTTTCTTTAAGCTGGTTTAGTTTTTAAAACCGGATTTCTTAAATTTCGCCTAAAGACTGCTTTGAACAAAGCAGTTTCCTTCTTAGTTTCATTATGAAATTCAAACGTTTTCTGAAGGACTATTTGATGTAAAGAGTACTTAAACTAATGTACATTGGGGATTAGAACACCCCTACAAGATTCTAAACAATTCTTCGAGATTATTACGTCGCCTTATCTTTTGCCGCAGTTTTTCGATAGTTAGTATTTTTCTTTCTTCATGCCTTTTTTATTGTACCCTACTCGTTATTGCTAGCAAAGTTGACATACATATGCAATGTGGGGTGAACTAAGTAGTAATTTTGTTACAAATAATCTGAAATATTGTTGTGGTGAACTCATCATTCATAAGCATGTTTCATAAATTTTTAAACAGTTGCTAGTTTATATTATATGTTTAAAAAACAGTATGTGTTCACTTTTGTCTCATTGCTAATGGAACATTACCTTTAATGCTAAAAACTTAGATAACACTATCTCATCATCTCAATCAACTAGGTTTCTTGGAATATATATGTCGACAGAAATTTAAGATGCACAACCACATTGATGTTCTATGTGAAACATTAAGTAACTCATTTTTTGCAATCTTTAGAATTAGGAACTTTGTAGAAACCTAGAACTTAGAAACTCTGTTATGAATGTGTATTAGTCTTGTATATGGTCACCTGAACTATAACATTATACTGCTATTCTACAGAAATAAATAGGGTGTCTATTACTCAGAAGAGAGTAGTTAGTTTAATATTCAATATTTATCGACGAACATCTTATATTCATTAAAAATTACCATAACTTGTTCATATATTTAATAGATGTTTATTAAATTGATGATTGATGAGGCCGGTACTTGGAGAAAATTAATATCCATAATGAAACAATATTTAGAATTTTCTCATAATTTTAATACAAATACGCATGACGACGTTTCGAAGTAGGTACTACTTCTTTTAACAAAGAAGTAGTACTTTATCAAAATAATAGTACTTTAATCAGAAGAAGTAGTAGTTCGAAACGTATTCATGCGTATTTGTAATTAAATTATGAGAAAATTCTATATATTGTTTCATTATAGATGTTTATTATCTATTATTATTTATTTATTTGGTATTTATTTTCTTAATACAGTCGTTTGTTTGCTGTGGTTTATTTGTTTATATTGTGTGTTTCTTATATGTGTCTATTGTATTTATAATTTTATATAATTTTTTTCAACTATATACATTTTTTTCATGACAAGGGTAAGCACGTTGTAGATGCAACACATGCAATAAAACTATCTATCTATCAATAGGGGCATGTTGAGAAAATGAAGATAACTTTATAAAATTGAATAGTAATCATCAGTATTCGATGAACTCATTCCCAATCATAAAACAGTTAAATATGAGTACATACATAGCTAAATACTCTGCTTTGTTGGAACCTGTTGTCAACGTACTCCAATCCATAACTTTGGACGTGGTTAAGGCCTCGCAACACGTCAAACGCATTTTGCAATTGCTTAAGAGCCACCGTGATAATCCCGAAAGAGTCACAGATGAAATTATAAAGGATGCTACTATTGTTGCGGAGAAAGTCGGCCTGGACGTCATCGAAGCAATCACCCAGCAGAAAACCCTTGAGAATTCTGGAAAAGATCATTAATAATACCATACTTGGACTCCGTTATTACATCGCTTGAAACACGCTTTGCTGAAGAATATACTCCATCATTTGCTTTATCTAAATTACACCCCGCACAAATGCAAACGATGTCAGTCGAAAATCTCACAGAAACTTGTGAAACTATCGCTCAGTTTTATAATTTACCACCATAAAAATTGAAGTCGAGCTTTGGCAGCAATTCTGGCATAACAAACCAAACTCAACAGATCAAACCGTTGTTGATATACTAAAAGAAACAAAAACCTTCTTTCCCGACACGAAAAAAGCGTTGAAAATTTTTATTGCTCTTCCATGCACGACGTGTACGGTAAAGCGATCGTTTAGCAGCCTCAGGAGACTAAAAACCTGGCTAAGAAGCACTATGAGTGAAAATCGCCTTAATGGTTTGGCCATGATGAGTGTGCACCGAAAACTTATACATGGAAACTTACAAGATTTTAATAATAAAGTTGTCGGGAAGTTTACAATGAATCCCCGATAATTATGTTTTAATTAACCTAATATAAACAAACAACGACCACTATATTAAAATCTGGTAATTAAAAAAAAATACCCTGTACGCTGTACACTTATTCAAATTCAAACTCTTTTTCATTCTATTTTTCTAATAAATGTTATTATAACTTATTTACAAGTTTTTTATTGCATAGTCAAGAGCTCGTGCTCGTGTAGCTTTACACATTAGACTCTCTACTGTCACATAATATATATGTATATAGTACTAAGATACTACTCTAGTATTTGACTGTAAATGGTTAAGTATTGAAATCTTCAACCATTGACCGTCAAATTTCAAATTGCTAAATTCTCCTTCCTTTAAGAAGCGAGTTCAGTCTTTGTTATTAACAAAGGCATACTATAGTGTGGTAGAGTACTTTGATGATTAGAATTTAGACAGTAATGTAGGAATCAATGTTTCTATCTATCTGTTTATTATTATATTAATATGCTAATTACTTATTTTTTTACTATGACTTGCCCTATACAATGTGAAGTTGTTTTGTAGGATTAATATTTGAAGTTATTTTTCTTTTTCGAATGTTGTATACTACTGTTAATTCGACATAAAACTGAAGCAATATTATTGTTTGAATACCGAATGGAAGATCAGACTCAAAACTGAATTCAGACCTTTTCTGACCATCCTTCTTCGTTTCAATTACTAAATTAATTGTATAAATCTAATATAACAACGTAAGGAATCAATATCATCCCGATTATGTCTTTGCATATTAAGTTTATCCAATTCCACATTTTCGAAGAAAAATTTTGATATATCTTGAAGCAATTTCCCAAATACCTTTTGATGTAATTTATACTGTTTCTTTTCAATGATAAACAATTTTTTATATCGTTTCAAGTATGATTCATTTTCCTCGCGAACTGTTTCAATCGTTCCTTCGAAACTTAAAAGTCATCGAGTTTAGCGAAGATTTCTGCTCAATAAAACGTGCTCAGGTAGTACCGCCTTAAAATTCCAAACTTGTGAATAAACCTGAAATTCGATTATTCCTCTCATCGATAGAAATAGATTTTTATTTTGTGGATTCGAATTTACGACGGGATAAATACCATGCGATCGCCCGAGTTGATCGGACAGCAAACATAAATGCCATCGGACCTTGAATATTGTCGTTCGAAAAAATAAATGATAATCATATTCAAATCCGGAATGACTTCTGTCTACCTAATGCCGACTATTTTAATGAGACTGCGAGAAATGAATCGATTGGAACGCCTGTCGGACATGTCTAGTTTTTATCTAAAACGTTCGAATCACGTTGAAACCGGATTTCGGTGCGTTCCTTTTAAATTTTTAGATTCATAGGGCGTCTATAATAAAATCATATTTTTACGGTGGGACTTAACCCTTCACAGTGCCCCATAACATTTTATACCCTTGTATATATAAGCGTGAATTTCCATTTTATAGGAGTCGACGATTATACAAAATTTTCGATCCTAACCAAATAAACATAAACATCGCACAATAGTTAGACATTCATCAAGTAAATGTGAATAGTTTTGAATGATGTTTACGTTAAATTTTACCTGGACCACAACTCTGAAGAATTACACGAGTTTGTCAATTTGTTCCACCTGGCTATAAGCCATAATGTAGTATTTGTTGGAAGTAAAAAAAGATATAATACAAATATTACAAAATACGAAAACGAAAAATTGAAGAAACGAAAAAATATTTTTCGAAATATAATCAATATTATACATTTTTATGTCCTTTTATATATTTTATATATTTATATATTTATATTTTTATCCCGAATGAATTCTTCAGTTAGAAAGCGCTTTCGCTTTCAAAGAAAAATGTAAGCAATTTCTTCTGAAGGAAAATAATTGAGTTTGTTTTTTTAAGGTAGTTTTTCTTCTTTTGTGTGGTTTTTAATTTTTTTTTATATTGAGCATGTGATTCATGTGTTTTCTACACTGAACCACCATATTTGTCTCATTTATTTTAATTCATTTTATTCCTTTCTTTCCTTTATTATACAGAAAATGGTTGGGAAATAGTTTTTTTTCTGGTTTTATTTCCGTTGGATCAATCAGCTTCTGCTCTATAGCACCTCTAAGTACTCTTTACTTTGTGAAGTTAAACCAATGCAATTTGAATAAAGTATGTTCAAAAATATTAGCAACATCATGTATGTATGTATGAAATTGGTAATGGACTACTAATGAAGTTCTATTATTATTATTACTATTTTTATTTTTCAACAAATTCTTCAGTGCTTCATCTTTTTTTTGGTGACAACTATGATTTGTTTAAATATCAGTATATATGAAAAATACCGAGTGATGAAAAATTATGTGAGAATTCATGCAACTGTTTTGTAAGTCATGATAAAACTAAGATCAAGATTGGGAAACTCAGAAAATTGTAACTAAGTAACTTTCCAGGATGAATTTGTTGAATATTGATAAGCCCCATATATATTCAATACGAATTAAATTAAAAATAATGTGCTCAATTTTACAGACTTTTCTAGTTGACAATGTTTTTGAGTTTAAACTGAAACTACATCTTAAGTGCTTCTGATAACTTGAGGTAACCATTTTCAAGTTAAGCAATTGAGACAAAAATGTGAAACTAGAAGAAATGTTTTTATTAACTCTATGTTAAACTATATTCCACCAAGAGATCGCAAAATTGAAGCAAGTTAATCTTGGTATTTGAAAAAATCATAGTCTTATTTCAATTTCGATACAATTCATCAGTGTACTTTAATAATACTAATACATTGGACGCAGCAATGAAATGTTTCACCCCAAATCAATAATGTATAGCAAAAAAAGGAACGTGAACGAATAGTTTTATAACTATGCTATTATAGCTTTTCTAATTTCTCTACTTCTTCATAATCCCATTGAAGATAGGGAGTAATCTTTGTTTGCTCGAATTCGGTTTCTACTTCATGGATGAGGGAAATAAACTTCGACCCCATCTCTAAAGTCCTTTCCACTCGGTCTTTCGTAATCGCAAAAATTCTCCAAAATATTAACCCTCATTCTTTTAACATGTTCATTTTATCATATCTTTCTTCTCTTGCTTCATTAAAATAGGATTGTACTCTACATCTTTTTCTTATTAACGCGCTGGTTTGTCTGTTTCTTTGTGTGAGATCTGCGATTTTTTATGTAAATTTTAATATCAGTATTTTCCTCAACTCCTTCAAAAATTCAAGTCCTTGTAGAATGTCGATCTGGTTTACCCAATATTCTTTATATATAGCAACATTTTTATTATTCTGTGATTCTATGACTTTATTATTATTTAATACTTTCATTAATTCAATGTTTTTTGTTATTGTGTGTTTTCACTTGTTATACTTCTTTTATTTATTTATAAACTATATGTTTATGGTGCGTGGTTATTTTACATTAGGTATTAGTATCTGTATTTGTTGAATTGTATTATTGTTGTCTTAGAATTTGACGATGAAGAAATACTTCAAAATGTGTGCCCTGAGTCATATATTGAAAAATATTAGCATTGTTTGATAATAATCTCACTTATAAGTGGCCCGAGAACAATGTCCAATGAATATATTTATGGATAATAAATGTTAGTTTACACCTTCCTTCATTATTTTTATACCAATCAAAAACAACCTGCAAGAAATGTCTATTTGGATTTATTTGCCACGATGTTAAATTTTTTAAATTTAATCAGAAAATACCTCTATATTTGACGATATTGTAAAAATTTGAGTAATGATAGAAATACACGTACGTGATTTTGGGCATATCGGGTTAGTCGAAACCCGGCATTTTACTATGTTGGGGGAGGGGGTTTAAAAACATCACGTGAGTAATGGACGATCCCTCAATCAGCTCCTTAATTATCTATAGTTGATTGAATCTCTTCGTGAAACATTGTTTAATAAAGGGTGTTTTTTTTTAGAGGTATATAACTTCAAATTACAATGGTTCGTATGTAGTCCAATCTGGACGTCCAATTTTCGATGACTTTTCCAACATTTGTGGCCGTATATCGGCAATAACACGGCGAATATTGTCTTCCAAATGGTCAAGCGTTTGTGGCTTATCCGCATAGACCAATGACTTTACATAGCCCCACAGAAAGTAGTCTGGGGGTGTTAAATCACAAGATCTTGGAGGCCAATTCACAGGTCCAAAACGTGAAATTAGGCGGTCACCAAACGTGTCTTTCAATAAATCGATTGTGGCACGAGCTGTGTGACATGTTGCGCCGTCTTTTTGAAACCACAGCTCTTGGACATCATGGTTGTTCAATTCGGGAATGAAAAAGTTAGTAATCATGGCTCTATACCGATCACCATTGACTGTAACGTTCTGGCCATCATCGTTTTTGAAGAAGTACGGAGCAATGATTCCACCAGCCCATAAAGCGCACCAAACATTCAGTTTTTCTGGATGTAACGGTGTTTTGACATACACTTGAGGATTATCTTCACTCCAAATGCAGCAGTTTGGATAAATAAATTGCACTATTTGCAAGCGTTGTTCAGGCGTGAGTCTATTCATAATGAATTGCCAAACCAAACTGAGAATAAATCACTTCTCAGCTGTTAAATCGGTCGCCATCTTCAACAGTAATGCCAACTTAAAGTTCTATACTACTAAAAAAAACACCCCTTTTATCTAAAAAAAGAAACGTTGAGCCTAACTTTTGAAAATGGGGTAACACCCCGAAACAATTGTCAAGTATTCATTATAACTTTTGTGACACCAAGTGCTTTTTATTTAATATATCTAGAATATCTACCTAACCTGACACGTTATTTTTCAACCTGTATACCTTTATAATAACAGTGGATGTTAAGAATAGAATATCGTACATCATATATGAACAAAGTCGATAATAAATTCATAACAGCATAAATTGAACTGGACATTAGTGATTGCAAATTTGTTTTAATTTTTTACACGTCTAAGTTATCGACAAACCGCTCCAATCAATGCCTATTATTTACAACTCCTCTAATCCAAAGTGACATTACTTTTCTGACTCGTTCAACAAGACCATTAAATTAGCAGTTTGAAGCCATTAGTCCGCGTGTTGGATAACCTCATAAAATTATGTTAAATTAATACCGCGTTAGCCAGAGTTGTTCTGAATCCACGTAGCGGGAGCGCTAACCACACTTCAAAGAAGTCCAATCATTAAAGAACGGCAATTCTCGTTCTTGAATTCATGGCTTCGTGCGGCGACCGGGACTTAACAGGAAGCTGAAAAAAGCACCGTCCCGAGAAGTGAACCGGAAAGATATATTGCCAGACATTTATAAAAATGAGAAGATGGCATTTTAAGATGCCCGAATTTCATTATCCACGCAAAAACTGGTAAAATCCATGTCGACGGTCTCTCGATCGCAAAAAATCAACTTACCGTGCTGAATGATAATAAGATCATAACGTCGTACTGAGCGGACTATCATTTGTTATTAACTGCCAATTCAGAAAGTGAAGAGAACGTGAGTCATGCTGGAATACCGCTTGAATATCTCAAAACGAGATGGGAATACGAATAAGTTCAACAAGTACCATCAACAATTTTATTGATGTATTAGTCGTCTGATTGTTTTCTTTTCTATACCTACGAACAATTTGCAAGTTACTGTTACAATTATTATTGCTTATCTTTTGTTCGTGATAGGTGGAGTGGAACTCCAGCCATTTTGTAAAATAATGTATTATGTATCTTTCTTGTGCAAATAAACACTATTATCATTATTATCCGTCTAATTCAAGCTTTACGGCTTTCACAGTGCCTCACAAGGAACTCAGTTATGCGAGATATTATATATCAGAGGAATTGAGCTCTGTGGGGGCCTTTTCTGAATTATCAGGCCCGTGATGGCGGTCCCCATGACGGCGACCTTCGTTACGTCGCTTTACGTTATTTCCCAGAAACTTCCTGAAAGTTTTTCGCTGTATCAAGTAGCACCAATTTCTGTAGTTCCTTATAGAGATGCTCGCCGATAACTAGTTCTAGAATCAATGAATTAAAATTAACTCACCTGACTTAAGTTTCACTGAATATATTAAAAACTCTATGTTTGGGAGGCTAACCCATTATCAAGAGTATACAATATTATTGAGTTATGTAGAGTTTTCAATAGATTCAGTGAAACTTAAGTCAAGTGTGTTAATTTTAATTTATTGTTTTTAACAAAATAGTTTCACCAAGAGATAAGCGAAACCTCCGTGTCATTTAGTTGTCCAATGTTCAACAGAAGATTTTTTGGGATTATACCAGTGAACCCTAAGATGATTGGAAGAGTTTTGGCGACATTCATGTGCCACTCTGTCTATGCAATGGCACTTCAAGTTCTCGATATTTAGAGACCTTATCAGGATTCCTCTCAACTAGATTGTTCGCATTTGAAATGGCTACCTCGATAATGTAGTTTCCTTCGCTCTGTTGTCAAACAGGACAAGATCGGGCCTAATGTTGAGAACTGTTTGATCAGTTAAGATAGTTCGGTCCTAGTAGAGTTTAAACTGGTACAAAATTGACTCACGAATATATTTCGTATGTAGCAATGCATCTTTTCTTTCCGTAGAAGATGTAATTTTAATGCTAGTTCTTTTAATGAATATTTGACATCCCCTTGTTATATGCTCTATTGTCTCTGAGTTTGATATATTTTTTTCATTATTAATCTTAGTGGTATTTGAAAAATATGTTCGATAACTTTATGTGAAGAGTATTGACTCACAAATTGAAATACTCTATATTTTGAATTCCTTTTGAATCCTGAAAAATTATTAATGGGTGATTTTTCAAGCGTAGTTTTTTTTAAATCGAATAAAACACTCAATTTGCATCATATATTCAAAATTTTTATTAACATTGATAACTTGGCCTTTGCCATTTACATTTTAAAGATAACTTAATGTAAATGTTGTCCGCGGCTCCGTATCAAACGGTCCATTCGGAAGGTCCAAATTTGCGTCACTTTTTCGAGCATTTAGGCCTGTATCCCACGAATTAAGCGTGTTATGTTATCCTGTAAGGCTTCAATCGTGTTCGGCTGGTCCACATACACTAACGACTTTACATAACCCTATAAGAAATAATCCAGAGGCGTAAAATCACATGATCTTGGCGGCCACGTCACAGGGCCATTTCGAGAGATAAGCTGCTCACCAAATTTATCCTTCAACATGTCCATTGTTTCACGAGTTGTGTGGCATGTGGCACCGTCTTGATGAAACCACATGTCAACCAAGTTGAACTCGGCCAACTGGGGCAAAAAAAAGTTGCGTATCATGGCTCGATATCGTTCGCCGTTGACGGTAACGTTTCTTCCACGGTCGAACGATGATGCCACCAGCCCATAAACCAGACCAAACTGTCGTAATTCTTGTATGGCATGTGGCTGTTCATCACTCCAGATGCGACAGTTTTGTTTATTTACATATCTGTTAAGCCAGAAATGAGCCTCATCGCTGAACACAATTTTTCGATACAACAGCGAATTTTCATTAAGCTGTTCTAAGGCCCATTCACCAAAAATTAGACGTTGTGGTAGGTCATTTGGCATCAATTCTTGCAGAAGTTGAATTTTATAGGCTTTCAAACCCAAATCAACACGTAAAATTTTTCATGTCGTTGAGTAACACATGCCCAATTGCAGAGAACGGCGACGAATTGACATTTCACGATCCTCATTAACACTGTGCGCTACAGCTTCATATTCTCTTCAGTACGCACTGTACGCATGCGAGATAATGGTTTAATGTCCAACAAAGTGAACTTGGAGCGAAATTTTGTGATAACAGCACGAATTGTTGATTCACCAGGTCGATTATGACGACCATAATATGGTCGTAACAAACGATACACATTTTTCACAGAGCACGAATTTTGATAGTAAATTTCAACAATTTGCAATCGTTGTTCGTTTGTAAGTCTTTCCATGATGAAATGACGGAGTATACTGAAAACTTTTCACTTTGACAGATGACGTTTGGATGCCATTACCAACCAGTGCCGCCAACCTGAAAAAATTAACTCTTAAAAAATCACCCTGTAAAAATTGAAATGGTTGAGAAGACACTATTTTCTTCCAAATGGTCATTTGAAGAATTACGAAAGGTGAATTGATCATTTTCTGAGTTTTGAAACTTTCTGACCAATATGTAGAATTTTCGTTTGGAAGGTTAACAATATATCCGAATTTGCAAGATATTTAGAGAATCCTGTCGGCACTTGGCGTACGTGTTCGTAAAGTCCGTTTAGAAACAAAACCCTAGGTGAACAAAATAGTTGTAAGTTCAGAATCTCCAGCAAATGTGAGCTAAACCGCAGTAAGAATGCAGATGAACTTAGCAATTCAATACACAAGCGACTGCATCAAATATATCATTTTAATGAATGTAGGAACAGCATGTCCTTGGCACGCAATAAAGGAAGCAATATTTCAAATCATTATCCCTACATTATTTCAATTCGAATGTAATTTGTGCAACTTTTTAATCGCAATATTACCAGCAGGTGAAGAGACTGCATTTTTTCGACTGGATTATAACAGTTCTTTTTCCATCGTATTTAGTAACATATGACCTCCATACACTGCAAAGTAGTTGATATATCTACAATCGTTCGAGCTGACGGTAGGATAGCCTACGTTTACGAAAATATTCCACATTCCAGTAAACTGACAAGATGGCCGTCGGCCGATCGCCATTACAATAAATAAACAATTGGATATCGGTCATCCAAAAAAAGCGGTCACAGCCTTGTTAAATTGAGTTAAAAATGTCACCAAGCAAAAAGAAATAAACCTGGTAAGCGGCGGAACAAAAGAGCAACGCAAAACGTTCTGAGAACCTGCGAGCATGGCCTGCTGAATTGAATTGTCAATTACAAAGAGACCAAAAGATAAAAAACGTGTGCCCGGTTCGAGGCACGACGAAACATATGCGGACTGATCAGGACAGGTACAAGGAATTCAAAGCCCCAGGAGATTCTGAATGAATGTTTGTGAATCATAAGGCTTCATATTAAAGAATAATAGCAAATTTTCCTCTCTCCCCTCCTTGCCTATGTCCAGCTACAAAAACCACGCCAAATTACGCAATTTTCAAGTGAGTACCACAGTTTAGTCTGCATGAACCCTCCAGTTTTGGAGATTTGCTCATTGCTATCTTTGTGGCGACTATTTATCGTTAACGTACATAATTTCTAACCGAGAATAAATGGAAAGAAGTTTGTCTACGGCACCAATTTTGCTAAGTTATCAGTTATAATATGTACCTATTTCAAAAATACCGTAATATTCTGTTTCTCCTCAGATTATAAATAAATAGAGCAGCTTCCAAAAACACAAAGATACAATACAATTCACTACTGGGCGTCATTGCATACATATGTTTTTTTGATCTTTATTGCTATAAATTGTATTTAAAAATACTTAAATTCTATGGAAATCAATTTTCTCGACGTTTCATTAAATTGAATCAATTATATATAACAAAAATTTGTGCTCATCTATCAAAATACAGAAATTCATACAATTTCACTTGCAGGTATGCTAAAACTCATCGAATAATATACAAATAATAAATATTGAGTTTGTGATGGATTCAGAAAGGTAAAGTAAGATATTCTTTCGAGACATATTCTCTTCTAAATACTCAGTTGATCAGTTCTTCTTAAACTCATGAAGAGAGTTTACTACAAGGTGCCAAAAGTCCAAATTTGTCCAAAGACTCCTACTTCGGCCCATGTTTTCACATAATATTATTTAAATATAAAAAATGTACATTGCATATGAATCGCGCATTCCACAGGGATGTTTGGGAGCACTTTGTCAGCACTTTATGAATGAAGGGACGTTTTTCAGAACTTCTATTGCTGTGTTTGAAGACTTCGGACATATTCTGGAGGTATTAGGTTCATATTCAATAGTTCATATTAACTACTTACGAATTTTCAAATCCTAAGGCGGTGTCTTCGGTTGAAGATAGTGAGCTACAACTAGATCTCGATTACCTCTCGATTAGGGGTTCATTGAAAACTCAATGAACCCCTTCAAAAACTCAGATATGTCGAAGAACATGTACTGAGTACTGTGCTAGAACTCTAAGTAGATTTTGTTAGAAAGAGTATAAGGAAATTTTGGAAATCTGTAGCATTGAAAATAAGCCTATAATCATTAGCTGAAAATTAAAATGTAGTTGAACAATTGATTTGAGATCAATGGATGCAAAAAAACTTTGGCACAATATAATTGGTGAACAACTTCAACTCATGCAAACATTCATAGGACAAATTGAGACATAACTAATGATAATTAGATCGAGAGAAGTTGTTATATTACTTTTGCTCCCATTACTTATATTTTTGAAAAACCTGTGATAAAAGCAAAACGACTAGCAAATGACTGCTTATTTTTTCCCACAAAGCTTATTACGAATCACAGGAGCTGCATTAGAATTCGAAGAGAAATTTGCTCCAATAGATTCATCAATTATGATTGTGCATTTTTATTCAATTCTACGTGGTTTAACTGGAAAATAATAGTGGATATATTTAAATTTAATTGTTCATTAAGATCATATTCACTGTTTAAACAGTCTGTTCATTTCGACGCATAATTCAAAGTTCTTTATTCTATTTCAGTTTATATTTTTTTATGTATCGCTGTAAGGTTACAAAAATTGTAAAATAGCATGCCAGTACAATCAAATGTATAAATAAATGAATTAATGCACCGTACTCAAGATAAAAGTTGAACGGTTGAATAAAAATACGAAAAAGTCAATTATACTCTCACAAAAATTCCACCTCAACTGAGACCAGTTCATAATAATTTTTTTCCGTCCTGGTGTACCGACTCGCAATTCATCTACCTGTCTGGAAGAATCGTACTACCAGTTTCACGTACAAGAAGAATTCCGTTGAGGATTGAACATATCTCATGATATCGAATTCCGGCTCTCTCATTTTATTGTTCTATCAGAACTACCATCGTGCCAGCTTCCCATGCAGAGACCTTCGACGCTTTCAACTATGTGTCGGTCAGTTTTTAATTTATCAAGTTATGAATAACACGATCAGATGCTTTTTAAAGCGTTGATTTCCTCCTGATATTAGTGAACGCTTCAGATTTATATCTCAGTTATGTAAACAAACTTAATTCTTGAAATTAATCGATTTGCATTCATCTTCATATAATCGAAAAATGAATATTAAACAAATTTTTGTTTGCATTGAGCATTTATATTCAATATAATATGAACACTCATATATTTACTTTAAAAAGGGTAAATTGTTACTTTTTCAGAATAGTTGTATTGAACTTGTACCTTTTTAAAGTTTCAAACTGATTGTTCACTGATACCTCGGTGAAACATTATTCAATACAGGATGTTCCACAATTAACGCAAGATTTGAATTAAATAGAAAACACAGTTTTCAGTCTTTTGATTGTAATTTTTCTATCACTGCATAATATGAAACAAAGTCGCTTTCTCTGTCTCTATATTCCTATACATGCTTAAATCTTTGAAACTACGCGACGGATTTTGATGCGGCTTTTTCAATAGATAGAGTGATTGAAGAGGAAGGTTTATACGTATAATAACATCCATTAAATAGTGGAGAAATACTGTTATTTTTGAGGTTTCTGATGTGATGTCGTAAATAATTACATTTTTTCCGCTTACATTGCAAACGCAGGCTGAACCCAACGAGATTTATCAAATAAATGTACTAAGTATTGTACACATTGAAAAGGTCTACAGAACACTCCGCTATGGTATATGTCTATCTCATATGAATATCCCACAATAACATTGTTTTGTCATTTACTTTTTACGACAAATACTGGCTAATTTTCGAAGCGATTTTAACCAATAAGAGCATTAATCCTTATCCAATTCAATACTATATGATTTAAAGGAATATTTTCGAATATAATAATATTCATTGTATGATATAATATAATAATATGAATGTTAGTCCTTCTGAACCTGAGGAGTGTTCGTCTATAAAAAACAGCGAGTTTTTCGTTGCTTGCGTTCTTGACAAAGTTAATAGGTTGTTCGCTGATCTCTTGGTGGAACATTATAAAATATACTGAATAAATAACAAGATGTTTGCTTTTATGAACTGCGTATTATGCTACAAGTGTTATCCTTAACAGAAACAAATCACAGAAAACATGAAAAAAATTTCACACTTTCCCGATTTATAGCTCATATACTGAGAGACAAAAGTAGTGAAATATTCCGAGAATTTCTAATACACTCCGAGTTCACAATCTTGTGGTACATATGACGAGTTGAACGAATGATCTTGATTAATTAAGACAAAAATCATAACTTGAATTCAGCTCAAACGTATCATTTTTGCCATACAAATATTGAATAAACAAAGTATAAACGATTTATAACTGGAGAACTGATGGACCGATTTTCATGATTGCTAAGAACAAATGGCAACAATCGTCAATTCATCATTTTTAAGAAAGAGAACAAATGACAACAACCGTCAAATCGATATTTCTGTATCGATTTCAATTCCAGTATTTTATATGTATTCTGAAATTCCATGTTTTTATAATTATTCCGCTATTTACATTCATCTTCTGGGGAGAACACGAATCCAACAAACTGAAAATAATGGAAATCGATCCAACCGTTCTCAAGTTATAAATGGTGAAATCCCGACTTTGAATACTGAATGTACTATTGAAATCTTCGATCTTCCATTTTTTTCTTACACTATGAAATCTAAGAAACTTTCTCAAAATTTTGCAGTATTTTGCTGTATTTTCAGTAAGGTTAATCCAACCCCAATAATTCGCTGCATTAACAAGAATGAAAATAAACAAACGGAAAGTTCAAAAAACGCCAACGAATGCGCTAATTGCGTAGGCCCATTTCTAAGAAACGCAGCTTGCAGTTGCGTTTAAACAATAGCGGCAACGTAAGAGTTGTTTTACACTGTGAGTTCATATTATACTGCTTTCGTATTTTTTCATCGAAACGCCGACAAATGGTAGTCCTTATATATTCTAACGATATTCAGGTTAATGACTTCCAGAAGCGTTTAATTCAGTCATCCTAAAACAAAGAATGACAATCGGAAGAAATTTTTAGAAATATAGCGACAGTGTTAACATTTTTTTTTTGGCTTTCTGTAACACTTACAAACTCAACTAAGATATTTTCCCAAAAGTTTTCGAAAACTGTTTCCACATTTCTTCTCTTTGACCCAGTTTCTTAATGAAAACTGGGTCAACTGAAAAAAATATTGAACCTAAATTGAAGAAAAAAATTATTATCATGACAATAATTGTTCGTTATGTAGATTAGTTTTCTTAAAATTTGGATCACATTTCTAGAACTTTATTGATAGATACTGCATAATAACTAAAGTTCAATTAGACACTATTGTTAGACACAATTTTTTTATAAAAGCAAAAATCTTTTTATTTATAATCTTAAATATCGAAAAACATTTACATCTTCTTGAGTTCTATTGCAATACGAATGAAACTAAGATTTTCTATAAAGATTTTATCGAAACATTGCCACATTTCTTCTCAATGAAAAGTTCTTAACAAAAAATTTTAAAAATTTATAAAATTTCAAACCTCTATTTTGAAAAAGTATTTTAAAAAAGTGAGTTATGTGAACAACCAAAATTGAATGAATTAAAATGAATTGATTTAGATGGAGTTAATATTTCATTTTTTTAGATTAGATTGAGCTCTTTGTTAATTTTTTTTTAAATTATTTAGTTAAATCATTTTTCTAATTGTTTAGTTATTATTTAGTTATGTATTCAACATTGTTTTTTTTTTCTGTAATTGGGTGTTATACCTGTTGAGAATAAAGAACTTATTATTATTATTATTATATCTTGAATCTTTTTATTAACCGTGTGAAATATATTTTCTACAATTTTGATCGGATTTCTAGAATTGTAGATATAAATACTGCGGAAATACCACAATATCTATTTCATTTGAAATCAGGACTACATGATTTTTGCAATACCCACAACTGTAAATATTGATTTCTTATCTGAAGTGAGTCAATATTTACATATTTAAATTCAGAGTATTAACTTTGCGAGTTGTATAATAAAGATGTTGAGATAATTAACAAATCAAAGGCTGTACAGATCGACACAAATCTAGAAGTTTCCAAATATTCCAGTGTTTATATAAAAATGAATCATCATTTTGAATTTTAATGTGTTACTTCAAATTATTTCCTGCCTTTATCTTCTATATGAAGTGCCCATCACACAGTGAATCATAAATTTAATTTGGTTTTTTGATATTTTTCGAAGCAATTTTACCAACTGATCAGTAAACAGTGGAAATATTCAAATCTCCATTACATTATGTCCATTTACTAAGATTCATTAATTTTTTATTCTTTTAACGTCTGAAATACCTTCCATACTCATTCAATTGAAATGATTCTTCAACTATTTTTTAACAAAAATTCACATCACTAGAACTGATTAGATTTTTCTCATTGACCCTAAAAGAAAAACATCTTTATCGATACGAATATTTCATGTTTCATCCACTATTTTGAAAACAATAACTTGAAAGATTATTTCAAAATATTTTATAGGATATCGAATGGTCATATACAGAAGAAAATATGTCGAATCTCGATTCCTTCATGGTAGTTATCTGCAAAGACCATCTGTTGTCTTTGCAGATTCGTCCACTATGGCATTATGGCATTTCTCCAGTTATGCACTCCCATACTATCCAGGTCCTTAAATATGTTTTATCTCCACCTTTTGCCTAGGTCAAACCAAGGATCTTGATGCTACAAAATTGCTTTACAACTAGTGCTCCAATTCATTATTATTCATCATTACGATCCAAAGCCTTTCGTCCTATCATCTTAAGCTTTCAAACGTATCCACCACAGTATTCATTGAGATTTCATAAACCTCGTTCTATTTTTTTTTTGGCACAGTTGTATATCAGCATTTGTTAATATATGGTATACTTAATGTCGTTATTCGGTCTTACGCCAGTCCATAAATTCTAGTTGATATTTTCCACTCAAATATTCGAAGAAGAAATTCACTGTGTTTTGTGAGGGACCATATCTAACAGACCTAGCTGATTGCTTACCAAATCAGAACTGATATTCTGATATTTGAATTCAGTGGAAATAACTTCGACTTCATACATTTCTTCAGAACAAAGGAGCACCTATTTTCAATTTCGGAGCTTTACACTTCGTGATATTATATTATCTTTATGTAGTTTTATTGCGATTTTTGAATAGTCCAACTTTTTTGTAGCTTTCTTCTATATTACGATAGCTTTCTTTCACTTTTATGGTGCTTTAGCCAACACATTTTAGAGGTTCTTGAAAAACGAATGGAATGGAAAAGTCTTGAAGGAGTAATGGGGTGAATCCATCGCCTAGATGAAACCACCAAAGTCAATTAGGCCTTTGATCACACTCAACTCCTCAGTTGTTCGACAAACTGAACATTTCATTTCATTTCAAAGCATTTCGATGAATGCTAGTTATTCTTTCAGAAGTACTTTGTGCTTGTTCAAAAATTGGACCTACAGTTTACCGATGAATCCGAACGTTCCAAGAACGCGGTGGGAGTCGAACACACCAGCAGCAGTGATCCGAAAGCGTATAGGGTCACTATAGTATAATAGGGTCACTATAGTATAGTGCTACTGACTCTAAAAACCTTTATTCGCCTCGGTTTTACTGACAAGTGTTCACAAGTAAAACATGCCTAGTTTGGTAACGCATGTAGTTTGGTTTGGACGTTCCACATTTTGAGTTGTAAACGACGTCTGATCACCAATTAACATAAGACATTTTTATGATAATTGCTTAACGAATCCACATAAGTTTTACGTCTCCATAGTAAAAATAAGAAGATGCTGTGATCAATGTTTCTCTTTCATCAAATTAAAATTCCACAACTGGTATTTTCGATGTCTAAACTTGTACCCCAAAGAAATGACAGTTACGTCTTCTACAGAGACAGTTAACGAACAGCCATTCACCTTAAATGAAAGGAACATACCTAGTGCACCAATTACCATAAAAATTCATTTACATTTTAATTGGTCGAGATAACGTTCACAATCTTACCTATCAATCGAACAGATGAAAGTGACGTATGTCTACCACAAGTCCGCGATTAAGGTAATATTCTGGTCGGACCATAAATGTAAGCACGTTTTACGCAATATTGTCATTCAGAGAACGGAACTCATTTGAGTGGGTTAAGTGTGGGATTGATCTTTCATTACTTTTCCCCGAGATCTGCTGGGTGATTAAAAAACGTTAACCAGCGTACATAACAAAATATTCAATGATACCATACTTATATGGCTTTGCCATAGAGAGAATGTGGATCGAATTACCAGTACCTATTTATCGATTCCAGTCTGCCTTCCGTAGGTGGCAAAGTAGGACAAATTCCAGAATAAAAATACATCTCGAGCTTAACGTGATAATTAACTCATAATAAGATGATGAAGAGACTCTTGAACATTATAACAAAATATATAATAATATATCGCTAATTCCTAGTTCTAGATAATTAGAAATAATTCGAATGAAACCCTTAGGGTGCTCTTTACACAAATGTCGTCAACGAAAACGAAAACTATCAACTTTCGATAGTAAATATTTGGGGCTTTTCGAAGAACATTGAACGCCAATGGCATGGTTCCAAACAATCGATTTTCAACGTTTTCTCCAAATGCACCAAGGCCTTATCTCTTCAAAAGGCAGGATAATGCTAGTGACATACTCACGCGATTTCCATCTATCGGAGAAACAAAATAAAACTCCCTCGAGTATGTCAGAATGCAGTCGTTTCAAGATTTTAGTGGGTTTCAAGATTTTAGACTTGTAACGAACTTTCTTGGGTTTTGTGGAATTCTGCGTAAATTTCCCCTGTAGTCTTGAAATTTAGAAAGACGGCCAACCTTAAAATAATAGAGCTCTTATTTTTCCAACCAAACGTCCTACAGCCTATGGACCAAGGACTATAAACCAACACCTACGGACGGACAAGATATTAAACGATGCCTAAAATCTCTACAGCTGATCCAGAAGATCACTGATGTACTAGGCAATGGTTTAGATTAGAAGAAACATAACATCACTGCATGTAGTGCTGATGTTGTCAACCGCCTGGGGAGAAGTGTTAAGTCTAACCATTCAAAACTGTTTCCGCCACTCTAAGTTGTACTTTGTTGTAATCGAAGAAGATGGTTCAATTCAACTGAGAACATTGATTGGGAAGAAAAAGAAAAGGTGTATCGAAGAAGATGGGAACCTAACGAATGGGTAAGTAATAAGATAACTTATGTCTATCAAATCTATATTTCACTAAATAAAAATATAGATTTAGATTAATAGGCAAATCGAAAAAAAATATTTCGAAAATGTCGTAATGTAAATATTATTTCAACTATACATACTAAGTTCATTCAAAAACACATTTTAATGGTTTCATTTCTTTTAGTTCATAGAAGAAATAATAACGGCATTATTTTTTAATTTGATATTAGTGTGCTATTATTGTCCAGTAACTTTAGTGAAATAAAGAACATTTCCAAGGGAATAGTTATTTTGTTATTATCGGAAAAAGAGTGATAACTATTGAAGTTTATTGCATAATTGGTTTTTCAGTCGATGTGATATCTATTTTGATCGGCTATCATTGATTTTGACAACGCACTCAGAACAGCGCAATGGGATGTCGTGATATTTTCATAAACTTCTGTTGTTTACATATGACTCAGTAATATACCAACGTGTGACTTTGTAATAGATGATATTTTACTTTTAGTTTGTTCCATTTAGTTATTGTTTATTTCTATTTCAATTGATATTAATTTGTTTTCGTTGTATACATTAGCTTATACACACCTTTCTTGTTTTTTTCTTTGATTTTTCTTATTTATTATTATTTCTGTACAATTTGTTATTTTTACCCCGTCATTGGATGTACTTATATATGTTGGGAATGAATGTATTATTATTATTTTTATTATATTTATTATTGAAAATTCGTTGACCTATTGGTGAACATGGGTTAATATTAATGGAATGAAATACCCTTGGCTCAGTATCACAGAAGGAGTCCCACTTTTATAGAAATGGGGTAACAACCCCATATGATTGTCAAGCCATCAATATAATTCTGTGAAACAAATCCAAGTGTTTTTCATTCAATTTATGTTGATAACTAAGAGTAATAATTCTAGTTCTATTATAGAATTCAGTTCAAAATTTCAAATTGAAATAATTCAACTCTCTTTCTTCGCAAATACGACAAATAATTATTTACAATTTCAGTCTGACTCGCAAGTGAATCTCAAGAAACGTCTGCAGGCGCACCACACAAAAATAAAACAAATTTGGCACCATAAACCTCCACATTCCTCTTAGTAAGAGAATGATACAAGAGGTTGATTCACCATCCACTTTGATATTGGGAAGAGTATTCTGAAGAACCGCACCTTTCCGTGATGAACCAGCGAGATTTTAACAACCCAGTATAGCTAGATGGGTAGACGCTGATGATCACATACCAGGGTCATGGGAATTTTGCTGGGATTCAGTCCATCGCTCGATGGTCGACTAAAGCTGGATCTACACTATCCGTCAGGAAAAACAACACAATCATTCCAAAGTATGGAATAAATTCATGATAAGGGAATGAAATGAAACAAATCATGAGTATAATGTAATAAAATATAAAAGCGAATAAGTAGTAAAACTGTATCGACCAGAGAAAATACTAACTTCACCAGAACTATAAAGATATCCGATACCGATTTCACGAAAAGTATAGATATTATTATTTAAAAAATATTGAATAATAAACACAAAATTAAAGAAAATAATATTATGTGTGTATATATAGAGCGAGTTTTATTCGAAAAATCGAAATGAATCTAATTATCATCATTGCATTGTAATAATAATAATAATAATAATAAGTAAGTTCTTCATTTTTAACAGGTATAATACCCAATTACAGAAAATAATAACATAATGTTGAATAATAACTAAATAATTGAAATGAAAGAAATATAACAAAGAGCTCAATCTAATCTAAAAAAAACTAAAATAGTAACTAATAACTAAATAATAGCATTTAATGAAATATTACAAAGAACTCAATCTAAATCAATTCATTTTAGTCAATTCCCTTCGTTCCTAATAATAACTTTTATGGAGTTAAAATGAATGTCACAATTATTGGCAACTCTACTGAATGTAGAATCCAAAAAACAAATGGGGGATTGTATTAGGGAGTTGGTCCTCGGAGTCTCTAGGTGGAATAATTCTGTATTACGAGAATTTTGCCTCGAAATTTCAAAGCGGACAAGAGAGGAGGAAAATCAATACTGTTGTGCAGTAATTTGTACAAAAATTTGAGTGATAAAGTTTCTCTCCTGCTCTGCAATGAGATTAAACTCAATCGACTCAATAATTCGTCATGATCGACTGCTCTCTGTGGATAAACTTTATCCTCCCTCCAAACTAAGAATTTCAAGAACCTTCTCTGAATGGCCTCAAGATGGCGTTGATGGCAAGTGTGAATAAGATGCCAGATCATACTGCTATACTCCAACTAGCTACGGATTAGGGTATTAAATAGTCGTATGAATTGTAAGTTGAAGTTGAAATGTAATATTGCGATGTGACACCAAATGTGATACCAAATCAGTTAAGACAAATCCATGCATTCGTAATACTTAATGAAACACATTCAATCAATCATTTATTTTTGAAAAAAACTATAGATAATCAAGAGGCAGAAACATCATATAGAGAAAAAATATATAATTGCCAGCTGAAAAATAGCAATCTCTTAAAAAATCTTCGAAATGAGAAGTAGTGTGCCACAAAGTTTCAATTTTTTTCAAAATATAAAATTATTCATTAGTTTTGACAAAGTCTACAACGAAAATAAAGTTTTGTCGTAACTAAAGCCTCTTATTGCTAAAAAAAAATTGAAAAAACTATAGATAATAACAGGCAAAAACATCATGAAGAATATATATATATATATATATATATATATATATATATATATATATATATATATATATATATATATATATATATATATATATATATATATATACTTTTTCAAATTGAGAGAGAATGAAACCCATATCTGAACTCTATCTAATTATTTGTTTTATTGGAAATTATGTCACACAGTCACAAGCGAAGTAAAAAAAACTGATATCATGTTTAGTCTACAAAACATATCTGGTGATAAAATTTCAAATGTTGGCATCAACATCACGAACAAACGAACGTGGATCTCCCATGCAGATATATTTTGATTGGAATGAATTATCACGAACTGATTTATAGTAATGAATTAAACCAAATAGAACAGTTTGATGTATTTAACAGGCGAGAATTCAATGAGAACTAGTAGAAATGGTGTCAACATTTATCATGTCATAAATATACTACATTCATCAATAGACAAATTTAAATCAAATATAAATATTTCCATACCGATAGTAGATTTTAAACGGAACCATATTCCTAGGTAAAGTAAACCAGGCTTTGAGAAATATGTATTAAATATATGCATGTGAATTCGTTCAATGTATTTCCATTTTCGTTACAATAAAAAAACTTGGTAAAAGACACGGAGGTTTCGCTTCTCTCTTGGTGAAACATTATGTTAAGAACAATGAATTAAAATTAACAACTTGGCTTAAGTTTCACTAAATATATTAAAAACTTTACATATGTTTCGGGTGATTAACCCATTATCAAGAGTATACAATGTTACTGATTGTTATAATTGGGTATCATTGTATACTCTTGATAATGGATTAACCACCCGAAACATATGTAGAGTTTTTAATATATTTAGTGAAACCTTAGACAAGTGTGTTAATTTTAATTTATTGTTTTAAAAAAAACTTTTTTCGCTTTGCAACACATGAATATTTCATTGAGGTTCTAATGAAGTTAACACTACAGTAAAAGTTGTACTCTATGTGAAATTATATGTAACGATTACCATTGTTCCAAAAGAAAGTTTTGTGAAATATTTTTTCTGATTTATATGAATCTTTTTACATAAAAATTATAATTGGCAATTTCAAATCTCAATTACGCTACATAAATACGTTTCGGATCAATTCTATTGAAAGTTTTCATTTCATTTCTTCTTGCCAACATGATAGAAAATGAATAATAAAGCTATAATATGTGATGAAATAAAATAGAGTTTTTAACTGGTACGACACTCGGTGAGACATTTTGGCATGTATCGTACAATTGAAAACACTTTGCTGAAGTCCACAAAATCCTTCAATTCGTTAAAGGTTTCGGGTTTTTTATTCATTATAGAGTTCAACAAATTCCTCCTTCTTGTGTAAAACTTTCGTTAATTGGTTAGTGTTTAATTTTCTTTTTAGTTCTATTACTACCCCTAATGTTTTGAACTGTTGCTAATGGGTTAGCAGTCCTAAAAATAAAGGGTGTTTTTTTTAGAGGTATAGAACTTTAAATTGCAATAAAACAACGATGGATCATTTGATTGACACGAATTTTTTTTTTATTCGAAAGATAATCTTGTGGCATTACATTTGAAATATGATTTCTGGCATATGAACGCCACGGCTGACTCGGATGAAGTCCAATCTGTACGTCCACATTTCGATGACTTTTTCCAACATTTGTGGCCGTATATCGGCAATAACACGGCGAATATTGTCTTCCAAATGGTCCAGCGTTTGTGGCTTATCCGCATAGACCAATGACTTTACATAGCCCCACAGAAAGTAGTCTAGCGGTGTTAAATCACAAAATCGTGGAGGCCAATTCACAGGTCCAAAACGTGAAATTAGGGGGTCACCAAACGTGTCTTTCAATAAATCGATTATGGCACGAGCTATGTGACATGTTGCGCCGTCTTGTTGAAACCACAGCTCCTGGACATCATGGTTGTTCAAGTCAGGAATGAAAAAATTAGTAATCATGGCTCTATACGAATCACCATTGACTGTTACGTTCTGGCAATCAACGTTTTTGAAAAAGTACGGACCAATGATTCCACCAGCCCATAAAGAGCACCAAACCAAAGTCAGTTTTTCTGGATGTAACGGTGTTTTGACATACACTCGAGGATTACCTTCACTCCAAATGCCGCAGTTTTATTTGTTGACGTAGTCATTCAACCAGAAGTGTGGTTCATCGCTAAACAAAATTCGCGCGATACGTATTCCGCACAGAACCATTATCTTCGAAATAAAATTGCACTATTTGCAAGCGTTGTTCAGGCGCGAGTCTATTCATGATGAATTGCCAAACCAAACTGAGAATAAATCACTTATCAGCTGTTAAATCGGTCGCCATCTTCAACAGTAATGCCAACTTAAAGTTCTATAACTCTAAAAAAAACACCCATTATATCGTCTAAAAAAAAGAATATTGTGGAATTAAGCCAAGTATTTTTATTGAATATAACTTAAATTCAAACACTTGAACTTATGATTTACACTTTATTGACTACATAGCATGACGCGTTTCGTCGTTAAAAACGACTTCTTCAGATGCTTACATAAGAATGATTATTCTGTAAGCATCTGAAGAAGTCGTTTGTAACGACGAAACGCGTCATGCTATGTAGTCAATAAAGTGTAAATCATAAGTTCAAGTGTTCAAGTGTGGATTTACATCAAGTAAACGCCAACACTATTAAATAAACAAGTATTTTTAATTATACACACATTTCTTGTGTCAAGTAAATGAGATGTAAACCCTCTCACGCTGCTCGTATGTTTACATCTCTATGATCTTAAGCACAAACACTCACACACTTCTTACACACCACTAACACACACACATACATGTACTCGTATAAAAGAGAAAGTGACAGAATGATCACTGTGAATTTATGTACAAAGATAACGAACCAAATGTGGTAAGAATCACGATACAATTCATTAGCGTTCGTAATGCATTTTCGTTATGTGACGATTTTCACCAAATCACAAAAAACCCTGACACAGAACTTCTTGCCAAAAACTTTGATGATATGAATCTATGAGAATCTATACTCATCATCATGAAGCCCAAAAACGATAACAATAATTCAAACACCAACCGTGAACTACGAGGTGTTTTTTATCTTTTGATCAATTTTACGAACTATTCATTAATTCATATAATAAAATGCTAAGAAGAGTGGCAGCACCTGTAGCTTCATTAATAAATCATTACGTTTCACTGAATAATTAATGCCATTAACATTTCAAATAAAGAAACAACGCGATAAATAAAATCATATCTGTTTCGACTTGACTGTAATCCCATGAGACTTAAAAGACACCGCTGAATAGTACACATAAATATTTTCAATATTACGTAAACAGATATAGGAAAAGTCACACAGGAATTTCTCGATAATTTAGCTCAGAATTTGACAGAGAAATTGCTCCGCTTATTTATAAATACGGGATGTGGCAGTTTATTAATAAATTCCTGTAAAATAAGAATAAAACTGGTCCAAATGAATGGAAGCATAGCGCCGACAAAATAAATTTGAGGCTAAATGTCGAGTTGTGTGGTTTGCGGGGTATATAATTCACTTTTCAGCAGTACTCACCGTTTTATAATGTGCGTTTATCACAGCATATCTCCTGGAAAGGATCTGAAAAGAAAATGAGCTCATTAATCATTTCTGGATATACAGAGTATTGAGACAATGCAGCAATTATTTGAATTTTTATTAGAAAATTTTATAGAAGAAAGTTAATGATTTTTTGTCATCTGGGCCTGTGGCGCAGACTCCATGAAGCATGAGGGTGCCTAAGTCCCCTCAAAATTATTCAAGGAAATTATTAGTTATATTATGCTTTGTAAAATCACAATTATGTTGGTATTTCAATATGCAGAGTGATTTATAATAATAACAAAAATAATAATAAGTTCTTCGTCCTCAACATGTATGATACCCAATTACAGAAAATAATAATAAGTTCTTTATTCTCAACAGGTATAACACCCAATTACAGAAAACAATGTTGAATATTAACTAAATAATTAAAATGAAAAAGATATAACAAAGAGCTCAATATAATGCAAAAAAACTAAAATGGTAACTAATAACTACATTATAGCATTCAATTATGAAATAATACAAAGAACTCAATCTAAATCAATTCATTTTAGTCAATTTTCTTTTTTCACATAACTCCTAATAATAACTTCTATGGAGTCAAAGTGAATGTCACAATTGGCAACTCTATTGAATGTAAACTCCATAAACCAAATGGGGGATTGCATTGGGGAGTTGGTCCTCAGAGTCTCTACGTGGAATGATCCCTGTATTACGCGAATTTTGCATAGGAACACGAAATTTCAAAGCGGACAAGAGAGGAGGACAATCAATACTATTGACAAAGACAAAGGAAAGCTTCTGGTCGAAGACTACACCAAGATCTCTCACCTTATCAGAACGAGAAAGAACCGGACCACCGACGCTATAATCACAGTAAATTCGGTCTCTTTTCCTTGTGAAAGAGACAACATTACACTTTGACACATTCAAACTCAAATAATTGTGTTCACACAATTATTTGATCCAGCTAGGGCTGAAGTTGAACACAGTTGTCCTGTGATCTAATTTCATGATATAGTTTCAAGTCGTCAACGAACATCAAATGTGTAGAGTTAATATTGCCCATTCGATCATTTACGAACAGAATAAATAACAGTGGTCCAAGATGAGACCCTTGAGGTATTCCAGAGGTAGGTATGAACTCAGACGACTGTATACCCTCCAGCTGTACGAATTGATGTTGGTCAACCAGGTAAAAGTGAAAAAGGTTGCTGAGGCTATCAGAGAATCCAAATTTGTTGCGTAATTTCTGTACCAGGAGCGCATGAGCAACTTTATCAAATGCTTTCTGAAAATCTGTGTAAATCGCATCAACTTGACCGGTAGAGTCAACTACTTCAGAAACGTACTAAGAAAACAGCATTAGATTGCTTGAACAAGATCTCATTGACAAAAATCCATGTTGCTCAATCTTGATGCTGTTTCTGACGGCTGGATATAAAGCATATATCCAGCCGTCTGGCCTATTGTTGTGAATACTACCATAAAGCTGAATGATAACTAAATGAATGAAATGAAATGAATTATAACGAATAACTCAATCTAAACTGTAAACAATTGAAAAAGTAACTAATAACTAAATAATAAGATGAAATGAAATATGACAAAGAACTCAATCTAATTCAATTCATTTCAGTCAATTCACTTGTTCACATAACTCCTAATAATAACTGCAATAGAATCAAAGTGAATGCCACATTCATTAGCAACTGTATTAAATGTAGACTCCATAAACCAGATGGGGGATTTTATTAGCGAGTTGGTGCTTGAAGTCTCTAGGTGTAATAATTTTGTGGTACGAGAATTTTGCCTAGGAACACGAAATCTCAAAGCGAAGAAAAGAGGAGGGCAATCAATACTGTTGTGCAGTAATTTGTACAAGAATTTAAGTGATAAAGTTGATCTCCTACCTCGCAATGAAATTAAACTGAATCGACTCGATAATTCGCCATGATTGACTCCTCTCTGTGAATAAACCTTGTCCTCTCTCCAGACTGAGAATTTCAAGGACCTTCTCTAAATGACCTCAAGATAGCATTAATGGCAAGTATAAATAGGATGCCAGATCAAGCTGCCATACTCCAACTTGCTTCAGATTACATTAAATAGTCTTATTGATGTTGAGGAGTTATTGAAATATTTGCCATTGCGTATAAAGAATCCATATATTTTCTAGGCAGATGAAATAAGTTGGTTGATGTGCGAATGGGAATGAAGACTACACCAAGATCTCTCACCCTATCAGAACTAGAAAGAACCTGACCACCGAAGGTATAATCACACTCAATTCGATATTTTTCCCCGTGGAAGTTACAACATTTGACAAATTCAAACTCGAATAATTCCCCTCACACCATATGGCAAAAAGATCTAGCGCGAGCTGAGTTGAACACAGTTGTCCGGTGATCTAATTTCATGATATAGTTTTGAAGATATGACCAATTGATGACCCAACTCCTCTGAAACTGAGCGAAGTTTAGGTTACAAGTTATCATAAATCCAACCTTGAAAAGCTACAGAGGTGGAGAGAAAAACCCTTGCACAGGAGGCACTTCATTAAGGCCGCGAAAAACAATATCGGCAAAGAAGAGTCGAACTACTGGTTGGTCGCAGATAGAATGACGAGACGACAGTTGACGATACGGATGCCAAACAGCGGAGACACTACAACAGTTTTTAATTTGTACTATTATACTTTTTAACATAAAGTTTTCTGTTAGAAGTGCTACAATTCTCTGTCATAATTTATCAACTTCAACATAATGAAAGACCTCTGAAGATGAAGCTTTTTGGAGACGGAGATGGAATTTTTGAAAGGAATTTTACAAAGAAAATTCCTCAACTAGAAGAAATTCAACGTGGTGATACACGCAGCGTTAGGTTCCCATCCTATTCTTGACTAAAATTATAGGTAGATATGCATAATAAAACATTATATGGACGCATCTAACATGAAATTACGGCTTGTTTATGGCAGATACATACGTTAATAACGATAAATTGGACGTTGAATTCCGTGATAGTATTGGCCTTTTGTGTTGAAAGGCTTTTCTGTACTTTCAGGTATGACCTTTTGATGGCCGACGCGAATCTTTTCCATTTTAATGGGAAATTGATGATAATGACTTTAACCGTTAGTCGGTGGTCTTTTTAAGTTCATACTACCACATTCGTTGAAGTTTTCGACAATAAGTCGCTGGAATGAAAAATGAAGAAACTGAGGTGGTACAAATTCTAGGTGGTAATTTATTGAAACAAAAATCGCTACTAACGACTAAACAGGTTTTGAAAATTCCGGTATTTACATAAGAACGAATATCTGCTTGAAATTGAGATTTTTGGACGATTGTACACAGTGATACATCTTCAATACCCGCTGGACTGGTTTATCGAATTAATGAACGTTTTTATAAATTGATTTTTTCTGAAATAATGTAGATGAAGTGATAATTGAACACAACAACAAATTTGGAAAATTAAAAATTCATAAATATTTCTGATTGAACAGAGAAATATAAACAGAAAGTCCGTTTTCCAGAATATGAAATGTAACTAACAAAATTAGTTGAGCGAAGATATATCTAACTTATTGAATGAATTACGAGAAGTAACTCATTTAACACAAAATAATTCATTTGAATATAATCAAGGAATTTCATGCAATTATACTCATTGGCAACAATTGAACGAATTCAATTCAACATCTAAATTATTGAATTTAAAAAAAATGCATTCTAAAGCATTTAAAAATTTTTCTAAATTAATTAATGATTAATTAATTGAATAATTTAAAACATTTCCAAACGACAAAATGTAAGTAGGTATACCTATACATAACTAAGTTTTTTTTTTCAGAATTGGTTTTAGTGCCTGTTTGATATGGTTATGTTAATATATTTTTAACGATAACAGGCTATTTGAATTCCAAAAATCTTTATTCTTGCTGACGTCGAAACTGTCCTTCGTACTGCCCCTGACGATGACGTAAGGAATTGAAATCTAAAGGACATTTTGAAAAGTAGTGAAGCAGCAATTCATTTGTTGAATCATCAAGAATAAACTCTTTTAAATTTAAAAAAAAACTTTCATAGAATATTCATGAAAATAATAATCGATTTTAGTATTATATCAATAAGATAACTACTTTTTTCTGATTATTTATTTTACAGAAGCAACAAAGGTTGTATCGTTAAATTCATATTTCGTCGTCTTCAATGACCAGAATATGTGCTACTATAAAGCGAAACTTTGCCAATAGGTATAAATATCTGACACTTTTAGTCGAACTAATTCTCTTATTAACAAATATATAGTACATTCGGAAATTATTCCTGATAATTCAGAATTTTCCACTTATAAATACTTGTATAAGTTATCTCACTAAGAAAATATCGTAGAAAATATTAAAACACGGAAAGACTACGCAGATATTTTCTGGGAAATTATAATAATGTTACTAATATATTTTCTATTTGGAGAAAATTAATTTACATATTTTGAATTCATTTTCTGAAAACATTAGCGAATAAGTTAATTTTTCTCGAAATGAAATTATAAATGGAATGAATGTGTTTATTATACCATCAACCACTGAAAAATATTCTGCGATAAACCCATCATTTTCTTGAAGAAATTGAATTTAAATTTCAAAGAACCTCCTACCTATATCGTCCGAAAATTACACGGGTTTTTATGACTAATGACCAATATTCCAAGTTAAATACAATAATTTCTCGAAAAAGAATCAGTTTTCGTGTAATCCAGACAAAAATGCATTAATATACACGCATATCAGGAACTTATCCTTGAATTTATTGCCAAGTAGAGACACCTGTATCGAATTCCTCCATTTATTTCGTGAGAGTTTATTACATCGGCTGGAAAGAGAATCACGGGCGCCATCGCAGCATCGAGATGGGAAAGGCTTAGTTTATGGCACCATCTCCTGCGTACCGGCTCTAAAGAATGCCGTCCAGAGTCCAAGTCCCTTGCCCTGCTCGCTTCTGCTACCCGACTCGTACTTGGCATCAGGCCATGTTGCCGGTTATTGAATGATGGATACGAATATGCACTAGAAATTTGAATAGTTTCAACCCATAAGGAAAACTACTATCTCTTCATAATCAGTCGTGCGATATCCTACTAAAGTTCTGGATCCCTCAGGTACTTCTTGAAAATCTGTCCTGAATTACTCTTACTCTTTGGTACTATTCTACGTACCAAAATATTTAGAACATATATTGAGTTGAGATCTCAAGCAAGCCGTATTCTAGAATGCATTCAATTCCAAAAGATATACTATATAATAATAATAATGACTATTTTCCACAATGTACATTTTCTATCCTTGTTAACAACATATTGCAGTATTTAAAAGTATTCGACTTTGGTGAAAAAAAGGCGAAGTCCAGATTGGACTACTGCTAAAGTAGTCCATCCTGCTAAACTTAACCTTTATTGTGACATCTATATTTCCCTACTAGTAATTAACAATGCTAAAATGACTTGAATTTTCCAAACTAAAGCAAGCAACCAAACAAAAAAATTCTAATTCCCACATTGCAGGGCAAAATAATATTCAAATAATTCTTTTTTGAATCTTGTCCTTTGAGTGACTGACCTGATGTCGACTGGCAGTGCGTTATAAATTCGGGCAATATTATGTGAGAAACTCCTTTCAAAATATGCCGTTCTATGGACGGCAGGAGTTAGTAACCCTTTTGTTCTAATGTTGATATTATGTACATGTGATCTAAATACGATTCTATTGTATAATTATGGTGGGGACTTATTCACAATCACTTTATGGAAAATGCATGCTTGGCGCAGCCTTCGTGTATTCTCCACGTTCAACCAACTTACTACACTGCCTAACTTATGGGAAATCCTTTCAAATTTCCTTATTCCATAAATAAGTATCAGACATAAATTTTGTTTTCTTTGAATTCTCTATATGTCGTACTTAATTAAGCTGTTTGCATAATAATAATAATAATAATAACTTTATTGATCCTTTAAGACATTACAGAGCATGTATAGGATAAGTCAAGAAAGGAGAAAATTATAAATTACAATGAATCATGAAAATAATCTTTAACGCTATAATAAGACTTATACAATGAAAATTCCTTAACTAACTTCTTATATTTACATGAGTTTGCTGACTTTACATGGTTAGGAAGATGATTATACAATTTAATAGACTGGTAAATGGGAGATAGTTCGTATTTAACAGTTTTGTGCTTTGGAAACGTTAATATTTCTTTATTTCTAGTACTGTAGTCATGGAAACTAGATAATTTCGACAAGTTATTTTCGTTTTCTTTCGCATAAAGCAAACCTCTGAAAATAAAAATGGGGGCAAGGGTTAAAATCCCATGTTCAAGAAATATGGGCCTACAAGAAGACCAGGGAGCAATGTCGAAAATCATGCGCACTATCCTCTTCTGCAAAATGAAAACTCTATCTGCATCGGAGGAGTTTCCCCATAACAGAATATTATATGATAGATGGCTGAAGACCAAACTATAATAGATGTTCAACAATGAATCCAGAGGAAGAGATTTTTTAACCCTACTAATTGCGTAATATGACCTGTTTAGTTGTTTGCAAACAGCATCGATATGAGTACTCCATTTCAAATTGCGGTCTATATGAACTCCAAGGAATTTTGCGCTATCCTTAGATATAATGATGTTATCTGAATAGCGAACGATCAACCTTCTACTACTAACATTACTCAATGAAAAATAAAGGCATTCCGTCTTACTGATGTTAATTATCAGCGCATTTTCGTGACACCACTGGACAAAGCTCCGTACCAGAATCACGCACAACTCCTGGAGCTCCTCAAAACTTGGAGCCTTTATCGCAACTGAGGTATCATCAGCAAACAGTGTTATCATACATTTTCCCACAAATACAGAAAGATGTTGGGGCACACCTTCCGCCTTCGCTATAAAATACGAGGGGAGATCGTTAATAAACAGTAAAAATAATAGCGGACCGAGAACGGAACCTTGTGGTACACCTAAATTCACATTACACCATACGTGCGTGGTTGAACCTAGAGAGCACAAGTGATTCACATAACATTCTTTTTGTTTGTTCTGGCACACGACGAACCGAGTGAATCGACTTAAGGCTTGCGTATGCTTTTCGCATATATTGAGAGATATGTTTGCCGAATCTCATGGATGAGTCAAATATTAAACCTAGGTTTTGTGCTTCCTCTTTAATTTGTAGCGTAATGTTTTCAATCTTTATTTCAACTTGTTCCTTCACTTTGTCAATATATGTTTTTGAGCCCAGGAAGGGAACACAACTCTTCAATGGATTCGAGTGCAGGTGGAGAGCAAGAGACAAGTCATTAAATCTTTTTAAATCCGCATAAATAGAGGCGCATGCTGCTTGAATACGATCCATAGAACATGACAGGTATAACTGTGTGTCGTCTGCGTAGTATTGCGCATTACATGATTGCAAAGCACCATGGAGCAGCATACGTAGCGTAGAATAATGGGCTCAGAATTGACCCTTTGCGGAACCCCACTATCAATAGTAAGCTCTTCCGAAGTAGCATCAGGATTGAGCAATATGGATTCATGTCAATGAGTTCTTGTTCAAGCAATCTAATGCTGGTTTCTCAGTACGTTTATGAAGTACTTGACTCCACCGGTTAAGTTGATGCGATTTACACAGATTTTCAGAAAGCATTTGATAAAGTTGCTCATGCGCTCTTGGCACAGAAATCACGCAACGAATTTGAAAACTATATCATGAAATTAGATCACAGGACAATTGTGTTCAACTTCAGCTCGCGCTGGACCATGGTGCTAGTTGGTGTGAGGATAATTATTTGAGTTTAAATGTGTCAAAGTGTAATGTTGTTTCTTTCACAAGGAAAAGAGACAGAATTAACTGTGATTACAGCATCGGTGGTCAGGTTCTTTGTAGTTGTGATAAGGTAAGAGATTTTGGTGTAGTCTTGGACCAGAAGCTTTCCTTTGTCCCACACATCACCCAACTTATTTCATCTGCTGCGAAAATATATAGATTCGTTATACGTAATTGCAAATATTTTAATAATTCCTCAACATTCATAGGATTATTTAATACCCTAATCCGTAGCAAGTTGGAGAATGGCAGCATGATCTGGCATCCCGCTTGCATTTGCCATCAACGCCATCTTAAGGCTATTCAGAGAAGGTTCTTGAAATTCTTAGTTTGGAGGGAGCATAAAGTTTATCCAGAGAGAGGAGTCAATGATAACGAATAATTGAGTCGATTTAGTTTAATCTCATTGCATAGCAGGAGAGGAACTTAATCACTCAAATGTTTGCATAAATTACTGTACAATAGTATTGATTGTCCTCCTCTCTTGTCCGCTTTGAAATTTCGTGTTCCTAGGCAAAATTCTCGTAATACAGAATTATTCCACCTAGAGACTCCGAGGACCAACTCCCTAATACAATCCCCCATTTGGTTTATGGAGTCTACATTCAATAGAGTTACCAATAATTGTGACAATCACTTTGACTCCATAGAAGTTATTATCAGGAGTGATGTGAACAAAGAAAATTACTAAAATGAATTGATTTAGATTGAATTCTTTGTAATATTTCATTGAATGCTATAATGTAGTTATTAGTTTCTATTTTAGTTTTTTTACATTAGATTGAGTTCCTTGTTATATCCTTTTCATTTTAATTATTTAGTTAGTATTCAACATTGTTATTATTTTCTGTAATTGGTTGTTATACCTGTTTTGAATAAAGAACTTATTATTATTATTAAAAGAAATCTGTGATTCCCAAGTCAAAACATGGTATACCTTAAAATACTGTACTCAGAAAAGAGATTACAAATCCAAGGAACTCAGTACTGAGACTACAAATCCAATGACCTTACTATCGAGTCCATACTTCCGTTTTGAAAAATTGAGTGCCATTGCAGCAGATACATCAAAATATCCTCTAAGATTCTGAGAGAAGAAAATTAAATTTTTCACAAAGTAATCTTTATGTCTAAGGAACCTAAAATAATAGATAAACATTTCAAAATGAACCTGTATTTGTCTACCCCAAGAATTAGTCCAAGATTAAAAAACTTTCAAGAAACATTGGCAACGTTGCAGACGTCCATGACTGCACAAATACCTTCGAAGATAAGTGCACCCAGAAATCAGACTGGCTCTCCATCAATAAAAAAACCCCGCTACAACTCCTGTATCTACCGAATGATACAGTAAGGCCGATATATTCTTCATTTTCTACTTAATTCAACCTGTCACATGTCAGTTTTGCCAATTTAACGCTCATGCATATTTATAAGTCTCGCTCTTGGTAATCATTAATCAAATACGCACAAATTAAAGTATGTGTTTCGCTTTTTCTACAGACGTTCACCTAATAAAAGGTGTAATCCGCATTAGGGTATTCGGAAAAAGTTTAATTGATGCCGCAACTTTTTGAGATGCTGTGTAATTATCATCCGACTAGTAATGCATTAATGAGTTTTTGAATTAGCACATAATTCGATTTTTTCGACTAACGAAGTTGGTAGACCTACTATCGAAGAAAACTGTTATTTTTATTATAAAATAATTGCCCGAAAATAAATTAAATATCATTATCGATTGGGCCGAAACTTGATGAAAATCTAAGTACATAATTTAAATAAAATTGAGGAATTTTCTGATTTTCACTATAATTAAGTTAAAACATAACAAGATGTTTCGCCAACAGAGTGGCTTCATCAGATGTAGATGCTAAACTGTTGATGTCAACAGTTTATCATCTACATCTGATGAAGTCGCTGTGTTGGCGAAACAATATTGTTATGTTTTAACTTAATTATAGTGAAAATCAGAAAACTACTCAGTTTTATTTATATTATAAATTATATACCTATATAGTTGAATATATTTTTGAATGAAGATCGTGTATAAGTTAATATTCAATTTTCGATCAGGGATTTCGACCATTAACAGCATTAATTTAAATTTACTACTCTGTAATCATAGCAAAACTTTCGAAAGTATGTATTTCTTAATCACGGCATCGGCAGCTAGAAATTATAAACATCTAAATCTTCACAAGTTTTAAAAATTCACAAGTTTCAATCACTCACCAAATGTGAGGTTATATACATGGCAGAGACATCACAATGGTTAAAGAGTAGAATCGAGGTGCATAAAAATGATATAAAAAAGAACAATACAAGATGTGCCGAATCGCGCTGCATAAAAGTGATATAAAAAAGAACAATACAAGATGTGCCAAATCCCGCTGCATAAAAATGATATAAAAAAGAACAATACAAGATGTGCCAAATCGCGCTGCATAAAAATGATATAAAAAAGAACAATACAAGATGTGCCAAATCGCGCTGCATAAAAATGATATAAAAAAGAACAATACAAGATGTGCCAAATCGCGCTGCATAAAAATGATATAAAAAAGAACAATACAAGATGTGCCAAATCGCGCTGCATAAAAATGATATAAAAAAGAACAATACAAGATGTGCTGAATCGCGCTGCATAAAAGTGATATAAAAAAGAACAATACAAGATGTGCCAAATCGCGCTGCATAAAAATGATATAAAAAAGAACAATACAAGATGTGCCGAATCGCGCTGCATAAAAGTGATATAAAAAAGAACAATACAAGATGTGCCAAATCGCGCTGCATAAAAATGATATAAAAAAGAACAATACAAGATGTGCCAAATCACGCTGCATAAAAATGATATAAAAAAGAACAATACAAGATGTGCTGAATCGCGCTGCATAAAAGTGATATAAAAAAGAACAATACAAGATGTGCCAAATCGCGCTGCATAAAAGTGATATAACAAAGAATACAAGATGTGCCCTGTCGATTCATGTAAATAATTACCCTCACACTGTGGACCTGGAAGAAGTTACAATCCTCGACTCGAACAAAAATTACAAAAAAAGATGTGTACTGGAAATGATCCAGTACCATGGGAATCAATTATCAGAAAAACTGCATGAAAAAAAATTATATATTCTTATTTGTACTATTCTATGATGGCCAATTAGATGATTAAGAAGAGTTTAACGAAAATCAGCCGACGCTTGTAACAACCACAGAATATAATATTAAACAAATTTGACATTATAGTGATATGATTGTAGGTATATGTGGAAGAGTTGACGAGAGTATTAAGTTGAATAGTTGGTCATATTAATCAGTTAAATTTTCTCTTCATGTTTAACGTCACCTGGTAAAGGAGTAAAATTACCGAAGTAACATTGTTCTTCAGAGTTTCACGTTTGGTTTATGTATATAACCTCACATTCAGTGAGTGATATCAATTTTTGAAACTTGTTGAAATCTAAAAGTTTATAATTTTTACCTTCCCTGATGAAATACATAATTTGGAAAGCTTGGCTATGAATAGAGAGTAATAAATTAATGCTGTATTCCAAATTTGAGCAATTTTTTGATAGATTGATTGATCTTAAAAATTACCAATTCTTCAGAGATTTACCAAAATTTCAGAGTTAATGTTAAATTTTCTAGATTACATTACTTTGTTTAATTTTTTTTCCTTTTCTGTTCAACTTAATTTAGAGCACTTTCAATTTGTTCTATTTTCAATTGTGACCTCGCAAAAGTGATCTTTTTATGGTTCCCCATTGATGATATGGGAAATCGGCAATGATGTTGTTTGCTTCTTTTATTTCTTATAGCTACTTAAGATAAGTCCCAACATCTTTTTTGTTATCTATTTCATGTTAAGTAAGATTAGGTTAGCTTAGACTTCTCCACATTCTCAAGACTAACATTTGTGTATTTTAATCTTTAATTCCCACAGAAACGTAGTAGGAGAGAGATAGGCTCAAAATGAAGATTGCCGTAGCCTTTTCTAGGATTTTTAGTCTTTGTAGTTGAAATTGCTAGTGAATTTTCGTTATTTGCGCAGCCTTTGTAAATGAAACACATAGTGAAACTTCATTTTATTTTTCTAGCATTTCTATATGAAATGTATAGTTAAATTTTATTCAATTTGTATAGTCTTTGTAGATGAAAAAATGTTCAGTGAAATTTTGTTATATTTTTATAGCCTTTTTAAATGAAATGTTTAGTAGAATTTGTCTTATTTTCATTCACGCACAAGAAATAATTTTGTGGATATTTCCTCAGTGTATTTACTGATGTATTTTTACTTTGAGATGAAGTCCCGATTATTACTATTATTATCGAGCTCTACGTGAATTCGATAGCACGGTCTTCCAAGTAACACCTTGTACGTTATATGGCGATTAACGATGTATGAAACTAAACACCAACAAAATATATGCCACAACAATATTTTAGAAACCCCCAAAAATTGTGTTGTTATATAAACATCATTTGATGAAAAAGTTTATGGGACAGAACGAAAAGTAAGTACAACAATTACTACCATTCTATCCTTTCGAAACCCTTTCAATATATTTAGATATTTATTTACTTAGGCTTATTTACTCTTGGGAACAGAAAGGATATAATTGCAGTTGCTCGGCTAGCACACCTGTTTTTTTCTATTATAGACTTGAATGTTTCCCATCATTTCGAAAGAAAAGTAATGTGAAGTGCGTTTCATGAAGAAAACCTGCATTTTTCTTCGAACATAATTAAAATAAAACATATATTTACATTATAGTGTCTTGTTGATAGCAGAAACTATTGCTCGAAGAAAACACTTATTGCCATTTGATTCGTCTACAACGTTTCATGATGTTCTAAAATCATGATAAACGTCAAAATAGCATTAAAAAGCAGTAAGATCTTGTTCTGCATAAACACCATTCTCAAGCTCTATACATCCCCTTCTGATCATGTGGCTACATTAAATACTGATTTCGTTTTGGATGTCCCAGTTTTCAATGATTTTCCTGTTCCAGATAGATTGTTGGAAAAATATCCGTTTTCTCCACACGTATACGTTGCAGATTTAAAAAATATCAATTTGAGGGGCACTCTGGAAGATTTGAAGGAGAAATACCAATTGAATTCAAGAGCCAAATTCATAATAATTACTGAAAATGTATCTACAGATATTACCGAAGTATTAGCAGAGTATTTCATTGTAAACGTTGCCTTAATTAATCCGATTTTGGGGAAAATTAGTACATATTTCCCATATAAACACAAATCTCTCAATGATATCGATACGGAAATAATTGAAGTAGGAAACTGTTTGGATTTTCAAACGAATCGTTCGCTAAAATCACCATTGTTCGAAGAGAAAATACCTGAAGTTTGGAATCATGCATCGATAAAAATGTGTTTGATGTACGAACCACCATATTCAATGTGTGATGACTGCGAGAATAAAGGAATCAGCGCGAGCATATTCGACGAAGTGATCAGGTTGATGAACATGACCGCAAAATGGAGGATGCTGGAATTTCCAGAAAGCGCTAAATTCGTCCAATACTACTACACTTATATGCACACAAATAAACATTGCGATATCCACGTTGGTCTACTTGCTGATTATTTTTATGACCATACAATCTTTTATGTGTTTGACGAAATATATTTCTTAGCTCCATCACCAGAATTAATACCTAGATGGCAGTACCTCTTGAGAGCTTTAACGGTGGAGATTTGGATTTGTTGGATAATTACAATTTTGGTCTTTTCCTGTTTATGGGTGATAATTCGTAGAATACACGGTTTTCTTCATGGTCCAAAAGTGGCAATGGAGGTAATTTGGACAAACATAGAGTACTTTATAGAGCACTCTCACAATATATCTTCAAGAATGCCATCGTTAAAAATTCTTTTTCTTTCAATATTCCTATTATCATACTTGATGAATATGATATTCAAATGTAACTTCAATTACATTCTAACAGGAATAAATTTTCAAGAATCTATTGATTCTGTAACAGATATAATAAAAAGGGGAATGACAGTAGGTGTACTCACGGAAGATTTTCTGTTTGCCTCTGATGAAAAGGTGCGAAAGTATTTTGAAACACACATAACAGTATGCAATTATAGCTACTATTGTTTTGACCAAACAGCGTACAAGAAAAATTTGATTTCTTACCAAAGTTTAAGATTTTACAAATACGTGCAGGATTCTTATCTGGATGAAGATGGTATTCCTTTGATGAGATTAATAAAACCACATCATGTTACTGTTTGGCTCTGTGGCATCTTACCACTTGGGCATCCCATCAGAAACCCTGTTAATAAGTATTTGAGTTATTTAGATGCTCATGGATTCACTAATTTGATACTTTCCAAATACGATGTCATGGAAGTTCAGGCTCCATCCAATTTTAAAGCCAGAAGGTTATCTTTCGAACATATTCTTGCACCATCCGTGATTCTATTGATTGGAATCATATTAGGACTAATTTCATTCGTTTTAGAAATTACTCATTATATTTAAATAGATTGAGCATCATTGAAAGTTCAATGACATGCGAAAAATCAGAATCAGGTTCTTCAGTTTGCCTTTTTTTTTCTTTTGTCATCTGTCATTCAAGGTCGGCGATCAAACGTGAGATTTGCACCTTTGATACCCTTAGTGATACGGTACTTCTGTCATAGCACTGGCGTAAATCTCGAGCCAGGATGGTCCTCTATCTAGACTGCGTTTTCCTTGGAGCTTGCCCCAAATAATCATCTGCAGCAGCTCGTACTCGATATTTTTCATTATATGTCCAAGATACTCCAACTTCCTTGTCTTTGCTTGCAACACTTGCAATACTGTTTTCTTGTGTTCTCTATATATTGCGCTACTTCGTTTGTAATTTTGTCTCTAGGATATTCTTAACATCTCCTATATACCCACGACTCAAAAGATTCCACTTTCAAGATTTCGCTTTAGCTTGTAGCTAACATAATTATATTAGATACGTTTCATAATCAATTAATTTGTTACTTAGACAGTTATATAAGCAGTTATGTGTTTTTCGAATTACTGCAACTACTGTATTTTGTTCTCAAACATTGAATTCACAATTTTTATTTCTTGGGGCGTGATTGATATAATACTGAATACTTTCGGTACTCTGAAAGCAATACCTGTTCCTTCGCAGTAAAAAGACTTCATCCTGTGAAACAACGATTTCGCTAGAGAACATAGTCACCCTGAAACTTTCAGAGTAAACAAATTTCTTTCTCCTGCTAAGCTTAATTGTTCGATATTTAATGTTAAATGGAGTTAAGATTTGCTTGAAAGAACCTATGGCAAAACTACAAGCAATATGTGCTGATACAACTGCACTGTTTGCTATTTACAGAGTTTGGAAAACAAAATCAATTTGTTTTCAGTTTTCAACTATTTTTCTCATCAACAACGTCAAAAACGTTTGAACTGTCTCAAGAAAATATTTATGTATATTTCACACATGAGGACGTTTTTGTGTATGTGCAGAGATTGATATGAAGCACTCATTCATGTCACAACTTTTTCACTAATTCTAACATGATACAAAATGTGTTATAAATTTGTTTATGTATATGTGTCTTATTAAAGTATTGTTGGGATAAATTTATTATTTTTAATTATACTACAACTTTTCGTTTCTAGACCATAAAAGTGATATGTATGACGACTTCAGAAAAAAACGATTTCCCGAAACTTTAAATATTTTTCACCAAATTATAGATTATTCAACTCGAAATATATATATATATATATATATATATATATATATATATATATATATATATATCCTATACATAAATGAAATCACCGGGGAATACACATCCTTGGAGTAATATAAAAAACTCCTGAGCGAAAGGCAATCGATGCTTATAAGACTGTAGCTTGAAGAATTATTTAAATTTTAAATGAAGGTTTCCTTATCAAGTATATACTAAGAATTAAGCTGAACTAAAATTCGAAAATTGAAACAGTAATTAAAAAGGATGTTAATTGGTTGGCAGGAAGGGGACGAAATGAAATATGTCCTTTATACTTAGATTCTATTGAATTCTTACTATGAAATACAATAAAGTGCACGTTTGTAAATTGTAACACATCTATAATATTTCAAAATATTTTTTATTGATACAATTAAGCTAATAATAATTCCTTAGATTATATATTTAATTGTGTGTACTATAAACCATAACGCATTTGAGTGACTATTGCAGTAAGTTTCAAAGTTTACCATCAGGAATATCTGAAATAAATTAAATGTAATGGTACACTTCCATCAGAAAAATTACGAATCCAAGTAAAAAACCAGAAAACCAAATAACAGATGGCGCTACAATATGTTCCAGTGACAATTTCATCTCCGAAAAATGAGACGGAGGTTCCATAACTATATTATTATCATATTTGGATAACACAAAATCAATGAAACCATAAGCATCTAGATCTAATAAAATTCTGTTTACCGTCACAGTGATTGGATGTCCAAGAGGTAATAGACCGACAACTCCGAATGAAATAACAGGTGGATGTATTAGTCGTATCAAGGGTAAACCATCATCATCCACATACAAATCTTGTATATATTTGTAAAATCTCAAAATTTGCATTGAAACAAAATTTCTGTCGAAAGCAGTTTGATTGAAACATTTGTAACTGAAATCGCATATCTTCGAATGAGAATTAATGTAATTACCACTAGTTTCATCATTCAACCACAATATATAAAATTCGTCATATAGATAACCAAAAAACATATTCCTCTTTATCATATCAGATACAGACTCAATTGGATCCTCGAAATTTATACCGGTCAAAATATAATTGAAATTACATTTAAATATCATATTCATAAAGAAAGATGAACAGAACATCAAGAGGAAAATTATTTTCATCGAAAGAGTTTTAGCGGTCAATTCTGGATACTGTTCCACAAAGTAGTCAATGTTAGTCCAGAAGACTTCTACAGCCTTGACAGCGGTATTTCTTTCACCTTGGATTTTACGAAAGATCAACCACAAACTAGATAGTATTACGATGGTGACTATCCAACATATCCAAATCTCCACTGTTAAGGCCTTCAAGACATACCTCCATCTAGGTAACAATTTCGGGGTAGGTACGAAGAAATATAAGTCATCAAAGAGATAACAGTACGTGACATCGTAAAGTAAATCCAGAGTAAGTCCAACATGTAAATCACAACGTTCGTTAGTATAGAGAGAATCATAAAAGTATTGATTGAAATCTCCTTCTTTTGGATTTTCTCGCACAATCCACTTGGGAGTCATGTTCATCATCTTTGAAACAAAATTGAATATTTCTATACTTATTCCTGGATGCTTGCAATCGCTGCACATGGTATATGGAGGTTCGTAAATCATGCATATTTTTACTGGACAACCATTCCACTGATCTGGAATTTTTTTATCGAACAATGGAAGCTTCGCAAATGCGTTTTCAAGAGAAGCAACACAATTCCCAAGGGTTGAAATCTCCATATCAATATCATAAAATGTTTTCTTCCCGAAAGGATTGTAAGTATTTATACTTCCCGATAGTGGATTGACGAAAATAACATCAGAAATCAAATATTCGGAAAAAATGTCAATGACTTCTCTAGACAAATTTTTCGTAATAATGATAAACTTAGCTCTAGCATTCAACTGGTACTGTTCTTTAAGAATTGCAAGGGTTTCTCTGTAATTGATAATATCCAAATTGGCAATATACATGTGCGCAGGAAAAGGGTAGGTTCGAACTCTTCTATCTCCAACTGGCATACTGTAAAAAACAGGAACTTCCAAAATTAAATCTCTGGTTAACGATACCACATTGTCCGATGGAGTTGTATGAATTTTCAGAATGTCGTTTATACAAGTCAAAATAGTGGAAGTAATTAAAGGCGCTGATATATTTGATATCATTTCTCCTGAACTTTGAATACTTCTACCTGTTGCCAAATATTTTAATATTTTTACACCACTGCTATTACATATTTCTTTTTTGAATTCTTTATTTTCTACAGATCACATGTTTAAGTTTTCTTAATATAATTTTTTTCTATTCAGAAAAGTAATGTTAAAATATTACTTTTTCAATTCTTTTGATTACTGCAATTCTCGAGAGTATTCAAAACACCCTGAATTGAACAGTAATAAATAGAATACGAGTGACAATAATAATGAATGTTCTTATGCGCCGCTTTCATATTATAGTATCAATTTTCATGAAAAAAATGATAAAAATTATGTACCTCATAAATCATATAGAAAATCGAACGATTTTACGTAATTTAACAATCTCATTAATCAATCATAAATATATTAATCACTTAATATGGTAGAATATTGAAATCGATGTCAGGGAATGTAGTGAGAATCTGATTTTATCTAGAAATAATGAGTTCCAATCCTGTCTGATTCGAATTTTCAGTGAGATCTCTTGGATGAACTTCTGTTAATTGAGAATCCACAATGTGAGCTCCTTTTGCAATTCATCAAGCACTGTTGAATGTGAAATATTGCAACGTATTATTGGTCAATGAAAACACAAACTATCAGCTTTTGGGAGTAAATATTTAGTAAGTTCTGAAGATCTTTGTATGGAAGTACGCAATAGCCTGTTCAGGAACTCACTCTACCATACTCGAGTGAGTTTATCTTGTTTCTCCGATAGAGGGCGAACACGTGAGTACGTCACTAGCTGTATCCCGCGTTTTGAAGAGATACAGCTTTGGTGCGTTTGAATATCGTAACTCGATTGTTTGGATATATGACACTGCTGATTCTCATAATATGATGAACCAGCTCTGTTGGTATATCCAATAAGTTCGATGTTCTTCGAATCGCACTAAATATTCACTCTCAAAAGTTGATAATTTATGTTTTTGTTGAAAATATTTAAATATACATCTTCATGGGAGTTTTATCGCCACCAGAGAGATCTGTGTTCCTACGGACGTTTGTGTTCGATCTGTGAGTTCAAAAATACTTAACTATAATGCTGATGGACAATGTACACAGAGGAAATTGTGGTCATTATGTAATACATGAACCTCAATTTCCTGGATTCCACAGAATAATGCTCTTCACTGTGCTATACGTGAATTATAGAGGAATTTGATCTTTATAAACTCAATGCAGATTAAAAGTAAGCCCCGATCGTCAATGGCTATCTGATCAAATTAAAAATATTATAAATATAGAGGGTTTTTCCATTCAAAAGGACCATAAAATGTGTAACCGACACTAAATACAATAAACACCTTTACAAAAGTACAGTCAAAGTATTGGTTACTGTATAAACTGCACGTTCTTTGCATAGCTAGACTAAACAAATTAATTCAATACAATGAAATATTTCCAACAATACTCCGCAATGTGTTACCATGAAACACTTAAGAAAGAGATGAAATATCTCAATAAATATTGAATGTACTTTCTCGTTATTGTTCAATCATCTCAATTTGAATCGTATCATTTTTAATGAATATTTTTAAAAAGCATAACGCATGTATTTCAATAGATTTGGTTAAGTTCCATGAAAAATCAATCATAAGTTTCATGAAAAAATAATAGCATAGTAGCCCGCAACATAAACCAAGCATATTGAACATTTTTTATGGAATTTATGATTTGAAAAATCACTCAATATTTTTGATTCGCCCACGTAAAAGGTGATATAAAATTTAATTTTATATTAAATGTCAAAATTTAAGTGATTTCTATCAATAACGACCATATCATTACATTGATAGCATCTGTCACTTTGAAATATTAAACGCATTTAAGCATGAAGAAAATGGACAAATAATGGATTCAATTAATTTAATAGATACTTATTCCTATCAATATAATAGCAGGTGAATAATAATAAATTTTATGATTGATATACCTATTCAGTTCTTGAGTTGTTACTGTTCTTTATGAATTCAGTTAAATGTGATTTCAACAATAAAAAAATGTTCTTAGAGTAACAGACACAAATTATATATTTAACAAAAAGCGTAATGTAAGATTTATACTCGGAACTGATAAATTAATTGAAATTTACATCACAAAATAATTAAAAATTAATACATACATTTCGTGTGTATTAATTGACGCAATCATTTTTTTTACTCATTTTACTTTGAAGATACAGACTATTTGTGGTTGTTAGAACCATTTTCTCAAAGAATTTCAACACATTTTAACATACTTTTAAGCTCCTATGTGTCAAATCAAGAATCAGAAATTTTAAGGTTATTATATTAACAAGGTAAGTGTTTAATAATATTCCACAAATATTGTGTCTCAAATACATACATACATATTTCATTTATAATTTCTCAATTAAGTTGATGGGCCATGCTAATACTTACAAAAACAACGTATAATTGTCGAAAAATACCGTTATAGAATACATGTGTATCATATAAAATGCTTTATATACTTTTCCTGAGAACTTATGAAGGGGGACGCTGCCCCTCTTGACCCCGTACATGGGCGTCGGAGTTGTCTTATTCTTCTGCGATTAAAGTTATGCCCACATTGTCAGTCTGAAGAATTATGGCAATTAAAATCCCTTAGGCAACGAGTTGGAAATGGAATTTTTCGCGAACAGACTCGAGTAATGATTTCCTGGGGCTATGCCTTGAATGAAAGAATATATTCTCATAAAACACCTACATTGTATTTAATACAATAACTTCGATTGGATAGCTAACACACATCGCTTAATATATATATATATATATATATATATATATATATATATATATATATATATATATATATATATATATATATATATATATATGAATGAGATTGAATTCTCGCTTAACTCTTGGTGAAACATAATTGAATATTAAAATAAATTAAACTCTTGGCTTAATGTTTCACGATTTATTTAACAATATGTATAGTCAACATGTTTCGAGCGTTAGCTCATTTTCAAGAGTCTTGAAATGAGCTAACGCTCGAAACTATGTTGACTATACATATTGTTAAATAAATCGTGAAACATTTTATAAAACATTAAGCCAAGAGTTTAATTTATTTTAATATATATATATATATATATATATATATATATATATATATATATATATATATATATATAAAGAATAATCGAAATTTAATTGGAAAGAATTGATTAATTTCATATTAAATTAACCGTATAATCAAGTCAAGCAATTTAGTCATGATAAAATCGCACTCAGACTTGGTTTTGAAGACCTGTTTAACTCCATTTATATAAATCAAGGCAGCAGATAGGAATCAAGCATCGAAATCGAATTATTCATTAGTTTAAACCTGCTATTTTACATATTTACATCTATTGAGATAAACTTTAAAAACTCCCACGAACTAATTTTCTGTTCAGATTGCTGTTATAGGTTTGAATCTATCTAGAATGACAATTTCTCATTTAGCGGCTGCAGCATGCTCACTTATTATTATTTTGCTCCAAGTAGTTCAACCAAATAGCCTCAACAACATAATGAAGGGAACGAAAAAAATCCTACGATAACTGAAATATTTTCCGAAAAATTAAAAAGATGACCAAAACTAGAACAATATATTTGGATACAGGACTTGGCATCTCCATAAACCTTTACCAAGATAGCTGGATACTCCCAAAACAACAAATATAACTACCAAACAACTGGAGCTGAGTGATTTCATTCTTCTGGAAACCCAGTTTTAAGTGCTTCTCTCGCTGAGGAGAGAACTAGAAGCAGATGAAAGTTTAGATTAAACTAGATATCCTCAAACCTAGATGACCTTAGATAACGTAAAAGTAATTTCAGATTAGAAAAACTCCATTAGAAGCAGTGGAGAGCGACGTATGCCAGTAGGAGAGCTATCACCCTAAGAAAACAGTGCATTGACTATGAACCATCCCTGCTCCCTATTCAAAATACATCAGAAGGTTTCTAAAAACCCATAGGAGAAATTAAAACTGCTGTTGATTGCAGAAAGTAAAATCATATACTTATTATGCTCAAATCACAACCGAAATTAAATCACCTTAATAATGATGAAAATTTGCAACAGCCTTCAAGATCCTGCAGCGAATAAACATAAAAATCGAACAAAACCACTTCCTGTGAATTTATACGCGTACAAAATTGGACTGGTAGGCACAGACATGGAAAAAAATGTAAAACCTTGAATATAATGTAAAAAACTTGTTATTTGGGTTGGATCATGAAGAGTACCAAGGAAGTTGTGTTCTATATCAGTTAATTTATCAAGAAAACCATTTTAATTCACGTTACGGCACTGGTTTGAACTCGGGATTCAGAAAGAAGGACAGATAGGACACCTTAACGATACCTTAAATGCAAATAAGGTGTTTCTTGACTACAAATTCCTCAATATTCTTATAAACAACGTAGCAGGTAGGAAAAATGTCGTTACTGTGACAGGTGTCATAGTTAAGAAGATAAAAGGCACGTGATGCCGGCAGAAATATCTAAGAAATCTCACTACTGAAAACCGCCCGTAGTTTCTTTCGTATTTGAGAACCTGTTTACATAGAACGGACATTTGTCAGATATTATGTTCAACGAGGCAACAAATTATTGACAAACATTTTGGATTGAGAGTGCCAATTTAGGTAGCATATTCTCCGAAAATAGTTGCTGGTAAAATGCAAAAAATAGTCAAAAATTTCTATTCATAAAATATCATTTTTAAATAGAATTGTCATTGAATAACTAGAAATGTATTCAATACTATTTTTCACCAAGTGGACTTTTGTATGTATGTTACAATTTTGAAAGTTTTTAGTATCAATATCATATTAATGATATTGGACCAAAGGAGTAATTTTGCCAAATAAGATAAGAAATAAGATAGTTTATTAGTACGTAAGTCAAAATACATCGAATGTATACGTCAATAGAGGTAGTGAAATACACAATGAAATTATTAGTCCATAACAAATAATACATTGCAAAAGTACAAGAACATAAGAAAAAAAATTTTAAAAAACATGAGTTATAAATTTAGAAAATGGAGTACATGCCCCACTATTTCACTAGTCTTGAATAACATCATTATAATTCATAAATTTGAAAATATATTCCTAATTGAAGTGGGATAAATATCGATCCTAGAGCACAGAAGTCTTAAAAATTCACAGAGTTTGTAGACATATCAAAAAGATACTATTGCATGGAATCGACACTCGTTTTTATCGAAGAATTGCAAGATGTCATCTTGAAATATCAGGTTATTTGGACAGATAATTGCTTCAGCCTCGTTGGGCACTTTTTGGTAGGAAAAAAATCTTACATGTTCGCGTCACCGACATGCTGGTAGCAATATATCTGTAGCTATACACTGACGTATTATGCTTAGATAAATCTTATCTTTTATTATTATCTAAATCACGATTGGGCCGATACTTGATGAAAATCTAAATACATAATTCAAATAAAACCAAGTAGTTTTCTGATTTTTACTATAATTGAGTTAAAACATAACAATATTGTTTCGCCAACACAGTGGCTTCATCAGATGTAGATGATAAACTGATTTTATTTGATAACTGATTTTATCTTATATCTGATAACTGAGTTTATCATCTACATCTGATGAAGTCACTGTGTTGGCGAAACAATATTGTTATGCTTTGACTTAATTATAGTGGAAATCAGAAAAGTATTTAGTTTTATTTAAATTATTTCTTACTTGGGTTAACATAAGCCTATTGTGTCTTTTTTAGAACACAATGAAATAATTGAAAGTACAAAACTATTGTTGAAATTAATGACAATGATGCAATGAAGATAATGTTAAAAATCAAGTACATTGAAATTTATGTAAATACAAATACTATCCAAGAATACTATTATTATTCATGAATTATTATTTCAATTAAATTCTATTTATATTTTGTCACGATCTTGTACATTTCCTAAAATATTTGAATAATAAAAACCATATAAACATGCATATAATTGTTGCTCGGAGTGTCAAAGATGTGAAAATCAGATTGATGTTAATAATTATTTTAATCCAAAGTTAATGAAGTTTCAAATCATAAAAGTTCTAAGTTTTAGTATTAAAACCTCTGTAACCCATCAATTTCAAAGCCCCTGCCTGGGTTAAAATTTAATTGCGACTGATTTCGCCATAACCATCATCAAGGTTCAAAGGCAACCCATAAGAGTTCCTGGTTCCAACTCAAAAATCAAAAAAAAATTGATTTTGTCAAGAAATTGTTGGGTTTGTCAAAATTTTTTGTTTCGCCTTCCGAAAAATTCGAATAATTTTTTAATGTCTACATATAATTTTTTTTATTGAAAACTGCACCCTCTTTTCGATTTAAAAGATAGATGTGAAAAAGAAATTCCATTATATACGAAAATTGTCTAACATTTCCACCTTTTTTCTAGATATTCAATTAACAGAATAAAGTTCGTGTTCTTACTTGCAAACTTGAAATAACTTCCTAATTACAGAAGAATTTTGGCGCCGATGAATAATATGAAGCAAATAACTAGGAATGTTCGCCGTATCCTACTTGATTGACGTCTTCAGAACCCATAGTGGTCCAGAAATATATTTCCTGGTAACTTTCCCGAAACGATTTGGCAAAGCAACGTTTGTCGCATGCCAGTTTCTATTAGAAACATCACACATTTAATGCATTTGTGCAATTGGAAGAGAAAACAGTGTGACAAGATAACTGACGATTTTTCGTGAATGAAAAATGTTCCATTCGAGATAAAGAAAAGGATTGAGGGCATTAAATAGAATTATAACACGATTTTCATCCAAACTGCACATTTACCATCTGTACAAGCGTCACAATAAACAAATCAAAAATGATACTTAAATGAAGACTTAAGTAATATCAATGAAGGCTTCAGTAATCTTTCCTTCTTCTCTAAAGAGCACAATCTGACGTTGAATCAGTCTAAATGCAATTTTCGAGTTCCGATACTGGAAATCGATTGCGAATGAGCATATTTCGATTAAAATTGATGATTTTTGATCCATTATGAACAAAAATATTAATAAGTTCTACAATAATTACAATTTTCACTTTAGTTTATATAACCCACAACTTAAATGTATTATAATTAATAAGAACACGATTTAAATAATTGAAATGAGTAATTAGTCGCAATTTTCACAGTAAAAGTGCTTAGAAGATTTGACCAAAAGATTGGAATAAGAGTGACCTTGGCTATACTTCGATTTATGACTAGTACAGTATCGTAAAGAATTCAAGTCTTTTTCATGACTTCAGATTCATTGCTTCAACTGTTAATAGAAGTTCTTTTATTGAATTGATTTGTTTCATTTTTAAATTCTTCAATTCCTCCACTTTTTTCCACAGATCTTCAATTTCTGAAATTTCATCTTCCTCTTTCTTCAGAGCTTTTGCTCGGCTATACCAATATGTACTTAATATGAAATAGATAGCAATTGACTCTCCAGTTAATTCTGCAATCATATATGTCGCCAATTTGACTGATTGTTCGCGATTTAAAACTTCAATTTTAGCAGGTGCACCCCATTTATTGAGAATCCACATCTTCAGTTTACTTTCTAAATTGTTCTGAAAATTTGCTATCGGTACCAATACTGTGTCGACAAAATACTGATGATTTTTAGCTCTCGCGAGAACAAAATTCATGAATGGTTTCGAGCCTTTTACTGCGGTATATTTGAGAAAAAGGAAAGTAAGCTTCATCATTATAATTCCCATGATTTTTTAAATGATAATAACAACTTTGTCGACAGGGAAATTATGCTAACGTCAGAGGTTCTATAAATTTGTATTTATGATTCAGATTGTCATTAAAACTGACAAGTATGCGATTTAATGACGTTTGACGTTGTGTAATCTGTCATTTTTCAAACTATGTTTCAAAATGGTTTCTATGAGAGTCTATGAAAGCTGCTGATTATATCATCTTCTATCAATAAAGGTAAATGAACTAGTAACTAGCCCATTGGATTTCCCATGGAAATTCTAATTGGAAGAAGAAGAAGAAGAAAGGCAAATGAAAATAGAACGCCGGATATCAGACGTAATTTCCGAACGACTAGATAAAATTGGACAACCCTTTTTTGTGTTCGTTATGAAAGCAAACTGAAAATTGAATCGAAATTTTCGAATCTTTAAATTTGTGAGGTGAGTGAGTGAAATGTCAATATAATGACCAAATATTGAAAGATTAACGACAGTTTTTCAGGCAACAGTTGTCAACTTCAAGAATATTAATAGTATGGAGAGCTTGCCATTATTTCATAGAAACGACATTTGCTGTGTGTTGATGCGTATTTAGAGGTTTAGAACGTGGTATTATTTATTGTTATTGATAAGAAAACGGCACCAATGATGGATCAAAATATTATAATCTTCTTTCTCGTTTTGATAAAGTGAGAGATCTTGGTATAGTCTTCGATCAGAAGCTTTCCTTCATTCCACACATCACCCAACTTATTTCATCTGCCTCGAAAATATATGGATTCGGTATACGCAATGGCAAATATTTGAATAATTTCTCAACATTCATAGGACTATTTAATACCCTAATCCGTAGGAAGTTGGAGTATGGCGGCAGCATGATCTGGCATCCCATTTACACTTGCCATCAACGCCATCTTGAGGCCATTCAGAGAAGGTTCTTGAAATTCTTAGTTTGGAGGAAGGATAAAGTTTATCCACAGAGAGGAGTCAATCATAACGAATTATTGAGTCGATTTAGTTTCATTTCATTGCAGGGTAGGAGAGAAACTTTATCACCCAAATTTTTGTACAAATTACTGCACAACAGTATTGATTGTCCTCATCTCTTGACCGCTTTTAAATTCCGTGTTCCTAGGCAAAATTCTCGTACTACAGAATTATTCCACCTAGAGACTCCAAGGACTAACTCGCTAATACAATCCCTCATTTTGTTTATGTAGTCTACATTCAATAGAGTTGCCAATAATTGTGACATTCATTCACTTTGACTCCATAGAAGTTATTATTAGGAGTTATGTGAACAAAGGAAATTGACTAAAATGAATTGATTTATATTGAGTTCATTGTAATATTTCATTAAACGCTATTATTTAGTTATTAGTTAATTACTATTGTTTCTTTTGTAGATTAGTTTGAGCTTTTCATTATATCTCTTTCATTTTATTTATTCAGTTATTATTCAACATTATGTTATTACTTTCTGTAATTGGATATTACACCTGTTGAGAATAAAGAACTCATTATTATTATTATTATCTAATAATAGTCAAGTATATGACGACGAAAAATATATTGAAATTAAGTTTTCAATAAAGAAACGTAGCCAGATTTTCAACGAAATTTCGAAATCAAGCATTTATTTTTTAAACTCATATATTTAATGTGGAGGTATAAGTAATAAGTACCTGCTACGAAATTACCTCCAGTTTAACTAAATAATCGATAGGTTGATCACTTTTGATACTTCAAACGTATGCATATATGGAATTATTAATAATCCAACTCATTTGAAATTACTGGAAGTGTTACAATTTCTTAGTCCTTAGAACTCCCTACCCCCAACTCCAAACGGGATAGAAAATAAAAACATAAATATTATAGCACAAATAACAGAACTTTCTTTCAGAATTTTTGAAAATATTGACAAAGATAATATGTGGGCGTAGAAAGTTGGCCAGGTCAGCTAGTAGGTATAATTTGGAAATAATGGGGCAGACAACTCTTCTATGAAATAGAAAATGTATAAGTCATCCAATTTATCCTTCATAAAGCATAATTGAATAGAATCTTGAATATGAAGTCAATATTAAAAAATTTCTAAACCACTTACAAAAAAACTTTATTATATAGAAGAGCTGAATGACATTTTTGGGGCAGGTATTTCAGGAACCCTGAAAAGTTGTAAAATACATTTTCTATGTTATCTGAATACAAGGCCGACCGCTGGTTGCAAAGTTGTGAAAGTTTGGGGTTATTTAAAACAAAACTCTTTTTAGTCGTTTTGTTTTTCATATCTTCAAATTACCTATAATTGAATATTATATAATTACAGTATATAACATTACATTACACCATATTTACATTACATCACACTATAATTATATTATAGAATATACATATTAATTGAAATAATATTATATATAATTTTTTTATTTTCTTATATATTTAATTCGTACATATTAGAATGGCAAAACGCCTCAAGAATTGTTTTATTTCAATTCCAAATTATTAAAATTTCAAAATATTTCAATATTTAAATTTAAATATTATAAAAAATTTATTCAACAAATTTTCGAGGTGCCTTTATGTTTATAAACCTATGCTTATTAGATCTACACATTTTTCAGTTATATATATATATATATATATATATATATATATATATATATATATATATATATTCACCTCTTGGAAATTATGCAGTCCTCAGGTTTAAACCGAATCGATGCTAACGAAGAAAGAATTACCGCTCCAAAGGGCCTAAAAGCTAATATGGATGTACTATAATAAAAGGTGCATTTCGACAGGCGCCAAATTGAGGCATTGTTTTTCTAAGGCATTATTTTTTATTATTTTAAGTCACAATTATTCTTCCAGAAGCAATCTAAGTAACTGAAGCAATGGTTATTGACGGTATATCAAGAATTAGAGTAATGGAAAAACAAAAACGAAAAATTCTCAGAAAGGACCAATCAATTGGAACGCATTTGGATGGAAAGACCTCAGAACGAACTTTATCAAAGAACAAACAAAAACGGAAGAAACTAGAAGATGACGATCTAAGTTTTCTCCACATGTTTACTAGATGATCCAGAATAACGAAGAAACTAGTCGATATAGTAACAAAGAGTAAATGCGACACAGAGTGTCTAAAGAGGTCCAAAAGGATTTGCAACAGATCAATATAAAAATCTCAAAAATCACACGGAGTGTCGCTTAAAATCGCAAATGTGAAGTTTGAGCAAAAATCATCGCGCCACTCTGAAGTCAAATGGACAGATGAACGGAAGAAAGAGAATTCTGAGAGGATGAAGAGTTTCGATAGGCAAAAAATCTGAAGCAAGAGCCCTAAAATTGCGAATTCAACTTCAATTCCTCACCTAATGGGAAATAATCGTTATAATAATAATAATATTATACATATTTGATAGTTTGATCAACTGAAGTATCCTAAATGATATAGAATTGTATTAACGAAGATAATGATTATTTGTTGTAAGGAACTGAACTGAACTAATGATATATACTATGTAAGCATCAATAAAATAAAGTTTTAATTTCAGTTTCGTATTAACAGTAGCCAAAATCAAGCTTCAGGATCATTTGGCATCGCAAAGTCAGAATTTTATTCATCGATATCGGAGAATCAGTGAAAGCCTCATACTTTTTTTCAATATTCACTGGCGCCATATTTTAAGTATTGCCTTAAGCGTTTTCAATACAAGAATGATAAAATGATTGTTATTAGATGTTTGAAACAGCCTACGCAGTTCTTTGGCAACTTTTTCTAGTAGAAATGATGGCGAGGCCGTCCCCATCGAACCATATATAGTTTGACTTGACACTATACTTATCATGCGATTTGTGAGACTTTGCTTTGAATATTGATCGTTTTATTGTAGGATCTTTAATATGCTGAGAGAATAGTTAGCATCCCGGACACTAGCCGTTTCCGTGTTGTTTTTTGCCGGCAGGTAAATATTTAGTTACGGAACTATGTCTATGTGCAAATTAGACAAATTCCTCTTAGCTATTATTATTCGAGAATAAGCCCCATACGAGGCAATTTATAATTTAAATTTTGCTATCACATTCCAATATGATTAATATGTTTTAAATAAAAACACTTAGCTTGGTTTCACAAAATTTATAATAAATACATAAAAAGTATTTCGGGGTATTTCCCCATTTTCAAAAGTTAAACTGGTTTAACTTTTTACTGGTTACTTTACGGGTGTAACTTCAACTGGTTTAACCCAGTTCATCTTTTGAAAATAGTGTAACAGCCCGAAACAACTGTTTATTATAAATTTTGTTAAACCAAACGAAGTGTTTTTATTTAATATATTAAACAATGTTTAATGATAAATTGTCTTTATTGCCAAATAGAGAAAGAGAAAAGGTGCAGTCTAGCTGAAAGCTACCCAACTTAACCTCTATATAATAAAATAATACATGGAATTCCCAATATTTTAAAAGCAAAAGGAAGCGAGAATTAATAAAAGAAGCAAGATATTCAAAAGGAAGAAAACATAACATTATAAAAAGAATAATTGAGTAAAAATAAAATAACAACGTAAATTAATTCCAAACAAGAAATAATGATAAGAACAAATAACGCAAGAGTACTACATTCAATTCTGATTACCGAGAAGAAATTGAAATTGTTTCACCAAGAGATCAGCGAACATTCAGTCAATTTTTTGATTATTAATGTTAAAGATTAAGTTAATTTTCTTAGGACACATTCGTCACACATTATGAAATTTGAACTGATAATAATAAAAATCATAGAAATAATACTATATTTCAAACAAATCAGTAAAGAAAAATATTGGGTATATAAACAGGGTGTTTTAAAAAGTAGTACTTTTTAAGGCGGTAATTTATCAGTATAATTCCCAAAACATACGTTTGGAAATACATTTTTTTAAAGATGCAAAGTACAAAAGCTTTTGTGTCAATAATGGTTTTTTTTTTTATTCAAGTCAAGTAACTATTTCCGTACTGATTATTTCGGAAATTCTCCCCGTATTTAGCCTAGAAACAGGGTACCTATTTCAAATAGAAGTGGGGTGCTGATATGATCCTATTTCTAGTTTAATTTTCAGAAATCTAATAAAACAATTGTTAAACAAAGATTTACACATATATTAAAAAGAATACTGCATGACGTACGTTTCGATTAGATTCACCTTTTTCAAATGCTACGTGCAGACTGCAGACGTCAGACTGGAGACGTTAAGAATATTCATTAATATTAATCAGTATATGTTTTCAAGGATATAGTCTCAAACTTAATATAATATATTATAAAATTTATACATTACATACATTATAAAATTTAATCGTATATATATATATATATATATATATATATATATATATATATATATATATATATATATATATATATATATATATATATATAATGTATTTTTGTGAGCATACAAATGTACCTAAGATCTATGAACACTGCTTACATCAGAAGAATATCTCAAATATCTGAATGAACGATATTTATCTATTTACTTAGATGTAAATCTATTATAGATTCAGTGAAGTACTTAATATAAATGTTGCTCAGATGAGTGAATGTCTTATATGGTCGGCTATAAATATTAATTATCTAGATAATTATGGTACTATAATGTAGGAAACAAAGTTAGTTGAAAAATTTTTTTCAAATTAAAACCGATGAGAAACAATTTCAGAATTAACTATTTCCAAATTGAACTGAACTCAAATTATATCTACTTGATCTGATGGTTCATGATTAGTGATAGTGATCAAGTGAACTGAACCTTAACTAAAAGAAGAAAAGTAGCCGAAATTCAGCGACATAATATGCCTTATTTCAACTTAAAATATCACTTAATGCGATATCACTATTGATGCGATAACACAAGCTTAATAAACATAGAATAACCTAGATAATCAAATAATCAAAATTTTATGTTCCTAACCTTTCATATAAGTAGTTAGTTATTATAGAATTAATTAAAATATATAGTAGGTATAGTATAGAAATATTACGATGTCATTATTGGGACAATAGAACTGATATTATCCAAACGTCTGAAATCATCAACATCTCTAAATAACTTAGTAAGATCAATTTCTTATTTAATAATGCTGATTCCCATGCTCAGTTCCCAACGAAATAACTTCATTAAAAATATCCCAGAAGTCATGGTTCATACAAATAAAAGAGATACCATTCATTTATCACCAGTAAACAAAACATAAACATGCAAAACTAACCTTAATTATCAGCAGAATTGTCAAACGTCAAAGAATTCTCGGAAAAATGTCATTATCACTGGTCAGAACACACTTAAGTATGAATTTCATAATATTAATTCACTTATGATAATACGGCATTATTTTTGTGAACGGTTTTCACATGAAAATGTTAGATAGTACCGGAAAGAACTGTTTCTTGTTACATACTAAGCGATTAACTGAACTGCTTAGTTGTTTAGCCGGTCCCTTCGTACTAGCCAGGCAACTGACTGAAATACAAGTTTTGGTTATTCTTGCAACCTACAAGAAGCCGCAAGGTTCACGGTTACAAGCTACGCTAGTGCTTATACACACAGGTGCATGGAGCTAAGGGCAATCGAATTTACATTAATATGCTATTCCAAGTATTTTACTTGTTGTGATGGTTGCCTATTAAAAATATGGAACTGGGCACTGGACTGTTGTTCAAACACAAAAATGACTCAACTGGAATTTATACAAGCACTCATTTTTATTCACCTATACACAATATGTTACTCGAACTCAAAATCTATAATTTGAAACCATACCTCAAATTTCATAATTTTAAATTCTGAAATATCGTTGATATCAATCAAAAGCTAATTTTTTTCTGATATATGTTTCATTTAAAGCGAAAAATATTTTCAATCTCTATTCTAATTTTGAATAGATCTAAAAACTTATCACCATCTATTGGAATATAGTGAATAATATTCTAACTTCATAATATTTTAGGATTCGCAATATAATTTCTTGAATCATTCAATTCACTTTTTACTTGTTATAAATTTCTTTAATTTTGAATTTACGGTTTAATACTTTTCAAGATTATGTTTAATATCAACTAATGTTTGACGGTCGTGCCATCTATTAATGAATAGTGAAAGTAGGTTTGAAAGAAATTGTTGAAGGATACTATATTTTTTACATATTATGTATTAGGGAATATATAATGAGAGTACCTGTTTTGACATATCTATTCAATAAATTAAAATTTGTGCATCTTTAAAAATAGATACTATCTACTGGTGTGTCAAAGCCTGACCAACCGTAGTAGCTAAGTCAAAAACAAGATAACAATACATCCACCAACTGGGCCTTTTAGTTTATGATGAATAAAATCACTGCATTTGGATTTCCAATTTCAAAGCTTTATGAGAAGAGCACAAAATACTTAGGTGGGTAGTATAAATAATTTGAATTCAGATTAGTACTAAAGTTCATATTTTTCGGAGTTCAGAAATGTAGGTGTAGATGGCGCTAAGTTAATCAATTTTCAAATATTTTGTGCAACCATTGACTTTTTGGGTGTTGTCTATATTAACAACGAGTAAACACCTGACTTTTTGGTCCTAATTTTCCGTACAACTTGAGTGGTGATGGTTTCCCAATCACTAAGTAAGATAAAATCTTTTTATATTCAAATCTAGAGAACTGGCAAATTATAAATATATATATATATAGTATAGACCTTTTGCTCTTGCTTATTGTTGGTGGTCAGTACAGCTTGACGTCAGAATACAGGTAACCACTTCTATACTAATTTCAAGTGAAAAATGAGAGACAGAAGTTTTCAAGAAAGAAACATGCTAGACTCAAACAAAGCTATTTGTTGAATAAATCAGGTAATTAAAAAACTAAATCGCTCAGCTGTGATATAGCAAATAGCAAGTTCAAATGATTTCTTTCATTTTCCAACATAATGAGGGCAGCCATATTATGCTGAACATACCTAGAAGCAATAATTTACCAAATGAAAACCCATTTGGATTCTAGCTAACGCATCCGCCATTGTATTAATTGTGCTACAAACGATTTATCAGTTCAATGAGCTTCAACCATCAACTTGTCTAGCACGTAGACAGCATTCATATATGGAAATGATACTAATCTCCAGGAAGATGTGGCAATACGAATGAGGTCTGACCACTTGAATGCCACTACGACTTTAAAAATGCACTAAATGAATTGAATCTGATTCGAACAAAAATTGTTAAGAATTGAATATATCATAGCTCCATCTATAGAAATTAATTGATACCAAACCTTCAGATTGTAAAGAAGCCTCAAATCTAATATGAATAAATTCTTTTATGTCAAAATACTTATTTATTTTTTAAATATTTGTTCATGTATACATTTTCTATTTTATTTGAACTTTGCATCTTGTTCATGACGTAAATGAAGTTTTTGTGGAATTCGCTTTCGTGTTGGTATTGTGGTAACAGCTCTATAATAAGTAAACTATTAGGCAATGAGCAATCGATTTCTAGCATTTTTGCTAATAATTTCATCAAATTAATATTATAATTATCATCTTTCAAGAGTTTTCTTAACGATTTTGAGAGAAATTCTTTGAAGAAGCCAATAATTAAGACTCCATATTCAACCCTCAAATACTTGAACATTTGTATTAACTCTCGTGCATAGAAATTCTCATCGTCCTTATTATTATTATATTTAAGTACCATGAAATCCAGCATTAGATGCTCTTCTAGGGTGTCATTGATGGAGAACACTTTCTTCCATTCTTCAGACAGTATGATAGGAAATTCTTCCGGTATAGGAACCCTTTTTGTTTCTACTCTCATAATTTTGTCGAATATATCTTTACAAATATTATAGACAAAAAACTTCGCACCTTTGCCAAATGATGTATCCCAATGTTGTTTTTTGTAAACCTGCATCATTTTCAAAACATTTCGCACATTTTCCCTCATATTAGGAGCATATATTAAAAATTGAATAGTAAAACCAACACAAGCAGAATTTTTTGTGTATTTCTCTTCAAATAACCTTTTACTGATAATATCTGTACAGAGTTCGGTAGGTAGTAATCTCATGTCGTCATCTGCAATACTGTGCAGCAAGTTATCGTAATGGACATTCATTGATTGCTCCAATTTCAATTCTAAATCATCAAGAACATCACATACTTTTTTCATGAACTTGCTTCTATATTTCTCTGGGATTATGTGAACATTCGACAAAAGATTCAGTGATTCCTCTTCGTAATGAGATAAACTAGTCATATATGTTTCCAAGATTTTCCAAAATATCTCCTCTGGATTTTTGAGAAAATATTTATATGTACTGGTAAATAAATGCTTTCTTATCGAATCGTTATCATCATTCTCCAAAAGTTGATCAGCCAGTTCTTTGTTAGTTTGCAAAGGAAATACTAAAGCAGCTAAGAAGATTGAATGTTTTCGTGCAGAAACTGGTTTTCTCAGTAATTGATCCAAAACATCTGCTAAAAATTTTTCTGGAATTCTGTTGAAACAACTGTATAGAGAAAATAGAGATGGTTGGAAATAGTCACCCCTGCAATATTTCAAAAGAATCGGCAACGCTTTCCATTGACATGCAGAAAATCTGACAGATTTTGCTAAGGCAATTTGAATCTTGTGTATATTTTTCTCTTCTAGGCTTGCTGTCATCAAATCAAGTTTGTCAAATTTCGGCACATACTCATCGAGTAGTTTCAAATATTCAGGTTTAGGTAAAATTGATGCTAATAGAGATGCGATTTTATCCTTTACTTCTAGGTTTGGATCTATAAATTTTCCTAGAAAATAACTTGATATCATATGTGTTAATTTTGTATGTTCGTACTTCTTAAAAAATTTCGTCAAGCAATACGTTGTTTTATCAAACAAACATTTAAAAACATGATCTATGTGTTCTTCAAAAATATCAGGTTTATATTTCAAGAACCATTTTGTCAGTGTTACATTTTCTAGTCGTGCCCCTTCCCCATTGAAATATACTTCTGTAAAATGTTGATACATGTTTTCCCGGCATACCAGATAGTTCATTGAAAAACACTGATCACTTTCATAACACACCCAATCGAAATTTATTGACCTTTTGACAGATTCTATAATTTCTTTGTTCTCAGAGACGAATATAAAATCATGTGGATGTCGTTTATTCCAGTCCCTTATTGCCAAAGTAACTTCGATACTAGAATGAAAATCACTTCTTTGAAATCTGTTTTGTTTTAAAGTTAGTTTTAAAAATTCTCTTTGAAATTCAACATCTTCAAATTTAATATTTCTTAGAGAGAAATTATCTGACTTCAAATATATATCGACCATTTTCCCAAAATCCCTTCCGTTTTTGTAGAGGTATTTTGAAAATTCCAAAACGATAGGATTATGTATAGGCAGATCTCTAATATCCTGAATAAGGATAATTTCGTGAATATATTTCCAATGTTCATCTGTCAACTCATTCAATTTAAATTTATCGTAAATCACACGAAGAAAATTATATAAAACTGTGCCGTCGGTATTTCTGAATCTCTTGAGAAAAAATTTCAGAATGTCTAAAAATGCATCATAATCGTTATTTACACTACAACTTGTTACAATGTATTCCAACAATTTTTCTCGAAGTTTTATATCATCACATCTTATCAGTTGTTCTTTCAATTCCACAACTGCTTTCGAAGATCTTTTGTATTTTATATATTCAACTTTATTTCCGAATTTTTCAACCCACTTTTCTCTTTCTTCCACATCCGGAATCACTTCGAGGAGGTTTTCAGTAATGAATTTCTTATTTTTAAGTAAACTTTTCTCGTAAACGTCCTCAAATACCCTTCGATATAAGTTGTACCTCTTCCACTTTGGATAATGACTAAGAAGACCAAATGCTGCCGACTTCATCAGATGTGATAATTTTCTGGGGAATGTTGCTGTTAAGAACTTCTGAAAATCGACTCCTAGCTCACTAACAAAAGCATTCTTGTGGAATATATCCAAATGAAGATATTTTTGTGGGTCTTCTAATATGGCTTCCTTATTCTTCGATACAAATAGTTTGGTAGTTCTACGTCCTAATGGATATGAGGAAAAATTATACTGAAGCAATAACTTTACGTAAAGAGAAGGATTTTTACGTGAAAGGTATTTGGTGAAATTTGATAACCTATGTATATCACCTCCTCTTCTGTAATACTCTTCGTAATAGAAATTTATTAGAGACGGATCTTTATCAGCCAATAACTTCAACTGGGTGTTCGATAAGTTCAATCCTCTTTTCACAAGAATATCTTTTATTTTATCATTCGAACAACCAGGAAGCAAAATTATGACAGGTTTAAGCCCATATATCTCTAGTAAGCGATCAAACAAGTCATTTATAAGCTGATCATTTTGCAATTTGAGAATTTGTTTCAGAATTTTTGATCTCACAACAATGGATAATCGCGGAAACACATGTTGCACAAATTCTTCACATTTAATATCCTTAAACAGCCCCTCTATGAACCAAGGCTGCCTTATTATTTTATTAGCAGCAATGTCATTTCCCCTCTTGAGTACTTCTAGTAAATCAAAGGTCCTTCGAAAATACAGAAGAAATTCCAGCTTGTAGATTTCTTCTAGGTATGTTTTTGGTATAAGATTGCGATTTATTTCCTTCAAAATATTTTCGTCCATGTGAAATGATTTGTGACTATCAAATAGGAGAAATAATGATTTTTTCTTCTCTTTCAAAATTGTGCCTTTCAAATCATGGAACTCAAGTATAAAATCTTCTGCCATTGCAAAACGTCCAAGGATTCCTAAAAAATTTGTTACGTATTAAAATTAGTTTTTTTTTTCAATTTCCTTCAATTTTTATATGCACATATATATATATATATATATATATATATATATATATATATATATATATATATATATATATATATATATATATATATATATATATATATATATATATATATATATATATATATATATATATATATATATATATATATATATATATATATATATAAATATGTATGTATCCTATGAAAAAAACTTCGAATTGCTTGAAAATATATTCAGTGTTTGTAGAAATACTAATTTTACATAATAACAATAAAAATAATTTTACTTGGCATTATAATTTTTTTACTATTCCAAGAAGTAGTTACAACAAATAGTTAGACCAAGAAATGAAATGAATGGAACTAGTTCTATACTTGAGAGGTAAATCAGCAGAACTCTTCCCGAAACACAAGAAGTTCAAGAAGATTATGTACATTTAATGAAATTATTAGACTCTTGGTATTGAGACAAGAACGAAGAAATACTTTACTCAAGTAGAAGGCAATAACAAATGAAACAATCCAGGAATTTCAAGTCGAAGTTGAAAAACTATCTCGGTTAGTGTTCTCAATATCTGGTGAAGACATGCTCGAAATATTCAGCATTCCCCATTCTTTCATTAATTCGTAGTTCAAAAGGTAGTGAACTAATTAATATCCTTAAAATTGTGTGATTCTGTCACTTAAACTCAGCGATATGTATTTAAGTAATAGAATCATACTAGATGAATAACTAGAACAGAATAACTGGATGATGTTCAATAAACTGAAACTAAATAGTAACAAATCTAAATGTATGATACTAGGATAATTAATTGCAGTAAGTTCGTGAGTGAAAGATATGTTTTAAGAATTAGTAATAAGTCTCTCAAATTTGTAAATGAAGCTAAATATCTGCAGTTTTGTGCAGAAAACTTGAGAAACAATCGGTTATCTTTATAGGTTGTGCAAGCAACTCTCACGGTGGAACAAAAAAATTTTATATAATTATATGATCTTTCTTAGCTTTCATTATTGTGCTTTCTTCTTGAGAGTATACGACAATAACATCCAAAAGATACAGTTCCTTCAGAATAAGTGTATGAGATTTTCGTTATCATTTGATAAGCGTACCCCGATAAATCTTATGCTTAGTGTACTGAAATTCCTGAGCGTTCGAAAGCTTGTAAATCAATCGAATCTGGTTCTCAATTACAAAACAACGCACAATAAACACCTTTGTGTTTGCAGAAATTTCTTAAACGGTAATCAGAGTCGTTGAATTGCGGATCGCGCAGGATTTTCATATTGACAGATATACAACAATCTAAAACGCGATGCAAAGAACATATTTATAGGAGGTCTGAAAAATTATAATAAGTTCCCACTGTTTGTTAAGTTATATAGCTCTGTAAGAATTTTCAAAATTATATTGCAAAAAATGTTCTTTTGCATTTAGAATTATCTTTTCGTATTTTCTGTTGATATCCTTCATGTAGTACCTACTGTTTTAAATTAGCAATTTGCTAAATAAATTAACATGATTATCTTCTAGGAATAAATCTTTCTAGAAACAGTCGTTTGTAAGAAGCACGGTATACTAGAAGGTCGTCAGAAGATAGGACGAAAGTGTAGATAAAGTAGTGAAAATAACGAATTAATAACCTGCAAAAATATTAAGTGGTCTTAATGGTTGCAGATTCATTCAGTCTAATCATTATGGGTAAATTAATGTATTCAGTATATTTTTACATTACCTTCACCTCCTTTACTCATCTTTTTTATTTGAATAATTATTGAGTATATTTTTTTGATGAGCTATGGCATTATTTTATTTGCAATCATTGTAATATTATATTATATTGTCATTTTCTACAACGTACTTCATTCAAATTCACTCACTGAGTGTGATATTGGTTTTCCCACAGCACAGATTATCTTCTGCATATTTTCACCAATTTCATCCCTGCATATCGAGTTCGACATAAACAGATGTATCACGCCCATGCGCATACAACCGAATTCCGATGTTACTATACGGATATGGAAATAACAGATAATGTTATCGTTTGAGTTCACTGGAAAAACCTAAATCATCACTTTTAACGTAATTTGATGGATGATTTTTAGCCATATTTCACATTTTCAGCACCGAAATAATGTTGTCATATCTTCAACTATATGAACACGAATTTTCATATAATATTCAACTCATTCACAACTCTTCAACTGGATACTCACAGATCGTCATAAAGCTCGTCTACTTAAAACGATTTATAACCCATTTACAGTTTTACAACTTTTTACAATTTACAAACTTTTAAAATTTACGTGTAATACATATTAATACAACTATTAAATAAGATACCAAACTTAATTGAAAATTCGCCGATCTGTTGAAGAATTATGATTTCATATAAATTGAATGAAGAACTCTCAGCTTAGTTTCAAAGAATGAACTAATCTATATAAACATAAGATAAACTGAAAATTACCTTATAAGAGACTTACCGTTATTTTTGACAGTTAACAGTTGTACAGTAATTAATTTCAGGATGGATATTATAGATATTTTATTCAAGAATATTTATTTGAATCAATGTAAACGTTGAATATGAAAACTTTCATAATACACACCAATTATCAAATGGTGGTTTGAAAATTCGTAAATAACAGGAAATAACTAGACTGGAGGGATTGAAAAACTATGGATGTCCTCAACTTATCGCAGATTCAAATTCATCGACTATTTTTCATTTATATTCGAATTTGATACTTATGAGTAAAAATTTGAAATTTATAAAAATTACTACATTTTCTCGACATATATTTTAGGTTTATAACATTTTTCCAGAATTTATACACTTTTTAAAAAGTGACTGTCATTAATATAGAATAAAAGTATATTGTTAAACATCATTAAATCAGTGTCCATGATTTCATAACAGGAAAAATTCTTTTATCGCTGATTTAAAATCCCAAAATCCCTGTTTTCGGATTGCTTTTTTGAAAAACTTGTTTTATTAATGAGATAATATATTATTTATGATTTCAACAGATTCAATTAACTTTGTCTGAATGAGTATCAAAATATTTCTCATTCATTTATATCTATGAAATGGTTATTTTTGAAACTGTGATCAGATATTCCACTAAAGCTGTCCTTTCACTATTATTTTATGGAATGAATTTTGTCTATACTTACTGCGATAGTTCTTTCAGTTTGTGTCAGAAATCTTCTAGGAATGTATGTGTTCAGAAACGTAGTCGTCTATATAAGAAGCACAGGATACACGAATGACGTCAGTAGTGAGGAAAAGAGAGTGAAGAAATATTCAAGACTATTATGTTTAGTAGAGTGATGTTTCAATAACGAAGTAGGTAGCGTGTTGAAGAGAAAAGAAGAGTGACCTTCTCAAATCTGACAGTAGTTGCTAGTAAGATTGAAGGCTTGAGCCTTGAGTTATACGTAGTGGGTTTTTTTCAGGGCCCAAAAAAATTAAAGGCAGTTTTAGATCCATAAATATTATTTCATGCATCGTTATCCGACTGGAAAAACATCTATGATCTATGGTAGGTAGTAGCCACAGCCTAACTCTACTTACAAGCCATGAACTGGCAACATCCAAGAAAGACCCACAAATAATGATGCTGTAATGGCGTTGTAATGGTTTCTGGTCATTGTTGCTGAATAAATATCTATTTAACGAGAGAAATAACATTGAAATCCAAAAATGAGTTGTGAAAAGTGCTATTGTTTGAAGTTGTGAAGAACAAGCAAAAGAAATTTTTCGCAAATGTCTTATATAAACAGGAATATCTGTTGTGTTTTAAGTTGTGCTTTTTTTTGGTTATACCTGGAGAGGTAGAAATAATACCTAACTTTTACCATCTCATAATTGTGTTAAAACAAAAATCCGCGTTTTAGTTTTTGTGCAATTTTGTGATGTATAGTGTTTAGAAAGTGCTACTGTTTTTTTTCAGCAACAGACTAAGGAATACCTTTGAAATTTGTATGTAAATAGCAACCGATTACTGATGTTTTGACTGAGTAGTTCAGACATTAACAAAAGCATTATTTGCTGGAATTGCTCCTTTTTTGTGATTAGTAGTATTGTTACCCTTTGTTAGATTTAGTAGTTATTTAGAACTTATATCTTATAGGTCTTATTCTTGATATTAGCACAAAAATTAACATGCCAAGTCATTGCTGTGTGCCTGGATGCAAGTCGAACTACAAAACTTACCTCGAGGCCGTCGAACCACCAGTTTCTGTATTTTGTTTTCCATAGGATGGTAATCTAACGAATCAATGGCTAAAAAATATTCCTAGGGCATCATTAACCCCCACAAAATATTCTGTAGTTTGTGCCAAACATTTTCCAGAGGGAGCACTTACTAGTGAAGGCATTCATTGTTTGATAGATTGATAAAGTTAAACTCAATTTAAATTCAGTGTCAAGTATTTTTCTTTATTTACTCCTGCTTATCAAAAACAGTCCACTCTCAAAGAGAATATCCAACTGAAAGGACCAGCATTGAAGAAACGTTGTGAGAAATTGAATGAAGCCTTTGAAAACTCAGATTCAATTTGTAATTTTGTCAATTTAACATTCAATTATAAAAAAAGATTTTAATATGTGAATCGTGGAATATAAAAACTTTTGAAACTAACAGCATTTTTTTACACTCTAGTTTTCCCATCCAACGTAACTGAATGTTCACAAATAAGCAGTATACAAATTATTAATCAGATTTTAGTAGATTCAGATATGCATGTAAATCTTTTATCAATAAAAATAAACTGTCTCCTAATTATTTAAAATGAATTTTACAACTGAAATTAACTAGATAGTCTTAACTGGAAAATTTGCTTGCTCGTTAGAAATATGATATCAGAATCATTCAACTGTCCCAAATTATTTTACACATCTCAATAAAGGTTTAAAGGAATTGACGCATTAAACTTACTCTCACCTGAGAATGAAAAATAATAAAATTTATAGCATATTGTCAATTCTAATTGATAAAGCGACCTTGTTGTGTACATACTAAAAAAACAACATTTGAATCGCTATAACTCAGACATAGTTCTTCTTAGAAAAAAAGTGTATCATTAATTTCTATAGATAATTGTATGATCTAAAATTTTTTGTAAAACTATTTTTTTATACAAAGTACCGTTTCGCTGAAAATTTTTCTGAAAAGGCAATTATTAACATGCAGTAGACCGATGTTCGAAGATCGATCGGTCTACCGGATTGAGCAGATACGGCGTTGCCAAGTCTATAGCTTGTAAGTAGAGTTAGGCTGTGTAGTAGCTACAACTTCGTAAGTAGAGTTAGGCCACAGAACATACCCTTAATATGGTATGTTCTGTGAGTTAGGCTGTGTAGTAGCACCACGAGTTGCGTAGTGCTACTGGATACACCACGAATTATAGTATATCTATACTTCGTGGGATACACCAACAAGAAGAGATTTAGTAGTAAGACATTTTTGTTCGGTTTGGAAGAGGAAATTCAAAAACCGCTGCCAAATCGCAATATTAAAGATGATTGTGAACATTCGAAAACTGCTACATCTCAAGTTCCTCCCGACATCTCAAACATTATAGCCCTTTTCCAGTGGACTTTCTATATCTATGGAAATAGAAATGATATACAATCGGAAAGGAAGTAATTAGGGAATAAACAGTAGTCACATACAATTTGTCCATGTAAATACATACTTAAGACTTCTAAAACTTTAATGCTCAAATGAAAAGCCATTCAATACTTGAAAGATTGATTCGAAATAGTCGACAACGAAATTATTAATAATAATAATATATGTTTGTGAAATAATTAGTTTATTATTAGATATTATTTATGAGTTCATTATTTTATTATAAGATTACACAATCTCAGAATTAATTAGATCTGTAATTAATATACGATATGAAATTTAAACAAGGTTATGTTTTGTTTAGCTCGATAAATTCTGGAAACTCAATTAAACTTGCTACTTCAAATTTCATCAAATATATGTACTGAAAATCGTTAATATTATTTATCAGATCAATGATTAAGAATCAAATTTAGTAAAATTCGCTGAAAAAAATGACAATAGTAGTCGTATTCAAACCATGACTTAGACATGATCATAATGTTTTTTGCGGCTTTTGACACTTATGGTTATTTAGCACTTTTTTATTTGTAGGGTTAGTTTTAAATAGGAGTTGGCAACTTGGTAGCTAATGTAGTTATTGATGACATTATTATAAATCAATAAAATCTGAAAGAAGAATTTTGTTGAGATACATAATACAATAAATAATCAATTAAAATTAATATAAGGAGTGGAGTGAATTATACTTTTTTAACGTAGATTGATAAAATGAGTTCGTTTCCATGAATTTCATATAGTTTTGGAAAATATATACCGCCTTCAGAATAAAAGATATAGGATAATCAAGACAAGATAATTCTATAGGTAAATTTTACTACATCTTTTGGTACAAATTTTTTATGACCTTGAAATATTTTTTACCTATACGTAGTTAACTAAAGCATTGATTTTTTGATCAATTTGTACGTATCAACTCTTGACACTGGGTAGAAACATACTATTTCGGAAATATTAAAGAATTGTAAAATTATATCTAACTGCTTCAATATTATAGTTTTGCTATAATTTAGTTTTTGACAATGATCCACTAAATGTTGTGCTAGATTTTAGCAGCTACAACTATCATTTGAAGTATTTATTTCTAAAAAACATTATACAATTATTTAATATGTTTCCTTCATTTAAATTTATTATTAATTATTTAAATTTAAGATTACCGTCTGTTCAAATAAGCTTGTTTAACAATGTTTTCATCAGACACGTTTCTGATTATTTCATTGTAGTGAGAAACTGGACCTGGTAATAATTGTATAACTATTAAAGTGATAGGTAATGAAGAATCGAGTTTAAGAATATTTACTAATAATTCCAGTAATTTTGCCATGTAGTTGTGAGTTCCCAACAGTAATATTAATTCTGCTGAAAGAAATTCTTTGAACAGCGTTGTTATCAAATCTCCATATTTCTTTCTTAAAGATGCAAATATTTTAATTATCTCACGTGCATAGAATTGTTCGTCGTGATTTTCCTGATATTTGAGTATCATAAAATCCAACATCAAGTATTCCTCTAGAGTCTCATCAATGGAGAACACTTTCTTCCATTCTTCAGCAAGTATTGAAGGAAATTCCTTTAATAAAGGAAGTCTGAATTCTTCAATATTCATAGTTTTATTATAAATTTGTTTGAAAATATTATGGATATAACACATTGCAATTTGTCTGGATGATGTATTCCAATATTTTTTTTTGTAGGCCTCCATCATGTTCAAAATATATCTAATATTTTCTCTCATTTTATCACCGTACATTAAAAACTTGATAGTGAAACTAACCCATGAACCATCTGCATCCTCCTCTTTGGTAAAATTTCTTCTAATAATATCCATACACCAGTCCGCAGACAAAAACTTAATGTCATCATCCATCACACTCTTCATTAAAATATCATAATAAATATTCATAGGTGTGTTTTCTTTCTTTTCTAAAGCACCATAAATATTACAGACCTTGTCAATGAAGGCTCTCTTATAGGTTTCAGGGATAACATGAACATCAGCCATAGCAGTCAAGGTTTCAGTTTCATGCACAGTTAAATGATCCATATATGTTTGCAACATTTTCCAAATCACATCACACGGTTTTTTCAAGAAATCTTTGCTCATGCGGGTGAATAAATGCTTTTTTATCGAATCATTATTTTCCGTTTCCAAAATATGAAGAACTAATGTTTCAACTGTTTTTGCAGGAAAAACTAAAACACTTAAAAAGATTGTATGTTTTCTTACAGACACAGCTTTTTTCAACAAAACAGCCGAAACATTTTCCAAGGATTTTTCAGGAATTCTGTACAAACAAGAGTATAAAGAAATTAGAGCTGGCTGAAAATAGTCACCTCTACAATATTTCAGGAGGATAGGAAGAGCTTCTACTTTACATGTTGAATACCTTACAGATTTTGCTAAGGCAACTTGAATCTTATGAATATTTTTCTCTTCTAGACTTGCCGTTTTTAAATCGAGTTTATCACATTTGGGTATGTTTTTCTTGAGTAGTTCCAAGTAATCCTGTTTAGGCATAATGGATGCTAAAATATCGGCTATTTTATCTTTCAATAGTGTTTTTGAATCTATAAGTTTTTCCAAATTATATTTTATGAGTGTCTGAAGTAAATCTATATGTTCATATTTCCTCGATAACTTTAGTAGACTATGATTTGACATTATTGTCTTACATTCAGAAACATCATGAGCATATTTTTGAAAAACATCAGGTTTATATTTCAAGAACCACTTTGTCATTGTAACATTTTCTAGAGAATTCATGTGATTGAAATAAATATCTGTAAATTCTTCACTCATATTTTCGCGGCATACTAAATATTTCATCGATAAAAATTCATCTCCTCTTTGATGAAGCCAGTTGACATCTACAGACTTCTTAATACGATCAACAATTTCTTCCTTTTCAGACACTAAAATAATATCATACGGATGTCGTTTATTCCAGTCTCGTATAGCCAAGATGATTTCTGTAGCTTGATGAAGATTATCGTTATATTGTTCTAATGCAAGTTTCAAAAATTCTCTTTGAAATTCAATATCCTTAAATGTCTCATCTTTAAAGTTAACGTTTCTAAGAGAGAAATTCTGTGATTTCAAATATATAGGGACCATTTCTCCAAAATCCCTTCCGTTTTTGTACAGGTATTTCGAATATTCTAAAACGATAGGATTATATATAGGTAGACCTCTTAAATCCTGGATAAGGATAATTTCATGAATGCAAACCCAATGTTCATCTGTCAGGTCATTCAATTTAATACGGCGGTAGATTTGATCTAGCGGAATATATGAAACTTGGGCATCCGTATTTCTGAATCTTCTACAAAAGAGGCTCAAGAAGTCCAAAAGAGCGTTGTAATCTTTGATTTTACTACAGTTTTCAACAAAATCTTCAAACAAGTATACGCATTCTTCTATATCATCACACTTATCAATCATTTTCTTTAAATCCATAAGTACTAATGAGGATCCATCCAATTGATCAATATCTTCGACAGCTTCAATGATGTCAAGAGGACCATCACTATTCGCACTGCTTACCTTTGTGTTACCGCCTTCAGAAAGGGTACAATGAATATGTTCTTCATCGGGAACAATTCTTTTTTGAGACAAGCGCAAATCGCTACGAAGTACTTTATTTAAGGCTTTCACGTGAAAAATATTCAAGGAAAGATATTTATCACGGTCTAGCATAATAGCTTCCCTATTCTCTAATACATATTTTGTTGTTGTTCGTCGACCTAATCTTCCTGAATCTATATTATATTTGAGTCGCAATTGTACATAAAGATTAGCGTCATTGAATGATAGATACTTGATAAACGAAGGCTCTAAATCACCTCCTCGTCTGTGATACTCTTCGTAATAGAAATTTATTAGAGATGGACTTTTATCATGCAACAACTTCAACCTGGTATTCGATAATTTCAACCCTCTTTTCAAAAATTGTCTAATTTTGTCAGTTGAACAACCACATAGCAAAATCATTGCGGGTTGAAGTCCATATCTCTCTAATAAACAATCAAACAAGGCATTCACGCTTTCTTCATTTTGTAATTTGCGAATCTGTTTCAGGATTTTCGATCTCACTACAATGGATAAAAGCGGAAACACATTTTGCACAAATTCTTCGCATTGCTTATCGTTAAACAAATATTCTATGAACCAAGGATGCCTTATTATTTTACTAGCAGCTAAATCATTTCCACTTTTGAGTTCTTCAAAAAGCTCGCATGATCTTCGAAAGTAGATGAGGAATTCCAATTTGTAGATTTCTTCCAAGCATGTTCTTGGTTTGAGATTTTGACTTATTTTAGTCAGAGTATGTTCTTCATTATGTAATGATTTGTAACTGTCCAAAAGAAAAAATAAAGATTTTTTCTTTTCTTTCAAAAGTGTACCTTCCAAATTATGAAATCTTTCAATAAATTCTTCTGCCATCTCAATATGTCCTAGTACACCTGAAAAGTTTTTTATATCGTATTAATACTATTTTCAGATTCTTTATATAAACTTCATTATATACTTGCTGGTTCAGAGTTTTAGCTTATTAAAAAGAATATTTCTTTCAAAAATTAAGCAAGTGTTCCTTTAGGTACACTTTTTTTCTCAAAGTGTATATAGATAGACGTTTATTAATTCCTTAAAGCGATTTCACATTGGGTAGAATAAGTCATATTATAGAAAAATAATGCAGACATTTGATTCTCATACATTTTTAACAACAATCTAAATTAAAGTTTTCCACTACACTATAGTATTAATATAGCCTTGTTAGCAGCTAAGACTTCACACTCTTCTTAAACAAATAAATTATTCATTGACTTTTAATTTGATGTCAATGTTTAGATTTTAATGCTTCAATAATAACATGAGTACCCATATTTATTGGTTTTATGCTTAAGAATGTATGGTACATCACTGTTTCTTGTGGAATATTCGTGAGAATAATTGACAAACTTATTGTCATTTATTTTCACATAGGTATAATAAACATCCTTAAATATACTACCAAGGCAAGGTGAGAAGATTGTTTTTAATGAAGATAAACTTAGACTTATAAGGGAAATAAAACCCACAAAACGTATGTAATTAAAGGCATTATTATCTAATCCCTTTCAATCGGTTGCGATTAAGAACCTTATACTTCAAAAGAACCCTAAAATATTTAGTGAACAGTATCTTTATAATTCTTTTTCAAGAAAGCTATATTAAAAAAATATTATTATCGAATATACCATATATCAATTCTAGAAATTAATTTATAGAATTTTGCATTAATTTCATATGGATATATACATTTTTGAATAAAATTTTCATACTACATCAAGAAAAATTAGAATGTATGAGCAAAATAACCAACATATCAAGTTTTTAAAATTATTGTTTGTTTTTTTCAGTGGTTACTATATAAATTCATATGTTTGTAAGTAGTAGGAACTTGAAAGAGATAAATTCATAAATCTTATGTTATACTTCAGTAAGTTCTTACTATATTTTTTTGTATAAAATCTCTTTAAGACGGGCTAATGATATACCATTTACCATTTCATTGAAATTTTGGTGGAAATTTACATGTTGCTCACTATAGATTTCATAGATTTTCTGAATTCTCATATTTAATCTTAAACCTTTTAATTTGGTATTATATTTCGATTTTGAATGGTCACAGTTTACAAAATGCCTAATGAAATGTGAAGCACATTTTATTTCTTGTTGATATATAGCTATCTATATATATTTCATTTAAAACGAGAGATGTATGTACAATATTTCAATGTTGTAAACTTGTAAAAATTTTTTCATTCTTTATTCCATCTAAAACTAAAAATGTTGATGTCATTCGTTCTTTTTGACTCTAGATCTTTTTGACGTGAAAATTCATTTCATTTTGAGAACACTTATGGAATTACGTTTCATATGCCAAAACCAATCAAGTGATTGATCATGTCTTGGAACAAATGTTCTTTTATTTTTGGTGATAGAACTTCAATTTGTGTATTTTGTTTAAACAGCCTGTCTTTAAGCAAATCGTATACATTTCCACCAAAATTGAGACAATTTAAATAGATGATTCTGCTTGAAATTTTTTCTTTTAAAACATGTTCCAAAACAAAATTTATATATGAGAAGACTTTTTGTTCCGACCAAAATGTGGAAACATCGAATAAAATATTTTTTATAAGACTTTACCGTTATAAGTTTTTGGCTTAGAGTTAGTTATTGACACTACCACCTTTGTGACGTCAGAATTTGGGCAGTTCATGGTGATTCTGTTCTATAAAGAACTGGGTATCAGATTTAATCGAGACATTTAACATAATATTGTTTCATAAATGTTTAGTACCTCTTCAAAATGTTTTCAGAGTACAATAGTTACAGAGTTTTTCGGAATACATTCAATGCAATATTTAAATATTTTTTTAAGTTGGATAAATATGGAATATAATGAAGCATTTCTTAAATGAACCGGATAACTTATTGATAACTTTTTTAATCAGTTATTGACAATAATAAAAATTCGTTAACATTTTTTGAAATATCTATTTATAAAAACACGCTGTATTCCTTTTGAACTTTGCACCTTTTTCATAACGTAAGTGAAGTTTTTATCAAATTCGCAGCCGTGTTGATATTGTGGTAATAGTGGTATAACAAGTAAATTATTAGGCAATGAAGAATCAATTTCTAGCATTTTTGCTGATAATTTCATCAATTTAACATCATAATTCTGGCCTCCCAAGAGTTCTCTTAACGATTTTGAGAGAAATTCTCTGTATACTTCAATAATTAGGTCTCCATATTTATCTCTTAAATATGTGAACATTTGAGTTATTCTCCGTGCGTAAAAATTCTCATCATCCTTATTATTTGTATACTTAAGTATCATAAAATCCAGCATTAGGTGCTCTTCTAGGGTATCATCCAAGGAAAACACTTTCTTCCATTCTTCAGCAAATATGGAAGAAAAATTTTCCGGTATAGAAATTATTTGTTCTTCTATAGTCATAGTTTTGATGAAAATATTTTCGCAAATGCCATAAATAGCATGCTTCGCAACTTCGCCAAATGATGTATCCCAATGTTCTTTTTTGTAGAGCTCCATTATTTTCAAAACATTTTGCACATTTTCTCTCATATTAGGAGCATACAATAAAAATTTAATAGTAAAATTAACACAAGAAGAGTTACTTCTATATTCTCCATCAAACAACTTTTTACCGATAATATCTATACAGAGATCTGTAGACAGTGATCTTATGTCATCATCTGTAACACTCTCGAATAATTTGTCATAATGGACTTTCATTGATTGTCTTGCCTTAGAATTCTCTTTCAATTCTAAACCATCAAAAACTTTACAGACCTTTTCCATGAACTTGCTTTTATATTTCTCTGGAATAACATGAACATCCGCCAAAAGATTTAGCGATTCCCTTTCGTATAAAGTTAAATGCTCCATATATGTTTCCAAGATATGCCAAAAATTCTCCTCTGGATTCTTGAGAAAATATTTGTATGTACTGGTAAATAAATGCTTTCTAATCGACTCATTCTCGTCATTCTCCAAAAGTCGATCAGTTATTTCTCTGTTAGTTTGCAAAGGAAATACTAAAGCGGCTAGAAAGATTGAATGTTTTCTTCTTGAAACTGGACTTTTCAGTAAATGATCCAAAACATTTTTTAACGATTTTTCCGGAATTCTATTAAAACAACTGTATAGAGAAAATAGTGAAGGCTGAAACAAGTCTACCTTACAATATTTCAGAAGAATCGGCAAGGCATCTAAATGGCATGTCGAAAATCTAACGGATTTTGCTAAGGCAATTTGAATCTTGTGAATATTTTTCTCTTCTAGGCTTGCTGTCATTAAATCCAGTTTTTCAAATTTCGGCACATACTCATCAAGTAGTTTCAAATAATCAGATTTAGGCAAAATCGATGCTAATAGGTGGGCTATTTCATCTTTTCTGTCATCGTTTATGTCTCTCAATTTTTTTAAATAATAACTGGATATTTTTTGTACCAATCCTAAATGTTCATACTTTCTTAAATATTTCATCAGGTAAAACCTTGTTTTTATATTTAAACATTCAACGACATGGTCAATGTGTTCTTCCAAAATTAAAATATCAGGTTTGAATTTTAAGAACCATTTTGTCATTGTAATATTTTCTAGATTATCCATGCGGTTGAAATAAACATTCACGAATTCTGTGAGAACATTTTCACGGCATACTAGATATTTCATCGATAATAATTCATCACTTGCATGATAATGCCATTGGACATCTACAATAGACTTTTTAACATACTCGACGACTTGTTTGTTTCCTGAAACTAGTATAAGATCATCCGGATGTCGTTTATTCCAGTCTCTTATTGCTAAAGTTATTTCTACACTTGAGTTAGAACTATGTGGTTTATATCTGTTTTGTTTTAGAGCATCTTTCAAGAATTCTCTTTGAAATGTAACATCCTTAAATGAATCATCCTTAAATTTAATATTTCTGAGAGAGAAATTTCTTGACTTCAAATATATATCGACCATTTTCCCAAAGTCCTCTCCATTTTTGTAGAGATACTTTGAAAACTCCAAAACGATAGGATTATGTATAGGCAGATCTCTAATATCCTGAATAAGGATAATTTCGTGAATATATTTCCAATGTTCATCTGTCAACTCATTCAATTTGAATTTATCGTAAATCACACGAAGAAAATTATATAAAACTGTGCCGTCCGTATTTCTGAATCTCTTGAGAAATAATTTCAGAATATCTAACAGTGCATCATAATCGTTATTTATACTACAACTTGTTACAATATATTCCAACAATTTTTCTCGAAGTTTTATATCATCACATCTTTTGAGTTGTTCTTTCAATTCCACAACTGCTACCGAAGATCTTTTGTATTTTATATATTCAACTTGATTTTCGAATTTTTCAACCCACTTTTCTCTCTCTTCCACATCCGGAATCACTTCGAGGAGGTTTTCAGTAATGAAATTTTTATTTTCAAGTAAACTTTCCTTGTAAACATCCTCAAACACCGTTCGATATAAGTTGTACCTTTTCGACTTTGGATAATAACTAAGAAGATGAAATGCCGCCGAGGACATCAGATCCGAGAGTTTTCTGGGGAATGTTGCAGTTAAGAACTTCTGAAAATCGACTCCCAGCTCACTAACAAAAGCATTCTTGTGGAATATATGCATATCAAGATATTTTTGTGGGTCTTTCAAAATGGCTTCCTTATTCTCCGACACGAATTGTTTGGTAATTCTCCGTCCTAATTGACAAGCGAAAAATTCATACTTAAGCAATAAGTTCACGTATAGAGCAGGATCTTTACGAGAAAGGTATGTGGAGAAATTTGATAACCTATGTATATCACCCCCTTTTCTGTGATACTCTTCGTAATAGAAATTTATTAGTGACGGATCTTTATCATGTAATAACTTCAACTGGGTGTTCGATAAGTTCAATCCTCTTTTCAGAAGAATATCTTTTATTTTATCATTCGAACAACCAGGGAGCAAAATTATTGCGGGTTCTAATCCATATATCTCTAATAAACGATCAAACAAGGCGTTTATAAGCTGATCATTTTGCAATTTGAGAATCTGTTTCAGAATTTTCGATCTCACAACAATGGATAATCGCGGAAACACATTTTGCACAAATTCTTCACATTTCATATCCTTAAACAGTCCCTCTATGAACCAAGGCTGTCGTATTATTTTACTAGCAGCAATGTCATTTCCGTTCTTAAGTACTTCTAGCAAATCAGAGGTCCTTCTAAAATACAGAAGAAATTCCAACTTGTAGATTTCTTCTAAGTATGTTTTTGGTATGAGATTTTGATTTATTTCCTTCAACATATTTTCATCTGTATGAAATGATTTGTGACTATCAAGTAAGAGAAATAATGATTTTTTCTTCTCTTTCAAAATTGTGCCTTTCAAATCGTGGAATTTCTCAATAAAATCTTCTGCCATTGCAACAGCTGCTAGGATCCCTGAAAGGTTTTTTACATGTTATGAGGATCTGTTTTCTTAAAATTTCATATAATATATATATATATATATATATATTCATATATATATATATATATATATATATATATATATATATATATATATATATATATATATATATATATATATATATATATATATTCAAGTAGTTTTATATTTATATAGAGAGAACTGTACATAATTAGGAAAGTTTATTATTGATGACGCCGATACTTGGAGAAAATTAATATCCATAAAGAAACAATATTCAGAATTTTGTCATAATTCAATACAAATACGCATGACGACGTTTCGTCGAAACGTCAATATATAAGGTCCGATTCTTATTCCATATTTTCATAATGTTATCTTATGGAGCATTATTAGAATCTTAAAGGTACTTACAAGTTGCTAAAATTACTAAAAACTGCCTACCTGTGTATTAAAGAAGCTCTGGTAGCATCTATCAATCAGTAAAATAAGTAAAAAAAATACAACAAAATAACTGGTGCAGCAAAATTCTGTCAAAAAATGTCTTAAGACATCAAACGGAAATAACAGACTCAAACCAAACCTGTTCAGATAGGAAATGTTTTTTATGTAATTAAATTCAATGCAAACTAGCACTCGTATGAAATAAACTTTTTCTTTCTCAAAGACGAATTTTTCCGGCACAGAACTCGAATACCATTTCCTTGTCGAATCATGAGTTGACATAAAGACAGGCCACAATTTTAAATTTGAGGGTGTGAGAGTTATCAACATAAAAAGGAATCTGGACAATGTTTTTGAAAATGTAGTTTATGCAGTATTTGATAATTTTTTTTGTTATAATGTTGGCGTTTACTTGATGTAAATCCATTATAATTGAATATAAACTTAAATTCAAACACTTGAACTCATGATTTACACTTTCGAAGAAGTCGTTTGTAACGACGAAAAGCGTCATGCTATGTAGTCAATAAAGTATAAATCATAAGTTCAAGTGTTTGAATTTGAGTTTATATTCAGTATTTGATAAAATGAGGCATACATCAATTAGAAATTTTCACTATTAATTTTCCTAGAGAATTCATGTTCCAAATTTACCGAAAAAAAAATTGTCAACTTTAACTTCGTGTGGGGTTGGGACTGCCCAAGCCCACCTTATAAACACGGTTAAATGTCTGGATCTGGATAAATGTGGACACCCACTATTAAACAGATGGGTGAAGGTCGTTTTTAATTCGGATCATCTTCCTCTTAAAAAAATATCTGATGCAAAAGTTTTTAACTTCTGAAAATATCTATTCGGATATTTAGTTCAAATAAATTAAATTATAAAATTCCTTGAAAAACGTAAATAGTCATTGTTGGAAAAGACTGATTCAAAGAAACCTCTTTTCAAATATTTTTTTCACTTTGGCAGTCAATAAAATGGTGCCTACAGCTTAATGCTATAAAAGTAACGCTATAATGCCAAGATTCGAACTAGTCGCATGTTTCACCGAACATTAAACAGTATGTCTGTCAACATATCTGCTCTACAAAACCTTCTAATTTCAGTAAGTTTCAAAACAATTCACAGGCCTTAAAAAAATTACATTTAATACAAATTTAGTTTATTTAAATTACCTTATAGATTGACTCACCGATGTTCTCTAATGAAATATTAGCAGTTTTCACTTGGGACTCAATATTGTTCTATAATCTTTATTTTCAAATAGTTCTGGGAGAATTATAAGAAGCGTTGCATGTTTCAACTCATATTCACCAGCACCTACGATCGCCTTCGCCGGCTCTCAATGTGTAAGCTGATCAAAAACAAACCAATCGACATGATGATTTCATAAAACCCAAACGATTGTGGTGGGGTTTGGAGATCTAGGGATGTCCTCTACTCCTCGTAGTCTTAGCATCATCGACAACAATTCAATAATGTGTGCTAATATTTTAACTGAAAATTTAAATTCTTAGCAAACAACAGATTGTAAAAATGGAGGAACAGTTTTTCTTGTTCTGCTGCAAATGATAAATAAAAAATATATTTATATAAATAATATTCATTTTCCATTAATATTTTTATTAATATATATGTAAAATAAATTGTTTTTTGAAATGAATTCATCCCAAATTTTCGACAGATGGGTCCAAGTATTACAAGGGCACTATAAGGGGACTGAGAGGTTTATGCTTCGCTTATATTTCATGACATGGAGGGCGGGGGTCTAGATAGTGATTACGTAAGCAATAGTTAACGCATTTTCGAGGTTTCCTGCAGAGAATGGTCAAGTTTAGGTACTGATATTACTCAAGATTATAATACGAGTACCTCACTTTATCTTGAACACCATGTCAACAACGTTTGTTTACATGAATATTAAGTTTATACACGTCTTCATTTCTAAATCCTATTTTTATTTCTAAAATTAAAATTTCTACTCATGAATAAATAAAACAAGTTAAATGCAAATGTTTACGTACAGATAGTGGGTGGGTAGCTGCCAAATAAGAGGTGCTGGTTGAATTATGTTCAAAATTCTGTTATTTTGTTAACTCTATTTGAAAGTAGATTTACTATTTCTACATTTTGATTTTCATCATTTTTCATAATAATTTAGTTTCTTTTCTTTTTCTTTCTGGTTTTCTCCGAGTTCGTACAATTTTAACCTGGCTACGACGTTCTGATGAGAGCCAACCGGCTCTAACCAAAGTGGATACTCTTGAAGCTATCGGTAAAGCAACTAATTATATTCTTCATTCAAGTAATTTTTCAGCAATTACTACAGTAAGAACAGCGATGGGGAATTTATAGAGAAGTGCTATTGCACAACAAGGGGTTCCTCGTTCTCCTTCGAGCACATTTCTCATCGCAAAATGTCATTGTATGTGACTATTTCTCGAAAAATTCCTGAAGATCCTGTTGTACACAACAGTTCATCAAATATCCACTTTTGTACATCCCTGGTAATGACGCGTTGCGAATTCCTGCCTGCATTGTTGCCGTAACTACCACACAGTTGCTATGTCACAGTAAAAATGAATGTATTACGTACATTTTGAAGGATGAAAATCATATCTATTTATTGATTGGATTCCACTGAAAGTAACTAAAGAAATCTCCGATTAGATTATCTGAAAAATCTATTATTGGAAATCATATCAATAAACTGGAAAGCGTTGATGTAAAAAATTGTATAACTAATCAATGGCTAAGTGAATACATTTTACCATTGAAATAAGACATTATCTTATCTTTACTATTTAGTAACTTTATATTTATAAAGGATGACAGTAAAATGAGTTCGTTCTCATTGCAGATGGATATTGATGAATTTTGAAAGCCATAATTATGTAGTGATACAGTTTGATCGAGAACAATTTATTATTTTATCACTCAAATTAACTTCGTAGGAACATGCTCTAAACAGAATAATTGTGTTACACACAATAATTCTAATGTGTTCAAATCCTGGTTCGTCTTATTCATTCAATAACGCTTTTTAGTTACATGACGATTCCTACTAACGCATCGCCATGAAATGACCCATAATTTTGTTTTTCAGAAATCGTTGACCACAAAAGCTTATGTGTTTCCAAAGATCATAATATAATAATGAAAAATAGTTATAATTCATTCAAGACCCATTTCGTGAACTAGTAGTCACAATGTACGGAAAAATTTGTCAATATGGCATCGCCGACAAGATTTCAATTATTGGTGATCTCATCTATCCTTGAAAATTTCGATTTCATCTAGGAACTCAATAACTGACCAAACTTTTATTCAGCTTGTTCATCTATGATTTAGATTTTGTGAGTGGAATCTCCATTTAATATTGATATACGATCTTAATTAGATGAGAAGTAATTTAAGGTTTATATAAATCATCCTTCAAGTAATACAAACTAAGGAGGGGCGTCTAAAACTGATACTTATTCGATCCATTTCGTTTCCATTCGTTTTGGCCATTCCTGATTTGTCCTAAGGTCATAATGAAAACTATTTCGATTTTCTCTTTTGCTCAATCAAACGCCAGGGATTGCCAGTTTTCCTCGCTGTTTTACTGATTTTATAAGTACTTACTTCTGTGTATGTGATTTCACAATGTGATGACACAATTGGTAATTTAATATTTTGATCTATATGTCGGAAACTATATATATATATATATATATATATATATATATATATATATATATATATATATATATATATATATATATATATATATATATATATATATATATATATATATATATATATATATATATATATATATATATATATATATATATATATATATATATATATATATATATATATATATATATATATATATATATATATATATATATATATATATATATATATATATATATATATATATATATATATATATATATATATATATATATATATATATATATATATATATATATATATATATATATATATATATATATATATATATATATATATATATATATATATATATATATATATATATATATATATATATATATATATATATATATATATATATATATATATATATATATATATATATATATATATATATATATATATATATATATATATATATATATATATATATATATATATATATATATATATATATATATATATATATATATATATATATATATATATATATATATATATATATATATATATATATATATATATATATATATATATATATATATATATATATATATATATATATATATATATATATATATATATATATATATATATATATATATATATATATATATATATATATATATATATATATATATATATATATATATATATATATATATATATATATATATATATATATATATATATATATATATATATATATATATATATATATATATATATATATATATATATATATATATATATATATATATATATATATATATATATATATATATATATATATATATATATATATATATATATATATATATATATATATATATATATATATATATATATATATATATGTATATTTATATATATATATATATATATATAGAAGATAGTCGTTTTAGTTACTCCACTTATAACTCAAGAACGGTTGTACCGATATGGCTGAAAATTGATGGGGAGGTAGCTTAGCGCCAGGAGACGGACATAGGATACTTTTTGTCCCGTTCGGCATCGTTCCCGTGTAACTTGACAAGAAACGTCAGTCACTATGAAAGGTTGTATGAGTTGGTTGAAATCATACTTTTTCAGCACAAAATAGTAAGCATCAGTGGTTCTGTGGCAGAATGCACGACTGTCACGGCTGGGGTTCGGTCCCGGCTATTCCAAGCCCAGCTTTTTTTACTTCAATGACAAAAGTTTTCACTAATTTCATTCAATACACATATATTGAACATAATCATAAAGCAGTCGAATATTAAATTCATATAAAGAACAATAACTGTATTGAAAACAAAACACATTATATACTTTCAAAATATTTTCAATTAATTGTTAAATTTAGGTCAATGACACTTCTGAGGCTGTTCTTTGAAAATCGCAAATTTTGTTATTAATATTTCTATATATAAAATAAAGTCGTGTTAGTTACACATTTATAATTCAAGAACAGCACAACTGATTTGGCTGAAAATTGTTCGGAGGGCAGCTTAGAACCAGGAGAAGGACATAGGATACTTTTTGTCACGTTTCCGTGGGAAATGGTGGTTTATATTTCCTGGATGCTCCTGGTGGAACTGGTAAGACATTCCTGATGTCAGTAGTTTCAGCCACTGTTAGTGCGAGATCCAACATTGAGGTTGCAGTTTGCTTCTTCTGGAATAGCAGCCACATTACATTGTTAAAAGGATGGCGTACGGATGACTCATTCAGCATTAAAATATCCGTTAAATCTTCAAACTATTGAAGAACTAACATATAATATTGCAAAACACTCCGCAATTGCCAAAGTTTTATTAGAATCAAAAAACAGCATCTGGGACGAATGCACAAGAAAATAAACGTGCATTGAAATGAAGTTAATGATAATTAATGAAGATGTTTTGGAGTTGCATTACAGAACGATACATCTGCTGAAGATTTCTCTGAGCAATAACTGACTATCGGTAATGGTCGAGTACTTAGAATTTCTGTAACTTTGTCTCATCAAAAGACGAACTCATCAACAAAGTATTCCCAAAAATCATTACTAAACACAAAAATAAGGAATTGTTGAGAGAGCGATCAATTTTGGCGGCTTAGAATAAAAATGTAGATGACTTAAACGTCATAATTCAGAACGAGATCATTGGTACACTGCATTCTTTCAAATATATCCATTGTTTAACAAATGAAGATGACGCCACCAACTATCCTATTGAATTTTTAAACTCCTTGGATGTGCCGGGATTACCACCCCACAATTTACGACTAAAAGTTGGCTCCGTAGTAATCATGCTTCGAAACATAAACCAATCAAAACTGTGCAACGACACGCGCGTGGTGATAAGGAAATGGATGAACAATGTGATTTACACGACGATACTCAAAAGAAAATTCGAAGATGAGGAAGTTCTCATTCCAAGGATCCCGACCGACATGCCGTTTGAGTTTAAAGGACATCAATTTCCGATCCGACTTGCATTCGCCATGACATTAAACAAATCACACGTCCAATGCTTAAAAGTTTGTGGTCTGAATCTAAAAAATCTATATTTTCCCATGGTCAATTCCGAGTATATGTGGCATGTTCACGGGTTGGAGGACCCTTTGCGTTTTTTTTCTTGCACCTGATAATAAAACGAAAAATGGTGTCTATCACAAGATGCTTCACTAAACAGTGGAATCCATGCACTAAAATACATGGCCAATCATTAAAATAAAATACTTGCATTTTTAATTTACATTAATTATCCAAATAAACAATTGCCCTTGATAAAATCGAAAGTCATTTATTGCCTCTTAGGTGGAACAAAATTCGCCGGGTCAGCTAGTATATGTATATATACACAAGGAGTATTGCCGTGGATTCTAAAGAACACATGAAAGTCGGCACACTAATGTGTTCAAATCCTGGTACGTCTTATTCATTCAATAACGCTTTTTAATTACATGACGATTCCTACTAACACATCGCCATGAAATGCCCGATAATTTAATTTATGGGCTACGTTTTGTCTACCTAAGACAAAATCCTACTCTCTGGTCCTGTCTCCCGGTCGCGGTGTCGAGTTTCTGTGATTAGTTAGCGGCTTTGTTGACATTCCGTTTAACCTCACTTGTAATATAATGCTCGTTGTTCGTCCTCAAAGATATATTATGTACAATTAGTTGATATGTAAGTACTTAACAACAATTGAATTGTTAATTATAATAAGAATGCCTGAGTTCTATTCCGCTGTAATGTTTTAGCATCCTGCAGAAGGACCCAATATAGGACCGAAATATTGATGTAAATCGACAAGTGTTGTCTTTAATAGCAAATATCTAGCCTTACCTTTGCTGAGTACCCACCTTTTTATTCAGTTCTTTATGTGTGTATATATATATATATATTTCTTGAAATTGATTTATTGCCTGTTTGAGGTATTTATTTTGAAAGTTTTTAGCATTAACAGGCTTTTTTAATATGAAAAAGTTTATTTCTGTTGACGTTTCGTTGTTATATTACAACTTTGTCAAAACTATATATATATATATATATATATATATATATATATATATATATATATATATATATATATATATATATATATAGTTCAAAGATTCACAGGTAATTCAATACTAGTAAATACTGAGACTCTTAATCGAAATATCATATATAATTGTGTAGACAGCTCCCTGAGAGTTTTATTTGAAATATTTCGATATTTCGATTAAGAGTCTCAGTATTTACTATATATATATATATATATATATATATATATATATATATATATATATATATATATATCTTGAATTTGATTTATTGCCTGTTTAAGATATTTTATTTTGAAAGTTATTAGCAATAACAGGCTTTTTTTTATATAAAAAAGTATATTTTTGTTGACGTTTCGTTGTTATATTACAACTTTGTCAAAACTAATCAATTGAACTAATTTTTTATCACCAAATTTCGCACCAAGTTTACTTTGTTGGTCATTAACCCATTGTCTAGCATACGTACTGAAGAGAATATTGCAGCCGTAGCGTCCTGTGTTAATTCGTCGCCGTTCGAATTTCACGTGTTGATTTGGGTTTGAAAGCCTATAACATTCAACTTCTGCAAGAATTGAAGCCGAATGACCTACCGCAACGTCTAATTTTTGGTGAATCGACCTTAGAACAGCTTAATGAAAATCCTCTGTTTTATCGAAAAATTGTGTTCAGCAATGGCTTAACGGATATGTAACTGTCGCATCTGGAGTAATGAACAGCCACACGCCATACAAGAATTACCAATGAATCCCGAAAAAACGACAGTTTGGTGTGGTTTATGGGAGGGTGGCATCATCGGCCAATTTTTCTTCAAAGACCACCGTGGAAGAAGCGTTACCGTCAACGGCGAGCGATATCGAGCCATGATACGCAACTTTTTTTTTGCCCCAGTTGAACTTGGTTGACATGTGGTTTCATCAAGACGGTGCCACATGCTACACAGCTCGTGAAACAATGGACATGTTGAAGGATGAATTTGGTGAGCAGCTTATCTCCCGAAATGGCCCTATAAATTCGCCGCCGAGATCATAGGATTTGATGCCTCTGGATTATTTCTTGTGGGGTTATGTGAAGTCGTTAGTGTATGTAGACAAACCGAACACGATTGAAGCCTTACAGGATAACATAACACTCGTAATTTGTGGGATACAAGCCGAAATGCTCGAAAAAGTGACGCAAAATTGGACCTTCCGAATGGACCATTCGATACGGAGCCGCGGACAACATTTACATGAAGTAATCCTGAAAATGTAGATGGCAGAGGCCAAGTTATCAATTTCAATAACAATTTCGAGTATATGATGCGAATTGAGTGTTTTATTCAATTTTAAAAAAACTACGCTCAAAAAATCACCCATTATATAACATTATTCTGTTATATAATGGGTGTATTATATTCTGTATTCAGCATCTGAAGAAGTCGTTTGTAACGACGAAACGCATCATGCTATGTAGTCAAAAAGTGTAAATCATAAGTTCAAGTTTTTGAATTTAAGTTTATATTCAATTATAATGGATTTACATCAAGTAAACGCCAACACTATTAAATCATTTCTTCTTTGTAAAATTGGTACCATCTCAAAATCAGATAAAATGGATTTGAAAGGATTATTTTGATATCAAAAATTTGTTTTAATTTAGAGATTTCTTTGATTTGGCCATAGGCACAATTAAAAATATTTTAACTTCCTCAAGTTGGCCATAATAACAAAACTAGGTGATGTTTAGTACTATTATTAAGAGACTATATAACTTGTCTAAATTAATATGTTGAATCTATAAAATTTTATGAAAGTGAGACTTTTTATTGTACTTTCTAGGATTTTGGAAAGTACTTAATATAATATAAAACCAATATTATAATTCTTCTCTATCAATCCATGCTTTGCAACACCTTACCCTATAGCTTTCAATATTGGATAGAAGCATAATTTTGGTGGCAATGTACTTGCTTTAGGTTTTTCTTTCGTAACATCGTATTCATTTTAACAAAATATATTGCTGAGATTGAATTCTCGCTTAACTCTTGGTGAAATATAATTAAAAATTAAATTAAACTCTTGGCTCAATGTTTCACGATTATACGAGTATTTAACAACATGTTGACTAATTCATGTTGTTAAACATAATCGTGAAACATTAAGCCAAGAGTTTAATTTAATTTAATAAAATATTTTGCTACAGTAAAGTGTATTACTACAAAGTTGAATATAAACTTAAATTCAAACACTTGAACTTATGGTTTACACTTTATTGACTACATAGCATGACGCATATCGTCGTTACAAACTACTTCTTCAGATGCTTACAGAATAATAACAACATTTTGAAAAACAGAGGTATAAATATCATAGGGAATTTTGGGATTCTATGGCTTTGGTTTTACCTAAAATATTCCATTCTGATAAATAATTTCTATTACCTGAAAAGGTTTAACAAGGGTGAATTGTTTAATTCTATCTGCTCATTCAGCAAATTTCCAGAATTTTTAAGCCGATTCATTTCCACTATTTCCCAATAATCTAATTGACTTCTTCTCTCTGTATTGTGTAAAATTTTGAAATTCATATCGAAAGTATGGTTTTCTGTTAATAAATGGTTAGCATAATTCGAAGTACTTTTATTATGGGCGAAGATATATTTATGTTCCTGTATTCTAGTACCGAAATTTCTACTAGTTTTACCTGTATATATATAATATATATATATATATATATATATATATATATATATATATATATATATATATATATATATATATATATATATATATATATATATACCTGGACATGTTCCACAATTCAATTGGTAAACACCTGATTTGCCTTCTCTTTTAATTTTGTTTTTATTATTCTTAATGTATCTCGATAAATTATTATTCGTTTCAAATGAAATATTAAAATTATGTTCACTTAAAAAGGTTTCGACTTTTTGACTATCGTTTCCAAAGTTAAACTATTACATTTACGATTTCTATCCGACTGATACGGAAATACTAATCGTAGAACTTTCCGATAGAGTTTTCTGTCAAGAATTTTTGACACTACTTCGCTTTCATAATTATTATTAACCGCAATCTGTTTAATGATATTCAGTTCTTTATTAAAATTTTCTTCTGATAAAGGTATATTGGTTAATCAAATTGGTTTTTCAAAATGTTGTTATTATTCTGTAAGCATCTGAAGAAGTTTGTAACGACGAAACGCGTCATGCTATGTAGTCAATAAAGTGTAAATCATAAGTTCAAGTGTTTGAATTTAAGTTTATATTCAATTATAATGGATTTACATCAAGTAAACGCCAACACTATTAAATACTACAAAGTTTTTCGGAATTCATTCAAGGAAATATTTCAATATTATTTTATGCTGAATAAATAAGGAACCAATATAATGAAGCATTTGTCAAATGAACCAAATAACTTACTGATACTTTTTTTAATTAGTTATTTACAAAAATCAAAATTCGTGTTCATTTTTTGAAATATCTATTCATATAAACTTGCTGTATTCCATTTGAACTTTGCACCTTTTTCATAACGTAACTGAAGTTTTTATCAAATTCCCTGTCGTATTGGTATGGTGGTAAGAGTTGTATAACAAGTAAACTATTAGGCAGTGAAGAATCAATTTCTAGCATTTTTGCTAATAATTTCATCAATTTAATATCATAATTCTTGCCTCCCAAAAGTTTTCTCAACGTTTTTGAGAGAAATTCTTTGAATCGGTCAATGATTAGGTCTCCATATTTATCTCTTAAATATGTGAACATTTGAGTTATTTCCCTTGCGTAGAAATTCTCATCATCCTCATTATATGTATACTTAAGTATCATAAAATCCAGCATTAACTGCTCTTCTAAAGCATCATCCATAGGGAACACTTTCTTCCATTCTTCAGAAAGTATGGAAGGAAAATTTTTCGGTATAGGAATTATTTGTTCTTCTATGGTCATAGTTTTGTTGAAAATATTTTTGAAAATGGAATAACTAGCTTGCTTTGTAACATTGCTAAATGATGTATCCCAATGATCCTTTTTGTAGGGATTTATTATTTTTAAAACATTTCGCACAGTTTTTCTACTAGTAGCATACATTAAAAATTTAATAGCAAACTCATCACATACAAGTTCTCTTCTATAAAATCCATCAAACTTTTTACCGATAATATCTATACAGAGATCTGTAGATAGTGATCTCATGTCATCATCTGTAACACTCTTCAATAATTTATCATACATGGCACTTAATACTTGTTGTACTGTATAATTCTCGTCATAGAATATATAGTATAATTCCTCAAAAACGTTACAGACCTTTTTCATGAACTTGCTTTTATATTTCTCTGGGATAACATGAACATCTGCCAAAAGGTTTAGCGATTTCGTTTCATATAAAGTTAAATGATCCATATATGTTTCCAAGATATTCCAAAATTTCTCCTCTGGATTCTTGAGAAAATATTTATATATACTGATAAATAAATGCCTTTTAATCGAGTTATTTTCATCATTCTCCAAAAGTCGATCGGCCAGTTCTTTGTGAGTTTTCAAAGGAAATACTAAAGCGGCTAGAAAGATTGAATGTTTTCTTCTTGAAACTAGATTTTCCAGTAAATGGCCCAAAACATTTTCTAAGGTTTTTTCCGGAATTCTGTTGAAACAACTGTATAAAGAAAATAGAGAAGACCGAAAAAGGGTGCTCTTGCAATATTTCAGAAGAATGGGCAAGGCATCTAAATGGCATGTCGAAAATCTAACAGATTTTGCTAAGGCAATTTGAATCTTGTGAACATTTTTCTCTTCTAGGCTTGCTGTCATTAAATAATGTTTTTCAAATTTCGGGACATACTCATCAAGGAGTTTCAAATAATCAGATTTAGGCAAAATCGCTGCTAATAGGTGGGCTATTTCATCTTTTCTATCATCGTTTATGTCTATCAGTTTTTTTAAATAATAACTGGATATTTTTTGTACCAATCCTAAATGTTCATACTTCCTCAAATATTTCATCAGGTGAAACTGTTCTTTTATATTAAAACATTCAATCAAATGATCAATGTGTTCCTCTGAAATTAAAATATCAGGTTTATATTTCAAGAACCATTTCGTCATTGTAATATCTTCTAGATTATCCTTTCGGTTGAAATAAACATTCACGAATTCTGTGAGAACATTTTCACGGCATACTAGATATTTCATCGATAATAATTCATTACTTGCATGATAATTCCAGGGAAAATCTACAATAGACTTTTTAACATACTCGACGACTTGTTTGTTTTCTGAAACTAGTATAAGATCATCCGGATGTCGTTTATTCCAGTCTCTTAATGCCAACGTTATTTCTATACTTGAGTGAGTATTATGTGGTTTAGATCCGATTTGTTTTAGAGCTTCTTTCAAGAATTCTCTTTGAAATTTAACATCCTTAAATTTAATATTTCTGAGAGAGAATATTTTTGACTTCAAATATAAATCGACAATTTCCCCAAAGTACCGTCCATTTTTGTATAGATACTTTGAGAATTCCAAAAGGATAGGATTATATATAGGTAGATTTCTTATATCCTGAATAAGGATAAATTCATGAATATATTTCCAATGATCATCTGTCAACTTATTCAATTTAATATTATCGTAAATCACACGAAGAAAATAACATAAAGTTCCGCCGTCCGTATTTCTGAATCTGCTGTGAAACAATTCCAGAATGTCCAAAAGTGCATCATAATCGTTATTTATACTACAACTTGTTACAATATATCCCAACAATTCTGCTCGAAGTGTTATATTATCACATCTTATCAGTTGTTCTTTCAATTCCATAACAGCTTTAGAAGATCTTTTGTATTTTATATATTTCACTTGATTTTCGAATTTTTCTACCCACTTTTCTCTCTCTTCCACATCCGGAATCACTGCCAGGAGGTTTTCAGTAATGAAATTTTTATTTTCAAGTAAACTTTTCTTGTAAACATCCTCAAACACCGTTCGGTATAAGTTGTACCTCTTCGTCTTTGGATAATTATTAAGAAGATAAAATACCTCCGAGGACATCAAATCCGACAGATTTTTGGGTAATGCTGCTGTTAAAACCTTCTGAAAATCTTCTCCTAGCTCACTAACAAAAGCATTCTCGTGAAATATCTGCAAATCAAGATATTTTTGTGGGTCTTCCAGAATGACTTCCTTATTCTCCCTCACAAACTGTTTGGTAGTTCTCCGTCCTAATTGACATGAGATTACATCATATTTAAGCAATAACTGTATGTAAAGAGAAGGATTTTTACGAGAAAGATATTTGGAGAAATCTGAATACTTATCAATAGAATCTCCCCTTTTGTGATACTCTCCGTAATAGAAATTTATTAGTGACGGATCTTTATCATGCAATAACTTCAACTGGGTGTTCGATAAGTTAAATCCTCTTTTCAGAAGAATATCTTTTATTTTGTCATTTGAACAACCAGAGAGCAAAATTATGGCGGGTTCAAGTCCATATATCTCTAGTAAGCGATCAAACAAGTCATTTATAAGCTGATCATTTTGCAATTTGAGAATTTGTTTCAGAATTTTTGATCTCACAACAATGGATAATCGCGGAAATACATTTTGCACGAATTCTTTACTTTTCATATCCTTAAACAGTCCCTCTATGAACCAAGGCTGTCGTATTATTTTACTAGCAGCAATGTCATTTCCGTTCTTAAGTACTTCTAGCAAATCAGACGTCCTTCTAAAATACAGAAGAAATTCCAACTTGTAGATTTCTTCTAAGTATGTTTTTGGTATGAGATTTTGATTTATTTCCTTCAAAATATTTTCATCTGTATGAAATGATTTGTGACTATCAAGTAAGAGAAATAATGATTTTTTCTTCTCTTTCGAAATTGTGCCTCTCAATTCGTGGAATTTCACAATAAAATCTTCTGCCATTGCAACAGCTCCTAAGGTCCCTGAAATTTATTTTACATATTATATATATATATATATATATATATATATATATATATATATATATATATATATATATATATATATATATATATATATATATATATATATATATATATATATATATATATATATGATATATACATATATATATATATATATATATATATATATATATATATATATGCCTGTTTAAGATATTTTATTTCGAAAGTTTTCAGCAATAACAGGCTTTTTTGATATGAAAAACTTCATTTTTGTTGACGTTTCGTTGTTATATTATTTATTAGTTTTGACAAAGTTTTAATATAACAACGAAACGTCAACAAAAATAAAGTTTTTCATATCAAAAAAAGCCTGTTATTGCTGAAAACTTTCGAAATAAAATATCATAATATATATATATATATATATATATATATATATATATATATATATATATATATATATATATATATATATATATATATATATATATATATATATATATATATATACATTTATATATATATATATATATATATATATATATATATATATATATATATATATATATATATATATGTATGTATGAAACAGTCCAGAACACCGAAGAAACTACTCAATATAATTATGAATAGTAAATGCGGAACAGAGTGGCTAAAAGAGGTCCAAGAGGATCTACAACAGATCAATATAAAAAATCTCGAAGATCGCACTGAATGCCGCTATAAAATCGCACATATAAAGTTTGAGCAAAAAGTAAATCGTCAACCTGGAGTAAAGTGGAGAGATGAAAGGAAGAAAGAGCATTCAGAGAGGATGAAGCGTTTTTGGGAGGCAAAAAAGATGAAGCAATTCCTAATGATTGCGAATTCAAGTTCAGTCGCTCTCCTCATGGGGAACAATCGAAATAATTATAATAATAATATATATATATATATATATATATATATATATATATATATATATATATATATATATATATATATATATATATATATATATATATATATATATATATATATAGTTTCAAGATTCACAAATCATTCAATACTTGTAAACACTGAGACTCATAATCGAAATATCGAAATATTTCAAATAAAACTCTCAGGGAGTTGTCTACTCAAATGTTTTTCGAGAGTGAATATTAAGAACGTTTCGAAAAATTCATCAAACTTGTTAAATGATAATAGGATACAATTGTTTCATCATTATTATGAATCATCAGTCCATATTTAATATATCAATCAAGAATCGATGACTTTCAAAACGCCCATAGGTTCTAAACCAAATTGAGGGGAATTTTTCTCGGTGTAAAATTCACGTGAGCTCGCTCTCTCGGAGAAGACGTATAAACTCTCCCTAGCGTTCAAGACTCCTACTCATGACAACAGTAGCGAGAGTGAAAGGCTTGGAACGGATGGAAAAATATAATGGTATGTTGGTGTGGTCCAGGAATACATTGGACTACATACGGGATTTGTTGAATGCCTGTTGGAAACTGGCAGACGTTTCGTCCAGATCTCACTTGACATTATCGATGTTTTAATTATTAATTGTCGACTGCTCGAAGTCTTGTGAATAAAAACCAGCTTTAACCAATAATTTCAAATTTGAAGATGTGAGAGTTATGAACAGAAAAAGAAATCTGGACAATGTTTTCGAAAATTTAGTTTATGCAGTATTTGATAAGCTGAGAACATAAATTAATTAGAAATTTTCACTATTAATTTTCCTAGAGAATTCATGTTTCCAAATTTACGAAAAAAAAATGTCAATTTTAATCTCGTGTGGGTTCAAGACTTCCCAAGCCCACCTTTCATAAATAATAGCCACAGTAAGATAGATGGATAAGACACCCACTAATAAACAGATGGGCGAAGGTCGTTTTTAATTCGAACCCTCTTCCTCTTAAAAAACATCTGATGCAAAGGTTTTTAATTTGTGAAAATATCTATTCGGATATTTTGTTCAAATAAAGCAAATTAAATCAAAAAATTCCTTGAAAAACGTAAATAGTCATTGTTGGAAATCGACTCATTAAAATAAACCTACTTTCCAATATTTTTTCACTTTGGCAGTCAATAGAATGGTGCCTACAGCTTAATGCTATAAAAGATTGGGCCGATACTAGATAAAAATTCAATACCATATCTAACCACAAATAACCCCAAGATTGGAATTCGTTACACATACTTCCCCGTACATTAAACAGTATGTCTGTCAACATATCTGCTCTAAAAAAGCTTATAATTTCAGTAAATTTCAAAACAACTCACACGACTTAAAAAAATTACATTGAACAAAAATTTAGTTTATTTGAAATTATCTTATTGATTGACTCACCGATGTTTTTCTAATGAAATACTAGCAGTTATCACTTCAAACTCAAATTGATTTCGGGATAGATGATGGAATATTGTTCTCTAATTTTCATTTTCAAATATTCTGATGGAATTATAGGAGGCGATGCATGATTTAACTCATACTCACCAGCACCTACAAACGCCGGCTCTCAATGTGTAAGCTGATCAAAAACAAACCAATTGACATGATGATTTCATAAAACCCAAACGATTGTGGAGGGGTTTGGAGATCTAGGGATGTCCTCTACTCCTCGTAGTCTAAACATCATCGACAACCTCAGAATATATTCTTGGTGCTAATATTTTAACTGAAAATTTAAATTCTTAACAAACAACATATTGTAAAAATGGAGGAACAGTTTTTCTTGTTTTGCTGCAAATTATAAATAAAAAATTTATTTATATAAATAATATTGATTTTCCATCAATATTTTTATTAATATATATGTACAATAAATTGTTTTTCGAAATGAATTGTTTTTTCCCAAAATTTTCGACAGATGGGTCGAAGTATTACATTAGGCACTATAGGGGGCTGGGAGGTTTATGCTTGGCTTATTTTTTATAACATGAGGGACCGGGAGACTAGATGATAATTATGTAAGCAATAGTGTTATATCCACTGTTATTATCTTTATACATTCATGATATTGTTGTTCATTTTTAAAAAATTGTCTATTCGATGAAATCATAATTTATGTTAGAGGTGGAAATATCTAGACTGCGGAAGAATGGATGAATAGAGACTTACCAACAGTAAATGAATGGCTAAACGATAACAGTTTATCGTTGAATGTACCTAGTAAAAGTTTAAATTTATATTTCTGGATACAAGTAAAAATCTGAAGGAAAATAGTAACGAAAATATGACTACTGAAAATGAAAACCAGATCGTTGAAAGAGCAAAGTTAAATATTTAGACATTATTTTAGATGAGGTATTGAGTTTCAATGATCTCGTCGGCTTCATAGCGTCTAAAATCTCCAAGAAAATCAACTTTCTTCGGAATCGAAAAAAATCTGACGACAAATGTTAAGTTGTTGAGTCAATAATAATGCCAGACTTTGAATATTGTTCCACTCCGTTGTTCGGAAAGAAAAAGAGCCGCTACAAAAGTTGCAGAATTGATCTATGCGAATAATTTTGAAATGCTATAGATATACTCTTATGGAAAGCATGTTAAATTGCTTAAAACTAATGTCAGTTAAACAGAGAATACTTTATGCTACATATATATTTAAAATTAAAAACAAACTGTACCCATATAGAGTAATAAAAAATAAAACATTTGTCATTGATGTACACGCTTATAATACAAGAGATAACGACAGTTTCTAAATGCAAGTTTAGGATATCACTTCTTTGGAAAACCACTTATTGGATATCATAACAATATTGCTCAAAGCGTTGATATACAAAATTGTATAACGTACCTAATCCATGGCTGAGTAAGTAAGGTACATGAGGGTAACAAGGCCTAGCTAAGGGGAAATAGTTATAAAATATTGAAAGAACAACTTAATCAACTACGTTTATTGGTAATCAGTCGTTTATTTATGGTACTACAAAATACAACAAAAAAATTGCAACTTCTGCTTACAATATACATAAAATTGAACTTCTTTTGAAACACTCTCAATAGGCCTTATTATAATTAGATAGGATAATAAGGCCTTTATTTTATATTATACAAGTAATCAACTTAAACGTTAAAATTTGGTTCTTGAGGTCAGTTATCCTTATACATAATAGTACAACAATATATAAGTATTCTAATAATAAAATACATGGTCTCTTTTAACATCCAGCAGGACATATGAAGTCATCACAATCATCCACTGACAAACCGACGCACTCCTCATGATACATACCACTTAAATCATTGAGAGCACTCCCTCATGTGATCTTCTTAACAGGCATGAGAGTACCAACTCGCTTGATTGCCTGCAGTGTTCTTGGTTCTAGTAGATCCGTGAGAAGACGATTTTGCTTTAGTTGCTTTTGAAGTGAATTTAATTTTTGAATACCCTGGATCCCCTTACTTTTCCTCTTTTTTCTTTTTCTTCTAAACTATACTCTTCTTTGCTGCATTGTTTTTCTTACCTTCATTGAATTTATCGAAAAGATCTTCGAAAACTGAAGTAACTCGGTAATTGATAGCCTTCTGTCGGACAATAGGTGTTGCTTCTTGAATTTTAGCAGGTTTGGGCATGAGATCATTAAACCCAGATTTCATTTGAATAAGTGACAGATCGTCTTCCGAATAACTTGAAGAAGTCCCATAAACTTGGCAATAATAGCTGCGTTTTGCGGTTGAATGGCTTGGGTCATTTGGCTGATTTGGTCATCCTTCTGATAACAATTTGGCTGTCGATCTAGAACATGTAGAAAGTTCAGGAGTCAAACAGGAGTTTGGCCGAGAATAATCAGCAGGTGGCACATTCTCTTTTCCGATATCATTGGAGAATTTCACAGCAACCTACTATCAGCTTCTGGAGTCTTTTGTCTAGTATAATCCACATGTGACACATTCTCTTCTACGAGTTCAGGAACTTAACGCCTCTGTCAAAATTGATGGTGATTCGTGTTCCGATGCCACAATTATCAAGAGGTTCTATGTTTCCTTGTTCACCATCAGCAGGCGTTTGTGAATTGACTTGAAAAAAGAAAAAACAAGAAGTATAAAAAACTAGAAGTATAATAAGGCCTACTTAAAATTTTCATAGGCCTTATTACCCACGGGCAACGTATTTAGGAAAAACGTAATAAATAAAATTGGTATTGTACCACTTTATTTATTTAGACAGTATGGGACAAGCGTAAATTGACACAAATACAGACAGTGAGTGTAAATAGTTAAGTATAATAATAACACAAGTACTTACGTTTTACCGGAGCCAATTTTTATTAAATTGTGACGGGCCACTACTCCTGATAACGTTTGGCTCGCCCTATGCCGTGCTGCAGGAGGGGAAGTCAACTTTTGCCGTGTAAAATGTTTGTACGTGTAATATGCATGTGTGAGTGTTACCTTCAGAACAAAATCGTATTTTAAACAAGATTTTGATCGTTTAGGCCTTATTATCCGACATGCCTTAATACCCGCATGTACCTTACATTTTATCAATAATATAAAACATTATCTTATCTTCACTAAATATAAAGGATGATAGTAAAATGAGTTCGTTCTTATGCAGATGGACATTGATGAATTTTTGAAAGCCAGAATTATGTAGCGATACAGTTTGATCGAGAACTATTTATTATTTAAATTAACAATGTGGGAACATATTTAATAAAGAATAATTGTGTTACACAGATAAAAGTCGGCACACTAATGTGTTCAAATCCTGGTATGTTTTATTCATTCAATAACGCTTTTTAGTTACCTACATGACGATTCCTACTAGCGCATTCCCATGAAAAGCCCTATAAATTTGTTTTTCAGAAATCGTTGACATCAAAAGATTATGTGTTTTCCAAGATCATCGAGTATAAAATAGTTACAAATTTCACAAGACACATTTCGTGAACCAGTAGTCAAAATGTACGGAAAAAGTTGTAAAGTAAATATGGCATCGCCGACAAGATTTCAATTATTGGTGATCTCATCTATCCTTGAAAATTTCTATTTTCATCTAGAAACTCCATAACTGACCAAACTTTTATTCAGCTTGTTCTCTGAAAATTTAAATCAGAGCGATATTAATTTAAGGATATTAAATCTAATATTTAAGGACATTTTTTAGATATATAAATCTGCCAAGTAATACAAACTGAAGGGTGTAAATAAATATAAAGTGTAAATCATGAGTTCAAGTGTTTGAATTTAAGTTTATATTCAACTGAAGGGCGGGAAACTGAATCTTATTCGATAGGAGTCTACGGTTTGGTCATTCCTGATTTGTCTCAAGGTCATAATAGAAAATATTTCGATTTTCTCCTCTGATTAACCAAAATTCCGGCGTTAGCCAATTTTCCTCGCTCTTTTACTGATTTAAGAACTACTTCTATGTATGTGATTTCACAATGTGATGACATAATTCTGAAATTTTTAATTTTTTTTTTGACGATGATTATACAGAAAACTTCATTTATATTATGGAAAAATTACAAACGGATGAAAGCCAAGAAGTTTATCTGAACATGTATTGGAAAGAAAAAATATATAGCAGGGCCCTTAGGGCAAGCGAAGTAACTATATGTTACGATTGTAATTTGTCAATGTTTATATGAACGTGAGATTTGTTATTGAACATCCCAAGAACTAAGAAAGTAAAGTTATATAAAACCAATATTATAATTCTTCCCTATTAATCCATTCTATTTTGCATCATCCTACACTATAGCTTCCTTAGTACATTTGAAGTATACACTTTCAAAATAATTGATGTACCCAGTCGAATCAAAACAGATTTTAACAGTTTTGGCAAAAATAATAGTTTTCCATTTCTGAGAGAAAGTTAGTAAGAAAAGTAGGTCATTACGATATACTATGAAAAGAATCGGCAACAACACTGGTTCCTGTGGCACACCACATTTCCCTCCTGCATGTTTTACCAACTGCATTACATCTGTCTACTATTACTTGGTAAGTCCGAATCGTGTCAAAAGCAACGCCTCTAAATGCATATGGATCAAGTTTAAGTAACAATAGTCCATGATATTTGAAAACTTTATTTGCGACTCTTTACTCAAGCCAAAATGGAATCAAAATAACAACTTGAACTTCAGTAAAATATGATTATAATAGATACGAGTGTTTTGTTTTTACATCATACAAAGCAACATCTCAAATAACAGTGAATAATGCATAATGTGGATGAATGAACCTGCTAAAAAGGTTTAGCACAATAATAATAAACTAAAAATGTTTACTTTCAAAATATTCATTATTATATAAAAAGATTATTCTAGCACACACTTGACATGTGGTATAAGCTAAGGTGTTGTAAATGTAATTCCTAAATAACCCTTCCACCTTATAAACAAGAAGCAATGATGTTTCAATAGCATCTAAATAAACATTTAAATATAATATTGTTATAAATACGTATAAACAATTATGACTTGCATTAAATATCGTGCAAAAATCAACCAAAAAATAATAGTTACTCTTTGTATCTAATAATAGCAACAAACATTGCACAAGATATATAATTACTCAGTTAAAATAGTAAAATCTAAATATTTTTAATGAATATTTATGATAATTGTTAACAATTTCTTATTCATTTCAATTAAGAATAATCTCGATGTATATATTATTTTTCCAAGTGTTTAATAAAATACAAATCAAATAATACCATGTCATACATTGTGCATTTCTAATGTAAATGGAAATAACTTTCCAAATGAAAAATCTAATATCAATAACAGTAAATAATATAAAGAATAAAACAATCAGAATCAAATCAAATGAATCATTCAGTATTGAATACATTATGTAATCAATAAATATAATAATCATTACCATTATTCTTGAGTTTACCATATAGTCGAATTCTGACAATATGATCTTTCTGTAAAAGTTTCTCTATCAGTTTGTTATACATTATTTGTAGATCTTCGTCGAATCGTCCTACTGGCAGGAGTTCTATTACTAAAGCACAATGTTCTGGAGATGACTCAGCTTCTATGAAATCATCTAAAAATTTTATAAGTTTCAGATTGTAATCTTTATCTTTCAATACAACCCTTAAACAAGAAGTTAAGAAATTTTTGAAGTTGCTGATAATCAAGCTGCCGTATTTCGAAACACAATTAGAATAAAGTTTACTCAATTCTTGAGGTAATGAGTCGAAGATGCCAGCAGAATCAAATTTAAGTACCATAAAATCAATAAAGAGATATTCTTCAAATGTTTCATCTATGGTAAACTCTTTCTGCCAAGCCTCACGGAATAACTTTGGAAACTCAGTATTGAAGGCGTTGTTATCATCTTTTAACAAGTCTTCGCATATACCATAACAAAATTTATTGACAACTCTGAGAGAACGGCCTTTCTTTCCAACAGTATCCCAAAATTTTCCTTTAAAATTTCGGAGAGACTTAAATATGAACTCAATCTTTTCTTTAACATTATCTCCATACATCACAAACCTTTTCATGAAATTATACACTGAATCAATCAAAGCTAACTCCTCTACATCAAATAAATTGTTTTCAATGACATTCATGCAAAATTCATCACGCATTATCATAATATCACTATTTTTCAAACTTGACAGTAGCCTCAACATATCGTCATCAAATCGCTCCTTTTCTGGTTTCAATTTGTTGAATACCTGCCAAACACATTCAACAAAATCAGCACGATACATTTTAGGTATTACATGGGCATCCCTTAGTAATTTTTTAACCTCCTTCTGCTGTTTTTTCAATTGATCAATATATTTTTTTAATAAAGTCCAGCATTCTGGTATTTTATTTTGTATGAAATATTTGTAACAACTGAGAAACATGTGCTGTTTCAAAGAAATATTTTTTTCCTCTTCTTCAATTTGCCTGTATTTAGCTATGACATTTGTAACTGGTGATAGGATTGCTGTAAGAAAGATAGTATGTTTTCGCACTGAAACAGCTTTTCCATTCAACTCTTCTAGAGCATACTGAAGTTGATTTTCAGGCGTTCTATAAAAACTGCTGTATAAAGATGTTAAAGCTGAACTCAGTACATCACCACGGCAATATTTTAATAGATCAGGAAGTGTGTCTTTCATATCATTTCTAAGTTTTAAATGTTTTGCTAATGCGCACTGTATCTCATAAAATTTCCTCACATCTTCATCCCCACCTGATGCGTCTACTTTGTCCACTTTTGGTGTATGCTCTTTGAAAAAAAGTATGAACTCTTTTGACGACATAAAGGGTATCAATATTTTGACGACGCGTTCTCGCTTAGAAGATTCAGCTGTTTCCAGTTCTTCCAAGCATAATTTAGTAATCTTACTTGGTATATCAAGATGATCGTATTTTTTCAAGTTTCTTATCAAATTAACATTTTTATTCTTCAACATAATCCCTACTTTATCCAAATTATTTCGTAATAACTCTGGATTATATTTCAAAAACCATTTTGTCAATGTATTATCATTTAAATTTTTGAAATTTTCCCAGTACATGATTTCTAAGTTTGATACTCTTTGATTCTCTTGTTGTCTGCAAATTAAATATTTGAATGCTTTCAAGGTTTTCGGTTCAGGTTTTTCAGTTTGTTTCAGTTTTTCAAATGCATTGATAATATACTGTCTATCGTGAACACAAATAGAATCATTAGAATGTTTTTTGTTCCACTTCATTATACACAATATAATTTGAACTGCTAACATATTATTCTTATCTTCAACTTGAGGAAGTAAATTGACATATGATTCAAGCATCATTTTCTGGAATTCATCATTATCATAACTAAAATCAAGAATCTGTGGACTTTCCTTCATGAGAGTAAGGATTAGCTCAGTTACAGGCTTTTGTTGCAAATACATGAATTTTATATAATCTACATAAATGGGAAAAAATATCTTTTGTTTTTTGAAAAGTTGTAGTGTTATTATCTCATTGATGTACTTCCAATGTTCTTCAGTTAATTTTTTCATATCCATGTCCTCATGTAATTTTCTAAGAAAATTATAAAAAACAGAAACATCACTATTTCTATGTCGTTGAATGAAAGATTTCAAAATATTCAGAAGAGCCTCATAATCTCTATTTAACCTGCACGTAGATATCAGAGTATTGAATATTGTACTTCTTTCATTAATTGTAGCAGAATAATCAAATTCATCATCCTCAAAACACATATCTGACTTTAAAACACTACATCTAGCCATTGCATACCCTATTTTTGGTTTATACTTCTGGTAGTTATCTCTGTTGTCGAATTGTTTGATCCATTTCTCTCTTTCATCTTTGTTTTGAATAAATTCAATTAAGCTCTCGTCCATACATTCACGATGATCCCAAAGATCTTTTCCATATTTTTCTTTAAATGAATTATAAAATAAGTCATATTGCTTATTTTTAGCATAGTATTTAAGCAGAGAATTTACTTGGCAATTACTGAATTCATCGATATATTTAGGAAGACCTTTCTTGTAAAATTTCGGGAAATCTTCACCTAATTCTCTAACAAGTGCATCATTTCTTAAAAAGGGACCAAACTTGAGAGGATCTTCTAATATTTCACTTCTTTTTGAGCGGAGAAACGTCTTAGTGCTTTGTCTACCCATATTTCTTCCGTATATTTTGAATTTCTTGCTCAACTCTGAAAAGAAAACAGGATCCTTGTTAGCTATATAATGGAATACATTACTCCATCGATAGTTATCTATAGATTCCTCATTAACTTTCAATATATCAAAATAAAACGTAATCAAGGATGGATTTTTATCATAAAGTGATTTTAGTCTTGAAGCAGAAAGTAGAAAATTATTCTGCTTCAAAAATTCTTTAATTTTCTCCTCAGAACATCCCATAAGTAAGACAGCTGCTACTTTCAAACCGTAAGTTAGGTGTAACCTATCAAATATTTCCTCAATTTTGTTTTCATCTTTAATGTGAATAGGTATTCTCTTAAGAATTTTTGTTCGGTTAGACACAGACAACTGAGAAAATATTTCTTCAACAAACTGCCCTGGTGAAAATGTTTCCAAAAGTTCTATTATAAACCATTTTTGGCGAATAACCTTGCTTGCTCCCACTTCATTGCCTTTAATCAAAATGGATAAAAGATCGCTGGTTCTCTTGAAAAATAGCAGAATTTCAATTCTGAATGTCTCTTCAAGATAAGTAGTTGGATTTAATTGTAGTATTATGGAATCCACAACATCGGGAGTTATGTTTTTATGTGTAGCCAATAATCTGTTGAAGGACTTTGTCTTTTCTTTCAAAGTTATTCCTTCTAAATTATGGAAATTCATAAGGAATTCGCTGGTGGTGTCCATTTTCATCCTTCAAAAAAACAAAAACTTTATCAAAAAAATTCTGGACATTAAAACCTATAACATTAAAATAAAAACAAATATATATATATATATATATATATATATATATATATATATATATATATATAACATGTAAAGATTACTAAAATATTATCTGGATAATTAATTCCTTCGGAATTAATTCAAGACACCGATGTGAAGCTAGCAACGAATCTTACCTAAAAGTGTCACACACGTGAATATATATACTTTCAAGATTCGCAAATCAATTATACTAGTAAATACTGAGACTCTTAATCAAAATATTTCAAATAAAACTCTCAGGGAGCTGTCTACACAAATGTTGTCAACGAGAACGAACCTATCACTCTACTAAGTGCACGTCAAAAAATCATCGAACTTGATGAATGATAATAGGATACAATTGTTTCATCATTATTATGAATCATCAGTCCTTATTCAATCAATCATTCAAGAATCGATGACTTGATAAACGCTCCCAGGTTCTATAGCCGAATGAGGAGAACAATAGTTCGTGAACATTCACGTGAGCTCCCTCTATCGAAGAAAATACTTATAAACTCTGCCCAAGAGTACTTAGAGGCTAACACAACAAAAATTTGTCCGCAATGTGTAAGAATGGTCCCATGCCTAATCGCTCCAGATCACTCCCAGGAGAGCAAAAAGATGGAATGAATGATTTGTGTATCTTGAAACTAGCTATCTTTTTGCCCGCCTGAGCGTGATCTGGAGCAATTAGACATGAGACCATTCTTACACATTGCAGACAAAGTTCTGTTGTGTTCGAATGAAATGTATACAAAGCCTTTACGTGCTCTTGAAGGCGAGTTTATACGTCTTTTCTTCGATAGAGGGTGCTCACGTGAATGTTCACGAACTGTTCATCACGAATGTTCTCCTTATTCGGACCTACGGACGTTTTGAAATTAATCGATTCTTGATTGATTGATTCATAATAATGATGAAACTATTTTATCCTATTATCATTCAACAAGTTCGATGATTTTTCAAAGAACACTCATTATTTACTCTCAACACTTGTGTAGACAGCTCCTGAGAGTTTTATTTGAAATATTTCGATCAAGTATTTGTTATTATTATGAATTATTTCACCTTTTTTTTATACATTTCTAAACTCTCAATAGAGTATCTATCTAATCTATCTACTCTCAATAGAGTAGATAGATTGATTGTAGGGCGTTTTGTTTAACTATTATCACTTTCGATTCGATATGGTCACTTGAATGTCGCCATTGTCGTGTAGGGATAATACCAGTACAAAATTGCTGTATTTCTTGAACTAATATATCTCACAAAAATTTGACGAATGATTTTGAATATGCATTTTAAATCGTTTCGATGGTATATAGTCAATATAGTCAATCCATTGTCACAACCATCAGTAGCGTCGTATAGGGGTAGAAAATTGCTGTATTTTTTAAACTAAGCGAGTTCACATAAATTTGATAAACGATTTTATTTATAAATTTTGATCCCTTTCGATGGTATATAGTGATTTCAATATCTCGACCATCATTATCGTCGCATAGGGGTAATAGGGAAAAAAATAGATAAAAATTTGTGAATAAAATTATTTATCAAATTTTTGTCCACTAACTCAATTGAAAAAAACTGCAATTTTTTACTCTCTCACCCCAAATCGTCGCAAAAGAGTGCAATCTACCTACACTATGAAATACATATATAAAAAATAGAAAATAAATGATTTTCAGCAAATGATACGTGTATATATATATATATAATTGATAACACAGTTGCGATTTCGAATATATATATATATATATATATATATATATATATATATATATATATATATATATATATATATATATATATATATATATATATATATATATATATATATATATATATATATATATATATATATATATATATATATATATATATATATCTTCACGTGTGTGACACCTTTACGAAAGATTCCTTGATGGGATTTCGTTGCTAACTTCACAATGGTTCAAAAAAATGTAGCAGAGCTAGCTGGCTATGTAAAAGATGTACAATGTGATGCCTCCTACATAGTGCTTTAAACAATACGTTTTCAACTTACTCGAGAAGAAAAAGGTTTAACAGAAATAAACTTTCTGTACAAACTCAAATTTCTATATAGATAATTTGATATATTTTGGAAGTTATAAAATTCCTGTGTGGAGAAACATCCGTCAAGTAAATCAGCAATGCTTGACGTCGCCGAGGATTTTAAAAATAGACATTTATGAAATTGAGAAAACATGTTTATAAATAAAAATGAATACTTGAGAATACTCACCAAATATCAAAACTACGATGTAAAATGCGGTAACCTAAAATACCGCTATGCAAAATTAGCTTTTTGGAGTATTACTCTTTTTTGTATCAGATATGATATCAGAACGATTTCAGTGTTTTGAACGATTAAATCATTAATGTCAACCACACTTGAACTGTAACTTTTAATATTCAATTTCTAGTCAAACCTTTTTTATTAATACTTGAAACAATTCGGCGCATCACATTGTTGCCATATCCTCAAACAAAATTAATTTATCGTACCTGCACTTTGGGGGATAAAAAACTACAATATGTATTTTTGATTGAAAAGGGAATCAAGTAAGTTATGGTGATGAAAATACCTGATGTTAGAACATTACATTTAGAAGCATATTATATGGAGGATATTTTTCATCCACCTGATAATATGTATATGAAATATTTTTGAAATTTTGATTATTTATTGCTATGGCTATGCAAAAATGTTTATTTAAAAAAAGTACTCATTTTTGTATATTCAACTTGCTTAAAGTGAAACTAAGTTGAAGTGAGGAAAGAGCCTCACTTCAACTAGATATACCACTTCAACCTAGATATACCACTTGCATATTTCGCGTTTAAAAACAAAGTCTATTATTGAAAAGTAATAAGTTAATTTATGGTCCTCCTTAGTCGCGACTCATAAAAAACCAAATATTTAGACAAAATACTTTTTATGTATGGAAAATGGGGTAATAGTGGCACCTCTGCAAATCATACTTCGAAATCACAACAAAACTATCTCATCGGGCTGATTGCACAGGTTCTACTTTTAACAAGGTACACTTGAACCTTACATGAAATATTTCTTTCTTTTGCACCGTTGAGATGCCGACAATTTAGTTAGACTTAAATATAGCGAAGAAAACCTTTGACTTAACTAGAACTTAACCTAATATTTTGTTGACAGATAATTGTGAAAATTTTTTTCCTTTCTGTATTATTCGAATTAAAAATGTATGAAATCAAGGACGCAGATTTAGATCTTGATAAATCCAATAAAGATATCAACGGAATCCCTCGACGTATATAAAGTGTGTAGTTTCTATAAAGTTTTTACCAATAACAGGCTTTTTGATTAAATATATATTTAAGTACCTACTTTAGTTTTGTCACAACTATTGAATTTTGAAAATTGGAAATTATATACCTAGTTATCAATTCTTTGAAAAAAAAGGCTGTTATTGCAGAAAATATATAAAAATTTTACTCTGTATATTTTATACACATACATTGCAAGAGGATTGTACTCCCAAAGAGGTTTAATGAATAATTATTTAGCAAATTAAGTACAGTATACTATGTTTTTTTCGGATAACATTTGGTAATTTAGTAGATTGAGAAATCCGTTATCATTAATACCATTCCTTTGCAGCCAAACATCATTTCATTTATTCACCTATAGCATGATCCACTATAAATTTTACTCCTTAAGTTTCTCACTTTAGAAAATGTAAGAAACCATTGAATACAAAAGGGCAAGAGTTTTATAATTGTATCTTATATAAAAATACATTTCAAACGATACACAAATGAGTGTGTTAGTGATAAGGCAAAACAATAAATGCTAAAATATTTTATCTTTAATTTTTTTCCAATTTGGCTTAATACTGATGCTGTGAGTTTGATTCCCATCGTAATTTGGACCATTTGGATTCATCGTTAAACTTTAGGTCCAATGGGGGCTACATAGGCCCCTGGCCTACGATATTAGTATAATAATAATGGTTAGAAAATGAAAACTTATGATTCCAGTAATAGTGCTTTGTTGAAACAAACATCATTTTAATTTGAATACTGTTCATTTCTTAATGTTCAACACTATGAGGATCCAATCGTCTCTCTGGTCCATAGAAATTTAATAGTTTTAATCAACCAGAAGATGTCTATAAGAACACATTAGTTAAGACTGAAATGAAGCTACATAAGCCAAGTTTCTGCTAATACAAAATGTTAGCGATTTTAAATACAGCAGATTGAGGATTAATTTGTTCATATTATATATATATATATATATATATATATATATATATATATATATATATATATATATATATATATATATATATATATATATATATATAAGCAATTCAAAAGAAAACTATAAAATAATCAATAGAGCTCAGACTTTAACTTTCCAAAAAGGGAAATTCTAACGATCTCACTTTTCCTTAAAAGCATTTCTATTAAATTTTTATATGCAACATCAGAATCTTCTACATATATAGCAGGGGGTAAAAGCTCTATCACTAATATGCAATGCTCATTGGAACAATTTTTCTCTAGAAAACGTTTCAAAAAATTGATGTCTGAACCTTCATCCCCATTACATATAAAACAAATTGTACGACTTAAAACATTTTTTAAATTACTTAATATCAAGTTACCATAATTTTCAAGAGCTGCTGAAAATAACTCGCTAATTCTTTCAGGGAGCGATAGTGTTCCCTTAGAATCAATTTCGAGAATTATATCAATCATCAGATTTTCTTCAAATGTTTCTTCCTTTGTGAATTCTTTTGCCCAAGCATCACGATATAGTCTAGCAAAATTACTATTTATTTCATCCTTGTTATCTCCAAAAAATTCTTCAAATAAACCAAAACAAATGTGGTTCAAAATTTTCATACCTTCGATTTTATTGTCACTAAACCAGGACTTTTTGAATTTGTGAAGTAATTCAAAGATCATGTTAACTTTTTTTTCAATGTTTTCTCCATATAGAATATACTTCTTAGTGAAATCAAAAACTGAAAGCTCTATTGAACATTTTTCAAAATCAAACAAATTATTTGCAATTAAATCTGCGCAAAATTCGTGACGTAAATCCGTAATGTCATTTTTTCTCAAATTTTTAAGTAATGCAATCATATTATCATCTATTTTTACATTTCCTTTTTTCAATTTCTGGAAAGTTTGCCATGTAAGTTCTGTGAAAACAGCACGATATTGTTTTGGTACTTTACCAACATCAATAAGAACATCGACAATCTGTTTTTGAGGTTTTTCTAAATTCATAATATATTTTTTCATTATTACCCAACACTCTTCCGAAATATTTTTCAGAAAATATTTAAAGCAACTAAGGAACATGTGCTGTACCACGGAAGCATTTTTTTCTAACTCTTGGACTTGTTGATATTTGAATAATACCTTATTAACTGGCAACAATAGGCTTGTAAGATAAATCGAGTGTTTTCGTACAGAAACTTCTTGGGATTCCAAATGTTCTATTGCGAAATACAATTGATTTTCAGGAATTCTGCAGAAACTGCTGTAAAGGGAAGATAAGCCAAATCTTAATATGTCACTGTGGCAATATTGCAATAAATCAGGCAGACATTTTTTTAAATTATATGACAATTTCAAGTATTTCATTAAAGCACATTGAATATCAAAATTTTGTTTTTCATATTCTATATCATCACTTTTATTTATTTGTTGGAAAGATTCCTTAAAAAATTGCAACAATTTTTCTGTTGGCATGAAAAGTACAATTATTTTTATTTTTGATTCTCTTTTAGTTGGTTCACAATGTTTCAGTTCATTCAGGCAAAATGTGGTAATAATACTTGGCATGTTCAAGTAGTCATATTTTTTCAAAATTCGAATCAAAATAGCATTATTAGTTTTCAGCATCAGTTCAATCTTTTCTAAATTCTGTTTTAACACTACAGGTTTATTTTTCGCAAACCACATAGTAATTCTATTTTTATTTAAATATCTGAAATTGTCCCAATATACTGTGTCTAAATCTGATATTTCTAGATTTCCATCTTGTTGACAAATTAAATACTCTAATACTCTAATTGCATCATGATCAATTTTATCTATATACCTTAATTTCATGACTGAGTGTAATATATTTGGTTGTTTAGATATACAAATTTTGTCTTTTGAATGTTTTTGATTCCAACTGATCACTCTTAAAGCAACTTGGATAGCTATATTCCCTTTATTATTTATTTTAGGTAGCAGTTTCATATAAAGTTGTAGCATTGTTTTCTCAAATTCTCTTATTCCATATTGAAAATCATTCAAATTTAGTTGTGTTTCATTTAATAAAATGAATACGTACTGTTCAATTTGATTATTTTGAAGAAATAAAAACTTTATATATTCTACAAAAATCGGAAGAAAAACCTGTTGCTTTTTGAATAATTGTACTGATATAATCTCATATATATATTTCCAATGCTCTGCTTTTAGTTTTCTCATTTCTAATTCTTTGTAAACTGTTCGAAGAAAGTTATATAAAATTATAACATCGCTATTTATATGCCTTTCACAAAATGATTTCAATACATTAAAAAAAGCATCATAATCTCTAGTTAATTTACATGTGGATATTAAAGTATTGAAAATGGTTTTTCTTTCTCTAATAATTATGTTTTCATCTTCTATAAAAGCTATTCTACTTTGAAATCTTGCATACTTTTTCTTGATAATGTACTTCTTAATGTTTCCTCTATTTTCAAATTCAGCAATCCATTTATACCTATCTTCTTTAGCTGGAATTAATTCTATCAATCTCTCCTCCATAAAATCTTTATTATCCCAAATACTCTTATTATACTTTTCTTCAAAAGTTTTATAGAAGAGATCATATTGCTTGTCTTTATTATAATACTTTAATAAAGTCCTAGAAATGTGATGATTGCATGTTGAAAGTGTCTTGGGAAGTGTGTTTCTATACAGTTCTGGAAAATCTTCACCTAATTTTCTCACAAGTGAATCTTTTCTTAAAAAAGCTATATAATCGAGAGGTTTGTGAAGAACATTTACCTTCTGGGAATCAATAAATTTTTTTGTACTTTTTCTTCCTAGTTTACACATATTTATACCAAATTTCTTTGTCAATTCATAACAGAACAATGGATCCTTTATGCCTATATATTTAAAAAGTGATACCCATTTGTAATTGTCAATATTACCTCCACTACTCTTTAACACTTGAAAATATACTATAACTAAAGATTGATCTCTATCAAAGAGTGACTTCAATTGTGAAGAAGATAAATGACATTGGTATTCAATCAAACACTCCCGTATTTTTGCAGACGAGCACCCTGTTATCAAAATCAAGGCTATCTTTAATCCATAAGTTTTGTGTAGTACATGAAAAAGGTCCTCTATTTTAGTCTCATCTGTAATACATAACAATATTTTCTTCAGCACTTTCATGCGCAGAGACAATGAAAATCTAGGAAAAAGTCCCTCTACAAATTCATCGGAAGAACAATTTTCAACTAGTTCCCTTATAAACCAATCCTGCCTTAATACTTTACAAGCAAAAATGTCTTCACCACTAGTAAGGATTCTTCGTAGGTCATCAGTTCTTTTGAAATATATGAGAAGTTCAATTTTAAAAGCCTCTTCTAAATAATTAAGAGTATTCAAGTTTTGTACTAATGTATCCAGACAATAAGAACTAAGGGACTGAACATTTATGAAGAAGTTGTGAAGGGACTTCTTTCTTTCCTTCAGGGAAGTGCCTTCTAAATTATGGAATTTGTTGATGAGATCTTCCACTACAGCCATGCTGTAATTTTTCACATATTTCATGTATTTCTGCAGTATTATTTATTTATTCATTAATACTTACTCTGTTTGGGGTATACCCTGTATGGTAATAAAAGAGAATCAATGATTATTATTTTAAATAAGTATTCCTTCTCATATATTCTCATTTATAGCGTACTTTAATAATTTCAATGGGTATACCTTTCAATGTAACGATATCTTAATTACTAAGTCACCTAGAAAATCTATTTTTGTGTTCCCTACCCTACCCATACGTTCTTATTTATTGTTTGAATATACGACCACAATCTTAATTTACGTACAAGCCATGAACATTTAATTGGCAACGTCGCATCAACTGATATCAAAAAATGGTAAGAAATTAGGAGAAGTAAGCATTGCAATGACAGATCCTTTAAATATCAAATTTAAATTTGAATAGTCGACTGTAAAACAATGTTGCCAACTATAAACAAGAATATACTTTAAGATGGCAGTCGACTGTGGAACACTGATTTATTATTTATTTGTTATTTTATTGAGTTACTGTTTATTTGTGAACATCAGTTACACTAGATGGAAAATCTATAGTATAAAAAACATGCTGTTATTCTTAAAAATGTTTATATTCCAAGATTTACATATAAAATGTTATTTTATAATTGGATGTTGAATCAACAAATTACAATTTAATTCTGAATTTTCAAAGCATTAAAGGCTCACAACGTTCCTGTAATGCTCTAGTTCTTTCAGCTGAATCTTTGAATGTGAAAAGTAGCGAGGTAAAATACTTGGCACTGCATTTAAATTCAATTCAACTTTAGCGGGTATTGCCTATGTTGATCCATCTGGCAAACAATAAATACCCTCTCTAATAAGTACATCCTCTGGAAAATGCTTGGTACAAACTACACAGTATTTTGTGGGGGTTCATGATGCCCTGTGACATCATTTATTAGTCATTGATTCATTAGAAATTCATCCATTGGAAAACAGAAACTGCTGGTTCGCCAGTTTAGAGGCGAGTTTTGTAAAAAAAACACAGTAACACTTTCTATACACTATACTAGAAATATACTATTGTATATTTCTATACAATATACATCACAGAACAGCAGAATAACTAAAACGCGAATTTTTGTTTTTACACAATTATGAAATGGAAAAAGTTAGGTATTATTTCTACCTCTCCTGGTATAACCAATACAAAAAAACACAACAGATATTTCTGTTTATATACGAAATTTGAAAGAAATATCTTTCACTTCCTCTTCAGAACTTCAAACAATAACACTTTTCACAACTTCTGTTTGGATTTGAATGTTATTTCTTTCGTTAAATAGCAATTATTTATTCAACAGAAACAACCAGATGCCATTATAACGCCATTACAGTTAGAAACCATTATCTCTATCTGTCGGAAAAAACAGTAACCCATTATCAAGAGTATACAATGTTACTAAATTTCAAAATGTAAAACTTTCACTTATAAATCTTAGTAAAGTTGATTAAATGTTCATTATCTCTTTGTGAAACATTGTTTATTATATTACATAGAAACACTTGGCTTGGTTTCACAAAATTTACAATATATACTTGACAGTTGTTTCGGGATGTTACCCCATTTTCAAAAGTTAAACTAAAAGGTTATCAGTTAATCAATTATTTTTTGTAAAAAAACGTCCAGTTTGACCTATGTAAAAAGTATCACATTCACTGCAAAATATTTTATGAACTCCACTTTTCGAAAATAAGTCAAGTTTGTTCTTGTTATTTACTAACAATGAACCCAAATTCATTTTGTTAGTGTAGATTGTATTCACGTTATTTTTATGTAATCTTTTACAAAATTTATTGCTCAAGCTCGTTATAGAATTAATTGAATGAAATATTTTTTGTTGTTTTTTCAAATGAATAGGAAAAATTCTATGTGACAATATCTTTCTCTGTTTATTTTTGGTTAGTTTATCAATAAAGGTCCAGGTTTATAACCATTGTTAATAGCAATTTATTATACAAACTTCTTTCCTAAAACTGTCAGCAGACAACGGAAGCGAAAGTAATCTATGAACTAATGAATAAAAAGCACTCATTTTAATTTTTTGCGACTGACAACTTGTGTTATGTATTAATGTGTCTGAATATGTTAGCTGTCTGTAAATGTCAAAAACTAGGAAATGAAGGCAACGACTTAAATGCAAATCCAAAAGTAATAGCTGATAGCTAATCTATTTGTAGGACCGATGTAGACGATGCAATATGACCTAGTTCATGACTTCTAAATAATGTTTTGGCTGTGATAAAAAGCACAACGTCGATCTTCGATATTTATCGAAAACTGAACATCGATGATTTTTTGTATTAATAATTGACAAAGAAATAAAAGACAGTGAAATGGTTCGAAATTAATTCAGAAACAGAACAAATAATTACATATTCGAATATTTTTTATAAAGAAGATGTCGCGATAGTACTAAAATAATGCAACTTTTTTAATTTCGGGTAAGAGGAACCGATGACATTATTCCAAACTTGGATAGAATCTTGTTTGAGATCAGACACTGGAGTCACAGCCTAACTCTACTTACGTAAGTAGAGTTAGGCTGTGCTAGAGTCTGCAAAAAGTAGCTCAACTCGGAAGGCATCGATGTTACGTTATTTATTCTATATCAACAACGATATAAAAACATCGATGTTTTTGCTTTCAACATAGATAATCATCGAACATTATGATCTTCGAGTATCTCATAACATTTATATGTTCTGTGACCTGAATAGTACTGTTTATTTACTTTCTATAAATTTGAAATCCTACAATTTTGCTAGCACAGTATCAGTTGCTTGGGATTCTTATACTCACCGATTTATATACTTATACAGAAAATTGATTTTTTGACACGACGACAACATAATAAAATTTTGTTAAACAGCAGTGAGGTATTCCCGCCGTCTTTTGAATGGTTTCATCTGTCAAAACGCAAGCTTGGTCTACAAACAAATTCTCATCATATGTTTGGGTGGCATGAAAATGGTGTTATAGTGAAAAAAACAAATACATTTTTCATACCTTAGGTAAGTTGATATATTCAGTTTTTAACATTAATATTCAAATAACGAATGTGGTAAATTAAAAAAGTAATATTTCACTACTTGTGTTTTTTAAAATTTAGTTATCCCATAAAGAAAATGCTGTATCACATCACGTTGTCTGCTTGAGGCAATGGCCGAATTTTTGACCTATATTGTACAAAAAAGTAAATTGTATGCATTATTTGTATTTATATAAACTATTTCAGATTATCCTTTTCATTCAGGTGTAATCACTTTTGAATAATTTTACATTGATGGGGTTAAAAAACTATTACCTTACAACTTATATTTACCAAATTTGGTAGAGGTTAAAGTAAATTTAGGCATCAAATACCGTAGTTTCATAACGCTATAAATTTCGATACCTATGCAGGTCTATGTATTTTGTATGAAATGGCATTTTTCCCTATAAAAAAAGTGTCCTTATATATATGTGTTTATTTAATATATATTATTTCATATATATCATGGTAATTTTGATAAGATGAGTGTACTTATCATCAAATTCGAGTGGTGTATATTGGAATTTGTTGATGTTGGTTTGTGATAAGATTTTTGAAGCATTGAATGAATTGATGAAAATACTCCATTAATTCATTGAATTTCTTAAATTTGTATTAACCAATTTAGTATCTACAAATTTTAATGCAGATATGTTTTTAATTAGTAGACTTCATATTTTTTTTTTGTTGCATATTGTGTAAAATTAAACAATCAAAATAATCATATATATATATATATATATATATATATATATATATATATATATATATATATATATATATATATATATATATATATATATATATATAACAAAATATAACTCTTGGCTTTCTTTAATAATTTTTTCATTGACAAGAAAAATATTTGTCAATTTATGTCCTTTGATAGTTGAAAAATGTAGTTTTTCATAACATGACAATTCAAATCTGATATTACATCATTCATTTTTTAAATTGTCGATTTTCCATCACAGAAAACGTAAATTGTTAAAAATTTCAGCTCCGTTTTACTTGACACAAAGTGAAGGTAAACTGTTCTTTTTTTTTCGATACTAGAAAAAATTATTTATATGCAGTTATATTCAATTCACGTTAGTAAATATTTATGTGAATTAAGTGGTAAACATTTCTGCAATCCTTGAGATGTTTCATAGACCCTCGCGGCTTGAACTAAAAGCGGGATTATCATGAAATTATTTGATTTGAGCGTTATATTTTACGTCTGAATCAATTTAAATAAGGAAACACTGTCCGCTTGGTTGCATAGCTAATATGAAAAGCCAGGGTGTATTTTCAAAGACGTAAGTATCGCGTCAGTAATCTATCTAGTTACCTTGGCGACGATGACGCCATGGGGTACAAGAATTAAGCTACGCCAGGCGTCCGATATAAACCGACAGAAAGAACCATACTTACTGTTGTCTTCGTTCAAGGATGATTTTAGATGAATAGCGTTGCCATGACAACTTCGAATTCATAGCTAACTTTGTATGTATATATAGACACAAGTATTGAATGGCGACTAAAATGTAATTCGTTTTCGGAAAAATGCCTGGAATTTATGGTTTTTTTTAATGTAAAGCTTTTTAGTTGTACGATGATTTGTTACAAAATCTGTTTAAAGAGTGTGCAGCGTTATAACTGTTGGATTATAGGCCTCCCAGATGATATTTGTGTCTGGGGTAGGTAAGGATTATGAAAAATTAATACTCGTTATACTTGAATTATGTATATACTGAAAATCATTCTATTTTTTGCCAATACGATATTTATTCAACAAATAAATGGTTGAATTATAGGATAATCTATATTCTAATATTTGAATAATTTCTGGAGTAGGTAAGGTTTATGAAAATTTGTTATTTAATAAATTGAAATTTTTTATGTCTCGCATTATAAAATACGATATCTTCGTATCATATCTTCAAAATAAAAGAATAAAAGTCTTCGTTTGTTTGTTTCAAGGTTCGTAAACCTTGAACTTCACAACACCGTTCTGAAGAGAGTTAACAAGCTAGAAACACGTGTCAACGGATGCTTTCAATTGCAGGCTATACCTGCAATTGGAATGCGAGTATAGGAAATGGAATATATGCGGGACGCTTTCTTCTATAATATGTATATATTTCTAGTAAATATATGTTCATTGCTTTTTTGTATTTAGAAAGTTCATATTCATTTTCATATAAATCCACATCTTTGTGGATGTTTAATAATTTAAATAAAACTAAGTAGTTTGTTGATTTTCACTATAATTTAGTTAAACATGACAATATCGTTTCGCCAACACAGTGGCTTCGTCAGATGTAGATGATAAACTAAGCTTATACATTGAGGACCGCCAGCTTTTATACCATAGAAAATTTTTTCTCTGAACTTTGGAAAATTGGCCATAGAATACTTTTCTTTTATTGCCTATTACTGGAATAATTTTATTAAAGAAGAATTATTCATTGATAGTTGGTCATTCAATAAACTATAAATTTCTTCCTCTTATCTCCATGGCATCTAACAGGGTTACTTTGTTACATAAATTAATATATAAATGAAGAACAAATTAGGATTATGATAAACTAAGCTAATACATTATGGACCGCCACCATTGATACCATAGAACATTTTTCTTCTGAAGTGTGGGAAAATGACCATAGTTTATTGAAATCACTATATTTTACGTACGGCGCTTGCCGAAACATTGTCCTGATACCTAACTACCGAATACCGTCAATGCTCAGTGATGTTGTTATAGCTGAGAGCCGGCATATTTTATTTTAAAGTAGGATATAATATTAGGGTTATTTGATTTCAATGCTACATATTTCTCAATTTTAGGTTTTTGTAGTATGATAAAATAGTTCACTCGGTTGCTAAGATGGATAGAAATATAGTTCTGTGCAGTGTTTCGATTAATAGATTTTAAAATATTTAATCTTAAAAAAAACAAGAAAAAAATACCAACAAAAATTATTTTTATTATATATTGATTTATTATTTAGATTTAATAATTTTTTTTTGTGTGATAATCCTCAAAACATTTTCCCATACATAAAGAAATTTCACAATATGAGCACATGAAACAGGTTTCCTTCCTTTTTCCGTTTTTTTTGCAAACTCTGCAGCGCTTTTGAGGAAACTTCTTATTGCCTGAACTAGTAATTTTCACAACTTTATGTTGTCTCATGTCTGCAGAAAGTCTCATTGGTGCATCTTCGCGAGAAACTCTCTTGGATACATTTCCTGGACTCTCTGAATGAACATATCCTTTTTCAATCCAGTTTTGCGCAATATTTTTCAAAAAAGATGAAAATTTTATTTTTTTCCTGGATTCAGAACCTTGAAGACAACAAATGAATTGAACAGTGCAGTATTTAATATGAACATAAAAGCCTTCTTTGTCCATTTCACAGTTTTTCTTATAATAGGATTATAAGCAAGGTATTGGTCTGCTAAATCAACTCCCTTCATGTACTTATTATATTCCAAAATTGTTTCTGGTTTTTGTATCAGATCGCCAGTTTTTTGATTTATTTTCTGGGTTTGTATCATTCGAGCCTGGTGTATTGTTGAAATCATTCTTACAACTCTTTTATCTTTCCAAATATGTATTAGAATTTCATCTTTTCTACGGAAGTTGTGTTGTCCTTGTTTTAAAGTAATTTTTTTTAGATCGTGTGGTAGCCCGCGGTTCTCTCTTATAGTTCCACAAATTCTTATCTTTTTGTAGAGTAACTTCTGTGCTAACTGAACACTGTTGTAGTAATTGTCCATGTAAACATGGTGCCAAATATTTTCATAACCATCCAAGGGCGTCGCCAGCCGATGGCGCAGGGGGCAAGTTGACTTTACCCACTACAAATCATACTTTTCTCATTCTCTATGAATGAGAAAAGTAGGTATGAATTGTATGTAAAGTCGACAGCCCATGAAGCTTTTCACTTGTACTACGAGCCTTACATCTACAGCGATTGTAATAACAACAGTATCTTAGTACTATATACATATATATTCTGTGACAGTACAGAGTCTAATGTGTAAAGCTACACGAGCACGAGCTCTTGACTATGCAATAAAAAACTTGTAAATAAGTTATAATAACATTTATTAGAAAAATAGAATAAAAAAGAGTTTGAATTTGAATAAGTGTACAGCGTACAGTGTATTTTTTTAATTACCAGATTTTAATATAGTGGTCGTTGTTTGTTTATATTAGGTTAATTAAAACATAATTTTCGGGGATTCATTGTAAACTTCTCGACCACTTTATTATTGAAATCTTGTAAGTTTCCATGTATAAGTTTTCGGTGCACACTCATCATGGCCAAACCATTAAGGCGATTTTCACTCATAGTGCTTCTTAGCCAGGTTTTTAGTCTCCTGAGGCTGCTAAACGATCGCTCTACCGTACACGTCGTGCATGGAAGAGCGATCAAAATTTTCCACGCTTTTTCCGTGTCGGGAAAGAAGGTTTTTGGTTCTTTTAGTATATCAACAAACGGTTTGATCTGTTGAGTTTGGTTTGTTATGCCAGAATTGCTGCCAAAGCTCGACTTCAATTTTTATGTTTGGTAAATTATAAAACTGAGCGATAGTTTCACAAGTTTCTGTGAGATTTTCGACTGACATCGTTTGCATTTGTGCGGGGTGTAATTTAGATAAAGCAAATGATGGAGTATTTTCTTCAGCAAAGCGTGTTTCAAGCGATGTAATAACGGAGTCCAAGTATGGTATTATTAATGATCTTTTCCAGAATTCTGAAGGGATTTCTGCTGGGTGATTGCTTCGATGACGTTGTTTCCCAACAATGCGCGGCATTGAAGTGATATCCTCCTCCAGGTCGACTTTCCCCGCAACAATAGTAGCATCCTTTATAATTTCATCTGTGACTCTTTAGGGGTTATCACGGTGGCTCTTAAGCAATTGCAAAATGCGTTTGACGTGTTGCGAGGCCTTAACCACATCCAAAGTTATGGATTGGAGTGCGTTGACAAGAGGTTCCAACAAAGCAGAGTATTTAGCTATCAAAGTAATACAAAGTATAAACGAAATTTTGAAAGCAGCCGCATAGAGTTGAAAGGCGTTTTTTCGAGTTGCAATGTCTCCTTCACGCGATAAGTTTTCTAAGGCTTCCAATATAACAGGAAAATTCTCCTTAAATACTCTGATAGTTTCATGTTTCTCACTCCATCTTGTTTCGCAGAGCCTGGCAATATTAGGTACCAATTTAAACCAAAAGTAACTTTGGTTGCATTATATTTGGCAACTTTTTGAAAATCTCTAGGGGGGGCAGCTGCCCCTCCTTGCCCCCCTTGGCGACGCCCTTGTAACCATCTAAAAGGTTTACGACCAGGTTTTGCAATGTTTCTCCATTGCCACTATATAATTTAAATTTGCATATATATCCAGTGTCGGATTCACACAACATTCTCACTAATAACCCATACTTTGTAATCTTTCCTGGGTTGTACACTCGGAAACTTACTCTACCTCTGCAAGGAATCATGGCTTCATCCAACGATAGATTTTGTTTTGGTTTATAGACTTTATCAAACTTCTCTATAAAATATTGCATTATTGATTCTACTTTAACAAGTCGACTTGCGTCATCAGGGATTGCACTATTATCGCAAAAATGTAGTGATTGTAGTATTTGCCTGAATCTATTTCTAGTCATGATTTTACCAAAAATTGGTGTTTCCATGTACGGATCAGTAGTCCAATAATCGTTAACATTATTTTTTTTTACTTGTCCCATCAATATATTCAAAGCTAAAAATTTCTTGATTTCTGTTATCGTGGTATCTCGCCACTGCTTTGTGTTTTTTACACGTTTATATTTATGCATGTTTTGCATATAATATCTATTTGTCTCTGTTACTAATAATTGAAAAAAATCATCATCTATAAACAAATCCACCACGTCTGAAATATTTTCTGCATTTCTTGGGAACACTTTAACCCCAGAATTTCCCAAAAATGGGTTTACTGTAATATTGTTATCGATTTGGGACCAATTTGATGTTGAACAGTTCTGTTCGTTTTCCAATATCGTGTCTTCTGAATCGCTGCTTTCAGATTCACTTATAATTGGCAAAACATTTCTTTTTCTGCTACTTTCTGCTAAATCTGTATCGTCGCTGTTACATTCTTCATCATTTTCAAACTCAGATAATATATCGGCACATACCTCATTACATATATTAATTAATTCAAAGTCGTCTTCTTCCATGATATCGCAGGGCAAACAATTAAATTAATATATAAATTACTTAATTAATCAGTCAATTCGTAAGTTAATTATTGCAGAACACAAGCTAACTCTTAAATTATCAGTTGTAATGTGACATTTACTATGACAACAAAAAACGTACTACTACGTCAACGGCGCCTAGATTTACAACCAAAAATAACGTACCACTACGTCCACGGCACCTAGATTTGTCACAATTAATGACGTATTACTACGTCAACGGCTACAAGATTTTGGATGAAAAAAACGTATTAATACGTCAACGGGCAGTAATGTGTTAAATCCTCTTAGTAATCTCCATGGCTTCTAACAGGGTTAGTTTGTAACCTTTTCGTCCCGTATGCAATATTTTAAAATTGTTGTTGAAGCAGTGGTTTTCTTCTATAAGGTGTGTTGCATACGTCGAATCGGTTTTTCCTTTTTCATAGCATAGTTTGTGTTCAGATATTCTAAGTCTGAAATTTCTGCCAGCTTGACCAACATATACCTTGGGAGAAGTACCGCAACTTAACTCGTAGATACCCGATTTATCTTCAGGCGAAATTTTATCTTTTGCATTTCTGATGTGCCTATCCACGGTATTCGGGGTTTGATATCTATCGTTAAATTTCTATCAGATAAAAAGTTTCAGATTTTTGATATAGGGTTGCCTAAATACGTTTGACTAAATTATAGTGAGAATCAAAAAACTACTTAGTATTATTTAAATTATGTGTTTAGATTTTCATCAAGTATCGGCCCAATCGATTATTATTGGTGGATGTTATTTATAAATTGTTAAAGGTTATTTAAAATGTCATTGAATATTTTGAATGTTTTGCTACTTATACATATTATATTACTTGAATATAAGTTTTTTTACAAAATAATTGATAAAATTTGTTCAAAAATATATGTTATCTTTTTCATATATATATAAAGTCTATATTCAGATGTTATCTTCACTATGAGGTAGTTTTTCATTGTAATGCGATAGTGACTTGATACGATCTTTGTGATTACAAAACTCCTCAAGAATTTGAAATTGCCGAAATAAAAAATAATTTTTTTGAAATTGAAAATTTTTTTTCAGTTGAATATCTGCAATGTCACCAGAACGTACAGGCTCTCCTCAAGATGATCAAGTAGCTACACCAAAAATGTCTGTTCCTGCAAGTCCTGTGGCTGGTACTCCTGTCTGCGAAGCACAATCGCCAATTTCACTTCTGCTTGCTGTTGCTCAAGCCCAAAATAACCGAAGTCCTGATGATGATTTGACTAGCTTGTCTTGGTTACATGAGCGGGATATATTAAAAGGTTTGATTATGATGAAACTTCAAATTCACTTAGTTGTTTTGCTGTAATTAAACTTCAATTCATATAGATTTGCTGTTGTAGAGTAAAGAGATATAATATTTCCAGAATTTTCGATAACTTTCTGAAAATGTTTCGTTTATGATGCACACATTATAATATAGACAAGATAAATAATAATAATAATAATATTTATTTAGCTGAAGCTATACAAAAAATCTACATATTTTGAACTGTCAATTTTTAATTATATACCTATCTCATTATTTAAAATATACTTTCTAAGATCACGCTTAAATATCCTAATACTAGTACTAGTTTTCATTATATTCGGTAAATTATTGAAAGCCTTAAATCCGTCATAGTATATGCTATTTTTAGATTTAGAGAGCTTACAACTTAGGATTTAAAAACAATCAGTATTTCTAGTATTATATCCATGCACATCATTGGCATATGTAACATTTTTTACTACATTACATGGAAGCAACTGATTTTTTATTTTAAATATGAATATATATGAAGCAGAGTATTCTTTGTTTTACAGACATACAGAGTTCAGCATAATTTTGACAGGGGTATACCTATTGCACTTTAAAACAGTTTGCATGGCTCTATTCTCTAACTTTTCTAATTTTTTCTTTAGATTAAATTTAAAAACTTTTCTATATCTTCTGTAACAAAGTATTCTATTACCTATTATCTCAATTGTTACCAGATGTAGCAAAGGAGCGTAATTCAACTCAATGTGTTTATTTTAGATTTTCCCATTATTACTGGTGACTGACTTTTTTTCCTAGATTGGTCTGTTTTTTCAAATAACTGTTAATTACATAGCTATTCATATTCGATACATGTTATGTATCGATCTTCTGTACAAATTTCATTCAGTTGCACAAATGAAACAATATGCATTATAATTGTAAAGGGTACTACAGCGTTGGTGAGTTCCTTGGGGATAGGTTTGATATTTGAAGTCGGTATTTTATGTAGTAGTTTGTGTGATTTTTAATTGTGTGTGTTCTTATGTTTTTATTTGTATTCTTATATTTTTATATGTATTCTTATATTTTTATTTGTAATTTTATATTTTTATTTTGACTTGTCCTATACACTATTTATTGTCAGAAAGGATCAAATAAAGATTATTATTATTAATATAATACGAAAATTTTACAAAATTTATTTATTTTCCTCATTTTTTCTGGTTGATTTAAATTCTTGAAAGTTCCTCTTAACAAATATTCTGTGCTAATAATAATAATAATAATAAGATAAATTTATTGAGAAACATTCCTTACATTGTAAAATTACATTCATTTCAATTGATACAATAATTACAACTAAGAAAAATGCTCTCAAAAGGACCGAATTCAGTTTGGAGTCTGATTTTCCATTCAGCCCTCGAGCAAAAATATCGGTTCAAACAAAAATCATGGTTAAATTCATATTCACAATAATATACAACTTTGAAAAGAATAGAAAAAAAAAATTTCGTCAGAGATATTAAGCATTTGAGATAATTTGACATGGTGAAGAACATTTGTGTTAAAAAAATATACAAACATATGATACAAGAAATTGATTCATACATTATTGCCTACATCCAAATCATCGAAGTACTCTGCCACACTATAGTATGCCTTTGTTAAGAGCAGAGATTCAACTCTCCTCTTGAACAAATGAGCTTTCAGTACTTTCAAATACGATGGTGAATGGTTGAAAAGTTTAATACTCTGACAATAGAGAGAGTGCTCAAATTTAGCTGTTTTATTCATAGGAATGAGTAGCACATCCCTGTTCCTTGTTGACTTAATAAACTGTGTGGTATATTTATGAGGAATATTCTTAAGAGTAACTTCTTAAAAGTGATTAATATATTTGTGTGATATACAATATAAAATATACAAGTCATGATATATCTTGTATACAACAAAAAAATGGAAGAAGTAGCTCATCGAATGTGAAGTTGTATATAAAGTATTACGTATGATCTTCGTAAATGAGAATAATTTATCCTAATTCATCAATGTTCGAATACCTTATAGAGTTTTGATGGAAAACTTGAAAATTCAATCTTGGTTCTCCGTCACCACTTTAAGAAGTTCCTATTTTGGAAAATTTTTCTCACATCTTCAGAACATATGCAAAAAATTTTAATCATGAAGTACTCACGAACTAACAATCAGATCAGTAAAAAGAGAGAAGAATTTGAGGGAAGTTGAACTAACGCTAGTGAATTGCTGTTCCTTCAGTGTCCATATACATTTTTTTCTCCAAAATGAAAATTATCACCGAATTTTCCAGGCTAAACTACAATTGAACGATAAATAATGCATAGTTGAAACTAGCTTATAATTAAAATCTCAGTATTTTCACGATTAGTTCTTTATTCAAGATTTGACTGAAATTAAATATTGAAACCTACTTATAGAGATAATTAAACTCAAAAGTGCTATATATCGAAATTTTTCTAATCTTTTCCTTGTTTTGAAGAATTTTAAATTTTAATATCGGATTAATATTTTTATATTTCACTTCTTCGAAGAATTTATTTGACAATATTTTTCAGGTATGAATATCGATCCATCTCCTTCAAACAGCACAAATTCAACTCCTAAGCAGTACTTTACTTTAACAAATATTCTACCAGATCAATCTCCCACAAGTGACTATATGGAAGAATCCTCCGTATCACCAGGGGAATCATCAAACAGTTCTGCAAATTCTTCAATTCAGTGTCAAAGCATACAGTATAGCCAGCAGAAGAACAAACATCCACATAATATTCCTTATAATCCAATGATACATACAAGCAACAAACCACCCTATTCTTTCTCATGCCTCATATTCATGGCAATAGAAGAATCACAGCAAAAAGCTTTACCAGTCAAAGAAATTTATGCATGGATATTGAATCATTTTCCCTATTTTCAAAATGCACCAACTGGATGGAAAAACAGCGTGCGACATAACCTTTCCCTGAATAAGTGCTTCCAGAAGGTGGAAAAAGCTCCGGTAATAATGAACTATATATGCTTGTTTATATTCCTCCTACTCAAGAATTTCACATATACTTTTCACCTTTAATTTTTCTATATATGTTGAGAAATATTTAATTATTCAAATTTTTGGTTATTGTTTTTGAATTTTGGTTTGTGTTTTGAATTGATTCTGCTTCTTTTTTCTTTATTAATATTGTTGCAAATAGAGGTAATAAGAACATAATAATTCTTTTATCCTTTGAGTGTTTTCAAGTTGTGTGAATTTTTTTTTAGCTATTTGTTTTATATTGAATATTGAATTATATATTGCTTTATCAGAATTTGGGTAAGGGCTCTTTGTGGACAGTGGACCCACAGTTCAAGCCAAATCTCATCCAAGCTCTGACAAGGTCTCCTTTCCACCCGTGTTCAAATTTGGACGTGTCCTCCTACCTCACCAATAACGCAACGACAAAAACTGGGTTGACAGAAAAAGATACTTCCGCATCTGCGAATCGTCTTCCAGATCCACAGCTATTTCCATACTTATCCAAGACTTTGGCTTCTGTTGAGATGAATGATAGGATCAAGACGGACCCCTCGGATGATTCCTTGGATGAGATGGATGCAGCAACTGTCATGTTAAGCTTGAAGAATGGACCCACGATGAGACAGAAAAGGAAGGTCTGGCAAGTGATCACAACTTCGCCCAGTCAGGATCATACTTACAGTGCTGCTAATGCATTGATATGTAGCGAAAGGAATGAGGCTCTGAGTCAGGATCATACGGACCCCTCGGATGATTCCTTGGATGAGATGGATGCAGCAACTGTCATGTTAAGCTTGAAGAATGGACCCACGATGAGACAGAAAAGGAAGGTCTGGCAAGTGATCACAACTTCGCCCAGTCAGGATCATACTTACAGTGCTGCTAATGCATTGATATGTAGCGAAAGGAATGAGGCTCCTGAGAGTGATGATGAAAGGTAAGGATGCCAAAACTGGACAAGCCAGTTTTTTTCCTGCATGAGCAATCTCAGAAATTCTCAATTTTGGTTCGAGTATCATAGTCAGCAAATAAAAATTTGTTAATTTTTAGTTGAAACCCAATTGTGAAAGAATTCGTTGCAACTGTAATGAAGGAATACACTAATTAAGAATAATATTTATTAACATTTCTGAAAAATATTATTCTTCAAAGTTATAAACAATATAACAAACGACATTCATCAATATGTAAATAAACATAAAACAAAGTTATGGGTGTTTATTAGAAAAGATTTGAAAAATCTTTCTAGGTTGGAATATTATCATTTATAGAAAATTCTTCCAGTTCCTTCAAATTCTTTTATTCTATTTATTATTTTTTCTAGGGCGTTGAATATTATCTAAAATATCAAATATTCTACAAAATCACCAGCACAACTAAAGGCTGCGAAAGTTTAAGATATATCGTTACACTGACTAATATTTTTAGTAAAATAGATGTTATTGATTTGATTCCACTTTTTTCAGGCAGAAAAAATCATCCACTTGCCGGAAAATTGATTTCGAAGATGAAGAGGAAGAAAGGAAAATCAAAGGCGCGGAAACTCTCCTGCATCTGGCGGGTATAACTCGGACCAGGTGCCCATCAGGTTCTGAGCGTTCACATAAAAGAATGAGGTTACTCGATCATCAGTCTGTAAGAGAAGACGAAAAACCAATTCCGTTCAAACCCAGATTGCTGAGGACGAAAAGAAAAGAAAATAAAATCAGATATTTGAATAACAATAATAATAATAACGAGTGGTTCAAACATAGGAAAGAGTTAGAATCATGTTCATCAGAAAGGTAATGATGAATGGAAAAATGTAGTAAATATTTCTGCAGTTGGTACTTGCAAACTGAAGAAAATGTAATCTTTTTATTTTAAGTGAAGCTCATTGAGTGTTGTGTGATTGAAATCATAAAAATGTTTGGTATTTTCAGTAAAAAAGGGAATCTTGGAAAGATGCAAAAATATTTATGACAAATTTAGTTTCCTTGTTTGAAAGGAAGTTAGGTTGTTGTCATTGTTAATACTTTATATTTTATTATACATGAGTTGGATTAATTGAGTGGTATCTCACCAAAATTAAAATCAATAAGAATTTTCAGCTTTCATAAAATATATTACTTCTTTGAATATGAATACTGAGGAAGTTGAAATAAGATTTCTGATGATACCACAGTATTGATTTGCACTTTATGTAATAAACTGAACAACCTTGGGTTTCTCAAGCACGCTCCATAGAATTTGCAATTCATATTTCGTAATATTTACCTGTTTTAATTGAATTCGTTAACTGCACAGATTTTTCAGTTTTTGGCATTGGAAATTGAGAATATAAATTGAATACAAAGCTCATCATAAATTATTGAATTTTCAATAAAAAATAGAATCATTGGATGGATTTGCTCACCAAAGCTACAGAAACTGGTATCAGTTTACCAAAAAGTGCTGACAACCATATTTACATATGAATGAAAATAAAAATAAAACATTATTTCTATCTACTGAAATATTTTCAACTCTCAAATACAAAAACCATTGTTTAAAATTTTTTTCTTGGTGTGATTATTTTTCATTTTTTAATTGAAATTCTTTTGTATTTTGAAAATGGTGTTACATAAGTACATTTTGATTTTAACAACATTCAATATTTATGAAATAATGTTAAAATTATTATCTTCAAATCTGAAATGATTTTCAAATCATTGAAAAAAAGGAGAGGAAGTTTCATTTTCGTTATTAAGGCACAATTGAAAGAGGCTTAACATTTGATGAATAAATTTGAACGCCCAAAAACTGCAGAACCTAATATGTTATAGGTTATATTTCAAGGAATATGTCACAGCTTTCATGATCTTTTTGATATAGTGAAAGTTGTGATCTTTGAAATGGATATTGATAATAAGCTAATAATGATAATAATTTACTTTGATTAAATCCATCTCCTAACCTATTAGTATCGCAACAAAAGGATAATCTTTTGATTTTTTTTTGTCATTGACCACTTCCATTTTAGTTATTAGTTAACAAGATAATCTACAATTCTTCATGGCCATATTTTTAAAATATAAATTACATTTTCGAACAAACACTCGAATAATAGTTTAATAACACTCAAAAAAAGGCTTTCTTTTTTGAATCTTTTGAAGGTATTTTGACAGCACTTTTAATATAAAAAATTATTGTCAAAATGAAGAGGCCGCAAGACTTTTCTGCGTTTTCTGACTTTTCTAGCATTTCCTTGGTGCAAATCCATTGTAACTATTGAATAATTTAAACACTTCAATTTGATTTACACTTTTATTGTTATAACGTGACGAGTTTCGGCGGTGTAACCACGGCGGACGTTAACTGAATATGATTTAACTAAGGTTAAATCAAGTGTTTCAATTATAAATCAGTATCTTTGGCTCAGTGCCTTTTCTTTGACATCTATGTTGTGTGCTTGGAGATTTTCAGAAATTGGTTGTGGTGCTAAATACTTAAATTGTGGGTGATCAAATGCATATTGTTACCAAAACATAGGTTAAGTATTGAAATATTGGAAAACCATGGAATATGAAACATTTCAGAAAGTTTATGGAATATTGAATTAAAAATTCAAAATTTCAATTAAAGAAAGACGTTATACCTGGGACAGAGCTCTGCTTATTCAACATTAATTTTTTAAATTTTCATGGTTCATTTAGTCTATCAATAATTGATGAAAAGATGGAGAGGAACTATTGCCTTCATGAATTTGTCAAAGAGTTTAACGGGAAATATCAAGCAATGATGCTGTATGTTGGATTTTATTTGAAGCTCTTAGATGTATATGTATTATGATTTTAGTATACATCATCAATCTTTCATCAAATTAAATATATAGCAATAATAAGAAGTCTAATGAGGAAAGTAGCTTTGAAAGAAATGTTAAGTGATAAGGTAGAAAAATATAGTATAAAACTATATATTTTTTCTATTTCTCGTGATACAGAAGAGATCTTCCTATTGTAAATAAGAATTAACAATCATAAACTTTTCAAAGACTTCTGTCAAGATTATTGTTCAGTACAAGAAAATATAATAAACAAATTTAATTCTACAAAAATTATTGATTGTTTTGGAAAAATACTATTGATTCTCCAAGAAAAGTATATATTAAAACTGTTGTTAAAATTTCTTGTACTGTACAATTAGTAGTATGTAATCTGTCGTTTGAGCGAAGGTATTCTAAATTTTTAATCTATAGCAATACTATTCTGCCTGATATAGAAAGTAATACTCTTGTTTTCTCTGATTTAAACCAAGACTATATTGAATCGTTGTTCTTATTGTGTGACTTTATTACATTGATAAAGTGAAGAAGAGGTGATAATTTTTATGTTAATCTTTTTTTGGCAAGTCATAAAAAATGATTTATCAAATCGAGAAATAATTTAAATAAATTCTGTTGACGTAAATATTTTTTATTTTTAATAATTCACTTCTTTTCCATTTTATTACATCCAGAATGTTCTTCATAGAATGGAAATAAATCAATTATTTAGTTAGGTATATTCTTCATACTGAAATATTGTTTAGCTTCAGTGATCTTTTTGAGATGTGGTAACCCTGAGTACTGTGAGCTATTTCCCTAGTTTTGTAGCCGCTTTCCTTGGATTTGTACAAATATTTTATTGAGTTATAAGAATGTGCCAAAAGTTTTTTTATGCTACAAATGTTGATGTTTTTGGCATCTGTCTTCCACTTTTATATGTATAATTCTTCCAAGAGTCTTTATAACTTGTTCATAGCTTTTTTATTATGATATATTTATTTATGTATTTGTTTTTATTATTATTTAGGAAATCCATATTGTTGTAGTATATACTTTATATTTCGACCTATTGAAATTAAATTGAAATATTTTGAAGTCTTGTATTATTTCACCCTTGCTGAACTTTTAAGTTATTGATTTATTATCTAGATTCTGTGCACATAATAGTATTTTATTTGAAATATGATCAGATGTTTCGTTGAGTAAAATATTGAAAAACATAGGATTTGTAAATTTTCAATTCAACATTATGACACTATTGAGCAAAAAATATCTTCGATAACAAAGATGTATTCATAAATCCTTAACGATATAAAATTGCTTTCAATTCTTGTGAGAAATTTGCAACATATGCTTCATTGAACTATGATCGAAGAGATCATAGAAATCCTGAAGAGATTTACAGTATAAGTTGTAATTGTGTATCATCGTTGACATTCAAGGAAGATTTGGATAGGAGGTGAAATTAATTTCAGATGAATCAATATATTCAAAATTATAAGTCATGACATATTAACATCTAACCAAAGTTTATATTGACGTGGAATGTATTTCCGACAGATCGTCACTCTAAACAAATCTATAAAAAATTAGTAATCAAGTTTACTTAGGTAAAGTGAGGTTATTTGCTCACATTCAGGTCGCTGAAGAAAAATATGCCCGTTGCTTATTTAAAAAGCTCTTGAAAAAACATATTTTTTGTTGATTTGTATTTATACTACTTGGAATGTAGTACAGTATTCTCTAATGCAATAAACTCATTGACTACAGGTTGATTATCTGCTTAGAATTATATTATTACCCGGCTGTAGTTCGTTTCTTGGGAACACGATATTCAACCAATATGTGTAGTACCTATATATATCAAGAACGAATTTTTTTATTTAAAAATAGTCTGGCTTATAGCGACATTTTAGAATGTATAACTAAGTGTTCGATTAATCAATTTTTTGCTAAATGTCTAATAGGTCTCTACAATTAATGAAGTCAAACTGTCAGTAAAAGTTTCTGAGATTGTTTCTCTCCTTGATGCAGAAGCGCTTTTTTGATGTTAGTTATATTTATGTTGATTGGAAGTTTTGAATTTGATAACCTATTAGCTATATACCTATAGGCTATTGTTTAATTGAATTTCAATCCCAAAGCACAAATGACAATTAAGGAAACTAATTAAGGAAACTAAAATAATATGGATATTAATCCATATTAAGCAGCAGATTAATAAACCAGGATGGTTAACTATATACAATGGAATTTCTTCATGTCAGCTGCGCTATTAAGTTACAGAGGACTATATTGCCCTCCGTATATGAGACCGAAATAAAGAATATACCTACTTACTCTTTCACATAGATTTCATCCTTTCACAATATTCTTAGTTTAGTTAACTCTACAATAGATGACAGGTTGAATGATTATCCTTTTTTAAGAATATGGAATTTTGGAAATACGAATTTAGAAATGGCATCGTTTTAATAATGTGGTTATATATCATGCAGTTTTTTGCATTCTTCAGAAATTATTGATTAAACTTCCCTTTCTAGTTGATTAGATAAAATTTTATAAAATCACACAAAATTTGTAAATGTCAAGAAACATTTTCAGAAAACAATTTTGAATTTTAGGAGTTAAATATATAAATTTTATGAAATTGATGAAAACATTTTATAAAATTTTGCCATGCTATTTCCTAAAACTAATTTTTTCCAGGAATAAATATAACTTCTTCCAAATGAAATACTCTAGGGAATATTAAGATAAAGTGTAAGATGGAAAACATTTTTGTTTGAAAATAACTTTCGAAGCTAAATAACATTTTTCTCAGAAAGTTATTTAATTTTCTAACTTATAAAAGATAGTTTTTCTCAGAAAATATTTTATTGAATAAGATTTTAATTTGACTGTTACTATTTTGGACATATAACCTTCAAAAGCAGAGACACCTACTTGCTGCACATAAAACAGAATAAAAAGGTGGAATTTTGAAATTGAATTTTGAACTACTTATACTGTAAATTTACCATTATTATTTTTTTAGTAAAATATTACTTTTTAGTTTCACTCTTTTCGATCTCAGCAATAAGTCCTTTAGCTTCTTCGTACACCTCGGTATCATTGAACAGTTTAGCTAATTTTGCACCTTCTACGGCACTGTTCTTGGCATTGTCCGGTGAATTCATTCTTTGATAGATTTTTGCCAACTTAACGTAACATTTTGGCAAGTCAGGACTGCCGATACCTTTTGCCATCATAATTGTATCCTGCATGATTTCTAAAGCAACTATATTATCCTGGAGCTCCATATTTAGATCTGCCAAAGTGTAAAGAATGACCATTTCTTGATAAGGACTTAACCCTTCCGTTTTATTTGAATATTGGAAAGCAGCGTTTAGCATATTTTTGGCCTCGACATAATCGGCCATTCTTATCTTATGTAGACCATACCAAAAGAGGATATTGATGTACAAGATGCCTGTTTTGGAAGAGAGATCCCCAGAGGCAATTTTGGTTTTTTGTTCGTTCAGACATGTTCTAAATCCTATTTCAGCTAGTTTTGATTCTTTATAGGAACTATAAATTCGAGCTAATCGCAATTTGAAATCTATGATATGATTGCTGCTTTCAGGGGTGCCTACTTGAATAAGTTTCTCAATAACGTTCACTAAAAGTTCTTCTGCTTTTTGTAAATCCCCTTTAGCAAAGGCAATTGCTGAGAGAATGTCGTACATATATGGTATACCTATGTAAACTTTATGATCTTCACTAATTTTCAAACCCATCTGGAGAATTCCTTCTGCTCTGTCAGTGTCTCCCTTCTCTAAGGCTATCCTAGCCAAAGTCATCAGATGGAGGATATTATCTTCCACATCTCCTTCGTTAGATGCTTTTAGATTGTTCTTCGCTAAACCTGATAATGCGATACTTATGGGAAGCCAAGGGTTATTAGTAATACTACTGTTTTTATTTGGTAGCAGATGTCTGCATTGATATCTCCTAAATATTAATGGAGCAGGATAGGCACATGAAACATTTAGAATTTTACAAATTTTGAATAGTTTCCAAATAAAATTCATTTGTTGGTATTAATAAACAGAAATTTCATGAAGCATTGTTTCAGAATACAAACTTCAAAATTGACATAATTTTGTGATGAAATATTGGTGAATTTTGATTTAGTAGAAAGGTAGGCGTCAAATAGCAGAGCCGATTGCTGACACAAATAAATTGTATGAACTATTCCAAATATTAGGGTTATATATCCTTGTGGGGTAGTGCTTAAAGGTTAGGAATGCCACACAGGAAATCTGAAGTTGAATGATATTCGAAGATTGTATCCTTCATTAAATAAGAACTGATAATATATGATACATATAGTGGATAAGTAACCTCATTGCGAGAACATGACCATTAGGATCTGTGATCCTGTGTTCAATCGCAGGACCACAGAGAAAACAGATTATTACGGTCCCATAAAAAATATTTCATTCAGTGTTGTCTCATTTTTGGGGATAAGACTTGTTGTTTTTACATTTTGTTTTAGAATCTATTGGACCTTGACAATGCTTTTTGACTTTCAGCACCACGAAGTATAAATATAAGGAGTCCTAACGGTATAGGTTTTTCCGTAGTATTCATGTACATAATATTTAACCCAGATCATAGTTCTCTTTTCTACCACTGCGCAAATGTTCAGGACGTACGTAATGTTATTATTATCAGACGTAAATACGCGCTGACTCGCGAATGTTAAAATTATTTAAAATTATAATTAAATATAAAATATAAATTTTTATTTCACAGCTGTTTTTAGCAACAAGACTGCCCGTGTAAAGATTTAAACGAGTACGACTTAAAAAGTGGTGCGCCCTACCGGCAAAAGATCTGTTCCTTAAATCGATGCCATTCTTTCAATATTACGTTCGCACTCCTTATACTTATATCTATACTTCGTGTTCAGCACGTAGCAGTGAACTCGATGTTCACGAACACAGAATTCGACGAAGTTCGACGAAGCAGAATGAGAAAATTCGCGTTTATTGCAACATATCAAAAGAAAAAGGATCTATTGCAGCTGTCTATTATAATTTTACATAATAATACACCGAAAATCCATCAGATGACATTAAAAATTGAGTTTTACAAAAATAGTGACATTCATTGTTTTTCCTTATCCTTGCGGGATCTTTTAATAAATGTTAGGTAACGATAAAGTTATTTCAAATTAATATCACTAAATTAATTAATATTGGTTGGTATAACAATGCGGGTTAATCAAATATATGTAACTGAAGTTGTATCAATAAAAACAATAAATTGAAATATCTTGTACAAAGGCTAGAATTCCATGAAACTACATATGTGCTTGTCATGAAACTATTATTAATTAAATGCGAGAAGTACGTAATCCGATATCTATTTGAATACATTTACATAACGAAACATTCGATATAACCGTTGTTGCCTCACTTCTGATAATTAATATTATGTGCATTAATGTTTGCAGTAATCCTGAATTGATTTTGCGCCATATTTTGTGGAATAAACTAATCGAGAAACATTGAAGCTTTAGTATTTGAACGGTAGTTATTGTTTTAGACTGGGATTTACATAATGTCAATAAACGTAAATAGTAGAACTATTTAACGGAATTTTAGAGCATATTAAAAAAGGAAGGAATTATAACGGGTGTTTTTTTAGAGGTATAGAACTTTAAATTGGAATAAAACAACGATGGATCATTCGATTGAGAAGAATTTTTTTTTATTCGAAAGATAATCTTGTGGCATTATATTTTAAATATGATTTCTGGCATATGACCGCCACGGCTGGCTCGGATGTAGTCCAATCTGGACGTCCAATTTTCGACGACTTTTTCCAACATTTGTGGGCGTATATCGGCAATAACACAGCGAATATTGTCTTCCAAATAGTCAAGCGTTTGTGGTTTATCCGCATAGACTAATGGCTTCACATAGCCCCACAGAAAGTAGTTTAGCGGTGTTAAATCACAAGATCTTGGAGGCCAATTCACAGGTCCAAAACGTGAAATTAGGCGGTCACCAAACGTGTCTTTCAATAAATCGATTGTGCCACGAGCTGTGTGACATGTTGCGCCGTCTTGTTGAAACCACAGCTCCTGGACATCATGGTTGTTCAATTCAGAAATGAAAAGTTAGTAATCATGGCTCTATACCAATCACCATATACTGTAACGTTCTGGCCATCATCGTTTTTGAAGAAGTATGGACCAATGATTCCACCAGCCCATAAAGCGCACAAAACAGTCAGTTTTTCTGGATGTAACTGTGTTTTTAAATACACTTGAGGATTATCTTCACTCCAAATGCAGCAGTTTTGTTTGTTGACGTAGCCATTCAAGCAGAAGTGCGCTTCATCGCTAAACAAAATTCGCTTATGAAAATCGGGAATAACGGCAATCTCGTTTTGGGCCCATTCGACGAATATACGCCTTGCTTGATGATCGTTTGGCTTCAATTCTTGCACGAGTTGGATCTGGAGACGCAAATCAAGATCCTTCCGCAAAATCTTCCATAAAGTGGATGGACATAGATCCAGTTCCTGTGCTCGATGGATGATAGACTCATTCGGGTCTTCCTCAATGCTACGCTCTACAGTAGCAATAGCTTCTTCTGTACGCACCGTACGGCGTGCGTCTCTGGGGATGCGAGTTATCAATAAGAGTAAACGTGGTGCGAAAACGTTCCATGGTTAATTGAATTAACTGCTCTGATGGACGATTTTGTCGACGATAAAATGGACGTAATGCGCGATACGTATTCCGCACAGAACCATTATTTTCGAAATGAAATTGCACTATTTGCAAGCGTTGTTCAGGCGTGAATCTATTCATGATGAATTGACAAACCAAACTTAGAATAAATCACTTCTCAGCTGTTAAATCGGTCACCATCTTCAACAGTAATGCCAACTTGAAGTTCTATACCTCTAAAAAAACACCCGTTATAATCCAGTTTTCCCTGGATTATTATTATATAATCTGTATTGTTAGCATAAATTTAAAAAACATTTATTATTTCATCGTCCCAAAAGAGAAATGATTAGGGGATCTAAATTTAGTTACAGGAAAATATATTTACTTGCGTTGAACTTATTCTTTCATATCATGGAGTATTTTTCAACTACATTTCCCTTTATTTCCTACTTCTAGAAACCTCAGAACCAGTCGATCTGAAACTTCCAGATTAGCGCACGATAGAAATTGACGTGTTTAATTTCAGTGAATCACGTTAGTATACGAACTTTCTGTATTTTCTGCGGTATTTTGAGCAACCTTTGAAATAGGTATTTTCTCTGGGAACGCCCAAAAACAAGCCCGCAAAAATGAAAGTGGCAATCTCTCATCCGGTTTCTTTCTACTTTTAAGAAAGTTGCTGATTAGTTTTGGTCCGTTTGTAGCTGCCGAATGACGATTTTAGTTTGTCTGCAGAACACAATGATGGAACTCATTAGTTCAAAAGCCGTTGACGAAACATGGAAGCCCCAAGCTAATGAGGCAAATCCTTTTAGTAATGCCTTTCTGAATTTTCTCGAAATATAGCTACACCTCTATGTATGCTACGGCATCATTTCAGACATTTATAACAAATTTTATTTTGAAAATTACCTGTTTCCCTCCGGAAAAAATACCTAGGTTTCATCTGAATAAAAACTTTTCGAATACGTGTTCAAACTTTAACTAAATAATAGCGATATCTTGGGAACTGATTGATCTATAAATGACGATAACTTTGGTTTCCAATATTAAATTGGAATGAAATATATTTCATTTATCGGTGTAGGCGAAGTTAAATCATTCATTTTTCTATTATGCGAAGAAAAGCAGAATTCTGTATCGAAAACCCATTTAACGCCAGCTTACTCCAAACTATTTTGAAAAAATCGAAACTTTTTTTTCATAAATTGCTACTATATACTCGTAGAAATAGTATAGAATTAGTCCCGAAAGTCAGCAAGACCAAGAAGCAGGTATAAAAGATTAGGTGCAGTAAATCAGGCCGCTTGAACGCCTTTGGTTGCGGCAGCTGCTGCATGCCTTCGGGTCGTCTTATTGTTTTGTTCTTTGTTTTATTGTTATTGTCTTGTTATTTTGTTGAACTGCTTTGAGAAATGCAAGAATTCTTCAGAATGATTCTTACGAAGATCAGGAAGGAGTTGTGTATGACGCTGGAATGGATACGTGAATAAAATTCATTTTTTTTACGATTTTTCACGAATAAAACTTTGAACTGATTTTTGTCCGAACCACGTTTTTTCGCATGAATTACACTCTCATTTCAAAACTATTGCACTTATCGATATGAACCAAATGGCATCTTACTCTTTAGATGCCTGGCTATGGCCTCAAGCAGAACCAGAAATATTCATTATCATTTAAAAAAGTAATAAAAAATTAAAAGTGAAAAAAGGGTTAAAAAATTAAAAAGTCCACCATTTTGTTTTTTTTTTCATTGAAAATGTTTCATTTTGCTTGAGGCCATAGCCAATTCGATACAGAACATGAAACCGTTTTGTTTTTTGCTTTCAGATAATTCTTTTCCAAGAAATAATATCATTCATCTCCGATTCAGATGAGTTTCAGCAGCCATTTTCAGGACCGCCATTTTGAAAAATTTTTTTTTTTTCAAGTACTTTCATATATGTGCTTTCATATGTAGATAAATTGATTACTCAACATGTTTTATACTATAAATAAAATATACTGAAAAAAATTACTTTTTTTGGAGTAAGCTGGTCTTAATTAGAACGCCATATGAAAGCGCACAGGTATGCAACCAGAGATGCGAAGAGATACTATTTTAGTTGTAGATATGCTAATATGGATATTGCATCAGACATAAAGAATTTATGCAATATGAAATGTGTGAAGAGTTTGAGCATATAAGAATAGTAAAAATGCTTTCTATCGAAATATATCTTTTTAAATTGAAAGAAATTTCTAAAACCTATTTATAAGTAATTTTTGTTATCATAAAAAAGGGTTTTTGGTATCTGCTGAAGTGTAATTCCTTCATCAAATATCAGAGCAACTACGAAATTTGAGGCAATCTTTAATTCGTAAATTGAGTTAAAATCTCATAGACTTTTCACATAATCCATCTTGATTTTCATAGCTTAAAGATGTCAACGTCTAAAACTAAACTGAACACACATACAGCATTTCCCCAGTGGAAAATATCTCAACGTATGACAACTGTAATCCTCAGAGGGTGTTTATTTTTCTCTAATGCATTAGGCATATACACTACATGTGTTCCATTTCTTGACAGTTTTCGTAGGGTTGGTTCCCCGACAGGGGTTGATGAACGAGATCAGGGTGTCTTTGTAATCTTGACTTTTGTGCGAATGAACAATAGTCTTTTTCTGGCTGTTTACCAACGAGGGATGCACCCTATAACAGGGCACTTAAAATGGATATAAATGGATATATTATAGCCATTTAAAGCTTATTATTAGAATATATGTGACAATGTTGTTTAGCGAAGTATTAAACAGATAAAGCAATATTAAAAATCGTACTGGTATCTGTTAATTCTTTAGAAGAATAGTCGAGAAGAATAAAACACGTCGTTCACCTGTGAAACTAACTATATTGAAGTGGAAGACAAAGACAAGGATAATGTAAAGTATGGTACAAGAAAATTTGAACAGATGACGTTACATATATTTTACATATATTTTTTGATACAATTATTTCAACAGTATCAACCGCTAATTGTTTTTGAGTTGAATTCTTCCTAGTGAAACTTGTAGCTTTGTTATTTGCTCAGAAAAATTAATCCATTTGTAGGATATTTTATTTTGAATAACCTGCATTCTGTAAGATATTGTTATACTTTGACGTTGACCTGAGTTTCGATCTTATCGACTCTTTTCAGAACGTCGTAGCCAAGTTCAAATGTGGTGACTTCCTTTATTGCAGTCTTTTTTTGGTGTTTTTCAATCTCCTTGTTCGTATACCTTGCATTTCGATACGCCATTCTGAAAATAACCAATAAGCTAGAAACAAGTGCCAATAATTTTAAAATATTGAGAAAGCAAGTCGTCATATTTTATCATATGGTGGGATATTTCATCACATGCATAGAGAATTTTTGACCTTCAAAAAATGTGGACCTCATTCCATGCGAAATATCATTGGGACCATATATGGCTTCAATTATTATGTAGTGGTTTTAATTTTTCCTTACAGATAATCACTACTTTCAAGAATACAAAAAGAGAAAATACACTATACAATTTTTTCCGTATTTCTATCATATGTTGAGAGTGCCGCAGGGATCCAATCTTGGACCCCTACTATTTGACCTTTTTGTTAACGAACTATTAAAGATGGTGGACTGCATGAAGGCGGCTTATGCGGATGATATGAAGATTTATAAGAGCGTGTCATCTATGCATGATTGTTTGAGGCTACAAAGTGACCTGAATGATATCAGCCTGTGGTGTGATAATAATTGTTTACACTTGAATGTCATAAAATGTAATTTGATGAATTTTATTAGAAAGGGAAATGTGATATCTTTTGATTACAACATTGAAGGTGTTAATCTGACTCGACTTCCCAGGTAGCAAGCTGACGTAACATGACGTCTTATTAGAGTCAAGTTTCGGTCAATTTTGGTCAGCGACATCATTCGACCGTTGAATGACGTCTTTTTAACGTCAGATAACTGACGTTCATATCATGACAGCAGATGACTTCAGCGCAAAGTACTCTTGTCGTCAATTTATGGCCGTTAATTTTTTAAGAAATGACAAATGTTCTAATTGTAAATGCCATAAAACGTAATTCAATGACGTATTTTTAACAGTTCAAAATGACGTCTTAAGGCTGTGACGTTTCGACTTGAAGTCTCACATATTGAAACCAATATATGACGTCATATTACCGTCAGCTTGCTCCCTGGGTTCTGGAGGTTAAGGATCTCGACCTAGTATTTGCTCAAAAATTCTCATTCATACCTCATATCAACAATTAATTTTATCATGCAGCAAAGTTTATGGTTTCATCGTCCGCAATTCTAGATTGTTTTCGAATTCTTCAACACAAGTCCATTTATTTGATGCCCTAATGAGAAGCAAACTTGAGTATGGCTCTCTTGTTTGACGACCAATATATAATTGTCACATAAACCGCCTGGAGGAACTGCAGAGGAAGTTCTTGAAATGTCTCTCATTTCGAGAGGATGGTGTATATCCACCTAGGGGTTGTAATCACGCTTGTTTGCTGTCGAGGTTTGACAGTAGGACCCTCCACACCAGGAGAAGTTTGAATGCATTGAAATTTTTATTCAATTTGCTCAATGATAATCTCGTCTGTCCTGAGCTTCTGGGTATACTTACTTAATTTCTTCGTAGCACTTGTTTTCACCATTAATGTGTATTTAAATCTTAACCAGTGAGGTATCTTGATTCATTCCGGTTGGAGTTCTAAGTGATTGTTTTCTTGATTATTATTATGTTTGAATATTTAGATATTGACATTATAGATTTAGATAATTATATTTGATAATGTTTTTTATTATTATAATTATTTCTCAATATCGTATATCTATGTTGTTATTGATATTTTTAGTCACCATATTTATTCATTATGCATTTTCCGTTAATTGGATAGTTACTTGTTGGAAATATATGCTTCTTATTATTATTATACGTTATGTATTGCGAGAAAGGATGACACAATATGCGTCATGAAACTCTTCTAACGATTGGCACCGTGAATGAAAAATATTGCAGAAAAGATTCCATACAAAATTCAAAACTTTTCAAAATGTTTTCGAATACCTAAAGCCCCTTATTTTTATGAAGTTAATTCACAGTTTAAATGATGACATTTTAAAAATTATCAGTTGCTAGGTAAGTTGAATACAGGTCACATAATTTTTTATACATTTAAATATGAAAAGAAATAAATGTTTGTGATAGTGTTTCAATCTATTGATCATCATGAGAGGTTCGCCTTAAAATACCTAATAGAAGTATAACGTATTTTTAAGTTAACTTAATTTTGACATAGGCCATACTTTGTTGAGATATTCTTCAAAATATAGTCCAATCGATATTTTATTGATTTCATATGTCCGTCATTTCAATTCAATTTCATCATCATTTAGAATGACCGAGCTGAAAATGCCAATTTAAAAAGAAACTACAAAACAATGAAGTCATGCTAACATGAAAGTCCTCTGAAACATCACTCACGAAGCTTTTACGTATAATAACCAATTGTTATCATCATAAACCATGGAAAGCACGAGTACAGACGAATTGAATTTTCACGCAAACTCTAAATCGTCCCCGATGGCATAAAATTAGTGATCCCTACAGCGCTCTAATATGGCATATTGGAAAACCATCAATACAGCGATCGGCTTATTCGTATTGAACATATTTTCCGAATAAAATACGAACAAATAAATTCGTAGAGTTAATTCCTGTAAAACAACTTCAAATTGATTCTCATAATGTTTCAATAATTTCTATCACTGCCGATGGCTTATAACAAGGACCATTCAGCACAATTCAAAATGTTTTCCATATAACAATACGACTGATATGACGAGTAATTTTCGATATAATCTGATAGTTTTCCTGTTAAACTGAAAGAGTTCTAAGGATAACAACCATTGGAAATATCTGCTTTCACTTACTGAAGTGAAACAGAATACGCGATGAAACCAAAACAGATGCGATTCAATTCCTGAGAAGAAAAAAAGTAGCTTGAGATCTATGATAATAATAATAATATGTTCTTTATTCTCAACAGGTATAATACCCAATTACATAAAATAATAACATAATGTTGAATAATAACTAAATAAATAAAATAAACTAATAGAATAAAATGAAATATTACAAATAAGTCAATCTGAATCAATTCATTTTAGTCAATTTCCTTTGTTCACATAACTGCTTATAATAACTTCTATGGCGTCAAAGTGAATGTCACAATTATAAGCAACGCTATTGAATGTGGACTCCTTAAACCAAATGGGGGATTGTATTAGCGAGTTGGTCCTTGGAGTCCCTAGATGAAATAATTCTGTAGTACGAGAGTTTTGCCTAGGAACACTAAATTTCAAAGCGGACAAGAGAGGAGGACAATCAACACTATTGTGCAGTAATTTGTGCAAAATTTTGAGTGATAAAGTTTCTCTCCTGTCCTGCAAAGAGATTAAACTAAATCGACTCAATAATTCATTACGATTGACTCCTGTCTATGGATAAACTTTATCCTCCCTCCAAACTAAGAAGTTTAAGAACCTTCTGAACCTGAATGGCCTTTAGATGGCGTTGATGGCAAGTGTAAATAGGATACCAGATCATGCCGCCATACTCCAACGCGCTACGAATTAGGGCATTCAATAATCCTATGAATGTTGAGGAATTATTGAAATATTTGCTACTGCGTATAACGAATCCATATATTTTCGAGGCAGATGAAATAAGTTGGGTGATGTGTGGAATAAAAAAATACTTTTGATAGAAGACTTTACCAAGATCTCTCACTTTATCAGAATGAGGAAAAACCTGATCATCGACTATATAATCACACTCAATTCGATATTTTTTCCTTGTGAAAGTGACAACATAACACTTCGACACTCTCATACTCGAATAATTATCCTCCCACCAACTGACAACATGGTCCAGTACGAACTGAAGTTGAACACAGTTGTCCTGTGATCTAATTATGTGAAATTCTGTGAGATACTGAATAAGAAATAATAACATAAGAACAAAGATGCACACATACTCGATGGAGATCAGAATAAAAGAAGACAAAGAAGCAGACAACATATTCGAAATCTTCAACACAACCTACCTAAATAATTGATAAACCATAGTGTATCAAAAACCCAAACTTGCAAAGAACCAAAAAATATAATTTCAGTGAAGATATAACAGGCTAAAAACCTACACCTTTAAGGAAGAAAAACAGCAGTGAAGATGTGAGAGTGGTAATCTGACAATTAACTAAACAAGATGAACAAATAATACCAACAGATGAAATAAATTCATTTGTGTCTGATAGGAAAATAACAATATTTGATAAATCATAAATTATCAAAAAAAGTAAAATAACTAGATTTATGACCAGATGGCTTCAATGATGAGGACACAGGCTGAAAATCTATACCTACAAGAATGATAAAGAGTTATCAAGCTGTCAGAGTTATAACCTGACTATTTGAACACGAGATGAACAAACAATACGAACACTTGAAGCACAAAAATTTGTAGTCCAAGAGTTCAAATAAGACTTAAGGATGTAAGAGAAAAGAAACAGTTACTCTTAAACAGATACTCTAAGAATAACAAAATTCATTTGAATTGAAGTCTGTTTATCGAGGGACTGTAGGTTCACAGAAATTGATAAAATATAGATCTTTAGAAAAAAATGTTATAGATGATCTGCAAAAAGGTCTCCTATGAAACTGAAACAGGTTGAATTCTTCTTTAGCCTGTTTCTTGACTTGTTTTCTATGTTTTGACAAACTTTTAATTTTCTGGCTATTCGCATCCCCTAATCTGTCTTCCCCCTCCTCTTTTAGATCATCGATTTTACATCAGAGTGGTTATATACCATGAAGAATATAATCTAGATCAAGTGAAGGGGTACTTAATGTAGAACAGCGCAGCATTTTAGTCTCGGTACTACGTCCTATGAAGTTGATGCATCGTCAAAATCGACTGATATTGCGGCTTATTGTTTCAATCAATCGATGTCTTCTCTTTGCTAGTTGGGAGATAGTAGGCCATATATTTCTACCGAATTATTTTCAAAAGTTTGAAACTGTAACCACTGAAGAATTTTGGGATAAATAAGTCTCAGAAAAGTAAGAAACTGGCTATCAATCTGGCCCCTGTTATGATATATTTGATAACTGGCATAACTGAAAAGATGCACCGTTATATTAGAAATTCTTAAATGATTCTAGTTAGTAAATGGGATTTTTACCAAAAGGTAGAAAACTCCGATAAGGAAACCACGTTAATTTTAATAAAAACCTGTTAGTTTAAGAGCTGTTGAGAATTTCAAAGCATAAAATACGCTTTCATTCAATTAAAAAACCTCTCTGCGCTTCCTGCTGCTCTCAGAAGCCCTATTTGGTAATGATTTATTGCTAAAATATATTTCTCCGAATTACTTCAAAACTCACCAACCCAGACCGTATTTTCAATTTCTTATTTAAATTAATTTGTGTCGTTAGTGCCATGATGCAGTTCCATTTCTATTTGATTAGCGTGTAATACATATGGAGGTTTTAACATATTCCAATATCCGTGTGCCCCGTAGTACATCTGCGCTGAAAAATCGTACGAAATTACGGCCATCTTATCATACGGTTCACGCAACTGGAAAAGGTGTCGGCTTTTTCGAGGTCGTAAAAGGAAAATGCAAATTCAACCAGTATGTTGTACCACTAGAAGAGATTTTCTCCTGTAAAATTGCGAATTGCTCTTTTACTCGTATAAATACGTTGTTGAACTCGTGAGAGTTCCATTAAGAACAGGTAGAGATATATTAACCATAATTTCCAGTGAATATTCCTCAGTGTGGTTGGGTATTGTAGTCTTTTTTGCTTGAACAACAGGAATAAATGTTTATTTGATTGATGATGGCATGCCGTTGGGAATTGCTATTACAACTGGAGAAAATTATATGTGTTAAGTACAATCTTACTCTCGATGGACCAAGATGTTCTATTTATTTAGTGGACTATATATTTATTAATTTGTATTAGTATTTTGACCTTTTGACGTATTAAAAGGGCTATGTGTCCTTTATAAATTTATTTTAATAACGCTCTCTGACGGAGCTCTACAAATACATAATATCAAACTTCTTCTAAAATCGAACCATTTTGCAATAATATTTTTTCTTTATATAGGAATCACCCTGGTCATGTCATTGAGGGGGATACTAACCCCACTCTGTACAGCAGAGCATGACCAGACTAATTTTTGCTATCCTAATTACTTCAGGATATTTTATTATATATATTTTATTACTACTACATTTGGGGTATTACGGGTAAAACCAAATCCGTATTTCTGCAAAGTATCAGGTATCTGCCTTTACTGCAATACGATTATAATTTCAATGGAATTTGCCGTAACAATATGGTTTGTATAAAAATATGGCAGAATTTGGAGAGCCTGGTTGATAGAATTCAATTAAAATACTCAATACAATGAATAATCGTATAATCAACAGAGATTACTATATTCGACTACTTTCTGTAAGATTTCATTGAAGTTCGTACCAAGAATTCTTTGTTTGAAATAAAGAAATTACTTCAGTATTTTTGAATATATAGTTTTTTGAGAAAATAGTTATAGGCGTAGGTCAGTCTGAAGAAAGTAAAAATGATGGTATATTATTAATAATAATAATAAATGCCTTTATTGAACGTACAATTAGTACAATAATTTTCCCGGGCGAAGTCTAGCATACGCTACTCCTACTTAACCCTATGAATATATCTATAATGAGGTAATGAACAACACAAATTAACAAAATGCAAGATATACAATATATGAATAATATGGGAATTACACCATAAAAACAGGAACGAAAAAAAAGAAAGATATATAACTATACATCAACAAAAACAACTAAGTCTAGCTTACGCTACTCCTACTTAACCATATGAATATATCTGTATATAATAATATGAGAGTTACACTATAAAAACAGGAAAGAAAAAAAAGAAATATATACAACTATACATAAAAAAACAACCAACCGGATTGATACTCATTCCCTGGCTCTGAAGCAAGGTGCTCCCTACATTCCTCCTGAATTTGATGATTTGAAACCCGATTAAACGAAAGCTTAAATAATTCCAAACGGAACCTTGGACAATTCAGAAGTTTTACATGCTTTATAGCCACATCATGCAAGTTTCCTCTGTATATCAACTTTTCGAGGAGATAAGCAGGCCGACCAACCAGCAAGATAGTATGTACCAACGAACAGATACGTAGTTTCTAAAGATTCTCAGTCTTACGCCATCGAAGCTATTGAATTGTATTCGAAACTCTATCATACTTCCTCAAGCGGAATACAAACCTGCAAAACGCGTTTTGAATCCTTTGAAGCAGCATTCCAGCAGAACCGTCCATGCAAGGTTAGATTATAAACCTTAGTTCAAAATTCACAACACTAACGTTTCAACCAGTTTTTGTGGAATTTTAAAGTTCAATATGGTTATGTTGATATAGGACTTTCAAGGTTGCAAAAGTTTTTTTGACCAACTGTATAACATAGTTACAAAAGCGCAAATCCTTATCAAAAGTTAGTCCCAAGTTATTGACTCAGGATTTAAAGAAAGAAACATTTGCGTGTCATCCTCAAAATCCTCAATTTTACAATACTTTACGTAATAGAAGATGTCAGCTGTATAGATGATGAATAACAACGGACCCAAAATTGACCCCTGGGGAACTCCAGATGTTGTTTTTAAGTTATTTCAGAGTTATAATTCCAGATAATCCAGACGGAATTTTGCACATAGTAAAACGTGGTCAATTAAGTCAAAAGCCCTATTTTATTATTGAGCCTTAGCTTATTATTAATATTAAGCCTTAGCTTATTATTATTATAGCGATTGTTACCAATGAGGAGAGCGATTGAACTTGAATTCGCAATTCTTACGAGTTTTGCTTCATATTTTTTGACTCCCAAAAACGCTTCATCTTCTCGGAATGCTCTTTTTTCCGTTCATCTGTCCATTTTGTTCCAGGTTGGCGTGTTGACTTTTGCCCAAACGTCACATGTGTGATTTTATAGCTACACTCAGTGCGATCTTTGAGATTTTTTACATTGATCTTATGTAGATGATCTTTTTGGACCTCTTTTATTCACTCTGTTCCGCATTTACTACTTACAACTATATCGCGTAGTTTCTTCGGTATTCTGGAGTGTTTCATTCTGTAGACATGTGCTTAGAACTTGTATTTGTCTTCTGATAAAGTTCATTATGAGGTCTTTTCATCCAAATCCTGTTTCTGTTGATTGGCTCGTAAATATTTCTGATAATTTTCCGTTCTTGTTTTTCTATTTCTCTTATTCTTGAATGACCGTCAATAACCATTGTTTCAAGAAGAATTGTTGTGTAGTATTGCCTCAATTTGGCGCCTTTCGAGATGCACTTCTTATTATAGTACGCCCATGTTAGCTTGTAGGCCCTTTGAAACTTGGTAATTCCCTGTTCATTAGATATATATATATATATATATATATATATATATATATATATATATATATATATATATATTTTTAATATTTTTAGCAATAACAGTCTATTTTCAATATTAGAAGCTTTATTTTTGTTGACATTTCGTGGTAAATCAGAACTTTGTCAAAACTTTTTTTTTTTTAAAGTTTTTTTTTCTGGATCATCTTCTTGAAGTCTTCATATTATAGATGCATTTGGATAATCGATGGTTCGGATTATAGAGGCCCTACTGTATTTATTCATTTCAAAGTTTTTGAGAAAGCTAGAATTTATATCGAAAAGTGAACAAGAAATGAATTTTTCTATTTTCGCAGTCTCTAATTCGCTAAAAATTTAACGTATTAGTTTGTGTGCGTTTGAGAGGGATAGATAGTGTTGATTGAGCGAACTAAATATTGTTAGTGCATTTATTATAAACATATTTTCTTACTCAGAGGGAAATATTGATTGTTGGGAACATTATCTTCTCGGAATATCTATTCAACTGGCTATTTTACGGTCATTTGTCATCGAAAGAATCATTTCCAGAATAATTCGATATATAAATAGTGTCTGGAAAAGAGAACAATTTTATGTCGTTATTCAGAGTGGAAGTATGTAAAGTTGACTATAATAGTACATGTGAAAACAATTCACATGAATTGAAACGTTGTAATACCATTCCCTGACTTTGCGTGACCAATTCCTATTCATTATTTTACTCGTAAAACATGATAATTTCTGGAAAATATGACCTGGCGGTGAGTAGCCCATTTCATGTTAATGATTGCAAAAATTGCATATTTAATACACTAGGCGGAGGGAAAAATTAGCTAATAATTTGGTTCTCGGGCTAATATATTATTAAATGTTATCACTAATATTAAGACTTTCATCTTTTCTGGGTATAATGAAAGTTTACGGTTAATAAACCGTTTCCATATTCACTCATATATTTAATGTTGGAAAAATTTCTTTATTTAAGTAGCACGTGAAATTTATCAAATATTTTATACACGTTATTCACTGCAAAATTTGATTTGAATATATATATATATATATATATATATATATATATATATATATATATATATATATATATATATATATATATATATATATATATATATATATATATATATATATATATATATATATATATATATATATATATATATATATATATATATATATATATATATATATATATATATATATATATATATATGAGTTTATAGGAGCTCAAAATTTCTTGAATTTTCATTTTGGTGGAGGCCAATCGTTCTTATAGAGAGGCAGTGTTAATGTTATACATAGAAAAAACTATTTTACATGTAGATTATTATTTTAACATCGTGAATTTGTATTTTTTTGGATTTGTGGCCGAGGATGGGAAAACAAGAATGAAATTATTAACTAATTGATAATTGTTAATGAAACCTTCAAGGTTCAAAAGGATGAAAATTAAAAGATCTGCTTTTCCTCAGCTGATCTAATTGTCGGATTAGTCAGTTCATTAATCACATTCCATAATATGATATCTTATAATTTTTCATTTAGTATCGTCGATAAAAACAATTTTTTCACCTATTTCAATAAAATTAGAACAATAACGGTTCGAATGCCTCGATATCTCTTAAATAGGACCACTAAATCACTGCAGACATTCAAACACATGCTCCCCACATACAAATCCGTCACCAAAATGAGTGGTAGAGGCAATTACATTTTTATTACATCGTCCTTCCTTTCCCCCATGCCAATATTTTACAAGCAGAAAGTTGCACTGAAGCTTAAAAAACTTAAATAATTCTCATTGACAATAGCCACCACTTATTTAGTCATCTAACGAAACGAATATATCTTTTGCAAATTAAAAATGGAATTACTAACTTTTTTAAGAGGTAAGTTTTTCAGGTTGGCGGCACTGGTTGGGAATGACATTTCATCACGAAAAGATTTACAAACGAGCAATGATTGCAAACAGTTGAAATTTACTATCAAAACTCGTGCTCTGTGAAAAATGTGTATCGTTTGTTACGACCGAAAAATTGTGTTCATCGATGAGGCTCATTTCTGAATGAACAAAACTGTCGCATCTGGAGTGATGAACAGCCACATGCCATACAAGAATTACCGATGCATCTTGAAAAAACGACAGTTTAGTGTGGTTTATGGACTGGTGCTATCATCGGTCCATTTTTTCTTCAAAGACGACCGTGGAAGAAACGTTACCGTCAACGGCGGACGAAATCGAGCCATGATAACCAACTTTTTTTTCCACCAGTTGGCCGAGTTGAACTTGGTTGACAAGTGGTTTCATCAAGTCGGTGCCACATGCCACACAGATTGTAAAACAATGGACATGTTGAAGGATGAATTTGGTGATCAGCTTATCTCTCGAAATGGCCCTGTGAGTTGGCCGCCAGATCATGCGATTTGACGCGTCTGGATTATTTCTTGTGGGGTTATGTAAAGTCATTAGTGTATGTGGACAAAACGAACACAATTAAAGCCTTACAGGATAACATAACACGCGTAATTTGTGGGATACAGGCCGAAATAATCGAAAAAGTGACACAAAATTGGACCTTCCGAATGGACCATTTGATACGGAGCCTCGCACAACATGAACATGAGGTTATCTTTAAAATGTAAATGGCAAAGGCCAAGTTATCACATTCAATGAAAATTTCGAATATATGATGCAAATTGAGTGTTTTATTCGATTTTAAAAAAAACTACGCTTGAAAAATCACCCTATATAAGTATAGATTAGGCGAACATTATACCTGAGAAAGTTTTCAAAGATTGTTTCTTGATAATTAAGCAACGACTGCCTTAAACTCTTGTGAAACTGTTTCATGCCCTTGCTTTATGTATGAGATCGCTAATTTTTGCTAAAATTTCCAACCACAAGAGATTAAAATGGCCGATTTTCAATTTCTGAAAAAACTTCCTATATGCCAGTATTGTGTCCAACATTGAATATAGTTTTCTAGTTCGGTTGGACAGATACAGTGAATCAACATTGAGATGTCCTTAACCTGACCACATTTTTAATTTTGTCCGGACCCTCTGCCAGTTGAAATCGATCCCTTGGGGTAGGTATATATAGACGAGATTGGAAGCCACTGTTTTAATATTTTTACTGGAGGTCACTCATCCTGTATCGTGGAAAACAGTATCTAACAAAAATGACAGTATCTTGAGAAAATTATGAGGAGAATATTTGATGTTATCTCTCTTTTCTTCCGTTCTCAAAACAAAATCTTTCCCAATATCCATTTTCCACGCAGGCGATATTGCTGCGCTTGGGGATGATAACCACTTGGTCGATGATTTTTATATGACACGGGACAATTATGTTTTTGTATTTTTACTTTATATTGAAGCGTTGGTTCCACAACGTGATATTGGGTATAACTATAAGACAAACTTGGGGTGGGTCGATGGAAAAAATAGAAGTTGGCAATATATTTCAAAAAGATGAGAAATGTTCTCTTTCTGACGCATTTTAGGATATAGTGGTGCCTTCTCCAACTCTTGTTTTATCTCTTCCACTACTTCTTTTCATACTTCTTTCTCTCATTAATAGTCCTCGCTAATTTGAATGATTTTATATATTTCTGGTATCCCTTAATTCAGGAAAAAATCAAACTTGAGAGCCAGGCTGACTCTTGTTCCAGAAAATCATGGCTTAGTAAGATAGGTATTTGTACACAACAAAATGTGTTTACAAAAACACTCTAGAATAAGTAAAAATGAATGTAATTCAACACCACAGCATTCACCGTTTGTACTCTTTCAAAAACTGAATAATAATGTTCATTTAGCACCAGGTATTACAAAGTTCATATAAGTTAAAAGTCAACATTTACGTTTGATACTTATTCCTTATTAATAATTCATTAACTCAGATTGTATTCTCTCTTACCTCTCGATGAAACATAATTAAATGAAAATTTTAATCAATCTTAGTTAGTCTTGATAATGAGCTGACCGCTCGAAACATGTCGTCGACTTTCAATTTCATTTTATTATTGAACAATATATTTATGAAATATTAAGCTGAGAGTTTGATTTAAATTTTTATTCAATCATTTATTATTCTCTGAAATAAACTCAGCTAACTCACGCTTAAATAAATTGAGGGTCAGTAATCGATACTTGATAAAAATCTAAATACATCATTTGAATAAAACTGAGTATTTTTTTGTATAAACAATATTTTAACAATATTGTTTCGACAACACAGTGGCTGCATCAATATTGTTTAACCACTGTGTTGGCGAAACACAGTGATTTAGAAAGCCTACAAACATGCATATGAGAATTGTCAACAGTTCTAATGTTACAAGCGTTCTCATAGTTTCCAAGTGAACAATTTATTTTTAATTTTAAATATAAGTATAGGTGTAGCATAAAGTTTTCTCAGTTCAAATTTGAGATATAAGATCAAAGCAACTCAACATTTTTTCGATTGCAGTATATCTATTACATTTCAAAGTTGTTCGCATAGATCTACTCGGCTACATTCGTAGCCGTTGACTTTTTTTTTTGCTCAAACCGAATAACAGAGTGGATCAATATTCAAAGTGTGGTATTATTATTGACTTAAAAAGCAACAACTTCATATATTTCATGAGATTTTCCAATTACTTTCGATTGTTAATAGGTGTACCAACATCAAAACAAAAGTGTAAATACAAAATATGAAATTACCTGAATAAGTATCTCTGAATTCGTGGATAATCGGTCCTTAAAACGATGATTTTTGTTCTTAAGAGATGAATATAAATGAGAATGAAGCATGAACAATTTGCACCTTTGATATTATTAAACATTGTAAAAAGAAACGAAGAAAATATTCGAATATTTGCTTCAATGTGAGGTTCAGTAAAATTGAATGATAAATAAAATAATATAAAACGAATTTCATGGTTTTAATTTAATTGTGAAAAGAAGATTCTTTCATGACCTGGAAATAAGCTTCAGGTTTATCGAAAGGAAAGATTTTATTGTGTAATTCAATAGCTACAGGAACAACTGGAATTCATGACGTTAAAATAAAATATACGGAGAAAGCCCTACAGTTGCAGATAAATTGAATTATAATTAAATTCCGATTGGATTTACCTGCAAGCATATTGTGCTAGAGCGGATAATTTGAGATTTTTATTGCTTATTTAAATTACACTAGGAAAAACAACTATGTGTCCATGCGGAAAAGAAAATCCTAATATAAAAATTAAGATGATTTGTATTGTGAAACACGTGACTTATTCAATTGCAACTATTCATTCAGTAAAATGACTTAGATTTCCAGTTAGAATTTAATTCTAACTTCCTGACTTCGAAGAGTGGAAATTGGTTTTGATATCGTCTTTCCTCGTTTGTTTGAGAATTTTGAAACAAGTGGCAAAATGAAAAATTCATTCAGTATAATTAAAAACGATTACTTCAATTCCTTGAAACACTCAAAATACGTTTCGGGCTACAAAACCACCAACAAGGTTTGGATACAACTCTTGATAATGAAATTGTAGTACGAAACATATGTCGAATTAAAATATTCGGGCTAAACTTCGACTAAATTAAATTCGATACATTCTCCATTTGCTTTGGACTAGAAACTTATTATTAAAAGTTTAATACAACGTTGGAATGGTTTGGTAGTTCGAAACATGTGTCAAGGTTATTGAAGAATTTAGTAGAAGTTATCGAAGTGCATTTGATCATACGAACATTTCAAAATGTTTCATTGAGTAATGTGCAAGGATTTGATTATCTTTAGATGAATTTCAGATTGAAGAACGATTAGATATTTTTACTTAGTTGAAAGACATAGATATATTACATTATAAATATAATTCTCGTTTTAAAAATTATTTTTGTGTTCGATCAAAACTTTCATCCTTCAATTTATTATGATGTGGCATTGAAAAATACATACAATTATAAATTTCAACCCTTCAACTACCACCAACCCCTATCTTTTAATTATCTAATACCGCTATTTGATTCAATAATTTCTAACCCCAGCCTATAATTACATTAGCAAAAATTATGAATTCTATATATGAATAAATAAATAAATATATATATATATATATATATATATATATATATATATATATAATATATATATATATATATATATATATATATATAAACATATACATGCAAAAATTATGTATACATATTCTATATATTCATTCTAGATATATAAAAGAAAGTCGTGTCAGTAACATGACTATTTATAACTTGGGAACGGCTGAACCGATTTTTATGTTTTTGAATTTGTCTTTGTCTGGAATAGGTTATTGAGTATAAAAATATCCTACATCATTAGAAATCTTTGAAAATTAAATCATCGAGAAAATCCTTCAACGCGACTAGACGAAACACTGACGTGTGAAGTGACATGTGAAACTCTGAGCGCTTAAATTAAAAAAAAATGTGTATTCACAGGAGCGTGAATCTTCTTTCATCACCCGGCGTCGTAGATGAAAGACTTTTTCGTCTGGAGATTAAAGTGGAAGGATGACTCATCACTGAGACAGGTGACAGGATGGGAGCGGAATCTTTTCTCCTTCGAATTATAATATCCAAATACATTAAACGAAGGCGTGGTATCTACAACAGTTTTATGTTTATGAGATTGTATACATTTTATTACGTTTATTGAAATCATTAATAAAATTTATGCAAAAGGCATCACTTCATTCATGGGCTGTTGACTGATGGGCTTTACAAAGTTCGCGGGGTCAGCTAGTTAACTATGAATTGAACGAAAAACACTGGGTAGATTCACAGAGTTACATTAATTGCTTAACAATTGTTTCGGTATGTTACCCCAATTTCAAAAGATAACTGTTTACATTTTGAAACTCCAGAAACGTACAGATCTGGAGTTCTAATTGGAGGAGTTAAACTTTCAATAATATGGGCTCACAGTGGTGTAATAATATCTGAGAATGGTTGAAGTTTCTCGAATCATTTCCGTGTTTCATTTAATATACTCTGTGGTGCTACGTTCAATTTAAAATTTTGCAATAGAAATTGGTTAGCAGGTGAAAATGTATGTAACATTCAGAGTTTTATCTCACGTATCTTTGAGTAAAACAATCTTTTCGAATTTGTTTCATAAATTCAATTTATCTGATTTAGTATTATCGATTTTTCACGTTCAAACAAATTTTAGGATGAAATTACTGATAGTGAGTTTGGATTCTTAGATAGTTTCTGTGTTCGAATTATACTTATTCAATAACATAATGCATTATTATTATGTTATTGAATTGACTTCATAATAATTGAGAAATTATTATGAAGTCATAATAATTTCTCTTTATATTAAGAAACTAGCTGACCCGGCGAACTTCGTCACTGAAAATAATCAATATTCAAAAGAAAAAATGAATGGAGTGGTACCTTTTAGCTAAACTTAATTGATGTATTTGATAACCGTAATGAAATGTATACAATCTTAAACATTGTATTCATTAAAAATCATAACATTGGTATAAATAACACGCCTTTTAAATATTTGGATATAATTCGAAGAAGAAAAGATTACCGCATTCGCCCTGTAGCGACTGTCTTTAGTTTTTTGTTACTTGACCGCTCTATATACAGAGCTTTGTCTAGTATATAGGTCTAGTAGTATATAGGTTTTCATAGTCTTTTATATTGTCTGGTAGTATCTAGGAGTATATAATTTTATATAGAAAATTATTATGAATGGTACTACAACTTCAGTCAATACAGAGAAAGAAAAGATATAGATAGTTTAACAAATACTCGACGTGATTCTTTAAACTGGTTATTACCTCTTTCTATTTTTTTATTGAATTTCCTTGGTGATAGAGCAATAGAAAAATCGTCTAATAGAAGTATCACTCAATAGATTATGGCACGGTCGCGGTCACATTCCCCCATACCTAAGAGTATGTCGTATTATCTCTTCAAACATTCGTCCAAATTATACACAGTAAAATGAAATATGTTTTCGTTTGAAAAACTCAAACATATATCCATCCATACATCTATACAAACTTTCGTGTATGTATAGGTGTAAGTTTATTAGATGTTATAATTGTATGGATTATTAGTAGGATTTTGTTTAGATTGACATTTCTAAATTTGTAATATCTTTTGAATGTAATGGCCGATTTTAATAATTCAAAAAGGAATCTTTAGGTACTGAAACAGTCTTGAATAATAAATAATTTATTTGGATAAGGATTAATTACAAGACATTATTAACTTGGTCTTTTTGGCAAGGTTTGGTTTTGACATTTCTGTCAGAAAATTAGTTATACTGACATAACTACACTAGGCAGATATATGGCAACTCAAAGTTTTTTTATGGGTATTGATATGTTCTTTAATACTGTAAAACATTTTTTTGTTCTACCATTCATAGTTTTCACAGCGCATGGGCAAAAACACATTTTATGGTAAGATTTTTCATTCCTTGGTTTACTTTACATTATTGAAGTTTTAGTAGGGATCTGTATTCTTTTCTAGTAAAATATACAGCCTGTGTCACTCACCAATGACGTGGCTTTCTATTGGTTAAAAAAATTTTCAAAATCACTTTAGTAGATCCAGATGTAGTAATATCTGTCACAAGCTTTACCTCTTTATAATATTGGTATAGATTAGACATGACGCCCATTCTTTATTTTGACTTAGTAATTGTTGAACTGTACACCAAAACGTGCGTCATGCGTAATTGTTGAGTATATTGTGCAAACATTATTAACTGATTAAATTAATTATTAATGAGTATCGACCTCATCAATCATTAGTAAAACATTTTTTAAATATTTGATAGTGTTGGCGTTTATTTGATGTGAATCCATTATAATTGAATATAAACTTAAATTCAAACACTTGAACTTAGGATTTACACTTTATTGACTACATAGCATGGCGCGTTTCGTCGTTACAAACGACATCTTCAGATGCTTACACAATAATCGTTTACTTAATGTAAATTCATTATAATTGAATATAAACTTAAATTCAAACACTTGAACTTATGATTTACACTTTATTGACTACATAGCATGACGCGTTTCGTCGTTACAAACGACTTCTTCAGATACTTACAGAATAATAACAACATTTTGAAAAACACAGGTATAAATATCAGGGAATTCGGGATTCCATTTATATTTCTATTGAATTTAAGTTTATATTCAATTAGTACAACAGCACACTTTTAAACTCACATTTAATTATTCGTTTCATTTTACAACATATTTTATTATGATAGGATTAGTGAATTTCGGAAGCAAAATGAATATTTGTACAATGGAACGATAATTTATTGAAAATACGAAATAGCTGATAGAAATTGAATTATTTAGCCAGAGATACATTAAGGGAATTCTGATTGTGAATATTTAACTATTGTGGATATATAGAACCTGATAGTTAGTAATCAGTTCGGTCTATATTACTAAAACAATATATATATTTCAGAAAGACTAATAACAAAAATAAACCAGAAAAGGGTTTATTTTCATTCAAAATTATAATTCATTCTCAATTTCAGAAAATTCATCTACATATATAAATAGGAATAAATCGTCGAAATATTTGCACGCACATAATTTTTGAATGGTTACACCAACTTGGCTAATCCTTTTCTTTTTGTGTTTCTGATTATCAGGACAAGGTTCGTAAAATATGCTTTTGAAATTTGAAACAAATATTTGAATATCTCTGAATTTATGAAGTGAGTGAGTGAAATGTAAATATATTCTCAAAACATTAACGTCAGTTTTTCAGACAACAGTTGATAACTTCAAGAATATCAAAAGTATGGATAGATTAGAATTATTTCTTATTCAATTATCTGTTTTAACAACAGTTAAACGGTATTTTCTGTGTGTTGATGTGCATTTAGAAATTTAAAACGTTATTTTTTGTTATTGTTATTGAAATGTCAGCAATTGTCACGATGCGTGACAATATTGCGCTTTGTTAGATACTATGAGCAAAAATTTATATGAATTTAATTTTCAATACAGAAGATATTCAGATTTTCAACGACATAATAGCCTTTATAGAATTTCACTTTGACGTAAGCACGAATCCTAGTCCAACTATGAAATTGACAGGTTAATCACTTTCGATAACTTAAATGGCAATAATGAGTTGATTGAATTAATAATTAAATAATTAATATATGGCAATATGGATAATGTAATTGATTTGAAATTACTGGAAGTGTTTTATTTCCGTAGTCCATGGGTGTCCTCTTCGACTCCACACGGAATAAATATTAAAAACAGAAATAATTTAGCGCAAATCGCAGAACACGTATATAGGATTTTCGAAAATATTCAAGAAAAAATGTTTGTATTAAGTTTTCATTGAGTGTATGATGAACTAATGTCTATGTCTTTTCTCAAGTGAATGAATGCAATCTTGCCGTCTTTCAATTCTGTGCTTCATATCTATGATTACGAAAGAATGATAAAGAGCTAAGAAAGTGTCTATAAATAATTCGACAAAAGAGTGAAACATTTTATTGAAACATGGTATGAGTTCTTAGTGCTAATATTATTCTGTATTTTCCGTGCCATTATTGAATTTGATCTGTAAAGTACATACTTGTCGTATAGTTCATAATAAGTTAATTAATAAATCACTTAATAATTGTTGTTATGATCGACAACAATATGACGTCGACAATATGCGTGTCTATATTTCTGTGATCTTCACTTTCCACTGTGCATCTGTAACTTTCTTACCTAAGTGCCTGTCACTTTATGCTACGTTTATGTTGATGAGAATACAAATTGGAAACCTAAAGGGCTTTCAGTTAATTTTATAACCCAGCTGGGGCTTTCAGTTCAGTGAGGCATCTTAATTGGTACTTTTATTAGATATGTTACCGGCCAAATCCGATTTTAGGCTAAACTAGTTTTGCCTAGGCTAAACTAGTTCATCCTATATGCGATCGGATTAACCGGTACAGACTAGGCCAAACTGTCCTAAGGGTGATAGGAGAAACTAGTTTAACCTAGGAGGAACTGGTTGAGCATGATATGAATAAGTACACTTCAGGATAAACTAGTTTGGCCTAGACTATACTAACAGGAAATAATAAAATGCCACAAAAAATAAAATCAAGATGCATTTATTAGTTAGATCAAAATAAATTTCACTCATTGTTGCATGGTGTACTCTGATGGCATTTGGAATTGCAAAGCACCATTTTTTTCTTGCATTTGCACCTGTTTGTCAATCAGTACCTTACGCAGCTGCACCTAACGAAACCTTGCCCTGAACAAACCGAATGTTTCATCACATACGCTTAAAAATTTATGAATACAAATATCGAATTCAGTTCTGAAAGAAAAAGAGGCAGATTTAAACAAATATATTTCAATCGCCTTTGAAACATTGTCTCCAATATTGGCAGGTAAGGTCGTCCTCATCCTAAAAATCATTTATTATTTCTTGCGGCAACGATGAAGCCAAAATCCTACTCTAGGCTCTATCCTAAATAAGGCATGGTAAGGCGATTGTTTTATTCCTGAGTGAAAGGCACGGTTTTTCATGAACTGAACACATACTCGCTTAAACATTTCTGACTGACGAAATTAGTATAGACTAGGCCGAACTAGTTTATCATTGAGTGTATTTGTCATATTAGGCTCAACCAGTTCCTGCTAGGCTAAACTAGTTTCTTCTACCGCCCTTAGGACAGACCAGTTTGGTCTAGTCTGTACTGGTTTATTCGATCGCATATAGGATGAACTAGTTTAGCCTAGGCAAAACTAGTTTGGCCTAAAATCGGGTTTGGACGGTAACAGATATATACAGAGCAACTATGTCGTTATAACCTCTAAATCCTTGAGACATCCAGGATTTGAACCTAGTTGTCTAACTCATCAGTCTCTTCCTTTAAGTACTACTCCATTTGAACGATAGTTGAAACTTTAATTTTCAATCTTCCATCGGTTCCATTATTTTATAGTTTCTTATTTATATTTCATCAGCATATGTTGTGCACTTTTTTTGGAATCCAGGTGAAAAAACTCATTGTTTTACGTACGTTGTCATATTAAATTTTACAATCGTAATTTGCGCAAGCGGTTGAGGGATGTAGATTTGACGGACTATGTGCTATGCGCCTGAAATGTCAGTTTCGTCGCGACTTCGTTAGGGGTGAGTTGTGTTCAACCCTCTATTGTGCGGTCCGTTTCACGTGTGATTTCGATATCCAGATTATCGAGAAGTGCAACTTTAGTTGATTTATAAAAACTTTGAGGAGGTAGGATTTTCATTTAATTCGATTATTACAATAACGTTTAATACAATTCATTGAATAAGTTCGTCGTAGTTCGACAAATCTGAATTTGATTTCAGGTTGAAAAAAATGTGAATTATTTCTGCAAATTCACACTGGAAGAAAATATCTCCCATCTTTTTATCGTTGATATAACCAGGCTGCAGGTCTTTTGTACTTTCAAACAATATCGATATTTGAAGGAAAATACCACGAAATTGTTTGCTAGTCTCGACATCTTTCGGGTTATACACACATTATCAAGATTTCGTTGTTGATGTGATATTAAACTCTTGATAAACGGACAAGCAGTCTCAAATATATATCATGTATATGAACAAAATAGTTTTGTAAGATTGAGCCGTGTGTCCTGAAGAATATGAAGTATTTTATAGTTTTCTCCTTCCACTTCATTCATGCCATGAAAATGCCTTCGAAAATACATCAAGCCAAAAAAAGATTGGAAAGTGGAGTTTGCATTTACAAGGTGCATCACAAAGAGTCGAGATCATTCAAAAACTTTCGGTAACAACTGTTTGTTCAATACCGAAATACTACCCTTAATTTAATTTCTTGCAAAAGCTCTTGGGCAGGAATTGAAAACAAACACTTAAAAAGTAGTCACCCTTTCAGACTTCCGAAGTTGTATAATGGATTGTTTTATGTTAGAAGCAGCATTCAACAGTTCGTCGGATTGTATTTTCTTGAGAGTTCTTTATAAATTCAAATTAGCGCAAGAAATAGCATATGTATATATGGTCCAATATATTTATTTATTTTGATCTTTACATCTTTTTATATTCGGGTGTATACTTTTTCTAGCTTTTCCTCAAAATCAGTCAACACAAAATATCAATTTATTCGAGGTTAATGTGTTGTTACAGATTTCAACGTATATTGAAATTGTTTTGAAAATCTTCATGTGCAAACCTTTATCTTCTTTAAATCGTTAGAGCACCCTCTTGGTATATTTATTTTGATCTTTACATCTTTTTATATTCGGGTGTATACTTTTTCTAGCTTTTCCTCAAAATCAGTCAACACAAAATATCAATTTATTCGAGGTTAATGATTTGTTACAGATTTCAACGTTTCTAACAGAAAATTATACTCCCTTGGTTTATATGAAGTGGTTTGTAAATTATAAAATCAAAAGTGTACAGTATAATTCGAAAAACCTGACCAAGACTCTCAAAACTGTTCATTATAATTGACATTGTACTACAACTATTCCGTTGAAACCTTGATTATAAGTTAGGAGCTCGAATCATTGTCGAGTGCATCAAAAATTGTATGGTATTTAGTCAGAAATACTAAAAGTGTTTTAAATTAGAGTACGGATTGTAATGATGTTCTACAAAAAATTGTGTGAGGAGCCAAGTTGAATTCTTTGGATTTAAATGCTCCAAACTTGTGAATAAAATTCATAAATATTTTTGCGTCACGTTTTAGTGGATTTTTTACGCACGTTTTATTTCTTTTATATCGGTATGACAAACTGTCATATATATTTTGTCTCTTAAATATGGATATGGAGACAAATGTTTGACAACATGATTTAAATGATCTCATATTTTTTTGAATGAAGTTGTTCTTTTATTTGTATTCGTTAATGAGTTTTGGAGAAAATTTATTGCAAAATTCTTCTTGTTGACATCAAAAGAATAATGTGATTGAATTATCCCACTACACTATTGATTGTTTATGAGTATACTAGTATGATTTAACTATGATGATTTGAATACCAAACTCATCCATATAGTTCACTTTTAACATGTTTCTGACTTTCTACTCATTGTCAGGAATTATCAGCTGCATGAAATGTGTTTTTAATTGTACAGGTGTACTTTGCAATCAAAAAGTCAGATTTCATTTGTGAAATTTACGACAAAACATACATATAGATGAAGAAGAATACATTTTGGTTATATTGTATATAAACTCAACTGAGTTTGTGATTTTCTCCTTTATTTTGTTATATATCTTGAATGCCAATACAATGGTTCGATCAGATTCTCAGTCAATTACTGAGAAAGGGTGAGAACTTTCTGCCATGATCAGTACAATTGAATAGAATCAATGAGTTTTTTGGTATCTATTTATGAGTTATATCCAAATAAAATATAGATAATCCTTCATTGATTCGCATTTCATCCTGTTCAACCTCGTAGGAAATGATCTAATGCAACTGTTGGAGATCTGGTTGTCGAATAGGTCGGATTTTGTAGTGGCTATTTGCTTTTTAAGTACATCCAAGCATAGCTGCTGTAAAAAACTCTGAGCTCTAGAACGATGTGTATTTTCCGCATTTGTATTTTTAGAAACAGGGGTTTTTAGTTAATTGCTCAGATAATGCAATTAAAATCGATAGTATGGTTGTCAGGTATCACGACAACGAAACGGGAAATTTCATGGAATATAATAATAATAATAATAATAATAATAATAATAATAATAGGGCTTTATTGAGATATACAATCATTTCATTACAACAAATTTTTATCAAAAATAAAACAAATTCATCAATTCTTAAAGAATCATGAAACAACGTAAAAACAATCTCAGGGCGGAGTTCAGATGTTGTTCAACGATATATCTGTTCTGCCACTCAAACCCTGATAAAATTTTTTTTTCAAAAACAATTGATATATCCAAAAATTAGAAAGAAAAACCGAAAAAATCAAAGACATAACCGAATTAAACATAAACAGTTCAGTTATAAAAAACTAAATATAACCATTCATAAGCAGATAACAGTTTACAGATTACTGTACAAAAAAAAAACAACGAATTTCAAATTGAGGTACAGTTGTCCCAGTGTGTTGAATAATGTTATTGATCTTCAAAAGTATTACAATTGACAAGTAGAGGTACAGTTTTCTTGTTTTGTGAGAGAAATTCAAAAGTATAACAAAATACAAATGGAGATACAGTTGTCGTGGTATGTAAGATAATATTATTGATGTTAAAAAAGACTCTCCCAAATTTTTCTTTTAAATACAGACGTAGTCAAAGCTTGAAAGGATGATGAAATACACTGATTATAATATCTGTAGATAGAATATGAAAAAGATCTCTCAAAGGTTGTCAACCGATGTGGAGGAGGCGATATGAGTCTCTTGTTTCTTGTATTCAAAGTATGTACATCAGTCCTGAATCTAATTTTCCTATAGAGATATGGTGGCTGTCTAGTTTTCACTATATTGTGATATAAAACTAAAGCAGTCAACTTGAATCTATTGTGCATATTCAACCATCTCGCATCCTCCTATTTGTGACTTATTCTATCGAATTGTCTCAACCCATAAACAAAACGCAAACAACTATTTTGAACTTTCTGTATTCTGTGTAGTGAACTTTGATCCAGACATGGAAAAAATACCTGCGAACAGTAAGTAAAAGCCGATAAAACTAAGGCGTTGCAGAGTGAAATATCAGAGGAAAATGGAAAAGAAGAATGATTTTATAAACTTTTCTTCAAGTAACTAACATAAATTTGTTGACTTATACCTAGATATTCGATTAAAGAACCAAACCAACTCATTTTCATGTGGGAGAGTTGCCTAAACAAGTGTTTCTGTAGAAATATCTTCACATACTTTTTTCAATGACTTATTATAATGAATAATTGATGAGGCCGATACTTGATGTAAATCGATAAACATAATAAAACAATTGTTAAACTACTTTACACATATATTAAAAATAATACTGCATGACGTACGTTTCGATGAGATTCATCTTTTTCAAATGCTACGTGCAGACTAATGACAATTTCTCGAATACATACAATATATAAACTTAAATACAGAGAAAACAGGTAGATAACAGGTGGAAGGGATGAATTCATACTGAACTACTATATAGTAAAGTAAGTAATTTTGAAAAGAATGAGAAGGGGGCTTGAGGTATGATCGATTTGGCTGTTCAAAAGGTTGCCAGAATATTTGTATTTATTAATTTGAAGTGATTCTAAGAAATTAAGCTTCATTCCCTTGTTTTTTTTTTGAATATTGAAATTTTTGAATACCGCAAACAAGGGAATGAAGCTTAATTTGTTAGAATCACTTCAAATTAATAAATACAAATATTCTGGCAACCTTTTGAACAGCCAAATCGATCATACCTCAAGCTCCCTTCTCAATATTTTCAAAATTACTTAGTTTACCATATGTATAGTAGTTCAGTATGAATTCATCCCTTCCACCTGTTATCTACCTGTTTTCTCTGTATTTAAGTTTATATATTGTATGTATTCGAGAAATTGTCATTAGTCTGCACGTAGCATTTGAAAAAGGTGAATCTCATCGAAACCTACGTCATGCAGTATTGTTTTATTATATTATAATGAGTTACAGAATGAAATATTGGTGTATGTGACAGATACTTTCAAACAAGCTATAACAATATAAAGATATGAATAACTAGATGAGCAAAGGAATAATTTTCTCTATCAATCTAAATGAAATAAAATTTTCAAGCTTGAAAAACGAGTAAAATTTGCTCGAAAAGTAGCGGCGGTTAGTTAGTGCAAATATAGGCTTAAGAATCAAAGAAGGCTTAATTGGTTTACTAATTTTAAGTTTAATAATTTTACAATTAAGCCTTCTTTGATTTTGTAATATAATTATTTCATAAGATATTGTTGAAATATCCAATTGTTTAATCTTAAATGAGTAGAACATTTTTTTTAGTAAGATGGAAAACAATTTATGAAATTTTTTATTCGTATTATATTCACGGAATTTATAGGAATTCATAAGGCAAATTTCCCGAATATTTCAGATCTACCGAGCAATGAATGCTTTATACTAACGCTTTCTCGAAATATTAACTTAGATATTTCGTGCTCTCTTATGTATATTTACAAAGCGCTATGTAATATTTTAATCGAAAATTTCATACAACATTTACCAGAGAATCTCGATTTTCCTGTTTCCTTTTGAGAAAGAGCGAAGCTGTGAAGATTAAGGGAACTTTAACGTGGAAATTGCCGTTCAAAGGATTATTCTTGTGCATAGAAAATCCGCCAAATATATTTGGAATGAGAAACAGCCATAGTTTGAAGCCCTTTCTGATCAACATTTATGAATATGCAAAGGGTAGTCCTGGTTGCATAAAGATGTAGGGACGCAAGATGCAAAATTCTGAATTATTGGAAAATATACTCCCTCGTAAGTTTCATATTCGATTTTCAGATCAGCCTGTACATCGCTCTCCACGAATTCCCAGTAGTGATTATGTGCAGAGTACTTTCATTTAATTGAAATGTATGTTGCCAATTCAACTCGTTCACTCTGTGACAGCTTCGGTGTTAAAAATACCTTACAGTGTTTGTCCCCTAATGGACTTATTGTTTGAAGCATTTATCTCCAACGTCTGGTTGACTATGCCAATTAGGCCAGTTTGCAGTTGATAGGTAGATCACGGAACACATTTAGTGATTAAAACATGTGCAGATCAAAGCTTGAAATGTCACCGCCAATTTGAATAATGGAATACTCGCTGTGAGCCGTCTAGTGGAAACAGGAGCAGCGAAGGAATGTAAACTTTCTAGGAATTTTACGTCTGGAATTCTGTAGGAATTTTCTGAGAATCTGTCTTCCTTTGGTGCCGGAAAATCTGATCGAACAAGGTAGATAATAAGAGGTGGAATTTGATCGACACTAAGGAGTTAGAATCAGCTTCGGTGAATGTTTGCACCTTTTCCATATTCTATTTTTAGATGTGTTGAGTTGTGCAGAAATTATTTGGGAGTAAAATAGGATTATGAGATAAATTTGATTCAACAAGTGGTCGAATTGGCTTGTCTGAACGGAGAGAATGAGACATACGATCTTTGCGTCAATGTCTATGTTTCATTTATGCTGCTCGTGTTGTATTCATTCGAGAAATTTGCTCAAATTGAACTCTATATAACAACACTGAAGAATAATATCAACTATGACATTTAGACCTGTGATAAATATAAATGGACACTTGTCATCCTTCCTACCCTCCAAAATTCCGACGAACTTCATAATGCCCTAGAGTGAACAGTCAATGAATGAAGTGATAACTTCTAGCTAATTACAATTGATGATTTTGATAACAAGCCTTTGTTTAGCTTATATTTATATATTTAGATTTAATTCGATGGAGAAAAGATTACCGTTCTCACCTCTTGTAATGTCAGTGATGAGTCATCATTCCAATTTTATCTCCAGTCTGTTATCTACGAAGCTGGGAGGCTTCTTTTACCTATTTTTCCTGTTACTTAACCGGTCTTTGTCACAGCTTCTAGTCTATTGAATGTTTTTTCGATGATTTCAAGATCCACAAAGGAAAAACGAATCCAAAAACACAACAATCATAAAAATAGGTCCAGCTGTTCTTAAGTTATAAATGGTGTAAATTAACACTACTTCGTTTTATATATCTAGGTATAGATAGAAAATTAAATTACAGTTATTTAAAAGAAAACAATTTGTGAATATATTTTCGCCATTTCGTATACTTCGTACCTCCTTCCTGTCTGGAGCTTTATTTTATTAGAGCCGTATTTGAATAATAGATTAAAGACAACCCTGATTATATTTCATGTTATATATAGATTCAGTAGTGTTGGCGTTTACTTGATGTAAATCCATTATAATTAAATATAAACTTAAATTCAAACACTTGAACTTACGATTTACACTTTCGTCGTTACAAACGACTTCTTCAGATGCTTACAGAATAATAACATTATTCTGTTATAAGCATATAAGTTATTATTCTGTAAGCATCTGAAGAAGTCGTTTGTAACGACGGAACGCGTCATGCTATGTAGTCAATAAAGTGTAAATCATAAGTTCAAGTGTTTGAATTTAAGTTTATATTTAATTATATATAGATTTCAGCATATATAAAATCTCACATTGAATTTTTTTTTATTGAATCGAAGATGCCTCATTTAATGAATTCCTTTGGAGGGAGAGATGTATGTTTTTCTTTTAGATATTTTAATGTTGAGTTACTGTAACATACATAACTTGAGACAATTTTGAATATTAGAATTTTCTTCAGAGAATTCTGCTGTTTATGAATTGAATTATGCAGATTGTAGAGCTTTAATGAAGGCAAAAAAATTGAAATTTTTTCTTAGGGCAAGAAAAATCGTTTGAGAAATTTAACTGATCAAATAATAAAATCCACTATAGTAGCTCGTTTCAATGAAGAAATATATCAATTCCTTGAAATGACCGGCATGAAAGTACAGCATTTCTGTTGAAAACTCCTGAAAATGAATCACTAAGAAAGATAAGCAAGATAAAAGGCTTTTTCCGGGACGAATCAAGCCATTTCTTAAATCAACACAACGACATGCCTTCTTTCTCATATTCTCTGTTCAAAGCATTTGAAACCCAACAACGAAAGTCATAGAATGTTGAATCTTTTTGTCCTTTCTGAGCGACGTATTTCTGAGCTAATTTCATCCAATGTTTTGTGGTCTATGGTTCAGAAAGATGCCATTTGATCAGTATTTAATTGTGAAGTTGAGACAGTTACATAGTGGACTTTGTTTAGATGAATTTCAATTCATTATTTCGTTTGGACTATTAAATCTGACCAGTTAGTCGAAAGTTTCATTGAGTCGCGTTGACACAAAACAGATTCATCCAAAAATAACTAGCAATTCCATATAAAACTCGTACGGATATTTTCCGTGCACTGAATTGCACCAGTGTAGCATCTTCCAAACAAAAGATTACAGAAAACATCATACGACTGAATGTTACATCCAGGTAGAGCTTCAGCTCAGCGGTTTTATTTTTCATAACAATAATCCCAACTTAACCCCATCTACATGCTTGTTTACTCGCAATGCATCTCACGAATTCTGAACCAAACGCCGAATTTATTCCGGATATAAAAGCTGCAGAGACCCATGTACGTGCTATTGGCCAGGACGTTGAAATACCAAGCAGGATATATACAGAAACGAATCAATTTTCTTTACAACGTGAAGCATGGCATTGAAAAGTAGCTTATGAATATTTTTACGTGAGATATTTTTTTGTGACGTAAGCTTTAATCGATAAAGTGGAAAAATTCGAGAGTATTGTTTCTGAGTAAAAGACATTTTGAATTTGAATGTAGCGACTCTGACTACAAGGAAAATTTAGGACATTCATAATTCATTCAACTATACATTTCCATTCTTTATCTTTTACATAGATTTCCTGTTAAACACTGTCAAGTGTTTGGTCAGCACTTAAGTTTTTTTTTTATTCCTATAACTAATTGTATTTCTTTTAATCAGTTGTGATTCGTGATCACACAATCATTCTTTTAAAAACTTTAAATTGAATGTACAAAATTGAAACTTTAGAACATTTGTACTAGCAATTTTTGTTTTTAGTATATGTTGTCTTTCCCCTTTTGTTATTAGCACATGTCTTTAAAACAGTGTATGTTGAATAAATAAATAAATAATAGTATAAAGAAAAATATACATTTTATGTGAGGTATTCTGAAAACTAAACAGGGTTATCTCAGGTCTCACGTCAATATATAAAAAATTTTTTTTTGAAAAGCGTTCACTTTTGATAAGACAATATCCTCTACTACTTTTAATTACTCCATTTTTACCCTCGAACGAAAGTGAAAATTACCTGATATACTTTTTGTATAAGCTCTAAAATTCTATTAAAATTTCACAATTTCGTCTTACTGCAAATATTGAATGTTCAAAATGTCCGCTTCGATAAATAATGAAGATTTTTCTTCTTTAAAAACTACTGAAGCTGGTTTCTAAATTACTGAAGCATTTTAAGAAAATCGATGATATGTTATGGAAGACCTCATTTATGACTTGCTCTAATTGTGAAATTAAATTACCTGGATTATTTCGTAGTGGCCATCTAAATCTATTCGTTTACACTTATTTAGTAGACTGTGAACACATTGTGGAATAATTGGAGCCGGGATTCAATTACGAAGGAAAACACTTCTGTCCTAGCAATTATGAACATCTTTCTAGAACAAGGAAGTTCACACGTACGTTTTGAGAATAGAATATTTTTAAAGGGGTCACCATGAAGGTTCTAAGCTTTTATATGAGAATCAGCCATTTTGATCATATATTTTTTGTCCAGAAATTCGGATATTTTGGATATTTTAATGTGATTTAGTCAAAATTCAATCATCAATTGGAACTATTCAGAATATCAGTAGAGACCGGTTTATATGAAAAATAAAAAGCTTATTATATGCATTAGAATACGCATGAAAAATGCGAATTCAAGTGATGCATTTTAGGAAGCTAAAAGGTAGGCCTTTTTTCAGTTCGAAATCAGCAAATAATTATTAAATCATTCTTGAATAGGCGAGCGTTATAGTGTACATTTTAAAGGTAAATATTAAAGTATTGTTTCAAATTCTCAGTAGCATGATTGTGTTTTCTATTGAGATTTAGAATATTCAAACCAAAGTCACAAAAAGCCTGCTTGAGTCGCATTTATTATTTTTCAATAGACCTCACATTTTGTGACTATTAAATCAGGCCAAATTCCCCATATTTTTTACGAAAATATTCCTCGTATTTTATTCTCATATTTCATATATCATATTTTAGCATTTTTAAAAACATTCACCACTTGAATATTAAAAATACAATGGAAAAGTTATAGCCCCACATAAAGATTTAAAACGCAAATGGAATTCAATTATAAGATTTCTATAACATCAAAATCCTGCGACATTAACGACTCATCCGTAAAATATGTTTACGGCAACAATTTCGTCATTGAATTTGAAATCGCTATGTGAATATTATGACACGTAGCGCAAGTAAGCTGCATGTTATGCGATTCAGGTACCAACCTGGGGATTTTGAAATTTTGGAGCATAATAGGAAAGAACGAAGGCGGGATGGTGCACACAAGAATGGCAGGCTGAGTTATTTACTGCATACGTAACAATATGAATATATTCAGGTCAGTGATCTGTAACGCAATAGCTTATGAGTTTAGTTCCTTGTAGTTTTCTGGATGCACATATTGGAAATTTGGAATAAACTAGATATATTTGAATGATAAGGAAATCGTTTACTCTGGATGAAGCTTATACCCGTATTTCCTAGAAACGTGTATATATATATATATATATATATATATATATATATATATATATATATATATATATATATACATATATACACACGTATATATATATATATATATATATATATATATATATATATATATATATATATATATATATATATATATACACACGTATATATATATATATATATATATATATATATATATATATATACATATATATAAGAAAATGAACTCTAGAACATTCATTTGAAAAATTTAAATTAATCAAGAGAATGTTATAGCAGAGCTAGATATGTGAACGTGTACGATGTGATGTCTCCATTATCCTTCAAGGGATAAATGTTAGAGAAATATTGAAATCGATGCCACACCTGATGGAAGTGCGAGACATATATGTTTCGTTCTGCAAGGAACTCGTCAGTCGCACCACGTCTATCGAAATGAGGCAACGATTTCAACCTCCAAGCATCTTCTTGTGTCTTCAAGCGGAAGATCGTAGAGTAATGAATACTCTACAATTCCATCTAAAAAAAAAAATTTCATTTCCTTAAAAATATCGCCGAATGGGCCCCTGAAATATGGGAATAAATGCGAGCGTACTACTAACGCAACCTATTGACATTTGAAAACATCGTATGATGATATTTGTCAAATAGACATTGCAATTCAGTAGATACCTACGGGTATAGAAGATATGTGAAATTTCGATGCTTGGTGTGTCTGTAATCCGAGAGAGATGTTTTCTACTGATTTCTATAGATGGAATTGTAGAGTATTCATTACTCTACGATCTTCCGCTTGAAGTCACAAGAAGATGCTTGGAGGTTGAAATCGTTGCCTCACTTCGATGGCGTGGTGCGACTGACGAGTTTCTTGCAGAACGAAACAAATATGTCTCGCACTTCCATCAGGTGTGGAATCGATTTCAATATTTCTCTAACATTTATCCCTTGAAGGATAATGGAGACATCACATCGTACACATTCACATATCTAGCTCTACTATAACATTCTTTTGATTAATTTCAATTCTTCGAATGAATGTTCTAGTGTTGATTTTCTTATATATATATATATATATATATATATATATATATATATATATATATATATATATATATATATATATATATATATATATATATATATATATATATATATATATATATATATATATATACTACTGGGACATTATGTCGAACAATTGTATCCTGATATTCTTAGACCTACAGTTTAACGCCATTTCCGATCGATCAATGGGTTTGAAACAATTATCTTCATTGAAATACTTAAATCATATACGAACACATACACCTATGTCTTTCCGGGGCTCGAACCTGAGTCCAACCGCAACATCGTCGGGTGTTCTCCCGACTAAGCCACGGAGACTGCTCTGAGTGACTTGTAGTTGGGTGTCTAGCTTGTTGGACAAGTCACACACATGTGTCTTCTATGTTGGACCAACATCAATAGAAACACCAAGAAATTTTATATTATCATTAGGATCGCTATTCTTAATATTACGTATCAAAGAAAAAGAACGTGTGACCGTTTTGTAGGCATTCAACGTTATTTATTAGCAGAGAACCATTCAGGCTTACTAGGATCTATTTTATCACCCACCTTTGTTTAGCAAGACAGGTCAATATTTGACACATACAAAATTGTGTCATTAGAAGAAATTTGTACAGAACCACCGGACAAGTGAACGCGAAGATCTTTGATGAAGACCAGGAATAGCAAGGGTCCAGTAGTAAGCCCTGTGGAATCCAGATTTCCACCATCACACACTCCGAATACTCCCCCTCCAGCACTACAGAAAAAATCTATATGCTAAATACTACTGAATTAATCTCAAACTGCTATCAGTCGAACCATAACTCTGCATTTTGCTCGGCAAAAGTCTTCTTCAAATCTAGAAACAACAACATCGCATTTAAAACCCCCTTAAAACATACCAGCGCGACCCCGAACAACTCAAGAGAATTATAGAAATACCAGTCTCGTTATTCAGTAGCTAACCCTTGTATCCGCTTAATTTTTACAGTGAATTATCTTGCCTGATTGCGTAAACAGATTACTTTAAATTTCGACAAATTCTGTTGTATTATTTTGAAACAGACTTCAAAAAAATAACATGATACCAGTAAATTGAATTATGTGATGTAAAACTTTAATTTTCGTTGCAATTATTTATGTCAAAGCATATGAAGTCAATATCAATATATACGAGGGCTGTGCTATAAATATAGTACGAATAATCAATAATGCGGTAGAGAAATTCACTCTAAGTTTCTATTTGAACCCGAAAATATCACAAAAAACTATAAAACCTATACTTTAGAAATCTCATAGGATTAATTATCACCTTTTAGTTGGAAATTCAGGTGCTTCACTTAGAACTTTTTACTATTTTCCAACAGATGGCTATTACTCTTCTGTGATATATGATGTGCCCTTTAAAGGGTACACTTGCATATTGTTTTTAGAGTTAATTTGTGAGCCCATTCTAATAAAAAGTTTGCAGAATTCAATTTTGAAATACTTTCTATCAAATATACGAGTGCTTTCCTTGAAGTAGAGAACTTTTATTTGTTATTCTCCAAGAATGTTGAAAACACACATTTGTGAATTGTGATTGGATCCGGGTAGTTTCAGTGTTTGATTCATATTTTCACTTTAAGAATTACGAATATATACTTGTAATACTCGTCAGATATACCCAGAGGGACGTACTTATAAAATGTTGAAGAGTTTTTCACAAGGTGAATATGAGAAACTGACATCATAGTAGGGTGCTTCCTTAGGTCTATTCGAATTTTCAGTACATTAAAAAGCACGCATGACGCGTGGAAGCATATTATACAATAATTTATTCAAGAACTCACACTCAAGGAACATGAGTTTCCTTTCAAGTGATTGCAAAGTTGAAGATCTCTTTCAAGAGATCTTCCTATCTTTCATTCGAATGTTCAACTCATTTATTTCGATGATAACTATCAGAATAGTTATATCTATACAAACCTGATTGGCTTTTCCTGTCTCACTAGCTAGCTTGTAATTGTGCCACCCTCTTCATCTGATGTTCGACGATACCGTTGCTGAGGGTGTGGGAGTTTTAGAAGGAGCAAAATTGACCAGTCAATAATATACTAAAAAATTTACTTAGTGATACAACTATCTGACAAAAAAGAGAGATATCTGCTTCAGAAAAATCTCACTTTTGCTGCTTAACTATTGACTTGATGAGGAAAGCAAAATATCATGAAATTATAATTAAATTACTATTCTCGAAAATCGAAATGAAACTCAAATGAAATTGACAGGTCTTTGTAGAAGGGCTACAAAACTTGATGCCTAAGAAAAATATTGAAAGAAAACTACTTATAGCTATAAAACTCTATAAAACTTTGAAACTTAATCTTATGTGCTAATAAATAATTAATAACTCCTAAATATGCGATATTCAAACATTTAAAATTCCATCAGTAACATGTACATATATTCAACATGTACAGATCGGTTCATAACTTATAACTCATCATTTTGACGAGACACGATGTCAGAACTATCTTCAAACCTACTCAAGAAGATCCATCAGATCATAGGATCAGTGAAGGACAAGAGGGACCCACTTTCGGAGTGTGCAGGAGTCTATCTCATACCATGTTCTTGCGGAAAAGTCTACATTAAGGCGACCAAAAGATCAATGGGAACGAGACTCAAGGAACACAAGGCCAGTTGGCGGTTTGGTCAAACTGAGAAGTCTGCAGTAGTCGAAGACGCACTGAGTGACGTAGACCACAGGATCCATTTTGAGGATTGTGCGCTCTTGGCATCAGTCAACGGCTATCAAAACAGGCTGGTCAAGGAAGCCATTGAAATCCGAAAGCATACCAACAATTTCAACAGAAAAGAGGAGACCTTCAGTCTCAATCCAATCTGGAATCCTATTATAAGGTATACATGAGTGATACCATTGAATATCAAGACGCCAACCGAAGCAGAGCGAGCCCCCCTCTCGATTTCAACCGAAGCGGAACAAACCACGCCCCCTATGCCGCGATATAAATACAACCTGAGTACGAGAATTCGCTATACCTAGGGTTGAAGAAGGTTGCGAGACCTTATAACTTCCCACAATGTAAAAATTATTATAATAAAACATGACATGTAATTACCAAAAAGATAAATAAACGTTTTGAGTTTGAGTTTGAGAATTCGCTAGTCCACTTCCAGAATCAGAAATGGAACGAACTCTGAAGAACCTCGCCACTCGTGCTAGCGAAACGTTAGGAAGGAATTCCAACGGACGACGGCCCTTAGACTCGAAATAGGACAACACTAGTCAACCACTGGCCGTGAAAGCCTCAACCAATTTGTTCTATAATTTCGGTCTCAAATTACGCCTATCGTTCGTATAGACGCAAACCTAAATGTGTAAGCTATAATGGAGTTCTAATTAAAACTACGTTTTGGGTAAAACCCAGAGTAATAGAATCCTAAAATTCCGTTGATATTTATACCTTTTTTTTCATTTGTTGTTAGTATTCTGTTAGCATCTGAAGCAGTCGTTTTAACGACGAAACGCGTCATGCTATGTTGTCAATAAAGTGTAAATCGAAAGTTCAAGTGTTTGAATTTTAGTTTATATTCAATTCAAACTACGTCGATTAAAAGATGTTCATACATACACAAAGTCGACTTTATTGACCCCAAATTACAAAAATACGTAAACCATATAAATAACTATGAAGAAGAATATACTGACCAATAAATATTTCACATATCTGAATTTTGATTACTCTAAAATGAATTGATTATATATTTTTTCAAAAATCAGCTGAACTCAAAATTTAACTCGTTTTCAATTACAAACGCAAAATCAAAATGCCAATAAATTAGGTTATGAAATGTCAACAGAAACCGAAGCAGAACCACAATTATATGGATGAACTCCATGAGTTACACATGAAGACGAGGGTACTTCTTTCTTTCCATAGGTGGCGGACTAGTAACGGATTGCTGTTGATCTAATATCCCATTTCAACTGTGACATACCGTAACAAAATACTACATCTTAATATGACAGAAAATATGTCCTTATATGAGGGTGAATTAGTTCATTTAAATAATCCTAAACTGCCAATTTTTCCACGAGCAGTTTATGCGTACTGCAAATGTGAAGAGTAAGAGGTAAATACTTAAATCATTCATCTTCCTCAAGTGGACTGGAGCAAAATTGAATAGTGGAAAGCCACCAAAGTAAAATAAAATATATCGTCCAATAATTCAAATGGAACAATCCTGTAGACTCGATTTATAAGAATTGGTTTTCGGTCGGAAAACCAATAAGTATAATATCCAGTTGGTCAGGGCGATCCAGCTTGTTCGTATAAAGTATAAACTTTCATCTCGTTGCGGTCAGAGTGGGCATTCTCTCGAGTTCGAATAAAACGGCCCTTATTTTTCCTTGCAACATGAACTGAGTTGCTTGACAAAGCAAACTAAATTACGAAATTCAATTTTTCGAATCTTTTTTGAGTGAATACGTGAATTGGACGTGCTTGGATCTGCAAAAAGAAGAATTGGGACTATTGTATTGGATTTCAAGTATCAGCCCAGTGGCGTCGCTGCCTCGGGAAAGGTTTTTTGTTGCGATAGCATCCCTATGTAGTTCTATGGATACATTTATTATTCAATCATCAATTTTGAATGTGGTCTTTTTCAACTTTTATCTTGAGTTTTCGAATAACGTGGTGATCACGTGATGTTTCGATTCCAAAATTGTCAGAAATGGAAGAGGAACCCTTTGAAATATCATTAAAAACAGTTAGTCAGGCCTCATCTAGGTACGTAAATCTTACCTAGCTATTCAACTTCAGCCATAAATACTGGTCAGGCCATGTTCATTTAATATTAATAATAAAAATGAGGTCTTTATTCTCAACAGGTACAATACCCAATAACAGAAAATAATAACATAATGTTGAATGACAACTAAATAGATGAAATGAAAGAAATATAACAAAGAGCTCAATCTAATCTGAAAAAAACTAAAACAGTAACGAATAACTAAATAATAAAATTCAATGAAATATTACAAAGAACTCAATCTAAATCAATTAATTTTAGTCAATTTTCTCTGTGCACATAACTCCTAATAGTAACTTGTAAGGAGTCAAAATGAATGTAATATATATATAAGCAACCATATTGAATGTAGAATCCATACACCAAATGGGGGATTGTATTAGCGAGTTGGTCCTTGGTCTCTAGGTGAAATAATTCTGTAGTACGAGAATTTTTCCTAGGAACACGAAATTTCAAAGCGGACAAGAGACGAGGACAATCGATACTGTTGTGCAGTAATTTGTACAAAAATTTAAGTGATGAAGTTAAGAAGTTTCCTGCCCTGAAATGAGATGAAACTAAATCGACTCAATAATTCGTTATGATTGGCTCCTCTCTGTGGTTAAACTTTATCCTCCCTCCAAACTAAAAATTAGAAAACCCTTCTCTGAATGGTTTCAAGATGGCGTTGATAGCAAATGTAAATAGGATGGCAGATCATGCTGCCGTACTCTAACTTGCTACGGATTAGGGCATTAAATAGTCCTATGAATGTTAAGAATTATTGAAATATTTGCCATTTCGTATAATAAATCCATATATTTTCGAGGCACATAATATAATTTGGGTAATGTGTGGAATGAAGGAAAGCATCTGATCGAAGACTATTTAAAGATCTCGCACCTTATTAGAACGAGAAAGAACCTTACCACCGACGGTATAATCACACTCAATTCAATATTTATTCCTTGTGAAAGAGACAACATTACACTTTGACATTAAAACACGAATAAATATCCTCAGACCAAGAGGTAACATGGTCCAGCGCGAGCTCAAGTTGAACACAGTTGTCCTGTGATCTGATTTCTTTTTATAGTTTCAATCGTCCGCAAACATCAAATGAGGAGAGTCAATATTATCCATCATTTGAAGAAATGCAGAATTAGTGAAAAAAGAAACTTCCGACTTCTTGGCAAATTTCCACAATAATTACTCAAATCATTCGATATATGTTTGGGAATGCTAACCCATTATCAAGAGTTCATAATATTATAGAAAAAAAGACAAAGAAAATTGTATCTATTCATTTCTTTGATTCGAACATATGGAAAATTTAAAAGTCCCTAAGTTTGTTATACCATTCAATACTTCCCTTCACTGATCAGACTATTTCTGTACAACCATGTAGTTACCTGCTCAGTATCTTCAAGATTTCGAACAGATTTTCTTCACATAGTTAGAATAATGAAATAATTGTTATGATAAAGTATTAATGACTGGGATTGAATTCTCGCTTAACTCTTGGTGAAACATAATTAAATATTAAATTAATTCAAGACTTTAAAATGAGCTCACGCTCGAAACATGTCGACTAATTCAAGTTGTTAAATATAACCGTGAAACATTAAACCAAGAGTTTGATTTAATTTAATATTTAATGTAATGTATTAGGCAATAAGCAGGTTAACGCAACTATTTGGAATATTATGGATTCACCACACTCGCATGAGCTTGATGAACTTCATTTTTGCGACTAAGCAGTTTTAATTTATATATAAGTTCGTGAACATTTTCTTGATAAAATCAGTTGTCCATCAGTCGTCAACTCATTCACCTGACAAGGAGTAGGCAGATTGAGGGCTTCTCAGCAACGAACCCTTTCATACCGATTTCCTGGAATCGGGAGAATTGGGCCTAATTGGTTGTCCATCAGCGGCAACTAATCAACCCCCTGACAAGGAGTAGGCAGATTGAGGCCTTGTAAGGGGAAAATTTACTTGTGAGGAAATAGCACTCCTTATTTCTATACAATACCCAGTTTATTCATGTCTAATAATGCCTGATAAATAAAATAAACGTCTTCAATTATCAAATATCCAGATTTTCTGACAATAAAGGCGAAAGAACCTGTTAGTTTGTTAGTCTAGATTCAACAGATATTTTCTTCAAAACTTCTGAATATTAATTGTTGAAAAAATCAGTGCAGTTTTTTCAATTAATTGGGGAGTATCAACTGTTCTACTTTCATTGTTACATTATCCTTTTAGTTCGTGAAGTTCGAGCATATTCCACGAATAACCCTTAAGGAAAGAAAATTGGAAAAGTTTTGATGAAATACTTCTCACAGAAAGTTAACTGAAAATCGAACATTGAAGCGGCCAACTGACGTTTTGGCATTTCGTGGACATTTCAGGTAGTTATAATTTATGTATAATTGTTTCTACCAGCACTATATTGTTAGAAATAAGGCACAAGTTTATTGGAGCCATAAAACACGAGTTAGAGTTTTTACTCAAGTCTCATAATTAAATACAATAATTGAATTGATATTTAAATATCTATGTCCTCAAATCACGAGACGAAAAATGAGTGAGATCGTATACTGGTAAAAGTCTATTCGAAAAGAAACCTATAAGAAATAATCTATAAATCCCATCTTCTATCAGAATATTCTCGAATAGTTGTCTGAACATAGACAACTAGAACATAGATAGGGTGCAGATTTTTTGAGGCAAAGCAATGAAAACCTGGTCAGAAAAATTAGAGAATTCTCTACAATTATTTTGAAACCATGATCTTCTGATAATTCTAATTGCCTTCCTCATTAATATTGAATAGTATTGGCGTTTACTTGTAAACCCATTATAATTGAATATAAGCTCCAAACAAAAAATAAAATTCAAACACTTGAACTTTTAATTCAAACTTTTACTGATAACATAGCATGACGCATTACGTCGTTACAAACGACTTCTTCATATGCGACCAGAATACTGACTACTCAGTCAGTATTAGCATCTAAAGAAACCGTTTGTAACGACGAAACGCGTAGTACTCAGTATTCTAGTAGTATCTGAAGTAGTCGTTTGTAACGAAGAAACGCGTCATGCTATGTTGTCAATAAAAGTTCAACTGTTTGAATTTTAGCTCATATTCAACTTCCTTTTTAATCTGAACAGGATCTCTCAAACCTTACAACAATAACCCCACACTAACAAGCCGTATGGAATATATTATTTATGAAACTCGATTTGATTTATCTCACATATTATTATTATTATTATAATGATTGTTTCCATGAGGAGAGCGATTGAACTTGAATTTGAAAATCTTAGGACTTTTGCTTCATCTTTTTTGCCTAAGAAAAACTCTTCATCCTCTCGGAGTGCTCTTTCTTTCGTTCATCTGTCCATTTTATTCCTGGTTGGAATAAAAAAATAAAAATTTTGACAAAAACTTCACATGCGCGAATTTATAGCGACACTCAGTGCGATCTTCGAGATTTTTCATATGATATATTGTATAGTTTTTTGAACCTCTTTTAGCCACTCTGTTCCGCATTTACTTTTCATAATTATTCGAGTAGTTTCTTCGGTGTTCTGGACTGTTTCATTCTGTAGACATGTGCATAAAACTTTGCTCGTTTTCTGATTTCTTCCGTCGTTGTATTTGTCTTTTGATAAAGTTCATTCTGAGGTCTTTTCATCCAAATGCCGTTTCTATTGTTGCCCGTAGATCTTTCTGAGAATTTTCCGTTCTTGTTTTTCTTTTTCTCTAATTATTGAATGACCGCCAATAATAATTGTTTCAGCTGAGTAGATTGCTTCTGGAAGAATCGCTGTGTTTCAATGCCTCAATTTGTCGCATCTCGAGATGCACTCTTTATTATAGTACGCCATTGTCAGCTTGTTTTCCATTTGGTGCTGGTAATTCTCTGTTCATCAGCGAATCGGTTTGAACTTGAGGATTGTATAACTTCTTCGAGGAATTTATATTTTGGATTTCTTTCCATGTATTTTTATGTGTCCATGTGTTTTATCATAAGAAATTTGTAACCCAGTTTTCTTTCCACATTCATGAAGTTTTTCTACGGCGAGAATGGTTTCAGTTCTGTTGTTTGTGATAATAGCAATATCGTCTGCAAAAGCTAGGCATTTAAAATTTCAATTTCTCGATTTTCTTTTTTGATACCCTTTTGTATGCCTTTCACATGAGGTTCCCAATCCCTAATGAAATTTACTGAAACAATGTTGAAAATGATTGGTGAAAGCCCGTTCTACTGCAGCGCACCAGTTTTGATTTCAGAGGGACCTGATAGTTCGCCCATAAATTGCACTTTGGAAGTTGAAAAATGAATAATGTTTATGATTATATTCTGAATATTATCTATAAAATATATCACCAAAAATCTCCACTATATACAAAATGGCGAAGGAGCCAGCACAGACATACGGCTCAGATGATCAAAATTATATTTAATTGTTTGACGTTTGTTTCGGAGTGTTTTTCAATTTAAAAAATTTGAACTGAACCTTTTATATTTGGAGTAGTATACTTGTATATAGATAGCAACAATACTGTTATGAATTGAACCAACTTCCTATGGTCCTATAAATACTGAATGACCAGAGTTTCATGTGAATCCTTTTTTTAAATTTTTCTCATAGAACTTCCTTCCTTCGTCTTATTATCCTTCCTCATCCTTATTATCCTTTTTCTGATGGAACTTCCTTCCTCTTATACGCCATATCTCGCTTGATTCTTCAATTAGTTTCATTTCTATCGAGTGAACGGTGTTATATTCGCAATTTTTCATAATGAAACGCTTTCAAATTCGTTCCGTATCAGTTATATATTATACATTTTTTGAAACTCATATATTTCACAATATAAATGCCTAAAGAATAACTGAGCTGTAGTGTAGAGATGGCTGAAACTAGTTTGAGATAATAAACATCATATTTTAGAATTGAACCGTTTTTTGACAGACTAATGAGAATCTTGCTGAAGAAACGTTTGAACCGAAATTTTAATTATTTATTCACGGGACCTAGCTTCGCTGAACGATGAAAAGGTATTAATGAATAGGCTCGGAAACGAATATCTCCTTTCCAGACTCATTAATACCCTAATTAGAGAAAATTGAAAAAATGTAGTAACTCGTAGCAACTCACTGGGTTTGAATTCAATCAAAATTCGTTCTACTTTACAGTTCTCAGAAATCGGTGGAATATATATTTTGCTGATTTAATTAGAAATTGAATCGTATTTGAATATAATTCTACTTTAGAATATTTTTTCAATTTTAACGTTTTTAACGTTAAAAGTTTCTTTGAACGATGTTAAGTTTTGTATTGATGAATATAATATTTCAATATTCAATTTCCTAGCCCAGATGAAGGCAAGTCGAAAAGCACGAAAATCGATCCAGCCGTTCTTAAGTTATGAATGAATGAACATCTGAGTAACACGATTTAGGACATATAGAATAAACATATATATATATATATATATATATATATATATATATATATCATCATCATCAGCCTCTGCACGTTCACTGCAGAACGAAGGCCTTCCCCTGTCTTTGCCAGTGACATATCCATAGGGGGTATGTATTTGGTAATAAAACGCCACGCTTGCCAGGCGGGCTGGCGAGTTTAACTTCAGCCGCCCAATGTGGGTACAGACGCTACTGGCGACACTGGCAGTACTGTTTACGCTGTTAACAGTAGCAAACAAAGTCTCTGGCCAGACTCCAGATGTATATATTCATACATAATATATATATATATATATATATATATATATATATATATATATATATATATATATATATATATATATATATATATATATATATATATATATATATATATATATATATATATATATATATATATATATATATATATATATATATATATATACCTACCTACTTATATAACTTACTTATTTTGATTATTCATCGAGAATTCATAGTTTTTGTTAATAATGATTATCGACCGGGGTACGAAATTATTGAATTACTAATATCGCCACTTTTATATAAATAAATTAACTCTTTTTTTAATTAAATAATTTGCCTAAAATTAGGGGTTGTATGTACTTTGTAATGTCATAATAGATTGGCATCATAAAAAATTAAAACTTTGTTCGAAAACTGAAAAACTTTTTCGTGTTGAATACTCTTATGAAATATTGTTTTAGCAATAACAGAATCTTATATATATATATATATATATATATATATATATATATATATATATATATATATATATATATATATATATATATATATATATATATATATATATATATATATATATATTTATAATCTCGAAAGTTTTGTACAGGAATGAAAATAGAAATGAAGAATTTTACGGTATTTACCTGCAATTTATGTTGTTCGTTTTTGTGACAGCTGTTTACAATATGTTTGCTTTATGACAGCTTTATTGAATATGTTTCAAGCTAATTGGCCATCATCAGAACGGCGTAGTTGACGTTATTAGATGTTCAAACTTGGATGTTGATCAAAAAAACACAGAACAAAACAAAACACAAAATTCCACGTGACGAATCGTTATCTTTGTGGTTTAAATTGAGTATCTTTGATTGGAGTTCTATTCGACTCTGAGTCGAATAGGACTTCAATCAAAGATACTCAATTTAAACCACAAAGATGTCGATTCCTCACGTGGAATTTTGGGAATTTTGTGTTTTGTTTTGTTCTGTGTTTTTTCAATAAACATCCAAGTTTGAACATCTAATAAATTGAACTGCGCCGTTCTGATGATAGCCAATTAGCTTGAAACATACTGTAGCTCATAGCATTAAACGTCTGCTATCGGGATACGCAAAAAATATACATCTCAGCTGGAGCGTAGAATTGAGTTGAGAGCTGAGCAACCATCAATTCTTCCTGAACGACACACACGGAAATGAGATGTCACTTGCTTACAAACACATTCATAACCCTGGAAATATCGAAACAGGCTTAGGTTATTGATCTGTGGTGTGAGTACAAGTATAGTAGCAAGTATATGGAATTTCTGTCAATATTCACATCTAAACTAAAATTAAAAGCACTGAAGCAGTGCCCCGCCCTTCTGTGTTGATCTGTTTGTTTGTAAAAGCCGTCAAAATGCTCTGGATATTCCTTTTGTGGAGTAGAACAAAAAAAAAAACCTTACTTTAATTCATGTTCTTCAAATTTATCATTATCGGTACATATCTTTCAAAACGTAATGTGGAGGTTTATTCATTAATATTATTATCATTATTTTTGATGCAATTTGATAGTGAGAGCTCGCATGACATAATTCGATGAGGAGTTAGATTTCTGCTTTCTTTTGTATTTCTGGTTGAACTTACTTTTCAATAGCGTTTGAACCTGTATTTTCGTTAAATGTGAACTGATGGTAGACCACAAATGGCCGCTGGCTTTGTGGTTTCGATGCATTTATATTGGCGAACTGTCAAATTATGATATGTTTAGCTTGATTTAATTAATTATTGTTTTTTTTTGTTAAATACTATCATTGTTTTTATATCGGGTGCATGTAATGGTTTTTTTGTCATAGAATGATTGAAATTAGTTGAAATAATTGTAAAAATACTGTTCGTATTGACAGTAAACTTATTAGTATTATTCATCGAATGGATGTGAATATCAAACAAACAAGAACAAATTTAAGTATAACAAATAAGATATAATCCCTGAATACAATATTTCCTGAGGAAATTATTGAGCAAAGGGGAAGGCGGAGTAATTTCATAAGTACTTATTCACATTAAAGTGAAAGTTAGTGACGGATTTATTTTTTTCAATAGAATTTTCTGAAAGACCTGTAGGTAGGTACTTTTTATATTTTGCTAGGTGTATGTGCACTTAACTAAATTGATGTCGATGGGTTTATTCCTTACTGTACCTTGGCAAATACAACGAAAAAAGGAAACAATTCTTGATATATTTTTCATATATTCATGTAATTCTTTCGGTTTGTATATATAACTTCTGAGAATATACCAATACTTTATATTTGAGTGTAAAGTTAAAAAAAACTGAAAGAAAAAGAAAAATCCTATACTGAAAACTGATTGAAATCAGAAGAAATAAATTTTTAATGAATAAAAAGTTTAATATATGCTGTATAAAACAGCTAAATTTGAGCGATCTCTTTATTATCACAGTATTAAAATCTTCAACCATTTACCGTCAAATTTGAAATTATTGAAAGCTCATTTGTTTAAGAAGAGAGTTAGGTCATTGATGTAAACAAAGGCATACTATAGTGTGGCAAAGTACTTCGACGATTCGAATGTAGGCAATAATGTATGAATAAATTTTTTGTTATCTTTGTATTTTTTGTAATTTTTTCGTTTTCTTTCTTTTCAAATATAGTTGTATATTATTGTGAATATAAATTCAACCAATATTTTTGTTTGAACCAATATTTTTGCTCGAGGGCTGAATGGAAGATCAGACTCTAAAACTGAATTCAGTGCATTTGAGAGCATTCTTCTTAGTTGTAAATATTGTATCAATTGAATGTAGTTAAGCATGTGTCCTTACAATGTACTTTTACATTGTAAGGAATATTTCTCAATCAATTTTATTATTATTATGACAATTCTCTTTTTCGAGTTGAAAGAGGGTTCACCTGATGCTTTAGTTCAAACCCTGTTACATATGCTCAAAGAGACAACTGCCTATGACTGGAAGTTTAAGCGGCATTAGCTAATCCCTCTTTAGTATGTCAGTTCTACAACTGCAGTACGGCTCATAACGTATCAGATTGCCTTTTAACATAACGATGGTTTGGAGGATGAGCTGGTCATCTAAACTTGATAGAATGAGACTCCTGAAATTACTGACGTTACAACTGCTGATAAAAATATCCATGGAAAATGTAACTGCCCAATTGGATATAATGAAGAACTATATTTTGAAAATGTTTGTTGAAAATACTCAACGTGTTTTAAATATCAAATTGAGAATAATAAATCAGGTCAGCCGGGTAATTCAGCGCTATATGGCCGTTTTTAATACTTCACATTAAATTTGGTGATGTTTTTTATTTTTAATAAAAACGAAATGAAATCCCTTTTGCCTCTAAATCCGAAATCATTATGGTCTCTGGAGTTTTGGGTATGTCCAAGCTTTCGTTTGAAACCAAATTTTACCGTTTCAATGCACACATTTGAATACGCATACGAGGCATAGAAAGCGAGGTGGTTTTTCTTACCTCTATAATTTGCCTTTAGTGAAGCTTCGTATATTTTTCGGAGCTATTCATCTTTCACATGCAGGAATATTCGTTGTTTAGAAATTATTTTTATGAACACACACACACACACACACACACACACACACACACACACACACACACATACATATATATATATATATATATATATATATATATATATATATATATATATATATATATATATATATATATATATATATATATATATATATATATATATATATATATATATATATATATATATATATATATATAGATATATAGTTCCCTCTTCCAGAGATCAGATTACTCTGGAAAGTAACTAGCTCTTAAAATGCTTCTTAGAAATGGTTTTACAATTGAGGTTGTTTAATAATGTAAAATATGAGTTATTTGGGCGCCATGAGATCAAATAGGAATACTCAAAAAAAAAACGCAGAAAATCTCAAAGAAACAGAATTAATATTGAAAATTCTATTGATACTATAAATTAATCTGTAAGCTTCTATCTCTAACTTAGACGGTTAGTACTACTCTGCAACGATTTAGCGTTGTACTGGAATTTGTTGACCTTGTGGATGAGCTCAATGTTCTTGGTAGCTGTCCTGAAAAATCAGGTAGTAGGTACTGTAACAAATATCCAGGTAGCACGTGATGAAGCAAAAATCGATATTAGATAGTCTAGTAAAAATACAAGCAGTCGTGTCAAATCCGGTTAGAAGAGGGGGGGGTCCTATAGAACAGGCTCTACATTAATAAAGGAGTTCAAGGTCAAATTTGTTCCAATACCTCATTGGGACACCAAAGAATTTACAAATGGTTTCTTTTGAACACAATAAATTATGAAAAATTTAAATTACTGTGGAAATACCAAAATATCTCTACTAATGAGATAGCTTCATTACGGATATATTTTCCCAAACCGCGATGTGTAAAGATAAAACATGTGCTGGCAACAAATGATTAGTGTGCTAATAATCTTGATGAGAATATTCTAAATTTGAAAATGCAATCAAAACTACAAGTTAGGCGAATGGGAAAGAGTAATGCATTACGATTAAGTGGAAATTTTTTATTTTTTTATTTATTTAATAGTGTTCAGACTTCTTCAGATGCTTACAGAATAATGTACATTACATTACATTACATTCACTACATACATACAATACATACATGCTACATACATACAATACATTATTCTGTAAGCACCTGAAGAAGTCGTTTGTAACGACGAAACGCGTCATGCTATGTAGTCAATAAAGTGTAAATCATAAGTTCAAGTGTTTGAATTTAAGTTATATTCAAGATTAAGTAGAATATGAAGACATAAGAAATGAAACAAAATAGCAATAGCGTTGAATTTTATAAAAAAACAAAACAGATCAACAAATAAATGATTGAAAGATTCAAAACAGTATATACAGTAATAATAATCAAATTAAATAGATGCGATAAGCCATTGCATTATCTTATTTTCATAAAAAGGAAGAACTTACCAAAACTCAATTTTTTTTTATCTCTCGATGAGCACAAATTTGATACGAAGAGAGATACAGGGTTGCTTCGGAACCAAGAGCTCCAAATACTGCCACAATATATGTATATATAAAATATAAATAATGATAATATATATTTTATGAGAAAATACAAGCACATCTATTCGAAAATTTCAAATTAATAGAAATAATATCAAAGTAGTTATGTGAATATGTACGATGTGTTGCCTCTATCACCTTTAAGGCATAAATGTTGGGGAATATTGAAATTGGTGCTAAATTTGATGGAAGCACTAGACAAAATGTTTTGTTCTGTAAGGAACTGATCACTTGTATCTAGTCCATCGTCACGTGAGGCAACTATGTCTATCTCCAAACAACTTCACATTACTCCGAAGTGAAGAACCGTTTAGTGATGAATATTTTACAACTCCATCTAGAGGACTCAATAGAAAAAAATCTCTCGAATGTCCATGCGTCCATACCAGTAGTTATGGATATACATGAATATTTTCTTGAAAATTTCGGAAATTGACCTATTGGATACGCGAAGAATCTTAGCATACCACTAACACAATCTATTGACATGTAAAATAATCAAATGTTGATACAAGGTACAAACAAAAGTAGAAATTATTTGGATAGCCTGCATTTGGAAGCGGTCGTCGACAAGTGTTTCGGACTTGTTTGCACTCTTCAGAGCGACGTACTCAAGTTCAAGGCATACGAACCTTGAAATGGCATCAAATTTCTTTTCATTCATTATTCACATTCTCGGTTAAAAATTCCGTGAAGGATAAATTATGTTTCGCAAAGGCGAAGCAATGACCAAATCACCTAATTCATAGAGTTCATGTCGCAACCTGACTTAATAGTCAACGCAACTAAACTTAAAAGTCACCTAATTGTTGACTTTTTTGCAAGAGTGTTCTCTTGTTGTTTTTTTTTCCATCTAAAGGTTCTTGAAACGTGAAAAAAAACTTAAAAAAATAAGAAAAAAGGGGATGAGTAATATAGATTTCCTAATAATCTGATTTTGAGAAATTTGTTAATCTGATTGATTTTCTGTTGAATTCGAAGATTTGGAAATTATACACACGACGTAGTACTTCCGGGTTGCTTTCGGATTCAAGAATTAAGAAATCAAAAGTACCCTTTTCCGATAACGAAATCATATATTTCACTCTAGTGAAGAAGAATTATTCTCAATGAAAAAACGATATTGTTATCGGTTTGGCGCCTGTCGGAAAGCTCTCGTCACATTATGTCCCCGATAAGAATTACTCTGTTATTTATACTGAACGAATTCGGAAGTCGGATTGTTCTGAAGAGCTGCCCCGATTTCTATCTTTTAATTTATGTGTCATCCCGGTTTTCGAATGACAATGCGTTCGTTAGCGATTTACAAACCGTAGATCTAAAATTCTCCTGATATAAGCAAACCCTTTAGTCACAGTTCCCAGGGGAAATAAAGAAAGATTATTTAATATAATGAAAGGAAATAATTACTTTTATAATGAATGAACACTCAGATATAACCGGAAATTATACAAGTCTGTGGTATTTGAGTACGCAACAAAATAATTATAAAATTTGCATTAATTAAAAGTAACCGGAAACTGAAATGGAAACGATGGAGAGAAATATGTATATTACATATACACATATATATTTATATAAGTATATATATATATATATATATATATATATATATATATATATATATATATATATAAATATACTAAAACATTCATTCGGAAAATTTGAATTAATCAAAGAAATGTTATAGTCAAGTAAATGTACCCAAAGTAAACAAGTACCCAACAGGTACCAGCATATATATAACTTTCTATGTTAGAGAAATATTGAAATCCATGTCACACCTGATATAAAGCATAAGACAGCTGTGTTGTTCTACAAGGAACTCGTCAGTTGCGCCACATCCATCGAAGTGGATCAACGATATCAATCTAATTACAATACTTCCTATGACTACAAGCGAAGTACCGTCAAGGATAAATACTTTACAAATCCGTCTATGTGAATCAATATAAATTATCTCTCAGATAAACCGAACACTGAATGTCACTGAACAAGTCTATACCCGTAGGTATCTACTAAATTGCAACCTCTATTCGATAAATGTCATCATATGATGTTTTCAAATGTCAATAGATTATATTTTAGAGTTTTGGAGCGCATAATGAAACAATTGACATACACAACATACATTCGAAATTCATGAAGATTCAAATTAAAATTACGAGAGATTAAAATGTTTTTACCATAGACATAGTCAACATTCAAATTAGCGTTCAATTTGAATAAGATTTAATTTGAATTTATCTTTATTTAGAATCTATATTGTTTATGGCAATTGTATTTTTATTCTTTTAAAAAATCTGGCAGTATCTGGTGCCTTTGTGGAAGCTATATAACTTCATTTTTGTTTCGAGGTATAGTACCATCATTAGGTTACTTTGCACGTATGGTATTAAAACTTTCAATTCAAGTATTGATTCAAAGTGAAATGAATGAATTTTTTTCCAAATCTTTTTCTCTTGACTTCCTTCTCACGATCTTACATCTTAAAAAGGTATTTGAAAGTTCGGAAAATGAAGAATTCCAATGAAGGAAGAAGCATGGAATGTGGCCTCTTCCTTCACAGGAGCGTTGCTTTTGTTTTTATTTCCTTTTCAAAGTTTGTACACCCCGAACTTGACTACGGCATTCTGATGAGAGCCAACAAGGTCGAAACACGTGTCAACGGCTGCTTCCTCTTGCTGTATATACCGATAACTTTTTTATACATACATACATTCTTCGTTGCGATGTCGACCGAATCAGGTGGTCCCGCGTCTGGCGGAAATAAATCTAGTGAAAATAAGTGCAAATATTGTAGTAAATTTGTTTCAAATGACGTGATTAGGTGTTCTTACAGTGAATGTAATACACTTATTCATCCTAAATGCTTTGATAATCTCAATAAAATTGTCAAAATTGATATTGGCGAGTTCAAATGTAGATATTGCCCAGATACTAAAAATATGACCTCAATAGAAACAGAACTTGTTATAGTGAAGAAAGAGGTTGAATGTCTTATGAGAGAAAGAGATTTGTTGAATACGTTTCTGAATTAGAATACAACGCAGGTTTATTGAAAGAGAATTTTAAGGTTGGCAACGCGCCTTGTTTATCATATTCGGCTGTAGCTGCAGGAACAAAAAAACGTCTTACTTCCATCATTGGATCCGAGAGGAGTGTAAACAAATATGTGAACACATCTGGCACTGAGGCGACAACTGTTCTTTTAGTACGTTCTTCTGATGGGAATTCCACTAATAAAGATGTAGAACATGTGGTCAAGGCTCAAGTAAGACCGGCCGAAATAAAGGCAAATGTACTGAATACAAAATTAATAAAGAATGGTATTCTCATAAATTGCAGTGGCAAGGAATCTTTGGATAAAATGAAAAATAAATTGCAACAGCGATTATCCTCTAATTATGAGGTGACTGAACCGAAGAAGTTCAATCCTAGAATTCAGGTACAGAATGTGAATGGCGAGGCGTTGGAGAGTAAGGATTTTATTGCTGAAATTATAACTTTTAATGATCTTGATTCAATAACTAGTACTCTTAAGGTAATTACGAAATCTAAATACAGAAATGTTTACAATGTGGTCCTTGAATGTGATCCGCTAACATTCAAGCGGGTTATGGAGAGAGGATTTCTGTGGATTGGTTGGAATAGATGCTGGGTTCGAGAGCATTTCGGCATTTTTAAGTGCTTTAATTGTTGGAAATATGGTCATATAAAAAAAAATTGTAAGGCTACAGGTCCAGTTTGTCCTGTTTGTTCGGGATCACATGAAAAACGTGAGTGTACAGCTGATGCACCTTGTTGTAATAACTGCAAAGAACTAAACAATAAATCAAAAACAAATGTAGATACTTGTCATAATATAAATAGCCCAGAATGTACTTATATTATAAATAGACTAAATTTTTTCAAATCTAGAATACAGTATGAATCCTAAGTTTGGTAAAACTCTCAAGATAGGGCATTTGAATGTCCGATCCTTGGGTTCACGTTTTGATGAGTTTAGAGGTTTAGTATTGGAGAATGATTTCGATATCATGTGTACGTCTGAAACATGGTTGAGGGAGGATTCGCCTACTGATTGTTTAAATATTCCAAATTACCATTTCATCCATCAACCTCGAGCTGGACGGTTGGGGGGTGGAGTTGGAATTTATATAAAGCAGCATCTAAGGATGGATCGTATCTTGTTGGATTTTCCGAGCATTCCCTCTGTGGAGCAGTTATGGATTAGGGTTCACCTTGGCGGTGATGAGGTGGTTATAGGTACTTTTTATCGTACACCTACAAGAACAGGAGCGGTGCCAAATACATTGAGCAGTTTTTATGATTATTTCGAAAATGTATTGTCCCATATTTCTCCCCTATATACAAATGTTTTCATTCTTGGAGACTTCAATGTTGACCAGTTGGGCGACGACAGGTTGCCTGACTGTGCGGCGGCATATAATTTTATTCAACTGATAAGAGAGCCCACTCGTGTCACTGATGTGTCTGAGTCAATTATCGATTTGATTTTTACAGATGCTTCTCACCGTGTTATTGATGCGGGGGTGCTCGATAATGCTACTTCTGATCATAGGTTGATTTACTGTTCTGCAAGTTTTGTAACGCCCAGGATGGCACCGCGATTGGTTACGTACCGAGATTTCAAGAACTTAAATATGGATGCTTTTCTTGGGGACCTCGAGGGCACTCCATGGAATGATATTCTATATGAAAACAATGTAGACAGAAAGGTTAATTTATTTAATGATTTTATTCTAAAATTGTTCGATGAGCATGCTCCTTATATTTCTTCTTTGGTCAGTAAGCCTTTTGCGCCTTGGTTGACAGATAATATTAGACTCATGATGAAGTTGAGAACTGATGCCTTTCGTCGCTACAAGGGGACCAAGGACATAAATGCCCTTATATATTACAGACAGCTGAGAAATCTCACAACTGCAGCTGTTCGTGCAGAGAAGGCAGCATACTTGGAGCATCAGCTGAAAACATGTGGGAGCAAATCATTTTGGAAAACCGTGCGAAATTTTGATCTGAAATCAAAGAGATCGTATTCGATTCCAGATTTTCTGAAGAAGCCTCATGAAATCAATTTGCACTTCGCCTCTGTTTACAGTTCTCCTGATAGTTGTGGTGAATCGTCTACATTTTATGATTCGAGATTGTATAAGGAAAACCTAAAATTTAATTTCAAAATGGCATCTTTGGATGAAGTTTCTAAAATAATTATGAGCCTTAAGTCAAATGCTATTGGTTCTGATGGTATTAGCGCAAAAATGCTACAGTTATGTTGTCCAACAATTGTTCCTTATGTATGTCACATAGTTAACTGTTGTCTTGAGATTGGATGTTTTCCTCTGTCTTGGAAGCATTCTCTGGTTCAGCCACTCGCAAAGGTCCGTAATCCTCGCTCATGCGATGATCTGCGCCCAATTAGTATTCTTCCTTCCTTGTCGAAAGTTCTGGAGAGGATTGCTGTGGTTCAAATGTACAATTTTGTTTTGGACAGTGGTATCATCTCCCGGCGCAGTCGGGTTTCAGAAAGAATCACAGCACCACCACTGCCCTGCTGAATATAACAGATGAAATTATTAGATCCTTGGATGCCGGTCTAGCATTGGCATTGATTCTTCTTGATTATTCCAAGGCTTTTGACTTAATTGACCACGTTTTACTGTGTGCAAAATTGCGTTTTTTTGGATTCGATGTCACCGCTCTTGCCTTCCTCAGATCATACTTGAGTCTGCGCACACAGTCGGTTGTAATAGATAAAATTTCTTCCAGTACTTTGCCCATAACATCTGGAGTTCCTCAGGGGTCAATTTTGGGTCCGTTGTTATTCATCATCTATACGGCTGACATCTTCGATTACGTTAAGTATTGTAAAATTCAGGCTTTTGCGGATGACACGCAAGTGTTTCTTTCTTTCAATCCTGGGTCAGTTATTGCGGCAACATCTTTCATCAATGAGGATCTGGAGAGCATTGTGTGTTATTCGGGGAGACATAACTTAAGGATAAATCCATCAAAGTGTAAACTTCTGTTATATGTATCAGAATCAAGAAGGGCGGATATCACGGGTAACCTCGATGTGGTGTTGAGTGGTGATAGAATGCCTGTAGATGACAGCGCAGTGAACTTGGGACTGACTTTTGATAGGGATCTGCGCTTTCGTAGCTATGTAATGCAATTGGTCAAGAAAACTTTTGCAACCTTGAAAGTCCTATATGTCAACATAACCATATTGAACTTTAAAATTCGAAAAAAACTGGTGGAAACGTTAGTGTTGTCAATTTTGAACTATGGTTTACCTATAATCTATCCTTGTCTGGACCATTCTTCTCGAATGCGGCTTCAGAGGATTCAAAACGCGTGTTGCAGGTTTGTATGCCGCTTGAGAAAATATGATAGAGTCTCGAATAGAATTCAGCAACTTCGATGGCTAAAGATTGAAAATCTCTACAAACTGCGTATCTGTTCGTTGGTACATAATATCTTGCTGTTTGGACGGCCTGCGTATCTCCTCGAAAAGTTGATATACAGGGGGAACTTGCATGATGTGGCTGTAAGGCATGTAAAGCTTCTGAATTGTCCCAGGTTTCGTTTGGAACTATTTAAGCGTTCGTTTACTTACAATGCGGTAAGATATTATAATGAGATAAAATCAGAATGGAAGGATTTTCAAATCGTCAAATTCAGGAGGAATGTGGGGAGCGCCTTGCTTCGGAACCAGGGAATGAGTATCAATCCGGTTGGTTGTTTTTTTGACGTATAGTTGTATATCTTTTTATTTTTGTTTTTATGGTGTGGCTCTCATATTACTATGTACAGATCTGTTCATGTGGTTGGGTAAGAGTAGCATAGGCTGGACTTAGTTGTTTATCTAGATGTATATTTATATATCTTTTTTTCTTTTTCTTTTCTGTTTTTTATGGTGTAATTTCAATATTCTTCATTTTCAACATTCATTTCAATATCATGCATTTTGTTAAATTTTGTTGTTCATTACTTTATTACGTATATATTCATAGGGTTAAGTAGGAGTAGCGTAAGCTAGACTTCGCCCGGAAAAATAATTGTACTGATTGTACGTTTAATAAAGGCATTTATTATTATTATTATTATTATACTTTCATGAAGTAAGTAAATTTATTTACCACAGCTAATAAACTTCAGAAAAAAATATATATAAACAGCAAACAACAAATTTTAGCCATGAATATTATTTTTCACAAGAAGATACAATAACTTTTTGAAATCATTATAATTCTGAAACAATTTTGGTTTAGATGCAGTACATATAGATGTACTGCACTTATCAATATAAAAATAATTTTAATCCCTAGACCTTGTTTGGTTACCATGTACATTTTCGACGTATTTTACACTGTCAGCGATATAAATAGGGACCTTACCATATTTTAATTCATAAACAAAATTTTAAATTTTATATATTATGTGCTGTCTAAAATTCAATTAGTATTCAACTTAAAATTCATATTCTTAGCAAATGACTGACTCTTGGTAACGTTTCACTACAGATAATAATTTTCCGGGAGAGAATAATTCAACCATCAATTTGTATCTCTCATCATTTAGTGAAAATTATGCATATCAATGTTATGACAGAGTACAATTCGAAGGGAAATGTAGAAAAAACCATTTTTTCATTTTTTAAATCTGTTATTTATCGAAAAATTAATTTTGAATTCAAATATATAAAGAAAAGGAACTGTCGTGAATATATATGCGCAAAGCATCCATATTACCAATAGAAAACAATTTTCATTGAGAAAACAAGTAACTCATATGTTACGAAAACCAAGAGTCACCAACAATTACGATTGAATTCAACAAAAGTTCGTAATCTAAATTGAATAAGTTTCGTGAAATGAAGATTACACTCCGGAACACTAAAGAACCATAAAAAATTATCATATGTCCATTCTGGAACAAATTCGAATGTATGACTATCGTTAAAACGAATATTGAATCAATTTAGCATGTTAGGGCTTTATCACTTGAGCGCTTTACCAAACAAAAAATAATCCCAGCTCCCAGGATAAAAATGAAATATTGCAATATCCATATCAACTCGTTTGCTTTACACGAGTTGGTGTTCGATTTTCTGAACAATGTAAAGAGCTTATAGTGAAGTTGCATTCACCTCCTTTTTGTTAACATTCACAGATCGATGCGAACACTAAAAATTTATTCTGAATAGTCTAATCTTCTCATCGATGTAACAATTTCCTGTCTGTATTTTGAAAGGTAAATGTATTCTATGATCATGAAATGGGAGTGTCTAATACCCCGTTCGATGGCGAAGGAAAATTTATGCCAGGCGACGGTTAGTTTAAGCGATCCTTACATCAATAAGGAAAAAGCACACCGGTAGTATCGGCTGGAGTAATTTCCAAAAAAATGCATAAAAATGCGGGAGTTTTATTTCTCAATTTATCCTCTCTTGGATCGTGAATGTAAATTTTGTATATATAAACTCTATACGGTAAAATTTTGAGCAAGTGCTTACGCAAAAGCAATTTTATATTTGTCTTTCATCTAATAAATTTACTTTCAATTCCTTCGTATCTTTATAAAGGGATCACTGAATACGTAATGAAGCAAAATGAAAACTAATTTCGTTTTTGATCGAATGAATTTGATATAATATTAAGATGAGCTTTCGTAAACTAGTAGTAAGAAAAATGTGAAAGATCCAGAAGAGACTATACATCGAATATTTGAAAACTATAGAACTATATTTCGAATGACCAACGCATAAATGATAATGAAACATCTTAGTTAATCCTAAAATAATGAAATCTCAAACAACAAAATTCAATTCGAAATTGACTAAAACTCCTGAAAAAATGTCAAAACCCCTCAAAAATCCAGAAAAATTGGAATTGTTCTGATTTTTTGAAACAATATGGCTTGAAAACTTTTTTCAGATATTTTTTCTCAAATGTTGAAAATTTCAAATGATGAGAACGACAAAAAATTGTCCAGAATCAACGTAAGATGATCTTCATAATTTTCAAATCATTGCAATTTTTTAATTTCATATATCAGATCTTTTATTATATTTATTATCAGTACATATATTTTGATCGAATTTTCAATAGAAAATTATTTTTCCGAAGAAAAAGATGAATTAATTTGTTTTTTCGAATTTTATATCAAATCGAATTTGAAAATATGAAACTATGAAGAAAACTATTGTCTACCGTTTTTACCTAATACTCAGATTGAAATTCCACTTGAATAATTCGTCCAGAAACCGGGATCAAAGTATTTTTAAATCCTATTAATTACGGAGGCGTTGCGTCATAGCAAGATCTTCAGTGGAAAAGCTCACAAGGATCTGGAGAGACCGCAGATTAACCAAAAACACAAAGGTTCGACTAATGAAATGCCTAGTCTTTCCAATCTTCTTGTACGGAGCTGAGACATGGACCTTGAGGATGCAAGATCGTCGCAAAATTGATGCGTTAGAAATGTGGTGCTGGAGACGCTTGCTCAGAATCTCGGGGACTGCACATCGAACCAATGTCTCGATTCTGAAGGAGCTGAACATCAAAGAGAGGTTATCGTCGACTGTGCAGCTGCGAATCCTTAAATTCTTTGGACATATAACCCGAAACGAAGACTCTATCGAACAATTGGTGGTCCAAGGGAAAGTCGAGGGCAAAAGATCGCGAGGGCGCTTTCCAACAAGGAGGACAGATCTGATAAAATCTGTGACGCATTCCAGCATCAATGAAAACTCTAGAGCCGCTAACCATAGAGCAGTGTGGCGCCGTATAGCACAAGACCGAGACACGTCCACGACCTCTCTGTCAAGAGTGAAAGACTGAGAGGAAGAGTCCAATTCAACCTGACCAAAAAAGCTGAGTGTACTCAACTATATTATAATTCATTTGGAAACAATGAATTTTCAATCAAATTTCAATTCAAAATTAATTTTATTTTCGAATGAAAGATTTATTTAATCGATACTTTTCTATTCAAAATGAAATTTTTATATTTAATGTTCAAATATGAATTTTCGAGCTGCAAAATCAAAATTTTTAATTAATTTAATGAAAAATCCCATTGCTAACATAATTAATTAATGCCATGTTTTGAATAAAGAAATTTACTTTGAAATTTTGATTTTTAAAGTAGTTCATTAGTAGTTTATGCTCTTATCTTATTGCGATGGGTATTTTTTCTATTTTTTTCATCGTAGAGTTTCATTTTTTGATTAAGTTGTAACGTTTCAAAATACTTTACACTGGTTGATTGTATATTTGTGAAGACCGTATCGTATGGAATAATCGTAATTCGAAGTGCGCCGAAGTAAGTGGGGAGTATAGCCCGGTTATTAATTGATTCATTCTGAACTGATGATTCACGGAGTTAGATCTGGATAGAAGATTCTGTTCGATAAGGACACTAATTTTCCACTATAAGACCGTTCTTCAGGTTGGAAACACCGAGGAGTAAAACCAACACCGAATAAGGAAGAAGAGTGCCGGATCTGGAGATAAGAGAGATCTTCAATCTCAATTTTTTTATATATTTTTTTTAATTTTTAGTTGTAATCTTTGGATCATTAATATAAATTTTAAATATTAAGTTAATTAGTTTCACTGTCTATATTGCATACAAATCAGGTGAATTTATATACGTCTCCTAAATTTTGGAGCTAGCCAGGGTTATACCTGTTATTTTATCGGGGAGCACGTTATAAAGTTTATTGGAACTCTCTACATATTTTATTCTACAACAACCTGATTCCGTTCAACGTTCTCTGAGGTATACATTTTCGTTTCGTTATCGAACTTCAGGACGAATTTTTAACTGTCACTTTACTTTCTAGACATTTGATAAACATCTCGAGTGACTTCGTGGGCGTCTATAAACTTGATGTATTTTTCTTCTTCGTAGCCATCGTATTTGTTCTCATAATTCATTCATGACTGCATAAACTTTTCAGCAGTAAATGAGAATGTTTTTTGGTAGGTCGACACTTTACGTTTTGTGAAAAACATAGAAGTTTGCACAACTTTTAGTGTTGTAATTTGGTAGTAAACGAAATGAGTTAGAATAAATTATTCAAATTTGATATTCTTCACTTGATTTGTAAATTGAAACAAGAAATTGAACTTTTTCAGAATTTCTGAAGAGATGGTCAAACTGAAAGCATTGAAACTTCAACTTTTACTCACTGGGTTTACATAGTAAATGAACTTAGAATATCAAAACAACATTCAGTTGAGAACATTGAAATATAAGTAAACGATTTTACTAAATAATCCCAAAATACTTAAACACATTTTATTCAATTATTTTTATTATGTTTTATCAGTACCTACTTTTATATGTGAAATGGGAATGAATGAGATATGAAATTACATGATCTTTGAAAACAGAAGAATAATATGAATTTATTTTAAAATATATGATTGAATTATTGCGCAACTCCTTCATTTTCTTTCATTTATGCATCTAGAATTACAACACTTACGATTTGAGCGAATTATCGAGTGGAAAAATTCAAAAAAATCCGAAACCTTTTTGAAATTAATCTAGAAACGGAACTAAAAAATGAAAGCTTATTCAGAGAAAAACACGAAAAACTTATTTCTAAAAGAGCGATATCACCAGGCTTGACTGCAAATATGTCAAAGAAAACATGACAGGTCCCAAAGTCCATAGAAATTTCATGAAGTAGGATAGACTATATAAGTAAGACTATGTAAAGTATACATAGGACAGACATCACAATGTTTGAAAAGTTAGGATAGCTGACCATAAATCAGATATAAAAAATGGAAAATATAGATGTGCCCTACAAACATATATAACAAAGTTAGACCATAGAGCAAATTACAACGATGTAAAAATCCTAAAAATTTAACGTAACTATTACAAAAGACTTATGCATGATTTGATAGAAATGAAAAAAATGAAAATTCAATAAATAGAAAGAATGAAACACAAAACTTGAGTAACATATATAAAACGGAAACAATTGGGATCATATGATACGTGATAAGAATATAGACATATAACTTAAAATGATATATTGAAAGTAAATATTGAGATAAATTGTAATTGTAAATTTTGAATGAATTTGGAAAATTACGTTTATGTTGTTGCTGTTAAATAGTTTAATGATTGTAACCTCAACTCTCATGTAAGCAAACAGTGTATATTGTAAATCAGTTGTAGATTTAAATCAAGTTCGGTTAAGGTTGTTTTTATATATTTTAGAACCCTGAAGAAGCAATAAAGATTGCAAAAGCTTGGTAAAGAGAAAAGAGTACCACTACAAATACTGAGCCAATAAACCGTTACAAATTATTATATATATATATATATATATATATATATATATATATATATATATATATATATATATATATATATATATATATATATATATATATATATATATATATATATATATATATATATATATATATATATATATATAAATGGATTATTATTCTTTCCGGGTATTCGGTCTGTATGGAGATGAAAAGATTCAACTCATGTATTCTGAATTAAAACCTGTATATTTCGTTGTCGGTTAACAACTTCATCAGCAGGATGCAGCTAAAATACAAAAATAATCACATCATTGAACACTAAAACTAAAACAAAACATACGAACTTACAATGAGAGTTCTTTTAAAATTTGGGATTCATTGAAATATTCATCAAAATAACAAAGTAAATAAAATTATGAGATGAGTCAGTAGAAGTAAAAAACAAAACAATGCTACTTTTCAATCGATCGATCGTGCATGAATGAAGCGGTCTTATTTAAATACACATTCACGTGTTCAGAGAGTTATGATTGATCTTTCTTTTTTTTTTACCCCAGGTGAAATTGTTACCAGGTGCGAAAATTAAATATTGGGATATTTCAAAATCCGACAATAAATTTTACTTAATTGATCTACGTCTGATCTTGAATTGATTGTATTCTGGTTATTTTGGATGTGTACCATCTCTAAAAAAGTTCGTTTTTTGGTATTACGTTCCCTTTCCATTATTTGGACATTTTCGAAATCAAAAGGGTGATCATTGTCTTGCATATGACAGGACAAGGCGCAAGATCTTTTTCCGATTTTTACGTCACTTTTATGCTGTGTTATTCTCTGTTTTAGAGTTTGTTTCGTCTGTCCTATGTATATTTTATCACATTTCTGACAGTTTATTTTGTATACTACATGTGAACTTTTTATAGTAGGTGTTCTGTCTTTTATCTTCGTGAACAAGTTGCCTATCGTGATGGTATTGTACTTGGCCACGGTAAAGTTGTTCACTATAGGTTTTAAATGCTTTAGAACTTTGTCCGTAAGTCCTTGAATGTATGGTAGTTTTTTGTGAACTTGGATGGGTGGTTCTTCTGTTGGTCCATCAAAGAGACCTGTGTTATAAAGTAGTTTATTTAGTATTTTTTTGGATAGCCATTTTTCACAAACATACCGAAGAGTTTTCTTAAGTTATCATGCACAAAAGAGTGATGTGATTATTTTTGTATTTTAGCTGCATCCTGCTGATGAAGTTGTTAACCGACAACGAAATATACAGGTTTTAATTCAGAATACATGAGTTGAATCTTTTCATCTCCATACAGACCGAATACCCGGAAAGAATAATAATCCATTTATATCACTCCACGGTCGTGAGTAATTATAAATATATATATATATATATATATATATATATATATATATATATATATTAGGACAGGAAAATCAGTTACCTCTTTAGTATTTTCCAAGCTTTCGAAAATGTTTATTTTCTTCTTCAGGGCTAAAATAGTACAAAAATTAACAGTTTATATAGCAAGGCACTATAAAAAGTTTTTTCTTACAATTACTGTGAAGTTAGTCCGAAAGTACATTAGTTTTTTGAATTTTGAAAATAACTACAAGTGTTCCCAAATGCATTGGGTTGGAATGTTACTGCATTCTACGTGCTGGATAGTTGAAGGAAGCCACGACAATGACCGTATTTCTCAATTTGGCTTTTCAAGTAGAGTGTTCCCAGATGTTTTTGAAGGCCTTTCTTAAAATGCATAACGTTGGCCGAAGTTTTATGACTAACGAAAAGAGAATGAATTTGTTTTTTTATATAATCAGAATGGATTTTTCGGTGAATAGGATATCCGAATATGAGCCATTAATCAGAAGAACCTATGAGATTTATATATATATTGCTTAAATTATCTGTATCAGATTTTTTGTTAATACAATTTCCTGTCTTTTTAATATGAACCATTTCTAGGAAAAGGCGTTTGTTGTAATTGTTTGCGTGATCTAAAATTTTTGTGGCATTGTAATTCATATTATGACCAGTGGCTTGCACGTGTTGGGTTAATGCAGAGGAATTCGTCTTGTTAGTATTTCGGCAATCACTTTTATGAGAAATGATCCTCGAATGAAGATTTTGGGATGTTTGACCTATATATACAGAATCGCAATTTTGACGAGGAATTTTGTAGACGACATTTGATTTGAATTTCAATTCTATGGGATGTTTTGTGCGATACAGTCATTATTCACTCGCACAAAACATCCCATAGAATTGAAATTCAAATCAAATGTCGTCTACAAAATTCCTTGTCAAAATTGCGATTCTGTATATATAGGTCAAACATCCCAAAATCTTCATTCGAGGATCATTTCTCATAAAAGTGATTGCCGAAATACTAACAAGACGAATTCCTCTGCATTAACCCAACACGTGCAAGCCACTGGTCATAATATGAATTACAATGCCACAAAAATTTTAGATCACGCAAACAATTACAACAAACGCCTTTTCCTAGAAATGGTTCATATTAAAAAGACAGGAAATTGTATTAACAAAAAATCTGATACAGATAATTTAAGCAATATATATATAAATCTCAGAGGTTCTTCTGATTAATGGCTCATATTCGGATATCCTATTCACCGAAAAATCCATTCTGAATATATAAAAAAACAAATTCATTCTCTTTTCGTTAGTCATAAAACTTCGGCCAACGTTATGCATTTTAAGAAACGCCCTTAAAAACATCTGGGAACACTCTACTTGAAAAGCCAAATTGAGAAATACGGTCATTGTCGTGGCTTCCTTCAACTATCCAGCACGTAGAATGCAGTAACATTCCAACCCAATGCATTTGGGAACACTTGTAGTTATTTTCAAAATTCAAAAAACTAATGTACTTTCGGACTAACTTCACAGTAATTGTAAGAAAAACTATAAACTGTTAATTTTTGTACTATTTTAGCCCTGAAGAAGAAAATAAACATTTTCGAAAGCTTGGAAAATACTAAAGAGGTAACTGATTTTCCTGTGCTAGACTGCAATCCCAATTAAACACTGAAAATATATATATATATATATATATATATATATATATATATATATATATATATATATATATATATATATATATCGTATCATTCAAATTTCATTGTACAGTCGAATATATTATTATCCCATCATAAATATACGAGTACCTATTCAACATCTGTTGAGTAGAAACGAAAGAATTTTAACGATAAACACTTATGCTTCAGTTACTTTGAGCTAAGTTCAAGAAAGTTTCTCACAAATTTATTCATTCCGCCGTGAATTCAAACCAGTTTTCCGATTCTATCGCCAAACTCTCCAGTTCCCGTTTCTACCATCGAGATTACGATTGGAAAATTCAAAATATGAAGAAGTACTTGCCGCTTTCTCTTTGTTATGAAATAATTGGGAATTCCACCTTTTCAGGAATTATTCTAGTTGACTTTCTACCCTTGTTTTCAAACTTCCAAGCTTTCCTCAATTTTCCCCCTGGTCTACCTTTGTGTTTCCTAATTGAAGTGCCGCCTTAATTTTCTCTCAAACTCATGTTTTTCTCATCGCAACGTTCAATACAAATAGCGTGTGTCATCCGGTTAGTTCCCACTTTCTGGAATTTATGGCGTGTTTTAAGCTGTACATCCATGAGAAATATGAGCGCTTTTTGCGAAGAAGAACCTTAAGAAATATATCAATAGCGGATATCTCAATGTGAATTAAGAATATATTCGACACAAGTAGATAATAATTGAAATAAATATTTTTAAAATTTGTAGTAGAAATTTTTTTTTATTTAAGCAAAATGATTGATTTTATTGACTTTAATTGTATGCAAAGAAACTCTGTTGACATAATATTGTATAATTTGAAACGACTGACATTTCGTTAAACTCAATTCTTGATAATAATAATCTTGATAATGATAATAAGCCTTATAGTAGGATCAAACCCATTGGTTCGTTTATCTCTTGGTGAAACATTATGTTAAAAGTAATGAATTAAAATTAGCACACTGGGCTTAAGTTTCATTAAATATATTGAAAACTCTACATATATTTCGGGTTATTAATTCCTAATTAGTTATATTAACGCCTTTACGAATTTTCGGGTTAGTAATTAGTAATTTCTAATTAGTAATACTCTTGATAATGGGTTAACCACCCGGAACAAATGTTGAGTTTTTAATATATTTAGTGAAACTTAAGGCAAGTGTGTTAATTTTAACCCATTGTAGAAGTTCGAAAATAGAACAAAAATTAAAGCAAAAATAATTTACGTGCGATCTGTTGTCGAGAAGTGGAAAGTGGTGAGTTTATAATCGGATTTGAAAACGGTTCATCTCGATTTCGAGAAAACACTACACGTCCTATGGAAAAAAATTGAAGGACAAAGCCGTAGGTAATACAATTTTTTTATTCGCACTTTTTTGGCATAACCTCAAAATTTATGTGAAAAATTAAAATACCTAAGCTTTTCAATTTTTATTTTTATATTCTACAAAAACATTTTTTGTTCATGAAATTTGGTGAAAAGTTCACTTTTTATGTCTCAAACATACTAGAATATTTTTAAATGAAAATACCAATTTTTCCACCTCATTTAGAATGAATATCGAAAAAGCACCCTTATTTCGAATAAAAATTCTTACGTCAGAATATCTGCTTCTTTGAAAGGGTCGGTGGCTTTTTGTTGGATGAAACAAAAAGCCACCGACGTTGTGGCTTTCTGATGTTGTGAACAATATACATTTTTGTGGTAAATATTCATCAGAAAATGCAGAAAAATGTTGACTATTCTTTTGAAGTAACTCGCCTACATAAGAATTTTTAGTGACCTACGCTTTTCACTACTGACGGTTTTCGCAGCTACTACGAAATGAAAATAATTCACTTCAATATACTTTGTGATTTATTCCATAACTTTGTGATAACTTTGTCATTCAACTGTTTCCTATTGGACTTTTAGCTTTTACGAAAATAGACGGTTTTCCCTTAAAAACTGCCCCACTTCCACTTCCCGACCTAAAACCGGCCGAATATTATTTTTCCTTCAATTTTTATCAATCCCTCCATTCTTCAATGAGATTCATAATATTATAATTTTTTTTGTTCCAAAAATTTTATCGACCCTGGTCTGTAATAGGTCACTAACCCTAAAAATATGTAGACTTTACTGAACATTTTTGTCGAATAGCCAACTGTTTTTAATTGAACAATTCATTAATCTTTCTGTATAGAAACAGTCAAATAATATATCTATTTAATCATCACCGAAATGCAAACATCATCAAATATTTACAGTATTTCGTTATTGAATGTTGTTCAGTTGTGAAATAAATACTATTCACTCATTAATATCACACATCGATTGACTTTTTCGTGTATTTTTTAGGACATGATTGTTTTTATATTCGTTGATGTTATTTATAGAACCTTTCATTCGAGTAAATTCACAAAAAAGGGGTCACTTATGGTCATTAGATACTAATGCGTTTTCGTTAATATGCGAAGTAGTGTACGTAAAACCATTTCCTGATACTTATGTACATACACCCCCAAAATTGAGATTTTTATGTGTACTAAATTATTGACAGTTTTATTACCTACAGGTATAACTTTTTTATTCATTAAGGTTATTGATTTGACATAAATCAGGTTATTGCTTGAACCTTATTGCTTCATAAGGGAAAACAACAACAGGAAATGTTGATCTCATTCGATCAAGAATTGTAGTGCGTTTGTGACAATTATGTTCATATGCAATACTTTCGTTAATAATGTAATGAGTGTTTTTTTAAAAGTATAGAACTTCGAGTTGGCATTACTGTTCAAGATGGCGACCGATTTAACAGATGAGAAGTGATTTATTCTCAGTTTGGTTTGGCAATTCATCATGAATAGACTCACGCCTGAACAACGCTTGCAAATAGTGTCGAATGGGCCCAAAATAAGATTGGCGTTGTTCCCGATTTTCATAAGCGAATTTTGTTTAGCGATGAAGCGCACTTCTGGTTGAATGGCTACGTCAACAAACAAAACTGCCGCATTTGAAGTGAAGATAATCCTCAAGTGTATGTCAAAACACCGTTACATCCAGAAAAACTGACTGTTTGGTGCGCTTTATGGGCTGGTGGAATCATTGGTCCGTACATCTTCAAAAACGATGATGGCCAGAACGTTACTGTCAATGGTGATCGGTATAGAGCCATGATTACTTACTTTTTCATTTCTGAATTGAACAACCCTGATGTCCAGGAGCTGTGGTTTCAACAAGACGGCGCAACATGTCACACAGCTCGTGCCACAATCGATTTATTGAAAGACACGTTTGGTGACCGCCTAATTTCACGTTTTGGACCTGTGAATTGGTCTCCAAACTCTTGTCATTGGTCTATGCGGATAAGCCACAAACGCTTGATCATTTGGAAGACAATATTCGCCGTGTTATTGCCGATATACGGCCACAAATGTTGGAAAAAGTCATCGGAAATTGGACGTCGAGATTGAACTACATCCGAGTCAGATGCGGCGGTCATATGCCAGAAATCATATTTAAAAGTAATGCTACAAGATTATCTTTCGAATTAAAAAAAATTCTTGTCAATCGAATGCTCCATCGTTGTTTTATTGCAATTTAAAGTTCTATACCTCTAAAAAAAACACCGTTCAGAAATGTTCATTTAGGCTAGGATATTCAGGTTTGTATTATCATTTCCAATACAAATTATTCCTACTCCCAAAGTGCCATTTTTTCACCCTGAAACGTCATTTCGAAACTTCCAGAGTAGATTTCAAATATTCATCTTCAATCAATTGATCTCATCCGGAATCACGTCCACTAGTTTCGGATACATTGGATATCATTCCAAATTTCCATATTTATTGTAGACAAGTTGGCAAACTTGCTACGCTCAAATATTCACCAACGGCTTCGTATACTGCACTCTATCAATATTCATTATATACCAATTCCGATCGAGAATTCTCCAGATGTGGAAAGCTTTAAATTCGAATAGAGAAAAACTTATCTCTGCTTCACGAAATCTTCAGGGAAAGTTTGGCGATAACACGGATTCGAACCAATGGATGTATATGTTGTTTCGAACATACTTAATTACAAAGGGTATGCTTTAACGAAAATCTATATTCCACTTCATCGTTGTTTACCTGCAGTACGCTGGAGCCTGAGGGTCATTACGAAAGTAATTTCAAGATGTCAAAATTTAATTTTATAGAGGTCGAGTGCTGAGGTGAACGGAAGTAATGGATAGTTATGGTTATAGTTCCCATTGTTAAACAAACATACTAGATATTTCACGATCATTATATACGGTGACACAATGCTGAGAAAGGTTATAAAACATAAATCTTCATACGTTCATATTTTTAGCGTATGAAACGTATTCATATGAATTTCATTGAAAATATTGCAAGACTTAGTGCAATTTTGAATTGATGTCGTCTATAAAATGATGTAAATACATGACACGGAGGTTTCGCTTATCTCTTGGTGAAATAATGTGTTAAAAATCATAAAATTGAAAATTAACACACTTGACTTGAGTTCAAAGAAACTAAAATATATTAAAACTGGTACAGAACAATTAACTTCCTTTTTGAAATTTTTGAATTCAATCTACCCTCCAATTAATTAAACTCTAGAATAAGAAATCAACGCAGCTATTACCTTTTTGGTTTTATATACTTTGCCGTTCATGTGTTTTACATATCAAGCCGTTCCCTTCATTCCCTAGTTTTTGACACTTACAGAAAGCCAACTTATTCAGACATATTAATACATAACTCAAGTTGTCAGTCGCAAAAAATAAAAATTAGTGCCTTACATTCATTTGTAAGTTTGTATAGTAAATTAAAGAAGTTTGTATAATAAAAATAATTGCTTTAACAATGGTTATAAAGCCTTCTTTATTGGTGAAATAATCAAAAATAAGCAGAGAAAGATACTATTACGAAGAATTTTTCCTATCCACTTAGAAAAACAACAAAAAATATTTCATTCAATTAATTATATACCTAACTTGAGCAATAAAATTTGTAGAAGATTACATAAAAATAACCTGAATACAATATGCACCAACAAAAAGAATTTGGGTTCATTTTTGGTGAATAACAAAGACAAACTTGACTTATTTTCGAGAAGTGGAGTTTATAAAATATTTTGCATAGTTTTTGCATAGGTCAAACTGGACGTTTGACCTATGGAGGAAATAGGTAAAAAGGAACACCGAAATAGTATACTCAGGTAGTAAGGACATAAGATTAGATACCCTTGAAGTCTTGGAAATTTCCATAGCCAAAAAGAAGAATTTACCTATTTGTAATGACCAGGAGAGGTTTTCCGTGAAACCAGTGTTAAATTATGTGGTTTAGGATATATAAGTGAAAGCTGTACATTTTGAAATTCAGTAATATTGTATACTCTGGATAATGGGTAAGCGATCAATAAATCAATTTAAATATATATATATATATATATATATATATATATATATAAAATATATATATATATATATATATATATATATATATATATATATATATATATTCTATATATATATATATATATATATATATATATATATATATATATATATATATATATATATATATATATATATATATATTTATATATATATATATATATATATATATATATATATATATATATATATATATATATATATATATATATATATATATATATATATATATATATATATATATATATATATAAAATATTGAAACGTCAACAAAAATAAACTTTTTCATATTAAAAAGGCCTGTTAATGCTAAAAACTTTCAAAATAAAATATATATATATATATATATATATATATATATATATATATATATATATATATATATATATATATATAATATATATTAAATATCAATTTTGGTTTACAGGTATAATTAATATATTAAAATTCATCATCATCAACATTAACTTTGCTGTTGACCGTGTTGTTCTGGTTAATTTGTATGAAAATCATTTCTAGGATTTCGCGTGATTTGAAATTTTTCTCTATCGCCAATATGTTCGTTTTTTCATAGTTGAAATGGTGTTTTTCAGCTTGTTTGTGCTTGTTTAATGAAATGTTTGCTGATTATGTTGATCTTGTAGACGTTGTGACCTGATGAAGATGTAAACTCCATCAAAACGTCCACTGTAACATTCTTCGAATTTTAATATATTAATTATACCTGTAAACCTAAATTAATGTTTAATATATTAAATGAATTAGACAGGTAAAAACAGAGTATTTATATCTTAAGAATAAACCTTCAATACTGAAATCTTTTTGGCGTAGTATTTCTTGAACACATTGACAACTTTTCATCAAAAATTCCATAACTTTTTGACTTTTTTGTTAGCTCTCACGATTATCTTCTTTTCTTTTCTTTTATCTATAGTGTCATCAAGTCCATTCTCATAGTATTTAATGATATCTTCAGTATCCGTTAGAGGATATTCGCAAGTACCATATTAATTCTGAATTGATAAAGTTCAGTTATGATCCCTCGTTTAGGAGAAAAACGTCTTCAGATGCTCTCGAGTGTCCTTTTGTTTTGGTATTTAGCCCTCCTAATTACTATCACTAAGTTAGAAAACATGGAGATCTTGCCGGCAAAGAAATTGAATTCGCCACTAAATGCATCGTTGAACAAGGAAATTAACTGCGTAATGCCTGTGAGTAGAGTTCGAATTGACATGCCAAATAATGGTTCTTGGAAAATATATTTGCATAATTACATTGAGTATAATAGCTTTATGTTCCAGGAGGGCGTTTTATAATGAGAGGAGTTCGAAAAATATCCTCTAGAGAAATAATCGACATAATGATGTTCTCGGAAGGAGAGATTGAACAGATGTAATAAGTGGTTCACTTTGATATTGTTGAGTTAACGGTTGTTGCGTTGGGTTACTTTTCCGCTTTGGGAGTTAGAACAAAACATTCACTTTGTACGAATTAGGTCCATAATTATATCACAAACAGCCTTTTGTGTAATGAAATGAATATTCTCGAATTCCTAATTCGAAGCAGAGGTAAGCATGTCAACACTCAACAGTGAAATTAGTTTTGAGTCATCACTCCAATGTGATAAATAGAGACCAGATTATATGCAACAGCTTGTTACATGTATGCATATATGCATGAAAAATGTTTGAAATATGCACGAAGATTGGCAGAATATGCGAAATTGAATGGTAGATTTTAGGAACCCAAAATAAAAAAGGAGAACGTTAGTTCTACGCTTTAATTCGAGCAGGTGTCTCAAGAAAAACTTTTTTAGTGACCGTACTTCCTCAGCAAGATGATGTACTCCGTGAGCAAAGCACGTAACATGAATCAAATTGGGCTAACATAGGGCCTTGGCTGCCTGGATCATATAGGGAGCAGGATCTGACAGAAATATTAATACTCTTTCTTATACAGCTGAGACAGGAAATATTTTTTTAATACCCTCATTTAAAAATCTGGCTATCGTAGAATGATTTGTCTTTTCCAATTCTTTGCGGGCCACCAAATAGGAAGAAGAAGGCTCCAGTTGTAATGTACCAAAGGTCAAATTCGCTATATAACGTCCACAACTGCCTGTAGTTTCGTCAGCTGAAATCCAAATGAAGTTATCTTCGAGTTCATTTCGTATTTCTTCCATTACATGTTGATAAATTGTCGGTATATAATTTTTACGCAATGTTGATTCGTCCGGTACATTTTTATTTAAGCAATACTTTTTCAGGAATTGTTTGAGGTTAGGATTGTTAATTTTAATTAATTAATAATGCTATTACTTTCGAACAATGCTTCACATAAATCCATACTAAATTGGTGGTTTTGTTTGCATTTAGAGCTAGCTGTAGATGCGGTTATAAGTTGTTGTCGTGCACCTTTTTTTTTGCAATCCTGCGATATGAAGACTTGTTTTGATATGTTGGTCTATTTGAAATTTTTTTGTGCACGAAGTATTTTTCTCCTGGAACTCGACAATATAAAACATTTTCGTCGTATGTAAATGTTCCAGGAAAGTCAGTTATCCACGAAGACACATTTTTCTTTCAGGAGGCATGGCAATTTAAATTTTTTTATAAATAAAAAACTAAACTGAAGATCAATGAACACGTACTTCAAGTAAAAACAAGTAACAATTTATATGCGTAATAGGTGGAACGACTTTTTAGTAGGTGAGCGCGACAATCTTTTGTCTCTTTTATTTTATTATCGTAACTGTCAAAACAAAAGACGTACTGACTCTGCTATCCGGCATTCGAAAAAATATTGTAAATGTACCGAAAATCGCTATATAACGTCCACAACTGTCTGTAGTTTCGTCAGCTGAAATCCAAATAAGTTATCTTTAAGTTCATTTCGTATTTCTTCCATGACATGTTGATAAATTGTCGGTATATAATTTTTACGCAATGTTGATTCGCCCGGTACATTTTTATTTAAGCAATACTTTTTCAGGAATTGTTTGAGGGTAGGATTGTTAATTTTAATTAATTAACAATGCTATTACTTTCGAACAATACTTCACATAAATCCTAGCTAGCTGTAGATACGGTTATAAGTTGTTGTCGTGCACCTTTTTTTTGCAATCCTGCGATGTGAAGACTTGTTTTGATATGTTGGTCTATTTGAAATTTTTTTGTGCACGAAGTATTTTTCTCCTCGAACTCGACAATATAAAACATTTTCGTCGTATGTAAATGTTCCAGGAAAGTCAGTTATCCACGAAGACACATTTTTCTTTCAGGAGGCATGGCAATTTAAATTTTTTTTATGAATAAAAAACTAAACTACGACTTTTTAGTAGGTGAGCGCAACAATCTTTTGTCTCTTTTATTTTTTATCGTAACTGTCAAAACAAAAGACGTAATGACTCTGCTTTCCGGGTCGAATTTGCATTGTACTGCATTCGAAAAAATATTGTAAATGTACCGATAATATGCAACATAACTAGATCTTAGGTAAAATATGCTATTACTGCTGAGAATGGCTTAAATAAGCAAATGCTTATGCATAGAATCCGGTCTCTAAACTAAACAAAATTTGAAACAAAGAGCCACACAACACAAAAGTGATAGTCGTATTGAAAAAGGATCTTGTGCAATAGCCTGTCACGTCCAAGACTCTGATCACAATTTTCATTACGAAAATCTCAAAAAGTGATTATTTTTGGAAATGACACATATACACAACACAGACAATACGATTAACGCTAGATCAGATATTGCAAAATTGAGCATCATGTACAACAATATTTCAAAATAGAATGAATCAAACATTTTCCTACGCCAATATTTTAAAAATGTTAACGAGCAAATCATTGACACCCCACACACAAGTGCCTAGCCTTCAGCCTTCCAGGGTGTTGAATTTCAGACCATTCAGTTAAGCAATATGCAGAGTACAAGTCGAAACAAAATAAGAGACGTTCGTTGAATAATGTTAGTTCTGTTATTATCACTACATAAACTATTGTAAGTAGTTTTATATTTTTTACATATTGAATTTTTTCATTGTAGTCATTATTTTGCAGCTTGTTTTTCTTCCTGGAGAAGACACAAAAAGTGTCGAAATATGCAAAATTGTTTTTCTATAGGAGTCTTTTCTCCGATAGGGGGAGCTCACGTGAATTTTCACTAAGAACCATTCCCCTCATTCTGGTATAGGACCTATGGGCGTTTTGAAAGTCATCCATTCTTGATTGATAGATTAAATATCGACTGATAATTCATAATAATGATGAAACAATTGTATCCTATTATCATTCAACAAGATCGATGAATTTTTCGAAACGCTCTTAATATTCACATTAACTTAATTTTCTCGTTGACAACATTTGTGTAGACAGCCCCCTGAGAGTTTTATTTAAAATATTTCGATATTTCGATTAAGAGTCTCAGTATTTACTAGTATGAATCATTTGTGAATCTTAAAATTATATATATATATATATATATATATATATATATATATATATATATATATATATATATATATAAATGCTATTCTCCAACGGTAATTTTAGAAGTCTTCAATTATTCAACTTGAATGAAAAATAAGACATTTCAACCAATGTTTTATTACAAATGCGACTTTAATATTTCTTCAGACACAATATGTTCGAGTTTGAGTGATAGAGAAAGATAAACAGCTAATTTTCGTTAGAAGTCTCATAAGGCAAAGACTCATTACGGATATTAAAGCTTTAATCATCGGAAAAGTAGCAAGTAATAAACTCATGACGCATGGCCTCCTGTGTTTGCCACCAAACGAAAATGCTGCCTACGCTTGCTTTGTGTCTGAGTTGATGTTCAGTCAAACCTTGTAAAATACGTATAAACTGCGTATATTTTGCAATCTTTAACAGTACTCCAGAAACAACGTTGAATGGAAATAGACGTTTCTGATTAATACCGTCTAGCGTTTAGATATCGACAGTGTTGATCAGCAATTTTGTATATCGAAAAAATAATTAATAAGATTTAGAGTAAAGCATCAGAATTACTTTCTGTAAATTTGAATTTATCTCAGCAAAATACTACAATCAATACATACATATATATATATATATATATATATATATATATATATATATATATATATATATATATATATATATATATATATATATATATATATATATATATATAGGCTGCACTAGGTAATTTATACCTTTCTCATTCTCATATGGGGCCATCCATAAAGTACGTCACACGAATTTCATGATTTTTTGGGTACCCTTCCCCCGTCCTTGTCACAGGTGGTCACATTTCTGAGACCACCCCAACACCTCCCTAGTGTGTCGTCACATGTTTTGCAATTTCACATCGAAAAATTATCAAATTAAAACAGCAGTTCCGAAATTAGTTTTATTTCCATTTGAATTGAGTACTTCTTTATGAAATCAACATTATATGAAATATTTGAAACAATAACAAAGCAATAAACTATTGAATATAAGGAAAAAGAAGAAAGAAACTCAATGGTCTTCATTCCATGGACTTTGAAAACACTCCTTTAAATTATTTATAACTGGCATGGCAGTAACTTCGTTTTCATTTAGCTTTATCACGTCAGGAACATTTGTGGTGTCAACATCTTTTTCATCCAACCATATGGCATCATCATTAACATCCAAACAAAGAATTTCTCTGTCATGTCTAGCTGCTATTCTTTGAGAACGTATCTTCGCAATAGGAACTTCATGTTGCTTCTTATGTAGTTGCTTGTGTTGGTTAGTTCCTTTATATGATGCAAAATATAGACCACAGAAGTCGCAAGATCGCTTACACAAGTATCCCTCAACACTAGGGCAGTAACTATCATACGGTACTTGCTTTAAATGTGATGACGAGCTCAGTTTTAAAGACAATTGAAGTAATAGTGGAGCGAATTCACCTTCAATGTCATCCCTTTCTGTTGTTACATACACGTTTGACATCTGTTTAATTAAAACAGGTGGTGGCCAAAACTCCTCTCGTAGTAGTCGCCGAAGGCTAGATCGTTGCACACCACAGCACGAGACAACTTCACATTTTACTATTTGGAGTAAATATTGTGATTCCCGTACATGATTTGCGTACCAAATCGCATCACGTTTCAATACCTTAGCCTGTTAAACATTCAGTCTAGTTTCTGTGGGCATAATATATTTGGCAACCACAGGATATCCATCAATGACCAATTGGCTCCAAATATTACTCAGCACTGTGCCTGCACTCTCAAAGTTTCGTTTTTCTAAGTCCAGGTCAATAGTTTTATTACTGAAATCGAGATGTGAACCGAAATTATCGTGCTTTAATACAACACCAGTAAGTTCACAACTAAGAGGCGCCATTCGTCGTTCACATTTGTAGCAATGTGATTAGCATCCAAATCAAAATCTTTAAAATGTTGTATAGCTGAAATTAAAACACGCTTGTATCGTGGATTTTCGTCGGGGCCATCATCGCAAGTAAAAATAAATACGGGTTTTACAAAACCTTCTCGAGTTTACATAAAGTTTTCGATGGCAGATATTTCAAAAAGTTTTTGTGTATCTGTGGCATGAGTCTCTGCATTAGAGGACGAATGCTTTCCACTGCGAATTGCTACGTACGTAGGCCCGGAATGTGTCACAGCTTCAGCTTTTCCTTCACCATCTTTCTTCACTATAATACCTGCATAAATAGAGGGAATAAGTTTATGTTTTTCTGCGACCACGAAATCATGATCCGGTAATTCTACACGATAATCAAGGTGCATTAATATTGGTGCTTGAGCGTTTGCTGCTGTAATACCTAATGGCACGCGTGCTTTGTCATCCTCTGTATCGGCTCATCTTTGCAGAAGTCTCAAGTATAACCCTGATCTACTGATAGTATATCTCAGTTTACAAAGTTCGGCTTGTGAGTCGTCCAATGTTTTACAGCACCTTATAGTTTCAGTGCGACGTCGATTATCAGCTGCGCCACCAAAAACTGCAAGGTCCTTTATGACTTCAAATGAACCGGATTGATATTGTCACTACTTTTCCAAAGTTTCCATATGGTATTAACTTCTTCCTGTATATGCTGTTTTTTAAATCAGCGTAAGTTGCACTGTAAGTTTCGTATAGTCTACGGTAAAGATTACCTAAATCTATCTTTTGGTTCATTTTGAACTTGTTTTATTAAAATATCTTTATATCTACAAAATAGTACAACTAAAAAAACTAAGTACACTCAGCGAAAGTTATTTGTCGAATGAAATAGAAACAATAAAATCACGCGAGGTGCGTTTGGCGGCATTAGTCGAAGGGCTCGTAGGCGATAGGCACGTGTCACTAGAACGGGTATGAACTCGTCAATAAAACAATTCAAACCGTATTGTCATAATGAAAGAGTTGGAAATATTTTTTAGTTTAATTAATATTTCAAAGTACGGGATTCAATATCTCTAGATATATTAGATTTTGAAATGTGATGTCACAAAACTTAGGACCCCTCCCACCCCATGTCACACCATGTCACACTTTGTCGACCCCCTCCCCCCCATTTACGTGTGACGTACTTTATGGATGACCCCTATTACAGGTGTCTACTTTCAGTCGTTGTTTTCTCATGGTATAATTTTTTGGGGCAATTCTTCGGCGTGAAGGTCAATTTTCCTCGTTCAGAAATCTGCGCTCAGAATAATACTAAACCTTGGTTACAAGGAATCATACCGAATTGAAGTCCAAAGTATGAGCTTCATGACTTTGTATTGATTTTATATTCACAACTTAGGTACTTATGTTTCTGTTTAGGCAGCCACAATACTTTCAAAGTTATAAAAATCATAATAATACTAGAAAAGCTTTTCCATTCTCTTATCCTGTTCACTCTAGCAGTTTGTGTTCAAATGGTACGAATTGCATGGAGATGAAGCTGTTCAATTTGTTACCTAAATATATTCGAAAAACGGAAAATTTTAAGGTGTATAAAAGTGTATGAAAACCTTACTCAATAAAGGAATTTCTTGCTTTTTGTAAAACACAAGGAAACATTTTTATTTGATAAAAATCTTAAGTAATTTGTTTTGTGTTCTTTCGACGTTTTTCTTAATGTTGTGTATATGTATACTGCATTCCACTATATTTATGAAAATAAAAATACTTCTATTTCTATATATATATATATATATATATATATATATATATATATATATATATATATATATATATATATATCAGATAATATTTAAGGTTTTAGGAATTTTTTAACTTACAAAATTGATGGTCAACAATAGATATGATTCAATTAAACACCGCAGTCAACAGTAATGATTAATTGAATTAAGGACTTGATAATGCGTAATCATTGTATTTTAACGGCCGGCCTCCGTAGCTTATTCGGTAGAACACCAGACTATGGTGCGGTAGAACTCGGGTTCGAGCCCCGCTGAAGGTGTTTGTCTATGTCTATGTATTTGTCTATTTAAGTAGTTCAATGAATGATATGTGCTGGGTAATGTACATTGATTACAAGCCCAATGGCCGTTCGGAACCGGCGTTAAACTGTAGGTATTTTATAGGATATAAGGATCATCTTCTGCAATTGTGCTGAAGGACAAACTCGTTCATCTCTCGAGTGCCATTTGGTATTTGGAATTACTAAAATATTTGCAATTTTGAGATAATTCTCTAATGAAAAAAATAAATTCATAAACTAGTGGATCTATTCACAACTGCTCCATATTTTTTATTTCTCTTATTCTTTTTTTCATCTTCACAGTTATATATTTGATAGTGTTGGCGTTTACTGGATGTAAATCCAATATATTATTTCTGTATTCCATATATTATTCTGTAAGCATCTGAAGAACTCGTTTGTAACGACGAAACGCGTTATGCTATGTAGTCAATAAAGTGCAAATCATAAGTTCAAGTGTTTGAATTTAAGTTTATATTCAATTCACAGTTATATAAATGTTTGATGAAATTTTTCAATAAAAAGGTATGTTTTCGCAGAAAATGTACCTATTAATACTCCTACCTCAAAAAGTTGAATAACGGTTCAATTCTAGCTTCATACTCAGTAGAACTTCAAAAAATAATAGAATATATTCAAATTATTCAGTCAAGTGTTAACATTGAAGAGAAATCGATTGAAGAAGTTTTATTTACATCAAATAAGCTTAGGAGGTACTCAACACACTATCAAAAGTTGAATAAATAACAATAAATGAGAAAATCTCTTGAAGTTACGAGTATTTTGGAATAACTGAATTTTTATTTCGGAACTCGTGGAACTTTTTCGGGAAAAAAAATACTTTGTAGTTATTTGGAATTTTTGAACGAGATAGAAATGATATTGTTGTTTTCCACCAGCCCAGAATATTTCGTTAATCATTAAACATGGTGTCCCAATGAAAATGAAATAAAGAAATTTTCAGGAATTTTGTCAACATCCAAGAAAAATTTTCTTTTCTTTTCACCTAAGTTTCTGCTTTTCAAAATGTAAATTATGTTTATTTTTCGCTTGCTACTCAGTTTCTTGAACGTCCAAAGGGATTATGATTTGCTCTATGGGTTAGAATTAGAGTGTACAATTTCCATCCGCTACTATTATATGATGCACAATTGTTGAATTACTTGGTTTGTTCAAATGCACAAGAAAACAATGTGCCTGCTGGTCATTCTCGTGAAACTACGAAACTGTATTATGTGCCTTGTTTGCATCTCAAACTGGACAAATTCTACATAATTCAAACTTCATTATTTCAGAAATACTTCATTGAATGCTCGATAAATTCATCAATTTTAAATGAACAAATATTTCATTGTTGACCATTCTGTTCAGTGGCGTTTCCCAATTTGAATCATCAAGAAATATTCAATACAATACAACAATATTTAAAATTTTCTCATAATTTAATATGAAATACGCATGACGACGTTTCGAAGTACTACTTCTTCATCAAATGCTGTATTAATACTATGTGTAATTTTACAAAGTCAGTACTTATAGCTATTTTCACAGAACATACTAGGTATGTTCTATGACTAACTTGGAGTGGGGACCATAGAATACACTGATATTTAACAAAAGGATCGTATACCTGGAGATTAACACAGAAAATCAATTTCTTAAGTCAGGTATTCCAACGAAATGTAGGAAATATACAAATATACAACTAAGATTTCTGAGTATAAATAAAGGAAATTTAATTTTTTTAACATAAAACATAAAATTGAATGTAAATTAACTAAAACTTAGGTAATCAATCTGATCTGCTAACTGGAATATTCTTATTGAACATATTAAGTAGAGGGCTAGTGTTAACCTCTAACTGGATAAAGAGTAAAAGTCCCGAATTTATTAATATGTAATGATTCTAGAAAATTTAGCTTGGAACCATTATTCTCTCTATTTAATATTTCAAACTCTGAACTAAATATATCGCTTTCTTCTAATAAATGCTTAGCCTAATAGCATGGGAATCTGTTTTCGGTTTATCAAAACTACGTTTATGTTCCGATAATCTAATTTGGAAATTTCTGAAAGTTCTCCTTATATAGAATTTTTAACAACTGCCACATTTAATTTTGTAAACCCCACACATTTGATTTTGATTAATTTTTGATTTATTATTTTTGATTATTTTACCAATGTTATTAGTGGCCCGAAAAGAAATATTGATCTTATAGCTTGCTAAAAGTGATTTTAATGTCAAACTAGGTGTCCCCATATACGTTAAAACAATATATATTGACTTTTCTTTAATAAGAGGATAAACTTCCGAAACCGCTCTTTTGAAAAGTTTTTTGTTTATTAAGTTGTTAATTATTTCGGGTTGGTATTCATTGTTTGAGGCTATTTGCATAATTAAGCTTTTTATAGCTTAAATATTTAATAACAGTTTTTGTACTGATGACTGTGAATCAGTAGAGTCGGGTTCCAATCCCAGTGTATGCATTAGAATTTTTGTTCTCGTTTTGTGTATTTAGTACAGTGAGAAAAGAATGATTGCTGTACAATATTTTGAGAGATCTCAGAAAAATATTAGCCGAAATCTGCAAGAGAAATTAGAAAGAAAACAGTTAAAAAGAGTTATGTAGAAAGAGAAAGATTTTTTTGCCAGAAAAAAATTATTCTTTTACTGTCTCAACCTACTGCCCTTGTATTATTGAAGAAAAGTTAATATTCTTATATTCTTTCACGAGGGAAAAGTTACTTGAAGAAACAACGTTTATTTGCATAATGCCGAAGCTAAATATAAATTAACATTATTCTATGCTCTTGTTTCCTTAGGAGTTTATATTACATTTCATGAACTTATATACGCGCAATTTTCTTAGATGAAACATAAACAAAGTATTAAAAGCTTTATCTCTCATTTTCAGGAAATATTTGTTATATATATATATATATTGTCTGATACGGTTGTGTTATAGAAGACTGAGAAAATGAATTGGGGTTGTTTCCTTATGGAACGAATAATTCCTGAAGTGAAAGAATTAAACGTAGAGCAAATAAATACGTTTTACATCAGGAGAATAAACGGTAAAAGAGGTAGGTTACATAAAAATCCTTACAGATAATTCAACTTATTAAGGAAGACCATGTAACTGAGGATGCATATATAGGCATATATAGACTCAAAGTGAATAACATTTATTTATCTTCAATTACTCACAGTGTTATAGTCTCGTGAATCTCATGTGATTCCCACAAGTCCGTAACTTGGAATGGCGTTTGCACTCAGTAATATCGTCGTAGATGTGTGTACTGCTTATTGCTTTAGATATTATTTTATTCAGATGAAAATGTTTCCTTTTCCTTGTGTTGTACTTGTAAAACGGACTGAAGTTCTAAAACATATAACCCCCGTTTCAACTTTAAATAACCCAGGCTAGCTGAAAACGAGTCACACATTCGGTCTGATTGAAACTCAGTAATAACAAAGTTAAAATGTATGAATTTACTAGATTTCTTCGTATTTACAATAAAAGAATATAACTTATCTACATAATTTCATAGATGTTGGATTCACAAGATTGTCCATTAATATATGTAGCTTGAAGCTCCAGCGACGTGTTTCTGACGCTCCAATCAAGATAATTTTGAGACTCTAGCCAAGGTATTATTGAGGCTCCAGCCAAAATTGAATTATAGCTCAAACCAAGGTACTTTGAGAGCTCCAGCGAAGGTACTTTTAGAGCTCCAGCGGAGGTTGAATTACAGCTCCAGCGAACGTACTTTCAGCTCCATCGGAGTTCGTTCAGCTCCATCGGAGGTACGTCGGAGGTGATGGAGCTGAATTCAAACATTCGGCAAATTCAACATTCTATTTTAGGCTGAAGTTATTCCAAGAATTTCTGTAGGGTCTCGAAGGCACAATCACATTTACAGATAGTATGATATAATTTGAATATACCAAGAAATAAAGCAAGTGTTCTTACATTGAATATGAACATGAGATACGAACACGTGGAATTAGCCATAGTTAACCCACAAAAATCTTGAGCCAATTTGAAAAATCAAATGAGCATATAAATCGAGAATAATTGAAATTAGAAAATGTGATATGATTATAGCAATATTGAAAGATAAACAATTCAAAAAGATATCATTAAAAAAATAATGAAAATGGCGAAATGAATAAAATAACAAAATTCAACTCAGGTTTTCCAGACAATGCATTTATACGAAAAATAGAATTTATTTTCATAACTTACCGTCAGTTTAGACGCCACAGATAATTAATTAATCCTCTTGGTATTAAGATAATAATATAATCAAAGTAATTGAAATCTACCAAATCTTATGTGTAAGATTACGATGTTACGATTCTTAGATGGATAATTGACGAAAAAAAAACGTGCAACGAGAATTCAGCCCACTATATCTGCATTTTATATGTACGCAGGTTATCGCAATAGAGTCCGGCGACGAAGAACATAAAAAAGTCAACTGAATCAACAATTCAGTGGCGGAGATAGTGTGGGGAATTCACACGTTACAAACATAACCTCATTTTTCTGGAGTTTGTGTTTAATTCTCCGAATATTAATTAATTCTGTTTGAGCTTTTCGATGTCATCAAACTTTCGATTTTTGTTCGCATATATAATACAGAAGTTGGAGTGTCATAACCGAAACCGAAGACAACCTTTACTGCTTATTCTGAAGCATCTGAATAAGACCAAAATTTTTTTTGTGATTATACTACCAACTTCTCATAAACCTCAGTCCATACTACATATGAGAGGAGTGAAGGAGTCTTTTATATGGATCCTTACCACTATACTGTAGTACAGTTTCATCTGCAATCATTAGATATTCGCCCCTTTTACCAGTATCGTCAATGATTCCTGTATATGTGAGGCACAGAGCGGATCAAGCACACTTCCCTGAGGCACACCACAAGTAATCTTCAATTATTCACTCTTTCGCACTTACATAAGCACGTAGTGTTGACGTTCAACTAAAAACGATTATTGAATTCTATATGGTTGGCCTGTATACCTAATTCACAAGTTTTTTCAGTAATATGGTTACGGCTATGTTATCAAATGCTATGGTATCAGTCTGCGAAGAGAGCTACCATGCGTAATATTCAATATTTATTGAGTATGCTGTGCGCAATTACTTTATATGAGCGTAGTACTTGTTCATCTGTACAGAGATAACTTTCACGAATTGATCAATTTGTCAGGTATTACTCTGAAATACAGAAAGATTATCAGCGCAACTTTTTGACATTAAAATCATGATATGATGTGGGTGGAACCGTGCAAAAGCAGGTACATATTCAACAAATTCTATTCTATGGAGAATCATTTGCGTAGAGCAAAACTTCTGAGTGAAGACACATTTATTGATCTCAATAATACGATTGAGGAATAGCGGAGGCTTAATTTGAGTCTCTTGGTGAAATAATGACAGAATATGCATGATAATAACAACTATGAGAGTATCCGATATCCTATAGATTGTTCGTGTTTGGGAGTCTATCGTTACTCATTCGCAGAACCGCAACTGGATATCACGAGGCTTTATGATAGAAACATCTGATGCATCCAACTAATTACCGCTGGAGAGGAACTGGGAACTTCCTTGACTGGAGGTCATGTAAATCTGTCTCTGGTTCCAGGACTTCAATACACTCAGCGCATGTCACTATGATTACTCTGTCTACATAAGAGTGAATGAAAACATTTCGCTCATTTCTGGAACGCAGCCTTTCAATTTGGCGGCCATATTTAGAATGAGGTCATAATTGCTCACGAAATCGAGCGGAAATCGATTGAGATTACAGGGAATTAGAAGGAACGTACCTGGTAACCGAAATAGAGACAAGAATATTTTCCTAGAGCTTCAGTGTAGACAAATACACTGCGAGAGTTGGAGTGGAATTTTCGAGGATCACTTTGGGTGAGTAGGAGTTGAAAAAGAGGGGGAGAAGCGGTAAATGAAGACAAGTGGAAATATTAATGCGGACCCGAAATGGGCAGTGATATAACTTTAGAACACTTCATATATATATAGTTGGAAATTTGTGGGTCGTAAAAATACTGCACGAAATTAACTGAACGTTTACATTTAGGTTTTATTGATGCTTGAGAATATATCTATAATTCGACTGCAGATCTTGACTATAATTAAATATGATAAAACTTCCCGCTTTATTACTTTTACTGGATAGTATTTAATTAGCTGGAAAGGAATATTACATTTTCTATCTTTTTATCGAATCTGAACTATTTTTTCTGTACTACGGAAAAAATTTGAGCTCAAACCTGAAAGTTAACTCGTACTTGCATATTTTTATTCTCTTCCTACAATTGGAAAAATTGAAACACATAATTGCTATGTAGGAATCACAATTAAAATAGTGGAATGTACGTTACAATTGTTCAATAAAAGTGTGCAAATCTAGAAAACGTTCTTCGTTAACATTTCAATTTTGGAAATAGATTTATATTAAGTAACGACCAATAACATAAGGAACTTCGAAAAGTTTGATGTTCCTTAGTATATTGAAAAAAAGCGATCTGTTCATTTTTCGAAAACGGGGTAACACCTTGTTGTCAATAAATTTTATATAATTTTTGGGAATCCAAGTCAATTTTTTTATTGAATATATTCAACAATGTTTCTCCAGAGATCCGCTAAGATTCAATCAACGTTATTTAGTATTACTAAAATTTCAGATATCTCTGGAAAATACGTGCACATTTTCTTGATAACATACAAATGTTTCCATCGGTGAATGGAAAATATGTTTTCCTTGAATCATGTTACCTTGTGTCGAATTCTTTTGAGAATAGAAATGAAATCTACTTTCACCATATGAAAAAATTCCTGAACTAGTTGTTGAAAATCAGGTTCTAGAATTATGCGAAAAATATTCAGTTATTTCTGACTTACAATCAGGTTTCAAGAGAAATTCCTCCTGTGAGACAGCACTGTTGAGCATATGTGAGGAATGGTATAGAGCTATCGATAAAGGAGACGTAGTGATTGTAGTATTATTGGACTTCAAGAGAGCGTTCGAAACTTTAGGTAGATCATTGCTGTTGAAAAAACTGAAAAAAATGGGTTTTGAAGGTTTAGTAAACAAATGGTTCAATTCTTATTTACATTCGCGATCACAAAAAGTTAAATTCAATGGTGTTATTTCGGACAGCATTGGAGTTCATTTTGGCGTACCTCAGGGTACAGTCTTAAGTCCACTGCTATTCTCCTTATACCTTAATGATATTGTTTTGCATGTAAAAAAAATACTCTATACGATTGTTCGCAGATGATACTATGATTTTTGTAAGTGGTAAAAATATCCAGACTATTACAGAATGGATCAAGAGAAACTTGGCAGCGATAACAGTTTATCGCTGAATGTTACAAAGTCTGAATTTATAGTTTTTGGTACAAGAAGAATTCTTGAGGTAACTATTGTAACTATTGTAATGAGGTAACGAGAACATTAAAAGGGTAAAACTTGTTAAATACTTAGGCGTTATGTTAGATGAGAAATTGAGTTTCAGTGATCATGTCGACTTGATATCGCCTAAAATCTCCAAGAAAATCCATTTTCTCAAAAGAATTGGAAAACATCTGACCACATATATGAAGTTCTTGCTCTTTAAGTCCATAATGATGCCAGACTCTGAATATTGTTCCACTATGTTATTGGGATTGAGTAAAGAAAAAATTCAACAATTACAAAAGTTACAGAATAGAGCTATGCGAAAAATTTTGGAATGTAATAGATATACTCCAATCCAAAGCATGCTAAATTGTTTAGAATTAATGTGAGGTAAACAAAGAATACTTTTTGCTACATATATATTTATATTTAAAGTCAAAAACAAATTGTTCCCATATAAAGTAATAAAAAATGTAACATGTGTCAGTGATGTGCATAGTTATAATACAAGAAATGCTGACAATTTCTACATGAAAGTTTGTAAGCATTCTAAACATAGGAATAGTAAATTTTATGAAGGATTCAACGCATTTAATAAATTGAGTTCGTTTTAAACATATAATTGTAACTAATATATTTTGAACCTGAATGTATATATGATTTTGTAATAGCTAATGCTAAAATAAATAAATATTATTGTTATTATTATTATTATTATTATTATTAATTCCTGAACTATGAATGGAGCCCTGAATGAAATTCTTCTTCCTGTTTTAATTATAAGAAGAGAAGAATGAATTATTTTCAGATAGTAAAGGAAATTGTAAATCTAGAATAGTGAGTAGGAACTATATATCCACAAATATATATCGATATACTATATCGTAAACATTGGATACTACAATTTCAAAGATTTGAGGACAATGACTGATGTTTACATATAATTTAATGTTTTTATTCACTTCTGTTAAATCTTCATTGGACTTTCAGAGGACTTCTTATATTATCATTCTTAATTATCATGATTCATTTTGACGCCAAAGCTCTAATTTGCCTTGTATCTCCAGAAGAAGTTATACAGTTTTAGCATCAGTTAATTGTTCGGAAAACAGAAAATTTTTTTGACAGGGGTGGCAAAATAATAATAATAATTTCTTTATTCTCTACATGTATAATACCATTACAGAACAAAATAACTTAATGTTGAATGATAACTAAACAACTAAAGGCGTTAAGTGAAAAGGAATATAACAAAGAGCTCAATCTAATCTAAAAAAACTAGAAATGTAACTAATAACTAAATAATAGGATTGAATGTAATATTACAACAAAGAATTCATTTTAGTCAATTTCTGTTGTCCACATAAGTCCTAATAGTAACTTCTATGAAGTCATAGTGATTGCACATTTATTAGCATTACTATTGAATTGACTCCATAAACCAAATGGTTGATTGTATTATCGAGTTGGTCCTTGGAGTGTCTAGGTAAAATAATTCTGTAGTACGAGAATTTGCCTAGGAACACGAAATTTCAAAGCCACCAAGCAGACAATCAGTACTATTGTACAGTAATTTGTACAAACATTTGAGTGATAAATTTTCTCTCATGTCCTGCAAGGAGATTAAACTAAATCGACCCAATAATTCGTCATGATTGTCTCCTCTCTGTGGATAAACTTTATCCTTCCTCCAAACTAAGAATTTCAAGAACCTCCTCTGAATGACATCAAGATGGGGTTGATGGCAGAATTGAAATTGTCAACTTTGTATCTACATTAGAAATGAGGATAAATGAAAATATTCAGGAAAATCACGAGTATACTGTTAAAGTGACCCAATGACTCTTAAAAACATCAAACGATGTAAAATAGATGTTTTTCTGCTAAGATATAAGTTAAAAATTAATTACTTACGTAAATAAATGTGTGAGCATTCTATATATATGTGATCTTGATGTGTCCATGATCTTCTATTGATTCCTATAGATAGAATTTATGATATGATTCATCATTTCGTAGTTCTTCACGTCGGAGCAATTTTTTGTTTTTCGATTCGATTTTTATTTATCTATATGTATAATTTCAGAGAATGTAAATCAATAAGAACACTCAAGTTGTTCTTCATTTACATTTGTTTGTTCATTCACCGATTATGCAGAAACTATAACAAAAAAGCATTGTGGAATTGGTAGCTACAGTTTTTTGTTGATTAATAAAAAATAACATTCAGACATCAATAAATTTTTATTTGCAATGAAATTGAGTATTAAAATATACCGGCAGTAACTCTGATTCAGCTCGGTTGGTATTAATTATTTCCGAAATTGATGAGGTTTTGAGTACACCAGCTTGCTCTAACTGGGTCATAAAAGTTTCAGTGGCTAAATGTATTCTCTCCATTAGCCTGAAAGCTGAGGAAATAATAAGCTCTATATAATTAAAATGTGAACTGGACATAGACCATGTTCATAATGCTTTAATGGAATGATAGATCACTCACCTATTATATCCTAGCTAGTATGACAGATATATGCAATAATTTAATACAATTTTGATGGATCTCGTGTCAATAAATCATCTTCGGATGCAAGAAACATCGAAGAAGAAACATTTATGACCTATATATTGGTATATTTAATCGAATCTATCGGATTTCTACTGTATAATAGCTTATCTATTTTGAGAGAGCTTTTCATTATCTTCATTATCGTCAATTTGATTGAGTTAATGACAATAATTTTGAAGCTCATTCATCATTACTATATGATTGTTTCCGTTGTATTTGCTGATATATTGACCTGATAAAAATTCATGACACTGAATTTTGAAGAATGCTTATTAATTTTATTATTTATTCATTCATTATGAAGAATTGAATATATGCGAAATAAGTATGTAATAAAATAGATTAACATATATTGAAACAATTTCATATATATATATATATATATATATATATATATATATATATATATATATATATATATATATATATATAGGGTGCGCCAGAGAAACTTACTTATTTGAAAGATCAACAAAAACAAAAGTACTTCATTATTGTTTAAAATTTTTTTTTATTTGAGAATACAATATCCCAATTTTTTTTTCATTCAGTCTTGAAAATGACATCAGATAAATGGCGACTTTCATTGCGCATACACGGATGAAGTCGATTTTTGAAATTCGTATCCACTCTTTGCAGCATATCAATCGGTATGTTGGCAATAGCGTCTCGAATAGTGTTCTTTAGGTGTGCTCAATCGACATAAATCACAGATTTCGTGGTCATTTCAGAGATCATCGTGGTCAATCGATATAAACCAGAGATTTCAAATAACCCTGTAAAAAGAAATCGCATGGAGTCAAATCTGGAGAGCATGCCGGCCATTGGAGATCGCCTCTGAGAGAGATGAGGCGATCGAGGAAATGTTGTCGCAACAAATTCATTGAGTCTCGTGCTGTGTGTGCTGTGGCTCCATCTTGCTGAAACCACACGTTCCTAACGTTCATTTCTTCGAGTTTAGGAAGAAAAACTTACTCGATCATGTTCCTGTAACGAGCTACATTCACAGTAACTGCGCGTTCGTTTTCCTCAAAAAAATAAGGACGAATTATACCCATTACCGACATCGCACACCAGACAGTAACTCGCTCACAATTAAGTGGCTTCTGGTGAAGCTCACGTGGATTCACACCACACCAATAACGCATGTTTTGCTTGTGGACGCAGCCGGAAATGTGGAAGTGAGCCTCATCACTGAAAAAACGACCGCGTCTTCAGGCAGGTTTTCAACCAGCTCAAGAAGCTCTCGACTGCGAAGGCCTGCTGCTCTTTAGACCAGAGCATAATGGCTGACTGGACGGAGAAAAAATCTTGGGAACTTCCCCCTCCAGATGCCTCCCCTTCGCCTCTCTCAGCCGAACTCACTGCGCGGGAATTTTTCCGAATAATTAAGTTTCTCTGGCGCATCTTGTATATATACGAGGTTATTTTGAATGAAGAGGTGAATTTCGAATTTTTTCGAAAAGTATTAATTTATTCCCCCCTCAGATATAATGCACCTATGCTAGCGCTTCTTTTAATCCTCGAGACACTTATGAAATGCACTTTCCGGTATTGTAGCAGAATGATTTCCTATTTTTGGTCACTTCAGTTTTGGGGGAAAAAGAAATTTGGGGAATACGGTGGTTGAGGCATGGTAACGGTGTTGTTTTCGGCCAAAAAATCTGGAACAAGTATTGATGTGTGAGGTGGTGCATTGTCGTGATGCAGAATCCATGAATTGTTTTTCCACAATTCAGGTTCCAACCACTTCCATTGGGATGATTGGGCCTTGGTTTCTACGTCATAACCATATACTCACGGTTTGTCACCTGTTATGATCTTTTGGAGCAACTCTGGATCGTCGATGAGGTCATTAAACAACTCCTGAGCGATACTAATGCGACGCTGCTTTAGCTCAAAATTTCGCAATTTCTTAACAATCTTTCCAGACACACTTTTCATGCTCAAAACATTCAAGAAAACTGCGTGACATGAGCCGATTGATATGCCAACATACTTTGCAACTTCCCTAATAGTGATTTGAGATTTTCCAAAATTATTTTCTTCACTGTTTCGTTGTTTTCTTCTTTTGTTGACGTGGTTGCATCTCCAACACGCTCATCGTCATCAACATCTTCTCGGCCTTCTGTGAAGAGCTTCTACCACTTACGAACACTTTTTTTGAGACAAAGTAAACTCATCGAATGCCACAGTCAACGTTTTAAGTGCGTTGAAGAACTTCATTCCGTTTTTACCACAAAATTTAATACAGATTGTCCGATCCATTTTTTTTTCAAAATTAAGTAATCGAAGAACACACAGAACGTGACTAATATTTTTAGTTGTCAAAAACAAACTTCTAATTCAAAATGGCTGATAATTTCGACATATGAGAAACGTATGTATATATATATATATATATATATATATATATATATATATATATATATATATATATATATAGATTGAATTCTCGCTTAACTCTTGGTGAAACATAATTGAATATTAAAATAAATTAAACTCTTGGCTTAATGTTTCACGATTTATTTAACAATATGCATAGTCAACATGTTTCGAGCGTTAGCTCATTTTCAAGACTGATATATATATATATATATATATATATATATATATATATATATATATATATATATATATATATATATATATATATATATATATATATATATATATATATATATATATATAGACTATATATATATATATATATATATATATATATATATATATATATATATATATATATATATAGACTATATATATATATATATATATATATATATATATATATATATATATATATATATATATATAGTTTAAAGATTCACAGGTCATTCAATACTAGTAAATACTGAGACTCTTAATCGAAATATCGAATTATTTCAAATAAAACTCTCAGGGAGCTGTCTAAACAAATGTTGTCATTCGCTGGCAGCGATGTTGGCACTCTCGCTGCTGTTGTCATGAGTAGGAATTTTGAACGCTAGGGAGAGTTTATACGTCTTTTCTCCGATAGAGGGAGCCTACGTAAATATTTCACTATGTAAAATTCCCCTCAATTTATTTTTTATAGGACCTATTTTCGTTTTGAAAGTCATCGATTCTTGATTGATAGATTAAATATGGACTGATGATTCATAATAATTATGAAACAATTGTATCCTATTATCAGTCAACTAGATCGATGAATTTTTCGAAACGCTCTTAATATTCACTCTCGAAAGTGATGGGTTCGTTCTCGTTGACAACATTTGTGTAGACAGCTCCCTGAGAGTTTTATTTGAAATAATTCGATATTTCGATATTTCGATTGAGAGCCTCAGTAAATATATATATATATATATATATATATATATATATATATATATATATATATATATATATATATATATATATATATATATATATATATATATAAATGTATATATATATATATATATATATATATATATATATATATATATATATATATATATATATATATATATATATATATATATATATATATATATATATATATATATATATATATATATATATATATATATATATATATGACAAGCTGAAAAGTAATGACTACGAGTACAATGATCAATTTTAATATGTAAAAAATATGAAACTACTTACATTAGAGTTTATGCAGTGAAGATAACATAACTAACATTTTTTTACAAATGTCTCTTATTTTGTTGACACTTATACCCTACATGTAGGGTATAATTCTTCGATATGCACTGAATATTCACTCTCAGAAGTGATATATTGTGTTTTCGTTGAGAAAATTTGTACAGACAGATCCCTGAGAATTTTTGTTGAAAAATTTCGTTATTTTGATTGAAAATCGCAGTATAGGCTGTATACTCCTATATCTATTCATAAATTCAACATTAACCTGCTATTTGAAGCTATTTGAAGTAGGTAATGAACGAGAGAAGAAATAATAAAAAACCTATCAAATTTAATTTTTTCTACACCCTGCCATTTGAAAACAAAGCGATGTTCTATAAAATGTTGTACTACATTTTATATATAATTACAAAATATATCCTATTTATAATTGTATAATACTTGTTCTGACTTGGATAGGCGAAAAACGTGAAACAACGTTCCAACATGAATATCCAGAAATTTTCTATAATTTTATAGTTTCTCACCGATACACTCCCCTCTAAAATTATAACCCAACCTAATAAATCGAATACCAATTCATATTCATTAATGGTAGCAAGAGAGCTAAATCGCCCATTCGAAAATTACATAATTTACATCTGACCTAGTTCTACGTTTCCGTATGGGAGAAAATAGTTTTCGAAATCTTTTGATGATAACTGTAATTATACGAAATTGTTAGATAAATGGAAAAGGAATAGACTACTCTGGTCTGCTGCTCCCATACCTTGGTTAGTTGGTTCAGGGCATTTTAGCTGGAGTAATTGCGGCTTTTATAAACCTCATACAGAACTGAAATAAATGTCTGCCGTTCTGATCAATATTACATGAAACGAGAATATAATTTAGTTACATCTCATTCTTCATTCATTGTACAATTGAACCTTTCACTACACTAACCCGTTCTGGTATGATTAATTCTTTATTCAATATTCAGAAATAACTCTGTTCATCTTGAATTTTCAGAATGTTGACTACTTGTACTACACCATTCGTAGCATTCTACTTTATTATTAAGTATCGAATTATATATTCAAATATTCTTTACAATTCATTATTTAACAAAGAATGATGACGATATAATCAAATGAACATATAAAACAGCCACCTACAGAATAGTGAAATCGATGCCACCGTTGATGGAAGCACCAAACCTTCAAATCTGACACATTCCTAATACTCCGAGAAAGAGACGACGATGAGAACGTTACATACAATAAAAAAATACTACATGATTCTATTTGAAAAAATCAATGAAAAACATCTCTCAGATCATAAACAATATATAGCATAGCCACCAGAAATACAGAAAGAATGGCAAGCCTATTCTAATGACATGAAGAAATATCGTATAAAGGTAATCAAATAAACGTTGCAATTTATCAGATACTTGCGGATATAGACAAGTGAGCATTCCGTGTCTAGCGTGTCTATGATCTTAGAGATGATTTTTTTTGACTACTATAGATAGAATTATTCATTACTTGACGGTTTTTCTCTTGATCATACAAAGGTATTTTGCTATTGAAATCGTTGTCTCATTTGGCAATGGCTGTGGCATAACTGATGAGTTCCTACTAGAACAAATTAGCCTGACTTGTGCTTCCATCAAGTGTGGCATGGACTTCAATATTCTGTTACATTTATCTCTTGAAGGAAGTAGGAGGCAACACATTTTACATGTTCATATAGTCAGTAACATTCTGTTGATTCTATTGAATAAACGATAATAGAATAGCAGTCATAAGTCGTAGGGATTTCTACAGGAACATCTTGGATAACACCTTGGAGAAACTTACAAGGTTCTAGGTCGAAAATCATATCCACCAAATATGAAATAAATTGGGTTATTCATCTGCTACAAGATATGAAAACAACAGCTCAACCAACCGACCAAGAAAGAGCCCAACCAAACAAAACAAACCTATTTCGCATATTCCCAAATATGACACTTAAGTACAAAGATATTACATTAATTATGGCAAGAAAATATGACGAAAGGTAGATATAATAAAACGTTAGTTGAATCATTGATTTCTCAACATCTTTGAGCTAGAACTTCATTTTGAGTGTCGACTAGATACCCACAAAAATGATGAGTGGTGTTGTGAACTCTAGAGATCGATGTGCATTGCAGTCCAAGTAAATGACATTGAAATTAATCATGCCAAAGAACAACACAATTGCTGTAGTAACAAAAAAAGAACACTCAATAATTGAGCATTATACGCCAGTAGCAGCAAGATACACTGGTCTTATGAAGGTTTGTTGGATGAACGAAGGATGAGCAAATTACATGTCAGAAAGAACAAGAACAGCAACAAACATATATACATGAAGCTGTCACTCGTCATGGCTGAAGTCTGACAATGCTTATATATTGAATTATTGAATATTGATTCATAATTATGTCTTATGATCTCCCTGTTTTTTCTGATAAACCTGCAAAAACATGAAAATAAAATAGATCATGAATGCAGATTGAAATTTATTATTATTGAACTCAAAATTAGCGGGTATTATTGATAGGATCTTAAATTTCATATATTTGATAAATTATGATTTCTGTTTTCCTGTATTTCCTATTTTTAATCGAAAAGTACATCATTCAAATGTTTCTGGAAATATTTCAAATAAACATCGCTGTTGTTTCAATAACAGAGAGTGAAAGTAGCAGTATATATTTTTTGTTAACGTTTCAAATTGTAGCTAGACAAAAGTTTGAGATAAATCTTTTTAACATATGACATTATTGAAATAATAAATATAAAATAATCATTGCAATTTTTTTTTTATTCGTATTAGCAAATCGAAACTTACTTCGTTCCCAAACATAAATCCATTCTCTAGTTCTTCGTATTTAACTCTTAATCAATTTGAATAATGCGTAGATTAATTAGATGAGTTATTAAATATTGATTGATTAATTTGGAAATTTCCGAAAATGTTTATTTAGCATTATCAATATTTCCTGAAGTTTCCTTACTTATCTT